>OX451347.1:10411156-11611156 GCA_949629155.1 Myopa testacea
TATCTGAACTTTCGATATGGTTAACATGAGTTCGATCAAAATTTCAAGCGGTATTCTATTGATTTTCCTGTTCACTTCAATTTTGCCAGAACTGACACTATCCAAGAAGTTTTGTGGAGCTGCTCTGGACGAAGTTCTTAGCGTTGTGTGCGATGGTGTCTATAATAAAATAATGAAGAAATCAGGTGAGTTTCGAATCGCTTCTAGCGATGAAAATCGATTCTTTTGATGAAGATCGCCCTGTGGATGAAGATCAGTCCTGTTAACCTTTTGTTTTATCATCCTGCAGCCGATATGAGTGAAATCGACAACGACATCACCGAGGATCTTCCATTTCCCTTTCCGTACGCCAACTCGCCCTTTCTGAACAAGATACATGCTGGCGCTAGCATGTTGGCCAAGACCCGCAGGAGACGTCATGGCGTGTATGACGAGTGCTGTCGCAAGGGTTGCACTTACCAGGAACTGCTGTCATTCTGCGCCTTTTAAACGGGATACTAGGACCAATGGGACTGGGAAGTAATGCGGACTAGAAACAAATTAATATTACGAATTATAGTGTAATTTGAGTGTAATTTTGAGAATGTATTGTGATCGAAAATACGTCTACGCTTAAGTAAATTAAAAAGCACTTTCCTCATTAGATGTAATAAGTTTTGTTTTGCATTTTTGGAACTTCTTTATTGCTGTTATAGGTATATAACATATCTAGGTATTATATACATATCTAGGTATATATATTTAGGTATAGCCTCATGAATGAGGCTTCATGGATATTTTCAACACGTTCAACATGTCATATATATTCAGATATTGTCGTATAGTATGCAGATATTGTATTCAAATTTACTAATTTGAAACAAACCCAATAACCTTATTAAAAATAATTCACAGTACACTGGGAAGGTAATCTTTGATCTCTTCGTGTTTAAATAAAAACTAATAGAAACTGTCTAAATCAATGAACACTATTAAACTAATCCTTCATAATCTTTCTTTGCAACGTGAATCGTTGTATCTGTACCATTCTTTCTACCCATCAGATTCCACCATTCTTTCTATTTCACCATCGATTTCACCATCTAAATTCGAAGCTTAATTAATCTTCTTATTGAACGTTGTTCCAGTTAAATTCACTTACGTAAGGTTGTATCCATGGATTCTTTTGCACTTAATAGATACTTATTCTGAAGTTGGCTTTGTTGTATTTCTTTGACCCAATTAATACTCTAGAAATCATACCTTTATTTAAGTTAATGTAATGTGCACAAGAACTCCCCATGAAACGGATTAATTAACTAGTACTGAATTTTGTACAAGCAAAAACACAAAAACACCGTCGAACAAGATGATTTCATGAGGATATCGACAACTTTCAAAGAAGGAAACACAAAAAATGGGTTAGGAAAAAAACCCAGGCATGACGACGGTAGTGTTTTTGTTGTTGGCATCCATCCAGGTTGAAGCTCAAAGTTGCGTTGTGCTTCCAATGAAAGTGATTCCTTAGGGGGGTTGGATTAACAATGACTTGGGGCAAAGATTATCGGGGGGTGGAGTGGAAACATCCATCCATATGTAAGGATCTTCTGTGGGTGTAACAAGTCATGAATTCAAGTCATCACAACATCAAAAGTTAGTATATGGTTTTTCTTCTTACACAATTCTACTTCTATAATCCTCGGAAAAGAGCCAAAGAGAATAAAATTCTTGTTATGGGGAATATTCCTGGTTTATCACCTGCGGCATAAAGGCTCGATATAAAAAACTTGTATTTATTTAGTTAGCTAAGAATATTCTTGAAACGAGATTTTAGCTAAATTAAAGCCAAATAGTTTCAAATTATTATAATTTTTAAGATTTTTCACGGAATTGGGACTCTTAAAGACTCAGGTGATTTAGAAGCACCGAGTGAATCTTTATTAATCTATTTACAATAAGTGAAAATATCTTAATTCTCCTTTATTTCCCTTCAACAACTCAGTACATATAATTCACATTTAGTTTGTCAATTATTCAATAACGAAAACTAAGATCCTGAAAAAATTGTCCTACTTTTTTAACAGAGCATGAAAGGAATTTGAGATACGTTCGGATAAACTACTAAATAAAGCCAATGTAAAACAGTACTACTACCTTTAAGAACGTAGTAAACACATGCTCTCTAATATTAGTAAAATACTACTACCGTAGTACAAACGCTGACTGTAAAAGCACCTAAATTTATTACTGAGGGGCAAATTGAAAAATTTCTGTTATTTTAGTTGGCTTTCTTCAATTCTCTTCCATTCTCTATGACTCTCTATTCTACACTTTCTCTATTTTGCCTTTTTGGTTATGCTCCTGTTTCTCTTTCTCCACTTTTCAAATTTTCCACTTTTTAACCCATTTAAATGCCGTTATAAAGCAACATGAATTTTTCATTTCCCGGCCGCTTCCGAAAATTTATTGCAAAATGGCAAAAACGATACTTTTGTTGAGAATGAATGATATTTGCTCATGTACATGTATTTGCATACATCAGAGCGACACACATACAAACATAAAAACAAACACCTACACATGCTTACATGTTTACATTCACTTCAATACATTTAAGTATGTCGGAAAGTGTATTGGATGCATTCACTTGGCTTAGCAAATCGGTGCAATGAAAGGGATTCCCTTACAGCCAGTCCGCCAGACATACAGACAAGCGGATGAATAAACATTCGTAGAGATGAATACATATTCGCACATATGGACATGCATTCATACTTACATATGTTCATTCATACATGTGGATCCCGTAAATCGATCATGTAAATTCATTTGACTGAATGTGGTACGCAAAATTAATGACAATCGCGCCCCACTTAAACCGAAAACTATTTTAAATGCTGATTTTGTTATCGAAACTGTAATAAAAACCTCTCCATTTCGTTTACTTCATGCGAATTCTGTGATTTTGATGTCTTTATACTCTAGAAGAGAAGTTGAAAAGATATATTTAGTTCTTGCTATTGTTTCTATTGCACAGAAGTAGGCGTGTCAGGTATAGAAAGTCTAATTAAGGGTCCGGGTATTTGATCTTCGGACAGGACTAAGATAGCAATCATTCAGGTTTCGTTCAATGTCGACGATGGTGATGGTAATGGTGATGGTCCTAAATGCAACCCTGATTACAGTTTTCCCAATTTGACATCATTCATCTCTGAGCAGATATCAGAAGACCCTTTTAGTTCCAATCTATTCCAATTACGAATACACTTTTAGGGCACCATTTTAACCGAAAAATTCTCCACACACTCGTATTTATTTGCTACATAAGAAATACCTTCCATTCATCCATTCATCATCAATCTTAGTCTCACTCAACCTCAAGCACAAACTTGATGCCCTTAAATACAAATGTAAACTTCAGAAACTTCATCTAAATTCTAAGCACAAATTCCTGCACTAAATAAACTTGTTTACAAATAATTAACATGGCAGAACATAGAGAAGTGTACCAGAAAGTTGCTCAAACACATATATCTGTATAGTTGGTTGTATGTGAGTACAACCACATGCCCTGTGTATCCTTGGGAATGTCCTTGAACTTGTCATTGCTGCTGTTGACAGACAGCAAGACAACAATACTAACAAAACAACCACAGGAACAACAACCACAGCCTCGTATCATTTTAACCCAAGCCACCTACAAATTCTTATCGCGTACTCAAAATGCGTAAACTTAACGGTAATGATATATCAGGACAAATATAAATACCAACAAATACAACAAATACAAATACAATACAAATCCTTACTCAACGTTCGAGTACGACATCGATTTGAAAATAAAACCAATTTATCATGTATTATCATTGTGTGAGACGAGATTAAACAGGTTACACTTGAGTACCAACCTTTTTGAGACTTCGTTAAAAATCATTCCAACTGTAATTTTAATCAATCTTTCTTTTTTTCAGATAAATAATAAAATTGTATGGAAAAAGAAGAAGCAGAAATAGGAGAAGAAATACGAAGAAGAAGAACGATAATTTTTCCTCGACGTGAGAGATTTTAAAACAATATTCAAAATTGCAACCGAAAATTACCATGAAAGAGCAGAAGAAAGCTAATTTATTTTTTTTTAAGATTTTTAAGAAAAACGTTTATAAGACACACTATATTAGAGAAAATATCTTGTTACAAAATGTGATATTTTATGTAAGAATCTATCACATTAACAGCTTTTGATGTTGGACTTTTATGTTGAGTTCCCAGTTAAATCCGGGAATCAAATTCGATATACGAATATACAATATAAATAATAAATCATGTGTTAAAATTTTTTAAAAAAATTGAAAATCGCAGAGGAAAAAGATGGAGACTACAAAAACGATGAAAAGGAAAAAGAAAATCAAGCAAAAGTAAAATATTAGAAATCATCAGGAAATCAGCTTTGATGACGTTATGACATCGCGTGTCATGGACTGTGCCTTAATATAGAACAGCTGTTAAAAACATTTATTTGCACAATCGAATTCATCATGTGTTGTTAATGTTGCTGTGATTATTAATGTTGTTTTTATTTTTTTATTTGTTTTGATTTATTTTTTCCCCTCAAAGCCACAAGAATCGTTGAAGTGAAAAAATAACAGATTCGTGTTTAGGTTGTCATCACCACAGACACTTTTAATGATGTCGTTGACGTTGTCGTTGTTGTTGTTGTTCTGCTTAGTGTTATTATTATTGTTGTTGTCGATGCCATTTATGCCGCTCATTTTTGCTCGTCATGTCCTTCGTCAAGCTGTTGACACTTGAGTGCCAGACATAATATAATGTCTGAGCACCAGACTCTGGATGTTGGTTGATGCTCTCAAAGTGGTTGAACTTGATTTCATTTTTGTTGACAATCAAATTGCTGGAGAGCTTTTTATTAGATAAGGTCAGGTCATGCTAAGGATTCACTAAGAGTTTACTTTAGTAAGATTTGCGATCGAATTAACTCCAATTAGATGAGTCAGCTAAATAGTTAAAGCTTTAAGCTGAAGAAAAATAATAAGAACCAGAAAGAGTGTTAACTTCGGCCTGGCCGAAGTTCATATACCCTACACACGTTTACTTAAAAATTAGGCGTGGCAATTGTTTAATTTGTTTCCTTTTCAATCTCAAATAGCCTGTGACGACAGAGAATATTCGTGCCAAATTTGTTGAAAATATCTCTATTCGTTCTCCTGTAATCGAGTTTTATTTAATTAGTGGGCGGACCACGCCCATTTTTGGTAGTCTGCTTTGGTCAAAGACAGTTGATTTGTGAATAAAATTTCAACCTCAAATTCATATTACAAGCTGACAAATTGAGCTATGAGCATGGATGAGTTTATATTCACTATAAAAAGTAGGCGTGGTAATGGTCCGATGTTGGCCATTTTCAATATCAATAAGTTTCTGATGATCGATAATATTCATGCCAAATTTGATGAAAATATCTCTATTCGTTCTCCTGTAATCGAGTTTTCTTTAATTAGTGGGCGAACCCCGCCCATTTTTGGTGATCTGTTTTGGTCAGAGACAATGGACTTCTGGACAAAATTTCAACCCCAAATTCGTTCTACAAGCTGAGAAATTGAGCTATAAGCATGGATGAATTGATATTCAGTATAAAAAGTAGGCGTGGTAATTATCCGATTTTGCCCATTTTCAATAGCGATGAGTTTTTAGTGATATACAATATTCGTGCAAAGTTTGATGAAGATATATCTATTCGTTCTCTTGTAATCGTGATTTCCACAGACAGACAGACGGACATGGCTAAATCGACTCAGGAGGTCACGCTGATCACGAATATATATACTTTTCTATACCTGTCACGCCTCCTTTAATGCATTACAAACGGAAGCAGTAAGTGAATATACCCTATTCACTTCGTGTGTAGGGTATAAAAATTACAGAAAGGGATGGAAATACAAGGGAGATGATAAGGGAAAATATAAGAAAGAGAGGAATATATCAGAATTGGAGTACTCATTCGAATATCTTTTAAGAGCCCAAGGTGACTAAAACTTTGTCTTAAGAATTAATCAATCTGAAGTATCAGGAAGTATAATTTTTTTACACATTCTTACGCAACAAATGTCACGTGCAGCACCACAAAACGCTCCCTTCACTTCACGCGAACAACGAAGCCATCATCGGAAGTATCTACAACTTTGTAGATAATATACGAGATTACAGAAGCTTATGATTAAAGATACCGGAACATGCGAACGTGAAATTTCACTGAAATGTTATTCGTAAAAGTAATTAAGAAATAACATGTGAAGATATGATTGCTACAATGTTCAGTGGATGGAGGATGAGGATTAGGCAAATAAAAATGGAGTGAAAGTGGAGGGGGTTGGATTATACAGGGCCTTACAGTACGTTTTCTTTATTTTCTTCTAGTTTCCTTAGTTTGTCCTGTTTGTTTGTCTGTCTTGCAGTCTATTATACAGCCATTTGTCTTTTTCAACTTGAAATGGTAAGAGAAAAACAATAAATTAATATTTATTAGCAATAAATAATAATAGGGAACATAATACGAGTTCGAGCGTCTGTCAGATCTTTCTTATTTCAGGATTTTCTTAGTTTTTCTCTCTAACTTAACTAATGTTTCTATTATTATTAAGTAATTTTTATTCAAATTTATATCTATTCCTAAAATCATGTCCATCATATTTTTTATCGATTATTTTCCACTATTTCCTTTTCCACTTTTTATTAATCTCAATCGTATGGTCTTCAAATTTCTGTGAATTAATCAACTTCACTTCCTGATGACATTGCTTCATCTTCTTTTTTTTCTTTTTTTGCAAAAAGTTGTTGACCTTATCATTAATTTAATTTGCTTCACCTGACTTTGAAGTGGACCAGAGTTGTCCATACTTGAATATTGGAAATATTTTCTCTTCATTCCTTTAAATGTTCTCATCTTCGAAGAACACTGAACTACCATTTTAGCTCTCCGTTTTTTACCTGTGTGAAAAAGTCATAAATTTCATGAAGTTCTTCCCACATAAAGTCTCCTAGTTAAACTTTAGCCTTTAACATTTAAACGATTTTTATTCTCTAAAAGATAAATGGTTCTAAAAGAACCATGTCGGAGGCACTCAGAGAAAATTAACTGAGTACAGATGAAGCGAAATAGTTTACTTGAGAAGATTTAGAAAGTCTTCATGAACTCTCCTTAACCAAAAACTTGACCAACAACACTATGTTTTGCTGTAGACAAACTGAAAGACAATCTTCTTTGGTTTGCATGCCCTGCACATGAAGATGAAAGCTGAGTCGATTAGCCCTGTTCGACCTTCTGACTTTATTACTGATTGTCTGTTTGTCTCCCTGTCTATCTATCTGTCTGTCTACCCATGGGCCTCGTAGCCGTGATCCACCCATTTTGCAAGATCTGTCCTATTATGAATTAAGGATGTCAAAATTCTCATGAACTCTTCTTCTGTCAAAATTTTATATCTGCACATGTAATATTAGAGATATCAATCTGCCCAAGAAAGGGCGTGATCCGCCCACGGTTATATAATAAAGGAATTTCGTGCATAGAATTTGAATATCTTTCCATGTATATTTATCATAGCATTTCTAAGGTGTGATCCGCGCTTTTCTTTTTGGTTTTGGGGGCAAATTAAATTCTTAAATCATTCTTAATTAGCACTCGCTTATCATTGAATTCGCACATTTCAAAGCAATGTTGAAGCCTGGAAGAACTGCTAAATTTACCCCCTCTACAGGGTTCCATGAAGTACGGCTTCCACACTCTATGAATGGGAATCACTCTGTGTTTATTATTCAATCGTTGCTATCGCTTTCGGTCTGGCGATTTTTAACAAAGCGGACAAAGAATAGCTTTTTAGTGGTTGCTACTGACTCTGATGGTTTCCGCGAAAGGTCACGTTTAAATTAGCTTCAAATACATGACATCAAAAGGAAACGCTTCACAAAATTATGAGGGTGAACTAACGAACTACAGCACTTGTAGAATAGAGATGAGAGAAAGAGGGAGAAAAAAGGGAGAGAGTGAGGAAAAGAGAGAAAGAAAGAAATGTCATCAGATTTAAATTATCTTAAATTTTGAACGTCGAATTCAAATAATCATTAAAATCAAACTCATTTAATGGTCTCTTTTAATTATGTTAACATTTCAATTTCATCCTTGAATCCTTGTTATAGGTGTTGAGATTTTTCTTGGTTTGTATGAAGAAAAGCAAAAAATATTTCAAGGAATACTTATTGCTCTCTGTCGTCGTCTGTCTGAAAAACAAAAGAATTTCGCAGAGCTGTGATGTGACTCAAGTGATGCGTGATAATTTAACGAAGGTTTTAATTCATGAGTTCTGCTTTTTCTCCGTCTTTTGTCCTGATCCACGCGGTGCTGAAAGTGCTCTGAACGCTTGAGAAGTACGTCCTTGTTCCATACTAAAACTACGCTTGCATTTTGTGCAATTTTTTTTCTTCTTTTCTTATAATTCACTATAATGGAAAAAACCAGAAAGAAAAATAAAAACGAATAACAAAACTTTGAAATGGCAGAGCTTTTAAAGTTTTGATTATTTTTAAAATGTATTCAAATCAGAAGAAACTTTTTACTCTTTATTAAAAGGTTAACGGTTCCAGTAACTGCTCGATATTCGGTATATTATTTATTTAAGTTATAATATTTGTATATTAATTGAAATGGTATTTCCTTGAAGTAAAATTGATACTATCAATTATAGAAAATTTGTTAAATTTTTTGAGTGAAATAGAAGCCAATGTATGCATATAATTTTGTATTTATTCCTCTTGACTCTTTTATTGTTGAATACAATTAATAGTGAAACTTTTCTTCAGCTTCTTTCCGACAACTCTTCTTTCTTAACTTTCTTAACTTTCATTTAATTTTTATAGCAATAAATTTTGCTAGAGCTGTCAACTGTCAACGGTTTTCCATTTAAAACTAAGAAAATAAAAAATCAACATGAACAACAACAAATTTAGTTACTTTAGTTATAATTAAATTGCATTTAAAGAAACTTTAATTTCTGAGTGACTAGATTTTAAAATATTAATGATATGTTTAAACCTATTAAATACAATTTAATAAGCGTAGAATACATTTTTTTAATAAAATATTTTATTTTCAAAATATTTGATTTAAAATATTTAAATAAAAATCTTTAAACTGAAAGCTCTTTTAAAATGAATGCAACCATTCGATGGTTTTGCGGATTAAATTGTATCCGCTTTGATTCAGATATTTAAAAAATAAAAACAACAAAATTCAAATAAAAAGCGCTTTTTGTTTGTTCGTTTCTTGTAGATATAATTAAAAATATTTAAAACTAGGCTCATGAATATAAATAAAGTCTGCCGCCACCGGAAACGTTTGTAAAAATATTGTTTAAACAACTTCCTGAACGGACAACAAACACGAAACAGCGATGAAGACCCGAGAACGAAAACGAGAACGAAAACAAAAATGAAAACGAGAGAAAAACAGTCACAAAAAAAAAGAATTTCTGAAAGTGTGCCATGAGAAGCCAAAGCAAAGTGAGAAAAAATTTGCATTGCCTAAAACAGGACGAAATGCAAACAGCTAATAAAAATAGCACAAAACTTGGCGCATCCTTGAACAACAATTTGGTGTTAATTAAAATGTCTTCTGCATTTCCGGCGGAAGAAACGAAGCAAAACTAACATCTTTTTTATGCAAACTATTTAATTGTTGGGTTTTTTATCCTTTTTTTCAACTTTTATGAATACCAGATCCAAATCAGATTCGATACTCGAAGAAAAATTCTATTGTTTTGATATCCATTCGAAAAAGTCCAAATCTTTTAATATAATCTTCTAATATGAAATAAATAAAAAATAAAATAAAAGAAAAGGAACAAATATATTCATAATTTTTTTATTATACACATTTTTACCTTTTTTGTGTCATTATCTGAACTTCGATTCTGTTACATTTACTTTGGAAATTTGAAGGGATTCCATTCCTTTATATTATTCCCTTTTTATTATATTAAAATGCGGCAGAATTTAATAATAAAAATTCGCCACACAAAGAACTCAGATCCTGCAGCTGTCAATCATCATCATCATCAATCAATCAATCAATACCAATCAGTAAAAACTGAAGTGCAATCGTGCTGAAAAAAATAATCCATTCCCTTTTCCTATGCTTCAAAAGAGGTCAATAAAACGAGTCAAATAAAAAATTAAAAAAGTATTTTATTCACAAAGAACTAAAATTTGGAAATTCTTAATTTTCATAAAACTTGCGTTAGATTTGAATTTTTTTCATTGCAATATCAATCATCAAGTGTGTATCAATAACCAGATATTTCATCTATCAATATTACTTTTATATTGCAATATTATTTTTATATATTTTCTTTTTTTCAATACAACTCAATTTGTTTCTTTTTTTAAGTGGATTATTTTAATTACTGCAAAAACTCTGATCATCAAATTTCACCACGGAAATCAAAAGATACGAGTATATATGTAAATCGAAACAGAATACAACAGGGCAGACTCTAAGGGCAACTTATGCTAGACTCCTGCTTTAAATAACCCATGCAAAAGTTTGCTCTTGTTTGATGATATGTCTGCCTGCAGTCTGTCCGAAGTCTGTCTGCTTCAGGCAGACGCATGAAACTTTTGCATGAAAGTTTAACCATCTTTTCAAGTAGTTGTACGTTTCAAAACTATGCCTGTATAGTATGTGTATGTATGTGTGTGTATAGTATTTGTGTACATGTGTGTTTGTCTGCTTGTTGAAGTTGTTCAGCTTCAGCACGAAAACTTGTTCAAACTACACTTTGAATTGGCCAACATATCATATCTACAGAGAAGAGCCAACAACCAACCACACGAAGGAAGCGTCTAATTTTAATGCGAAGTTGGAAAAAAGTTCCATCGAATGGAAACCAAGCCACAGACTAGTTGTTGGTTGTACAAATCAGTTGTTGCTTATATACTCGTAATCTGGAGATTATTTTGGCGATTGTCTTCACGATCATTAATAATTGTATTTATGATTATGATGATGAGAAAGTAGAATCAATTTATAGAATTTCGATTTGAATCTTAGAAAATTACGTCTTAAGTATATAATAAATAAATAAATATTAGAAGTAATGCCACTTAATATTGTATGTGAATAAATAACGTGGCTTCATAACACTTGTTACACTTTAAATACACTAGTTTAATGATTCTAAATTTTAATGTAAATTTAATGTTTAAATATTCTTCTTCATCTCCTTTTCCTCTTCTTCTTGTTCGTCTTAAATATTTTTGTACCAGTTTTTCTTTCATACTCAATGTTTTAGACATGCATCATGTTGGACATGTTGAACATGATTGTACTCGTATAAAAGTCGCATTACGAGCTTAATTAGAAAAGTTGTTCTTTTGGGCAACAACAAACAGACTCAGCTGCAGACCGCAACACAAGCAGAACAAGAAGAAGAAGAAAGAAGAAGCAGAAGACCACATTAATTGGAATCGCGTAACAAATCCTTGTCTGATGGCGGTATTTCAGCTAATAAAGTGTTTTAATTGGGACTCGCAGCAGTTGTTCTTCCTTTGTAAATCCTTTAATGTGTGTGTACCTCACAAAAGAAGAAGAAGACAAATATCCTTTGACTGCTTAGAAATAAAGAGAGAATTAAGTTGTTTCAGTTTTAACTCTATCAAAAGTTGAACACTTTTATCAAAAGTTTAGTTTAAGTTTATATCTTTCTAAAAAATATATTCTTTAATTAACCTTAAGATAGAATTTTGTCATCTTCTTCGCTTTGTAATCTTTGTAAATGTTAAGAATCACTTTTTTCCTTGGAATTAAAAAGAGCAAAAAAGTCTTCAATCTACACACTAATGTAATCATCAAGATAATATGTTTGTTTTCTCTCTTCTTGCTTTTGTTTATAATCACATCACAAAATATTTCCATTTTCACAAATTCGTTTCAATCCCAAACCTTTGATTAAATCTTCATGTTGAGGCAATAATAAGGTAATCATAAAGTATCTAAAAAGTATATAGACAACCTCCCTCCCTCCCCGTAACCATTCTTCACTACCATTGAACGCTCTGTCCTCGTTGTTTAAGTAGTGTTTCTATGATGATCTTTCTAACTGCTTCTCTAATCATCATATTTTGTGCGCTCTTCCTTCAGTATCAACTCTCACTTTTCTTCTTGGTTTTATTTGTACTCGTGTCTATTCTTCTATTCTTTACTTAGACTACACGATTTCCATTACGATAGCGAG
Organism: Myopa testacea; assembly: GCA_949629155.1. NCBI lineage: Eukaryota > Metazoa > Arthropoda > Insecta > Diptera > Conopidae > Myopa > Myopa testacea. Next base: position 10,423,438 of record OX451347.1, read on the forward strand.
GCATGGTAAATGCAGGGAGGGGGATGGTAGGGAGGGTGGGAAGGAGGAGAGGTGAGTTGTCATAACAGTGATGGGTTGCCGTAGTAATTGATTAGCATTTTTATTAGTATGATTGTGGGTTTCTTCTCCCTCTTCCTCTTCTTGTTCTTCTGCTTCTTTTTGATGGTCTTCTTCTTCTTCTTAGTCTTCTATTCTTATTATTATTATTGTGTTTGCTGATAATAATAATGATTATGATAATAATGTTGTTGATGGTTTATTACAGATTTATTTGCTGTTTATTTATACAGAGATTTCTTGTAATCACAATCTTTTCCCTTTTCCCTTTCTCCTTTCATTTCTTTTCTTCTTCTTCTTTTTATTGCTATCTGCTTCTTTCTTTCTTCTTTTGTTTTTTCGAATTACATAAGGATAAAAGCTGAACATAAATACTCGTAGATACATTTTATACATCCCTTTATAATTACTGAATCAACTTAAAAGAGTTTTCGACTCTCTCGATAACTTGAAGTAAAGGAAAACCAAGGCTATTCATGTTTATGAACGGGTTCAATATAATCTCAATCTTCTAGACTTTTTATTGCTGTAGCTGTGATAACTGTGAAGTTAACAGCTAATGTTACTCCTTTAAAGTAATTTTTATGCGTAAATTTTGTTCATGAGTCTTAGCTTTTATAAAAGAAATTATATAAAAATTATAAAATCTAAATTCGTCTTCAGAATTCAAGGAAAATTGAGAAGGAAGTTTGGGATTCTTCTCTCTCTCCGCTATGTCACTCTGTGACTGAACTCTTGAGGTGCTGTCACATAGACGACTCTTAGTGTATTTTGGAATCACTTTTGGGAGCTGCTTCATTTTCAATTTCAGTGGCATTAACACTCGCCTCCGCATCGGGTTCATCCTTACCTCATTCCGCAACTGAACGCATCTCCGATGTAATCGCATTTGCTGCTCGGCCACACAGAGTTGCTGGCTGGCATCTTTTCGGCCAGGTCGGCAGGACATCAGCCACAAGCTGGACCTCAATTGCTTCCATTACAATTAGTGGCGCATTCATTATTCAACACTCTCGCCTCCTTTTGCCTCAACTCAACTCAACTCGTCTCGATTCGATTCGATTCGATTCATTGCGGTTTGATTGTCAAATTTGGGCCGACCAAAGTAGATAAACAAGAGAGACAAACAACATCATCGTGGACACGATGCCAGGATGAACATCAAAGAGGTGTCTTAAGATTAAATACGAAGTACTGAATAATTTCTCGAAGCAGAAAAGCAGAAAGACTAATTTTCAGCTCGAATTCATGTGTATTCGCATCTGTAGAGATGTGTTTTATGTGTGCGCTGTTTGAGTGGATGTACCACACTATAATCCTTTATCCTCTAAAGGATACATCGGCAGAGAGCAACACCTCGACGGAATAATTAAAAAATCATTTTCTAATTTCTGTTATTAAGTGCAATTAAGCTGTGAATCCTTCCCTTAAATGCAAACGAAGTTAGGTCCATCTACAAACCATCATCATCTTTATCATCAACGTAATCATTATCACTATAAACATATTCATCATTATTATCATCCTGATGACCATAAAAGCACCGGCAAGAGCAACAACAGCAGTTTCATTTGCAAAACACTAACCTAAGCAAAGGATACGAAATGTTCACTGAGTTCCTGAAAAACCATTTGAACCTCTAGCGGATAACACGTCACCTGCACTTAACCCTACACCTCAACTTGCTGTTGTTCTTGAGCCACACTCCCTCGGAGGCAAAACGTTATCCTTGTTAATTCTGAATTCCATGAGGGGAGGTACGAAAAATCTGTTACGTAACGTTCGCTTTAAATGTTTGCTACTTCGAGCTGGAAATGGTGACTAAAATTGGCGATAATCACCAAGAAGTAGAAGAGCGAAATAATACGAAGTTATTGTGTAACATTTATAATAAACCTTATTAATTATTAAACTAATTAACTTAGTCTTAAGAATTTTAAAGCAAATCTTTTCATTACCAAATACAATTTAAAGCTATCTGAATTAAAATTTTTAACCATTTAAATTATCTAATTAAAAAATAAAACTTATGCAAAGGATTCTGAATAGTTTAACACTTTTAATAATATAAACATTATTAATTCTTGTGTTCAACTTTATGCCAGGAATTTCACTGAGATCATTGCAGAGATGAGTGTTTGTGCTCTCTGAGTGATTCTCTTAAGGAGCCGTACTTTGAATCAGAGCTTAAATAGATCAGAAACGGTAAATTAGTGTTTATCAAAGCATGCTGGCAGTAATTCAAATACAACAACAGCAACAACAACTTCAGGTACCACATAAATGTCGAAAATTAAACTGTATCAAGGCGATAGTAATAACGCCCTGGGTAAGTAAGTATCCAGGCGTATAAACAACCCTCTTCAGCATAAATTCAGGAAATTAAGGAACAAGCTATCATATATAAAGAAATATATATCTATGTATGTATGTATATATGTATGTTTTACTTGGCATGTATCGTAGCCAGGTGAAGTTGAGTTGGGACGGTCGCTTTTTGCTCTTTTTGACCAGATGATGTCAGTCATCAGCTCCACGCTCGTTACATGTCAAGTCAGTCACTTGGTAACATTTTTATGGGTCAGCAACAAAATGTTGATGATGCTACGTAAACAACGTAACCGAAGGACCGGCCAACGTCAGCTGGTCGTAGCGTAAGTGCTTCGATGAGGTCGAATGAGTTACAAATACACATAAACATGGATATTTCTCTCTCTGAAGAAGCATCCGTCTCCACAACTGCGATGTGCAGATGGTAATAAGGGCGAAGTAAGCAACATCAACTCAGGCAGTAAGTCGAGTTTTTGTTTTTGTGTATATTTGAGTTTTATATAAATTGAGTACACGACGAGCCTGGACAGGAAGCAAGGACGAACATGCAAACATCTTGCAATTCTTCTATAAATAAATAATTTGTTTTCAAGGAATAAAATTCACCAATAATGACGTGATGTGGGAAGTCTATTAAAAAGTCTAGAAAACGGAGAATTTTAATTGAGTTTAAAGTGTGTTTTGTGTCGAAGTCGAATTAAATCAATACTCAATACTTCAAGCTCTCAGCTTCTCTAAACATCTTTCAATCTTCTTCCACTATCGTCCTCTTTGACCCTCTCTCAACCTCTCAGTAATTTAGCAGGTTTTGTATAACTAGATTATTAGCAGCTCAATTAAAACTTTCGGTTCGCCGTAAGTGTGCGGCGATTTGAACTTCTGTCGGCGAGCAACATTTGATGCCGATATAAAAACAACAATTCGGAGAAAAATAAACTCATGAAACAAAAACTTAAAATCTCTTTTAAAATCTGCATCAATGAGCAGATTAACGAATTGTCAATCTTTCGATTGTATATTCAATTCAGCATGTTTTGTTTTTTTTTTTGTAATTTCGTTTTCCTTTTTTGAAATTTTCACTGTACGTCGTTTGTGAAATTTGCGTAATTTGAATAAAAAATAATCGACAGCAATATCGTAATCATCATTGTCATAATCAAGTTTATCCAGTTGAACATAAACGCCTTTAACAACATCGTCGTAAAGCGGGTTATCATCTTTAACCTTCCCATCAACAACTTCATCATCAGTGTCGCCATTTCAAACTCTATCATCGCCATTTTGATCTCCATAATTTCCAACGTTGTCATGTTAAACACCATCATAATAAACATCATCATTATCATCGCGTCACAAACGCGATTAATTCGCTTCAATGCTTTTATAAACACATCGAGAACACGGAAAAGAACAACAACAATAACAACAATAAAAACAAACTAACAGCAATAACAACAGCAATGAAATTCACATTAACAAGTAGAATTTTCTGCTTTATTTTTAGAATGTCTTAAAAATGTCCTTATCAACGATTATATAGAAAGTCAAATACACAAAAACGCACACCCACATACACTCAGTTCATCATCACTCTATCACTCTAATCGAAACAGCTTTTTGATTTTTAATCGTTTTCTTGTCTTGTCTTTTTTCTTGTCTACATTTTTTCCGCTCTGAAAATTGTAATGTAATTAAAAAGGTTCATGACTATGATTCAATTTCTGTTTTCGACAAAACACTAAATTCTAGTGTTGAATTAACGCAACACTACATCTTAAATTCAGAATAAAAAATATTACGATAGTGAAAGAAATAAAATAGGGCGGTCTGAAGAGTTTCCTTTGTGTGAACTTTTCTGAAGAGAAAATTAATATAAAGAACAGACAAAAAGTAAAAATTTCAAAGAAATAAATGGATAGAGAAAGAGGGAGAGAAGGAAAGAGAGAGAATGAGAGAGAGTAATATGTATCCATCAATATATTAAACGCTATAATTCAAGTCATTGAATAATCCGTTGAACAAATACCAAAATATCCATATATCTGTGTGAATATAAATCCAAGAAAAACCCAATTACATTTAAATGTATTTATTTATTTCAATATTTATTGTATTTGCGCTTTTCCTTTATAATTTTTGACAGCCATTTAAATACTATAAAAAGATTTACATAGAAGAACAGCTGCAACTACACTCGAATTCGGGGGTATGGTTTTGGTTAACGGTTTTAAGAAAGAAGAAAATTCATTTAAATTTACCTGTAATGAAATATTTTACATACATTATTGTAGATTCTTAAATGTAGATAATACAGTTAATATTGCATATTTATTTACATTGTACATGCATTCAACATTGATTCACGATTTATTCAGAGATAGTTTCAAATATTGTAATAAACTACAAAAAAGGACAGCACAAAATACGATTACGTTTAAGTTTCATTTGCTCTATAAACCTTTTCCAAACCATGGCATTCTTCTCCTATAAATTACTACAGAATATCGAAATAAATTCTGAAATCATTTGTTAAAAATATTTCAGTTGCTCCGGTGCTCAGATGTTGTAGCGGACATCGAAGAAAATAAAATTCGTACCTTTATAAAAATACCAGCACCATAAATAAAAAATAAGAAGAAAATTGCTATAGTTTTATTTTCGTACGCTATTTCGAATTAATCGAGATACGAAATTACAGAAGCGACCAATAAAAATACCACGAAACGCGAGATTCTTTAGTATATGATGCTTATGAAGGACCACAGAGAGTGCTATCTTCGGCCCGGCCGAAGCAGATTGAACCCTACACCTTCGTGACCCCTGTCTCGAGTACGAGACATGTACCTCTATGTATATCAGTCGTTACGGAATATCATAGAGATGAGTATACCTTAAAGTAAAGGTACGGTTACAGTTACAGCTACAGCTATCTTAAACTTTTCAGGGGTTTCGGATTTTTAATGTTAAAGTATCATATTGAATTTCCATGACTTATTATGGCTTTGAAAAGGTGTATATAATAAACACATATGTATATGATCTTGATTGAATTAATGTCTTCCCCTTGGAATTATTATTAGATGATCGTTAATTAATAAAAATATCAGAAAGAAGATTTTAAGCATAAAGAATTAAATGGAATTTAAAATCAATCAGCTCGGTCAATCAAATAAGAGTTTCTCAACTATTTTTCTCGTTTAGAGTTCTCAACTATTTTCTGCCATCTCTAAAATAAATATTTAAATGAGTGTATGTTGGACAAGGATGCATACATACATATGTTTACATGTGTGCGTGTGTGTTTGTTTTTTGTGTACAACAACGTCAAGGTTACTCGAGCAGGACTCGTATTTGTGGGCGCTTTTAATTCTCCAAGGATGCATACTTTTATTTCCGGTTGCAATATTTTTGTGCATGTTTTTATTTGTTTTTATTATTTTCTGTTTTTTCTTTTTACATTCAGTTTGCGCTTTTATATCCTCAACTTTCTTTTTCTATTTCGTTTTTCTTTTTTTTTTTGTTTCTGCCCACAAACCAAATATTTATAAGAAGCTGCATTGCTTCAGCTTGTTTTTATTCTACGAATTGCTTTAAGGCATCTAAATTATGTAACAAAAAAAAAATTGAAATCCAAAATTTGTTCGTTTTTTGGTTGTTGCATATTTCTCCGACTCAAGGACAAAAATATTTTTTTAAATACATATATGTATGTATATTTGCCTTTAATTTTCACTTTTATTCCACATTTGTTGTTCATTTAAATAAATCATAAATTCCAAGTACCATTCCAACACCAACAACAAAAACTAATCAACATAGGAAACAAATGAAAATAATTTGGGACTTCCTAGCGTCTTAGGCTAAGAATTTAACTAACAAGCACAAAAGCAAAAGGAACAAAAGCAACAAAAAACACAACAAAAATAATAATAAGAAGAAGAAGAACAATACCAACAGAAATACGCACGATTAAGTAATAAATCATCGCCTTAAACTTTTTGCCAACTCCACTTTTTTTGGTTGGTAAACGGATAAGGTGAGCACCAAGTGCTTGGCCCAGAGTACCGACTACATAACGACCCAGTACAGTAACACCCAACCCTCACCCCTCCCCGATATTCCCAACGAGTTTCATCTCGCACAGACAACTCCAAATAATAGCAACTGCCAGGGTCAACCACCAGACCAGCAGGTGTTCAGATTTCCAAAGCTTAAAGTAAGATAAAACCTCAAATACTCATTATTAAAAAAGATAAATAAACGAAGCAGAATAAATAAATGGATCTTTGAGATTAAGATTTACTCAGACATAAAAAAGACAATATTTCTAATAAAAAGCATTTTAAAACTTAAATAAAATTCATTTTTTATATTTTTCAAAATCAGATTTTATATATAGTACGGTAAACCTATATAAGAGTATTTCTGAAGCTTGTAAATACTAAATCATATTAATTACACATATTTTGTTTGCAGTTTGGCAAATGTATGAGCTCTTCTACTTAAGAAGAGTTCTCTGAAGAGTTCTACTGAAAGCCTGCTGAAATTAATGAACTTTAGCAAAAGTTGAGAATTCGAAGTTACGTCAAAAGTAAGGCTTCTAAATGCATTCAAGTATTTAAAGATGCAGCCTCATGTATGCAAAATAACAACAACAATACCAACAACAACCACTACTACTACTACTACTACTACGCATTGATGCATGTTTAGTAAAAGAAATGAGGTGAAATAAAGATACGGTAGCTAATGATTTACCCCACATCAAATTTCGATTTCCCTAATCTCAAGTCTAACTAACCCCATATTATTTTATAACAAAAATTAAATAACAGAACAAATAATAAAACAAAAAATAAATTAAACAAAAAATAATTAAAAAAAAGAAGACAACAAGCAAACAAAACAAAAATGAAAAACCATTGAACAAAAAACAAGAAAACAACAAAAACGGAAAAACAAAGCAAAAAACTGTTATAAAAGTGTCTAAAAGTACACATCCCTAACTACCATAAATAGTCCTTTTTGGCTAAACTACTTTACAGGCAATACTCAGAAACATTTTTCGTTCCTCGCCTGAAATACGAGTATTATTGAGTATAAATTTTTTTCCGACCATAAAATTCTCGGAAACTACAAAACATAGATCCTTCCGGTTTGAAGCATTCTCTCTAGAATTGATTAGAGAATATTATGGTCGGAAAAAAATTTATACTTAATACATACCGTAATTTTAAAAAAAAATTGCGACCCAACATTTTTTTCGGAATTTTTTTTCCAAATTTTAACTTTGGCATTAATTTTCTCAAAAACTGTTTGATATAGGAAACTAATTTAAAAAGGATAGTAAGAAGTGGATATTTGTCTTTGAAAATCAGTAAGCAAAAGTTATCTAGGTCGAATCATTATTTTTTAATATTTTTTTTTTTCGATGTTAAGTCGAATTTTTATAAAATTACCCCTCCCGTCTAAACGGGGGGAAATTGACCTAAATTGGCCAAAAGCTGCGAATAATGAGAAAAGAGTAAATTGTGATAGAAACAATAGACGAAATAATTCATGCTTACCTGCGAGCAATCAGGGTGAACGCGAATCGAAGTATGGCGGAAATAATTATTTACCAACAGCCTATATTCCAAGTCGAGAATCGCCGCTTGAAGGTACCTCCCAAAGCAGCGGCAATTCGACTGGTGAAGTTGGAAACGAAGGCACATATAGACAGACTGATTACGGGTCAGTGAATGTGAAAATAGATAAGTGGGGAATAGTTTTCGATGGCAATCAGAACTCTTTGTCAGTAGATGACTTCATATTTCGAGTGGAGCATTCGCGAGCGCAATACGGGTGTGCGTGATCACAGGTGTTGCGAGACTTTCAGGTTTTGTTAGCAGGGGAAGCCCGACAATGGTACTGACTTCATGTCAAAACTAATAATCCTCAAGACTGGGTCTTATTGCGTCAGTCATTATTAGCCCAGTATAAAACCAAACGTTCAGAATTCGAAATCATGCAGGACCTGGTAGAAAGTAGGCAAATGCACAACAAAACAAAAATAATAGTTCGCTGATAGACCAAATTCTGCATGGTTCAACTCTGTTGAACGGTGAGCGTGTATATGATTTTTGCATTTTATTGATTTAGGGTAAGGAGTTCACGTTCTACCACTCCCTCATCGAGCTCCTTCGGTGAAATTTATGATACGGCGATGGCAATGAAATTCAGTGCTCTTACCGAAACATTGAGCAGGCATAAGCACATGCACCAGGCAAAGCGCCCAAAAATGTCCGCGACATTCATGGAAACTGCCTGCCAAAAAAACTTGTTAACTTTCGAAAGTGCTGTGGAATTCGGCAAGATAGCAGCTGCCTCATTGCCAAGTCGGTCGCCAATAGTAAGGCTAACTTTGGACGAATTAGCTATTCCTGCGCCGACAACTGTCGTAAGCCGTAAAGAACCCACGGCACCTCTCGGGTTGATCGCATTTCAGGAGAACATGACTACGCCGACAACTGTCGGCCGTAAATCGACAATTGCCGGCCGTAAACCAACACCTGTCGGCCGTAAACCGACACCTGTCGTAAGCCGTAAAAAACCCACGGCACCTGTCGGGTTGATCGAATGCGGCGCAAGTTCCGCGATTCTGCAACTTCAAAATACGGCGACAACTCGAATGGAGGAATGCCGCAATCCAACATCCAACAGAATAGGTATTCTTCTTTCTTTAGGTGTTCGCCCATTCATTGCTTATTCATAATTGCCATTCCACTATCAGAGTTGAATCTTAGAATTAATTTCATAATTGTAAGGTCTATCGCCTGGAATTATATAGCTATAAATAATATACTACATTTATTTTTATTATCCGCTTCGCTTACAGATTCCCAATGTGAATATCGAGAGGATGGATGCCACAGAAGCTGGCGGGGACAATTCTCACCTATGCAGTCTGATTCTCACAGAAGGAGAATCAGGACCATTAAATGTACGGTCCATAAAGAATATAAGGAGTAAAATGCTAGCTTCCAATAAAACGTGGAATGATTTCTGTGTAGTTACTGGCTTACGTTATAATGTAAATTACGTCACAACAGATGACTTGAAAAAACTACGATATGGAAAGATCTTAATCATGACCGATCAGGATGAGGACGGTTTCCATATAAAAGGCTTAATAATAAACTTTATTCATAAGTTTTGGCCCAAACTCCTAGAATTGAATTTCTTGGAAACACTAAAACCTCCAAAGTACAAAAATATAACTTGCACCCCAATGGATGCCTATTTTAATGATATACGAAACCTTAGCGTACGATTCACATATACCAGTAACGAGGATGATGAATATATTTTGTTGGCGTTTGGAAATCAAGTGGAAAAGTGCAAATTGTGGATTCAGCAGCACTTAACAGATGCTCAAGAAAAGCAAAATATGTACCACTTTGAAAATGGGCAGAAGTGCATAACTTATGCGAACTTCTTTAAAACGGAATATATGACATTCCTAAAAACTCAAACCTTACATGAAATTCCTCGCCTAATTGATGGTTTCACAGCGGCGACCCGAAAAATTCTATACACGAGCTTGAAACTACGTGAACTTCATGGCCCAATGAAATGGGCTGTTGAACACTTAGCCAGCAGCGTGCATTAAGCAATTCGCAAAACCAGCCTCAACGTAACAAAAGTGACAATTACGAATTTAGCACGGGACTTTGTTGGAACAAATAATGTAAACATCCTGAAGCCTGCTGGCAATTTCGGAAATACAACCAGCAGTAGGAAGGGTGCAGCTGCTTGCCGCTATTCTTCCGTAGAGTTGTCCGATATAACTAGATATATATTTCCTCCATCCGATAATGTTTTGCTCTATTATGGAGATAAGGATGGAGAAAGAATGGAGCCTGATTGGTTTTTACCAATCATACCAATGGTTTTGGTAAATGGAGCTTATGGAATAAGTTCGGGGTATAAAACCAAAATATTGAACTACAATCCACGCGATATTATACGCAATGTGACGCTCATGCTAAACGGAAGAGATCCTCTACCAATGCATCCATGGTATAAGAATTTCAGAGGTTCCTTAGAGCTGTAAGGCATTGCTACATATATTTGCAAAGGTGTAATTAACGTATTAGAAAACAATACCGTTAAGATTACGGAATTGCCAATCGGAATATCCATTGATCACTATGAAAAATCAGTGCTAAAAGAAATTAACAATGTTAAAGGAATGAAGGCAATTCTTTCCAAATATACGAATTATTCAACGTTTAAAAATGTACGTATCGAGGTTGAGTTAGCGCCGGAAATTTTTGACAATGTTAAGGCCAAAGGCGTAAATGCATTTTACAAATTGTTAAAGTTAACATCCTCCCATTCAACAAAAAATATGAGGTTACTAGACCAGTCCAAGCAAATACGTCGCTTCGATACTGCTCTGGATATCCTACATGAATTCTTTCAAATGCGGTTGGAATTTTATCGGAAGAGAAAGGAAGGAATGGTGCGTGCACTGACAGCAGAAATCAAAGAGCTTCGAGCGCAGTGTGGTGACCAGAAGTCTGGTGCAGTCTATCGTCAGAAAAAGTCAAATTTCAGCAATTTATTAAAACAAAAACACACAAGATGTGGGAGGAGGATCTTCTTGAGCTCGAAAACACGCTGAACGATATTGAATTAATTGCCGAAGGAATGAATAAGCAATGAATATGAACGACCTCCTTATTTTAATGAATGATGAATGAATTTTAATGATATTAATTCAATTGTTTAGATTGCCAAATGCAAATTAATCACCTGTTGGATCCCTCCGCGAATGGACAGACAAATACGCGGTTGGACAGCGGTCTCGGCGGAAATATGGCATAGTTCGCTGATAGAACGAATGGTTCAAATCTGTTAAACGGTGAGCGCGAATATAATTTTTGCATTTTGTTAATTTCTTTTTAGGGTAAGGAGTTCACGTTCTGCCATTCCCTCTGAATATACGTACTCGTCGGTACGTATTAATGTTTTTTTTTTCTTAATTTTCATCTAATATTAAATCTATTACCACCGCGACGAAACGGTCATTCAGTTTTAATATCATTGTTTAATATATTATTCTATAGTTCAGGATTTAATCAGGGGTCGATATTTCGATTGGCACACGCTCCTGCCACATATAAATGCATCCCACGCAAAAAGTAATACACACTTCGCTAATGTATCCGCGGTAAGAAATATATAATAAAATTATACAAGAATAATAAATATACATATAATAATTTTATATAAGAATATGTGATAATTATTTCTTCGTTTTTGTTAGATTTGGTCGGACCGACTTCCTGCTCAGGAACCTCATCATTTCCCAGGGATTTAAAATTTGTCCTAGTTTACGGTACGATATTATAAGTTTGTACAAAAGAAATTATTGAACCTTCTTCAGTGGCAATATTGGTCGGTATAATGTTTGGGTTAATATTCCTTTTGGATCTGTTTGCGCCTATTGGCTGGTTCAGCGGATTTTCTCTTTTCATATATGTACATTTGCTTATTTCTGCAATTGAATTGTCAAATATAATAATTGTTTTAATCCAGATACGCTTTGACATTCCTTACTTCCACCCGGATTTCCATATATTCTTGCAATCGCAATTATGGACAATACATATCTCATATATATTTCATTTTCAAATTGAGTATTTTCACCCTGTTCCGATTTACTATTACATATATGTGTGTATGGATCAGAGCCAAGAATGTCGACAATCAGCCACCAAGTGAGTACCTCTTTCTTTACCATTCACTAAATTTGTTACCAATTCAGTTTGCGATTAAATGCGATAAACAGTTTTCTGCATTACCAAAAATAAAGTTTCAGAAGTAAAATTTATCGGGAAATTAAAACATTCTACGTATTATGATCACACTATATATTAATACTGGTATTATTAATACAGCTTATCCTTGTCCGATCAGATCCTTTGATTTTGTAAACTCGGTGAATTCGAGTCCCGATAATAAGCAATGTCATTTGAGTTCGAATGGCGAGTATCTGACTTCGTTGGAGTTCCATCAAAGGAGATCGGACCTTGCTAAAAAGTCTCGTACGTATGTGAAGCATGGTATGTGTTTTCCAATTTATGTTAGCACTCTTGAAGACAAATTCAAAATCGAATTTATTTATCTTGCCTTACATTTCATGCTTCAGTTAGTGCCAACCACTTGAAACCACCAGCTACACAACATACGCTCTACAACACGCTGAACGATAAGAAACATCTCGAGAAGTTGGCATGCGACCTCACATGGACGCGAAGAATTCCTGGAGCAGTTTGAAGCGATTGTGGACGTTATTCAGCAGACGCTTAAGAAATTGCAACGCAAGTACAACGGTTATGAAACGCGAATCTTTCAATGAGGAACTCCGAGCAATTAATTAATTATATTTACACTAAACTTTTAGGAAGAATTGTTATTCTATGCTTTCCTCTTTAATTACATTTTTTGTTTCTTAGTTTTTATTTTGTATTCGATATTTAATTAACTTTGAAAAGAGTTTCAACAACCTTTTAGTTAATATGTAGTTATATCTAAATGATGTTCACTTAAAGAAATTCCACTTTGCAATTATAAGAGCTAAGTTTAAAGTAGAATTAAAACAAAAGTCCATACAAATATTATTAAAGCAAGAAGTAGAAACAAAAAATATACACTTATTGAATAAAATATAAAACAAAACTAACACTCAAATTAAGCCTTAAAATCACATAAGTCAGCGAGATAGTAGCTGTCTCATTGCCAAGTCGGTCGCCATTAGTAAGGCTAACTTCTGACAAGTTACCTGTTCCTATGCCGACAACTGTCGTCAGACGTGAAGAATCCACGGCACCTGTCGGGTTTTTCACATTTCCGGAGGACATGACTACGCCGACAACTGTCGTAAGACGTAAAGAACCCACGGCATCTGTCGGGTTATTGGGATTTCCGGAGGACATGACTACGCCGACAACTGTCGTAAGACGTAAAGAACCCACGGCATCTGTCGGGTTATTGGGATTTCCGGAGGACATGACTACGCGGACAACTGTCGTTAGACGTAAAGAACCCACGGCACCTGTCGAGTTTTTCACATTTCCGTAGGACATGACTACGCGGACAACTGTCGTAAGACGTAAAGAGCCCATGGCATCTGTCGGGTTATTGGGATTTCCGGAGGACATGACTACACCGACAACTGTCGTAAGACGTAAAGAACCAACGGCATCTGTCGGGTTATTGGGATTTCCAGAGGACATGACTACGCCGACAACTGTCGTAAGACGTAAAGAACCCACGGCATCTGTCGGGTTATTGGGATTTCCGGAGGACATGACTACGCCGGCAACTGTCGTAAGACGTAAAGAACCCACGGCATCTGTCGGGTTATTGGGATTTCCGGAGGACATGACTAAGCCGACAACTGTCGTAATACGTAAATCGACAAACGTTGGCCGTTAGACGTGAAGAAGCCACGGCACCTGTCGGGTTAGTCGAATGCGGAGCAAGTTCCTCGATTCAACTTCAAAATACGGCGACAACTCGAATGAAGGAATGCCGCAATACAGGAAGGATAATGAGGGAGGCAGTAGACGCAGAAGTGCAAGACGTATTGGAAGATCTTTTAACCACAACACCACCAAAAAGTCGTCCGGAACTGATGGCAAATGTCAGTTCCTCTGCGGCTCATGAAGAGGACACTGAGCCGCAGGATGTAGAGGTAAGAAGATACGCTTTACCCTTCTGGCCGAGGAGAAATTCTTAGTAAGAATCTTAAAGCAAGGGTTGTGGTAGGTAGGTAGGTAGGCGTGACCTCCTGAGTCGATTTAGCCATGTCCGTCCGTCTGTCTGTACGTCTGTCTGTCTGTCAGTCTGTAGAAATCAATCAATTACAAGAGAACGAATAGAGATATCTTCATCAACAAATATTGTCTTTCATCGCAGGCTATTTGAGATTGAAAAGGAAAAAAATTACACCATTGCCACGCCTAATTTTTAAGTAAACGTGTGTAGGGTATATGAACTTCGGCCAGGCCGAAGTTACCACTCTTTATGGTTTTGGTTAAATTTCGAAATTGTTTATAATACCTCGTAGATGGACGCATTCCAGTGCAGTATATGCAATAACCAGGAGTTTTTGAATCGTCATATGGTGTCCCACTTCAGGGAGAAAACGCAATGCGACATATGTGGACTCGAGTTTTTATGGATTGGAACTCACAAAGCAAATCATCAGAATAGGAACAAATGTCTTTTTTGCCAAAAAAAGTTCGCATCTCCGACCATCTTAAGAGCGCATATGTCCTGTTTCAGAGAAACATATGCCAGAAACGCCGTTCGCATGTTCGGATTGCGAGATGGCATATTCCTCTAAAGGAAGTCTGCGGAGGCATAGAAATGCAACCCAACCAACAAAATAGGTATTTTTCTTTCTTTAGGTGTTCGCCCATTCATTGCTTTTTCATAATTGCCATTCCACTATCAGAGTTGAATCATAGAAAGAATTTCAGAATTGTAAGGCCTATCGCCTGTAATTATACAGGGTGTTTCGCATAAGAGTGATCAAAAGACTAGGACGTGTAGGATGGATCGAGACAAGAAAAAAATCGTATGGGAGGGGGGGTCAATTTCCCCCCGTTTAGGCGGCAGGGGCCATTTTATAAAAATCCGACTTAACTCCGAAAAAAATAGTATTAAAAAATAATGGTTAGACCTAGATAACTTTTGCTTGCTGATTTTCAAAGCCAAATATCCGCTTCTTAATATCCTTTTTAAATTAGGTTCCTACGTCAAACAGTTTTTGCAAAATTTAATGACAAAGTTAAAATTTGGAAAAAAAATTCCGAAAAAAATGTATGGTCGAAATGTTTTTTAAAAATTACGGTATTAAGTATAAAAATTTTTTCGACCATAAAATTCTCTAATCAATTCTAGAGAGAATGCTTCAAACCGGAAGGTTTTATGTTTTGTAGTTTCCGAGAAAAGTGGAAATTACGAAGTACACTCCTTCCTCTTTCCATATTTTGCACGAGTAATAAAACACAAGTAGCCAAAAAATTGGTGTTTGAAAGGAAAGTATGCTTCGTAATTTTCATTTTTCTCGAAAACTACAAAACATAAATCCATCCGGTTTTAAGCATTCTCTCTAGAATTGATTAGAGAATTTTAGGGTTGGAAAAAATGTATACTTAATACCGTAATTTTAAAAAAAAATTGCGACCAAACATTTTTGTTCGGAATTTTTTTTCAAAATTTTAACTTTGTCATTAAATTTCTCAAAAACTATTTGACACAGGTGCCTAATTTAAAAAGGATAGTAAGAAGCGGATATTTGGCTTTGAAAATCAGCTACCAAAAGTTATCTAGGTCTAACCATTATTTTTTAATATTATTTTTTTCGGAGTTAAGTCGGATTTTTATAAAATGGGCCCTCCCGCCTAAACGGGGGGAAATTGACCCCCCCTCCCATACGATTTTTTTCTTGTCTCGACCCATCCTACACGTCCTAGTCTTTTGATCACTCTTATGCGAAACACCCTGTATAATATAATATAGCTATAAATAATATAATAAATTTCTTTTTATTATCCGCTTCGCTTACAGATTCCCAATGTGAATATCGAGAGGATGAATGCCACAGAAGCTGGCGGGAAGAATTCTAACCTATGCAGTCGAACTCTCACAGAAGAGAATCAGCTGCGAGAAGGATGATGTGTGTAATAGGTACACGCAGACAATATTATGGAATATACCCATTTAATGGTATACCCTTAAATGTACGAAAAATACAGAATATACAGATTAAAAAGCTAGCTTCCAATAAAATGTGGAATGATTTCTGTGTAGTTACTGGCTTACGTTATAATGCAAATTACGTTATTATAATTACGTATAGTTATAATTATTAACAGATGACTTGAAAAAACTACGATATGGAAAGATCTTAATCATAACCGATCAGGATGAGGACGGTTTCCATATAAAAGGCTTAATAAACTTTATTCATAAGTTTTGGCCCAAACTCCTAGAATTGAATTTCTTGGAAACACAAAGCACAAAAGTATAACCTGCACCTAAATGGAGGCCTATTTATATATAGCAGTAACGAGGATGATATATTTTGTTGGCGTTTGGAAATCAGGTGGAAAAACGCAAATTATAGATTAACGAGCACTTAAAAGATGCTCAGGAAAAGCAAAGTATGTACCACTTTGAAAATGGGCATAAGTGCATAACTTATGCGAACTTCTTTAAAACGGAATATATGACATTCCTAAAAAATCAACCTTACGTGAAATTCCTCGCCTAATTGATGGTTTCACAGCAGGGACCCGAAAAATTCTGTACACGAGCTTGAAACTACGTGAACTTCATGGCCCAATGAAATGGGCTGTTGAACACTTAGCCAGCAGCGTGCATTAAGCAATTCGCAAAACCAGCCTCAACGTAACAAAAGTGACAATTACGAATTTAGCACGGGACTTTGTTGGAACAAATAATGTAAACATCCTGAAGCCTGCTGGCAATTTCGGAAATACAACCAGCAGTAGGAAGGGTGCAGCTGCTTGCCGCTATTCTTCCGTAGAGTTGTCCGATATAACTAGATATATATTTCCTCCATCCGATAATGTTTTGCTCTATTATGGAGATAAGGATGGAGAAAGAATGGAGCCTGATTGGTTTTTACCAATCATACCAATGGTTTTGGTAAATGGAGCTTATGGAATAAGTTCGGGGTATAAAACCAAAATATTGAACTACAATCCACGCGATATTATACGCAATCTGACGCTCATGCTAAACGGAAAAGATCCTTTACCAATGCATCCATGGTATAAGAATTTCAGAGGATCCTTAGAGCTGCAAGGCAATGCTTCATATATTTGCAAAGGTGTAATTAACGTATTAGAAAACAATACCGTTAAGATTACTGAATTGCCAATCGGAATATCCATTGATCACTATGAAAAATCAGTGCTAAAAGAAATTAACAATGTTAAAGGAATGAAGGCAATTCTTTCCAAATATATGAATTATTCAACGTTTAAAAATGTACGTATCGAGGTTGAGTTAGCGCCGGAAATTTTTGACAATGTTAAGGCCAAAGGCGTAAATGCATTTTACAAATTGTTAAAGTTAACATCCTCCCATTCAACAAAAAATATGAGGTTACTAGACCAGACCAAGCAAATACGTCGCTTCGATACTGCTCTGGATATCCTGCATGAATTCTTTCCAATGCGATTGGAATTTTATCGGAAGAGAAAGGAAGGAATGGTGCGTGCACTGACAGCAGAAATCAAAGAGCTTCGAGCGCAGTGTGGTGACCAGAAGTCTGGTGCAGTCTACCCTCAGAAAAAGTAAAATTTGAGCAATTTATTAAAAAAAAAAACACGCAAGATGTGGGAGGAGGATCTTCTTGAGCTCGAAGACAAGCTGAACGATATTGAATTAATTGCCGAAGGAATGAATAAGCAATGAATATGAACGACCTCCTTATTTTAATTAAAGAAATAATGATGTTAATTCAATTGTTAAGATTTCCAAATACAAATTAATCACCTGTTGGATCCCTCCGCGAATGGACGGACAAATACGCGGTTGGGCAGCGATCTCGGCGGAAATAGATCAACTCTGTTGAACGTTGAGCGTTCTTTTTAGGGTAAGGAGTTCACATTCTGCCACTCCCTCATACTCGTCGCTCGTAAATCCAACCAACCAAATCCAAAACCATCAGTGCAACTTCCACAGCACACCATTATTCTCAATAGCAACCTCACCTTGTGGAGCAACATCACCATCAGTTTTCACCTTTGCCACCACCACCGGCAGCGCCATCAGCTGTTGCGGGTTTTGTTTCAGCACCGCCACCACCACTTCGGACAACTGTTATAAGGATCTCACCAGAAGCTGCTTCGGTAGCTGGGAACAATGTTAAAGCCGGTAGCTTAAATGGAGGAAGTAGTGTTCAGTCATTGCATTGCAATAGCTGCTCCAGCAACGGTACCAGCCTAAACAGTACAACAATCACTACCACATCAGACACATCAAGCAGTTCCAAAACATGTTCATGATTAAGAAATATAAGAAATTAAGAAAGAAGGAGAGTATCTCAGAAGAATGACTAAACAAAAATATGAGACAGTTTCTGATGGACAAATAGAAATCTTTTCATTTAAATGAGTATATAAGTGTTCTCTTAAAACCGCTCTCGCACTCTCTTTTAGCTCCTTCCTCTCAACACTCTCCTCTGGATATCAACTTTATTTACTCTTATTTCTCTTTCAATAACATAAACAGACTGTTACATAACATAATTTTGATCTCTGAAAGTTAACATTATCGAGCAATTAACAGAATTTCACGTCTCTGTAAAATTTAACACAGAAGCAGTTCACAGAAAATCTGTTTTGAGTGCTTCAGATTGTGTTGAGTGTTTTTTTTTTTTATTTATTGGTTCCTTTTTTTGCCATATCCTGTGAAAAGCAAGTCGACGGCACGATGCCAACATGTTTCCAGGACACGAACAAAGTGCTTACAATATGTTGCCAGGATTTGTGTATGTATGTATTTGTCATTCAAGGAATATGCTAAAATTTTTGTTCAAAACAGAATCAAGAAAAGCTCATAAATGGAAAATTTGGTCAAAGAAAAGTGGTCAAAAGATTCTTCGAACATCGGACAATCATTTTTAATCCTTTTTTTTAAGAGAAAAAAAAGCATGGTGGTGATGATGCGGAAATCCTGTCGTTTTTAAGCCAGAAATTGATTTTATGGTTCTCTCGAGCCGCGCCGCTTCGTTGCGTTTCTTTCAATTGAAGTTTGGTTGCTGATGATGTAGTTGTTGCTGTTGTTGCTATTATTATTTGTTTCATATCATCTTAGGGCGAACATAAAACTGCTAAAGAATACAACAACAAGAACAGCTTCGGTCCTGTTAATTTATTGCACTGCGGTAAAATGTTTATTATCAATGCGTGCAATAATTTTTACACTGCTGCAGCACCTCAATGCATGCAATTAAATTTATATTCGTCGTAATATTTCGCGATTTGAAAAACACGCCTCAACAGCTGTAGGCCTATAAAAGCTCTTGAGCTATTATATTAAAAATGGAGTTAATTATAATTGAAAGGTGAGTTGGACACAAGAAGAGAGAGAGAAGCAACTTCAGGTAAGAACTGAGATATGGAAGTGTGAGAGCGCAAGAGAGAAGAAATAGAGAGACAGAAAGATTAAACTTTAATTTAAGCGATGTCCAAACGCAGACTATCACGTTTTGAGTGTGTATTGAAAATTTTGTTCACTCATCACTAAAAAAAATATATGCGCTGAAACAAAAGCATGAATTTTTTTGGATTTTTTTTTCAACATATTTGGATTATTCCAGCACATTGTGACTGAAGATAAGATAAGATCGGAAATCAACTTTTAACGAGTAATGTTAAGTTAATTTTTAAGAGTAATGGTATTATTCTTGTTTTACTAATCAAGAGCCGCTGGCGTTAGTTAGATTAGGTATGTCTATATTTGCGTTATAGCATCTTATTTGCAATAAATCGTGAAGGTGCGAATCAGACAATTTGTTTCTGTATTTCGTTTGAATTAATTTGAGATCCGAGAAAGTTTTTTCGCACAAATATGTAGTACCAAACATTGAATAGAGCCGGTAAATACTTTCCTTTATATTAGCTCTTTCCAGAAGTTAATGTCTATCTTTATGGATAAATCGATTTCGTTTCGTAATTTCAGAAGTTCTTCTCTAATACAGTTTTTATGCATTTCAGTATTGCATCTTAAAGGATTATTATGTAATTCAATTATGTCGCGAATCGTTTCAAAATCTGCAAACCTTTTGCGAGAGTCTTGGATAAGAGTATCTAATATAGTCAAGTATTTGTGTATTTTTGTAGTTTCTGGATACTGTTGAATTATTTCATTAGTGTTGGGAAAACATGACAACTTCTTTTCTGCAAGTTGCATTCGCAAAATCCATAACTTATTTTTAAAATTATCTGCCGCTAATACCAAGTTAACAATAAATTTGTCTCTTCCCTGAAAAACTAAATTTATGTCATTGAAATATTTTGTAATATCACAAAGAGAACAAGATCAAATAAAAAAATTGGATACTTTAAGGAGACAATTAATTCCTCTGCTTCTTTGGACAAGTCTGTTGAAAGAAATTCTGCAACCTCTCGCCCTAGGCTGTACAATATTTGTAAGCTTTTCCCACGACTAAGCCATCTTACCACCGTGTGCAAGAGTAAGTCGCCGTAGTCGGCTTCTATTTCTTGAAGGAAAGCAGCAAATTTTCTATGGCTAAGTGCATTATGTCCCCTCTTATTTTATTTATTATTTTGATTTCAGTTTTCATTGCGTTAATTTTATTTACATTTTTTGCAAATAGCGCATGTTGATGCACCGGAAAGAGGGAACTATAATGTGATTTTTATGCAGGTTTCCCACAAAACCTTCCATTCTTCCAGTCATTACATTTGCGCCATCAGTGCAAACGCAAGACAGTTTTTTTTTTCGGAAAAGGATAAGAGTGATTTTCCGACACCATGGTAAATCGCTTTTCCTGTTACATTTGAATGCATCGAATTTAAAGACAGCTTATTTTCATTAATATTCAAATTTTGGTCTACAGTCCTAACGCATATAAGCAATTGACTGACATCGTTGATATCGGTTGTTTCATTAAGACAAATGGAGTAAAATTTACATTCTGATATAGAAGTTTTAATTTTTTTTTAATGAATAAACCAATATCTGCCGTCCTGCGGCTCATCGTGTTGCGTTATAATGGGATCAAATTTACAATTTTTATATAATCATTCCACTTGTCCTCAAAGCAATTCATAACTAATTTGCTCAAATCTTTAAGAAAATATCCGTCGTCAAATGGTCGACAACGTTTATCCAATGCTAAGCCCACAACATATAATGCGTTAATTTTTGCCTTGGAAATTGATACATCATTTGATTGTATCTTCTCATTTCTTTGTTCAAGCGACAACCATTTCCCTATTTTTTCTAAAAAAGCCTTCTTTAAATCAAAAAATATTTTTCCCTTTCTTTCCCAGAATACAAAATATAGTTAGAATACAAATTATCATAGTGTCTTTTCAAAGAATATCTATTTTTTTTGATAAGTGAAGTAAAGCAAACTAGGCATTGTGCTTCACTAAAAGCATTACAAATACATAAAAACTCGATTTGATCTTTTAAATCAATCATTTTATTTTTAATATTTATTATAATAACTAGTATATAAGCCTGACTTCGTCAGAAAGTTATTATTTTTTATTTATTTCGTAACAAAAATTGCGAAGTCTTTTGGATTTTCTCACCTTACACTTTTTTGGTTTATTTATTTTGTAGCATGAAAAGTAAAAAATTAATCGCAATTAATATCGATTATTTGAACTTGATTCGAATATTGTTTGAGAATATTTCTTTAAAAGCGACATTTTCTGTGATAACCGTCGTCTCCACCAGCGGTACTGGCAGTTTTAATTGGGAATGGTATGTGCGACCTCCTTTTAAAAAGTTGACCGCGATTCCCGTGGAGGCCACAGGTAACGCTATACCGCCTTTCCTCGCACCACGCTCAAGAGGGTTTTGTATAGGTAGGTTTTTCCACTTCCCCCAGGTCCATGAAGGAAAAAGCATTTTGATGATCTGCTAAATATGTATATTGCATCTATAACTCTATTAAAGCAACACCCTGTTTATCGTTTAAACATTCGGCCATATCTTGACCTGTTGTTTTTTGGTTCTTTATATCAAGTGCTGCTCCGGCATCATGAGGCAAGTCTTGAGGTGGAGTTTTAATACCGAAGTCTGTCCAATTTTTACCATGTAAAATAAGAATTTCTTGGACATCGCGTAGGGCTAAGTTTTCACAGTCTGCGTGTGTTCTACAATGATCCGGGTGTTTTCCAGGCAGGTCTTCTGCGGCTCAAGTAGGCACCTAAAAACACAGATTAAAGCAAACAATTCTCTGGCTTCCCAGCCAGTGTGGCTTCCCAAACAGAATCGTCTTCTAAGATACCCAACTCCTTGCATTGCTCTTTGAATGTTTTGAATGTGACCTCGTGCACAGTTCTCAAAACTGATATCTCCTGTCACATATAATAGAAGTAGTCTTAGATGATATCACCCACCTTCCGATATACTAATGTTCATTTTCTAAGCTACTATACACAACACCCCAAAAAATAGTCACAAACAAAACAAATTCAATGAAATTAAATTATTATGAAAAATTATTAAATTTTTAAATTATTACATTTTTAAATTATTAAATTTTTAAATTATTAAATTTTTAAATTATTAAATTTTGAAATTGTAAAATTCTTCATAACAAAATCTGACAAATTAATCAGCACAATCTAGGAAAAAAAATACAAATTTCCTCCCAATCCAATTTCTTGCAAAAAAATGGCGAAGCCGTTTGGATTTTTGAAATTTTTCTCATCAACATTAGATGCCCAGAAACATATGTGAAAAATTTCAGTTTTCTAAGAGATTTGGAAGTCCAAAAAAAAGTCCCGTACATATTTTGCTAACAGAAACGTACAGGGATTTTATATACATACATATATAGATAATAAAATATAATACAATAATAATCTGTGATATAAAAGTTGAAGTAGATAATAGGAGTAGGAATTAATAATGCGGATTTAGATGGCGTAACTAGCGTTATGTGCATCAGAGCACACCGCGGCCATTTTCTTTGTTTTTGTCTGTTATTAAGTTGAAGTGTAAACAACAAAGTTTTTTATTGCATCAAACATGTCGAATGTCGAATTGCATCAAACATGTCAGAAGAGTATGGTATTACGAGCTGTTAAAACCAAATGAAACGGTTACAGCTGATCGCTACAGACGCCAATTGAACGAACTGGCAAAGAAACTGAACGAAAAACGACCATTGGTAGCTCGAAAACACCACAAAGTTTTGTTCCACGATGACAATGCCAAACCACATCGTGCAAACACCGTTAAAGAAAAAATAAAGAGGCTCGGTTGGGATCATCTTGATCACCCCCCTTACTCACCAGACCTTGCTCCTTCTGATTACCATTTGTTCCGATCAATGCAGATCAGCCTGGCAGATGTACGCTTTCGAAATGCTGAAGAAGTGGGTCGATGAATGGATTGCCTCGAAAGATGAGGACTTCTTCAAACGAGGAATCAATAAACTTCCCAGAAGATGGGAGAAAGTCATAGCCAACGATGGGATTGGTTAATGTACTCATTCATTTTGTCATTCAAATAAATGCCATTTTCAAGACAAAAAATACGTATTATTAATTCCTACTCCAATAATAGAATAATATTTTATAGTATAAAGTAGATAATTCAATAATATTTTATAATATAAATGGAAAATTCGCACAAACTTTATGGCATAAAGAAAAACAGCGATAATTTTTTGGGTGTAGCAAAATCAAAGAAGCGCAACATACAATCCGACCTCGTTGATGGCTTGAGAGCTACTGACCAAAGACTACAAGACTGGAAACTCATCCACTACACTAAAAAATCGTAAAATCAAAAAACATGTACACTATACGTGTAATTTTGCATTGAATTGTTGTTGCCCGTTTGGTGAAGTTAGGAAAAAATTCGTTAACATGGCAACGGGTGGAAATGCCAACCTGCTAACAATATTTAATTCAATTTAATTAATAATAAAATGGAGAATAATTCTATCTTAAGAAATTTTTATTGCTAAATTGAAGAAAAGGTATAAGGTTGTTTCTCACAAAAATTTTAAGAACAACAACAATTTTTCTCCAGCTCATTTGAGAGTTTCACGCCTATTTGTCCCAATCTTTTTGAGATACCTATATGTTATTATTATCGTTGAAAAGGTAATCGAATTACCTTTCATTTATGTAAACTATAATTTTTTGGAGTAACTGTTGCTTTTAGAGAAAAATAAAATGTAAGATTTTTTATATAATTTATTGTATTCAATAATTTTTTTCTGAATAAAATGTGCAATTAACCTATATAATTATTGCAAAATTGAGAAATTATAATCTCTTATCTTTAAAAACTACCAATTTTCGTCAAACATTATAAAAACAAAGAAACGCCTGCCAAATCTAAAATTGAATTTTTCTTGAAAAACAAACGTTTTTTGATAAAAGATTGTTTAACATAAAGGATAGGTAATTTGAATAGCTGTCCAATGATACCAATAAAGTACAGTTTGCACACATATAATTAAATACTTTATTATACATACATATACATATATGTATTACATTACAAATATTAGTTAGTTGTTGGTGAGCTTATAACCAGAAAAAGATATACATATGTCGGGAAGCGAAAAATCATAAAGTTTTATTCTAAATTGCTATTAAATAACAATAATGATACCTAGTAATTTGTCAAAAAAAGGTGCCTGTAAGGATTTTGAACATATTCTATACAATTAATTAAGTGGACATTAAAGTGAATGTGCTCATTTTGTGCTGTGAAAATTTTATCTAAAACGCAATTTTCTAGACACAAAAATCACCTAATTTGTTTTGTGTACGTAAAGACCCCGGGGTTTTATGTAAACAAAAATTTCTTAGCAATTGTTGTTGCATTACTCTTCGTGGCACGCACACATTCATAGCATTTTCAAGAGTTTCCAGTCTTGTAGTCTTTGCTACTGACGAGCGTTCGTCAAACGCTCTAAATGCATACATATTATGCGAGTAAAAATTGAGTAGCCGAATGGCTGCTCTTGGGCACTGCTGGATTAAAGGAAGAATGAAGGCGAAGCTAAGGGGTTTATTAGCTGAGTATTAGTATAAATTTTAACTACGAGTAAAACCTACATTTTTAAATAAACGGAAATAAAATTCATACTTCCAAATTAGGATTTTAGTATTAAATTTTTTATAACGAATCATTTGTAGTTTTCAAGAGTTATGCTGTAAACACATAGAATGTAGCTCAGCGACATTCTAGCTGCATCTTGTCAAAATTACACAGGCTCTTATGGAAAACGAGAAAAAAATAAAAGGTAGCCGCTGCCTCTGCCAATGACGGCGACAATTTTGGAAAATTTTCCAATTTTGTCGCTGTCGCTGTTCTTGTTCTCCTTCTCTTTATGATTGTTTACATGGTATTTAACATTTGAGTTAATATTTTGAGGCAAAATCGTACTGTGTGAGTTTTTATATGATAATTATATTAAATTAAGCTTTATTTATCTATTAGTTTTTATTTTAGAATGGATTTTGCAGATTTGATTTTGTAAAAATTAAACCCTCTGTTCTCTGCGGCGTCTCAGCAGCGCAGATTTTTGACAATTTGCTGAGACTGTTGTAGCTGAGCAACATTCTATGTGTTTACACCATAACGTTTTATATTACAGAAAATTCTCTATCTCTCTCTCTCTCTCTCTCTCACTCTCTTTCCCTCTCTTTCTTTTTGCCTTTACCCTCGTGTGTTTCGTTCATTTAGTGCAAAATATTTACTATTTCGAAGGCAAACACGTAGAAAACGCGTAAAAAATTTTCGTAAGTTACTTTAGCAATAAATTGCATCGTTGTTGATCCTTTATTGCACGGTAAATGCTCTGCAGGACCAAAATAATGTCGGTCTTTCTGGCTGTTTGTGAGAATGAGTTCGCATTTCGTGTATTTGTTTGTGTTTCTTTATGTTGTATGTATGTGTGTGTTTATCTACGTATGGGTTTAATGTTCGTTGTGTTCTATTTTCACGCAAAGTCTTAAGTTTTGTTTCATTTTTTTTTTGTTTGATTTCTGTCTCATTCTGTTGTTGCCCATCCAAGCGTTCAAAAAGGATTCAAGATGTGTCTCAAAGCTTTTCGGACACACTCACAGCATGAATTAAAATGACATCTTCTCCTTTCGTTCCTGATCTGAAGGGGCTCCATTCTTTTCGTGCAGCCATAAATTTGAACTACGTGTTTGCTTACAAACTCACGCAACTCACTTCAAGGACGATCTCAGAAACGTGCTTCAACAACAACATTTAACGACAATGATACGCTTACAATCATTTTTCCCTCTAGTTAAATATAGAAAATGTTATATAGTCTTCTATATACAATACTAAAATGCAAACTTTAATATACGTACGTTTTAAAAGAGTATTCAAAGAATCTTGCCGATTATGGGCGTGCTATGGCCACTTTTCCACAATAAATTCTTCAAATACGTAGTAAAGATTGAAATAAGCTTCATAGCCTAATTTTAATATCTGTGCATTTATTATCAAGTTTATCCATCCTACTAAAAATGGGCGTGATCCGCCTACTTTTCTATTTTCCTCCCTACCTTAAAACATTTTCTTTTTATGATACAAATAGAAACCTTTTCCTTATTTCACTACTCATTAAGATGATTATTTTTCTATTCCAAGTTCTATGATAGTGCAAAGCTTCAGATTTCAAATATATCCCCTTCCCTCCCAACTTCTCCTCCTTCCAACACTTTCAGGTATTTCGTATGCACGGAAAAATGACAAAATGATGAGTTGGATGCCACCAGGAAGGCGCAACTGTTTGTGAGCGTTGCATACATGCAACTATCATATATTCGTGTGTTTTTGTGTCTGTGTATATTCTAAGTACGCCTGACAGTCACACATGCGGGTGCATGTTTGCTCTTAATTATACACTTCGTTGCTCTCTGCAAAATGCTGCCATCGCATGTTTGAAGCTCTTCAATCAAAAGAATTCACTTCGGTTGGTTACAAGCGAAGCTTACTTGCTTCAGCGAATTGAAAATGCAATTGGCAACACTATTGCCAACGTTGCAGAATAATGTTTTTCACACTTTCATAATTTCTTTTCTGTTCTGTTGTGTTTCTCTCGTTGCGAATACGAACGAGTCTCGTTCATTTCAACCGAATTCAATATTGCTAAGCATGTATTTTATTACACTTTATAATATAACTTGTAACGAACAGCCAATGTCATTACTAAGCCGCCAGTTCCTTATGTTCCTTATGACGTGAGACGACCCATAATCTTGCCACCTGAGAGTCGATTCACTACGCTTCTAGTCCTTCACTACCACAACCAGTCGAAGCATCAGAACACCGAAACAACAATATGCAATATCAGGCGTAGATATTGGATACCACATATTCGTCGCCTGTTGAGAAGTGTAATCAGCAAGTGTGCAATCTGCAGAATCTTGCGAGCCAAGCCAGTCCAACCGATTATGGGTTCATTACCAGAGGACAGATTAACGCCATTTGTCCGACCATTCACTTATACCGGCGTCGACTATTTTGGGCCAGTTTCAGTCACTATCGGACGCAGAAAGGAGAAAAGGTGGATAGCGCTTTTTACCTGTCTGACAATACGCGCCATTCACCTAGAAGTGGCGTACGATCTATCTACCGATTCGTTTATCATCGCAATCCGCAATTTTATGAATCGCCGAGGAGTGCCGAAAAGGATACGTTCCGACAACGGAACTAATTTCGTTGGTGCCAACAACGAGGTCACCAAGTTTAAAGAGGCGTTTGACTGTGGGCGCTTGCAGGAGGAATTATCGTCGAAAGGTGTGGAATGGCTCTTCAGTTCTCCAGCGAATCCGTCAGAGGGAGGCGTTTGGGAGCGCATGGTGCGCTCAGTAAAAAGAATCCTTCGTCGAACCCTGAAGGAAATTGCGCCGAGAGAACACACTCTGCAATGCTTCGTGATAGAAGCTGAAAACGTCGTTAATTCCAGACCGCTGACGCAGATCCCGATTGAAGCCGGTCAAGAAGAGCCGTTGACGCCTAATCACTTTATCTTGGGCTCCGCCAATACTTCACAAACGCCGAGCATTCAAGATCCGGACGTCCATCCAGCCCGATTGCGTAAGCAATGGCGAATTGGACGCCAGCTGCGTGATAGTTTCTGGAAACGATGGATCCTAGAATACCTGCCGACGTTGACGCGTCGACCGAAGTGGTGTCGTGAAACCAAGCCACCAACAGAAGGCGATATCGTGTTCATATGCGACATCAACGTGCCGAGGAGCCAGTGGTGCCGCGGACGGATCGTCAAACTCTACCCAGGTTCTGATGGAGTCGTCAGGAAGGTCGACGTCCAAACTGCAAAGGGAATCGTACGTCGCCCAGTTTCCAAATTGGCTGTTCTTGATCTCGTTAGTGAATCGTGAGCTATTCACGGGGTCGGGGATGTAACGAACAGCCAATGTCATTACTAAGCCGCCAGTTCCAGTTCTCTCCGCAGTTTCTCTCACTCGTTCGTTCTCTCACTCGTTGGTTGACTTCCAAAAAAAAACAATACTAATTTCTTTGTTCTCTTTCCTAATTCCGTTGTTCGCTTGTTAACCTTGAAGCCAATAGCTAAGTTTGCCAATTCGTTTTCTTGTAAAATCAGTCGCATCGAAATAGTCAGCCAGCGAGGGAGAGAAAACTGCGGTGAGTGTTCACGTATACGTACATACATATTTGTCTTTATAACGTTCTTTGTAATATCTTTGTAATCATATTGTGCATATTTAGAATAAACTCATCAACTCATCAATATCATCGTCATTATCGTTAAATCGCAGTATCCCTCGCCGAGGTGCGGCCACATTTATTCGCAGTTTTACGGCGTCTTACGGTGCCTGCCTAACTGTGCCTTTCATATATATGACCATCGTCATATATATTGCCGTTTTATTATAGCTGTACACATATATTGCTGGGTTGCACGTGATATCGATGGAAAGATCGCCGCCACGAAAGAGTTCACGACTAATAGGGCTCCAGGTAAGCCAAGCAAACCAGCGAAACGCTGCTTCTCCCGTCGCAGCGCAAATTAATGCTGCTTCTGCCGCCGCAGCACAAACAAGCGCTGCTTCTGCCGCCGCAGCGCAAATTAATGCTGCTTCCGCCGCCGCAGCACAAACAAGCGCTGCTTCTGCCGCCGCAGCACAAACAAGCGCTGCTTCTGCCGCCGCAGCGCAAATTAATGCTGCCTCCGCCGCCGCAGCACAAACAAGCGCTGCCTCTGCCGCCGCAGCGCACCGAAACGCTGCTTCTGCCGCCGCAGCGCAAATTAATGCTGCTTCTGTCGCCGCAGCGCAACAAAACGCTGCTTCTGCCGCCGCAGCGCAAATGAATGCTGCTTCTGTCGCCGCAGCGCAACAAAACGCTGCTTCTGCCGCCGCAGCGCAAATTAATGCTGCTTCTGTCGCCGCAGCGCCACAAAACGCTGCTTCTGCCGCCGCAGCGCAAATTAATGCTGCTTCTATCGCCGCAGCGCAGCAAACCGCTGCTTCTGTCGCCGCAGCGCAACAAAATGCTGCTTCTGTCGCTGCAGCGCAGCAAAACGCCGCGTTAATAGAAATTCAAAAACAGCTTGCTCTAATGCAGGCTGAGCTTCGGCTTACTGCAGAAAGGCTATCAATGTCAGAGCTTGAATGCAGAAGCCTTAAGTCAGCCTTCAACCTTCAGCCTTCAGCCAACAACCCAACAGTAATATCGCCAGCGTCGCATGAGACACTCAACCTGGGATCCTTTGTGCAGGCGTCACCAAATGCGCCATCTACCACTGGAGTCTGTTCAGCTGCACAACGTGCCCAGCCGAACACACCGAACTTATCATTCACGCCCGTTAGTGTAGTGTTGCCGCCGCCACCACCCAACAACTTATATCACCCATTGCAGAACAACGCCTACAATCCGCCTAGAAAGCTGCAAGATCTACCAACATTTTCCGGCCGACCGGAGGATTGGCCGGTATTTTACACGTCGTATTGCCAAACAACTGCAGCATATAACTACACCAACTTGGAGAACAATCAACGGCTTCAAAAATGTCTCACGGCTGAAGCCAGGGAAACAGTCGCTTCGCTCCTGATACATCCAGACAACGTTGGCGTTATAATTGATGAACTCAAGGTTCGATTCGGCAGGCCGGAACAGCTCATCCGCAGCCAAGTCAGCCAAGCGCGAGCAATACAGCCGATACCTGAAAACGCTGTGGCACGATTTATACCATTTGCCACCAAAGTGAGAAATCTAGCAGCCTTTCTTCAGGCAGCGAATGGCGAGCAGCACATAGCAAACCCAACGCTATTAGAAGAATTGGTCTCGAAGTTACCAGTGAGTAAGCGAGTTGAATGGGCCAGACGCGCCTCACAGATTAAGCCATACCCCACCATAATCGATTTTAGCGAGTGGACAACTGAACTGGCAAACATCATTTCTATTGTACAAAACAGTGACGGCAAAGACGACAAAAAACGCATAGTACTGCATGCTGTAGAAAATTTACCGCAGAAACACCAAAGGGAATGTCCCATCTGCCAACGAGGACAACATTATGCCTTTAAATGTAGGATCTTCACGGATGCAGACGTCCCGTCCAGATGGACCATCGTAAAACGCCATCGTCTTTGCTTCAGCTGCCTTAAAGAAGGCCACGCCGTACGCACCTGCCGTACCAGAAAGAGCTGCCCAATAGTGGGCTGTAACAGAAGACATCACGAGATGTTGCACGAGGTAGTGCAGGAGACGAACACGCAGCCCACAGCCAGGAGCCGATCGGATGAAGCAGTCCTTAGCTGCAACTCCGTTGAAGCTAGCCGCCGTAATTTGCTATTTCGAGTTGTGCCCGTTACACTTTATGGTCCAAGCAAGACGGTTGACACATACGCCTTATTAGATGAGGGCTCTTCAGTTTCTATGATCGACAAATCTTTAATGCTACAACTGGGGTGCCATGGAAAACATCGTAGTCTCAACATGCAGTGGGTCGCCGGCAGAGCTGCGCAAGAGCCATCCGAGGTTGTAGACCTATACATAAGCGGTCGAAGGATGAATAAGAAGCACCCTCTGAACAATGTCTATGGTATAGCCAACCTGAACTTGCCAACACAAAGTGTAACGGAACAGGATTTGCATAGTTGCAAAGCGCTGAAGAAACTGCCACTACAATCATATCAAGACGCCGAGCCTAAACTCTTAATTGGATTGGACCACTGTCATTTGGGAATTCCAATTAGCCGCATGTACGTTCAAGACGACGGACCATATGCTGTAAATACGGCATTAGGATGGGTTATCTTCGGACCAATAAGAACACATAGCCCGAATAACAAGCAGCCAGCCTGTTTATTCACCAACGTCGACAAAGATAATTGTCTACAGGAATTAGTAGCTGATTACTTTAAAACCGAAAATTTCGGTGTCAAGACATCGCCGCCAGTTTTAAGCGATGACGATATAAGAGCTAAGGAAATCCTGCAGAAAACCACCGTAAAGATCGAGGGAAGATATCAAACTGGTCTCCTTTGGAAAAAGGATGAGTTCGAGATGCCAAACAGTTATTCAATGGCGTTAAGGCGTTTAACGCAAATTGAGAAGAAAATGAAACAGAATGTGAGTTTCAAAGCCGCCTACAAATCCATCATCGAAGGATATGTGACAAAGGGTTACGCGCGAAAGTTACATCCAGCAGATTTCGAAACGATGGAACCTCGATCATGGTTTTTGCCGCACTTCGGTGTACTTAACGCTAACAAGCCAAATAAACTGCGACTTGTATTCGACGCCGCTGCAGAAGTACAAGGTATGTCGTTAAATGATTTTCTACTTAAAGGTCCTCAGAGTGTCCGTGAACTGCCATCCATATTATACCATTTCCGAGAGGGTACTGTTGCTGTCTGCGCCGACATAAAGGAGATGTATCATCAGGTAAAAGTTCAGCCAGCCGACAGATTATCACAACGTTTCCTATGGCGCGACGGTGATGACAGTCGACCACCTGACGTGTACGAGATGCTGGTCATGACGTTCGGAGCAGCCTGCTCACCTTGCGCTGCAGAATATGTCAAGACTGTTAACGCTTTGGAACACCGATCTCAGCAGCCAGAACGTGCCATCGAAGCTATTTTGAACAACCATTATGTCGACGATTATGTCGATAGTTTCGATACAGCTAAAGAAGCAATTGACATCTCATGCAGAGTGCGAGCGATTCACAGAAATGGTGGATTCGAGCTCCGGGGGTTCACGTCGAATCTATTGCAAGTTGTCCAGGTACTTGAGGGCCAACAAACAGCTCTACAAGTCCCCGAAAGTGGCCGTTTCCACACGGAAAAAGTGTTGGGAATGTATTGGCAGCCACAGTCGGATTGCTTCAAGTACGAGTTAAAATTTCATCAAGTGCCAGACGACGTTTTATTTGGTTCTAAACGCCCTACCAAAAGGGAGTTACTAAGAATAATAATGTCTGTTTTCGACCCTTTGGGATTGTTAAGTCACTTCGTAATAAGCGGGAAATTATTATTACGAGAAGTTTGGCGTCGTCAAATTCCTTGGGACACAACCGTGCCACAACAAGTTGCCACGATTTGGGATCAGTGGCGCAGCCAGATGCCAGACGTAGCAAAGTTCTGTGTTCCTCGACATTACTTCTATGAAGGGCAGCCGACGAATATTCAACTTCACGTGTTCGTCGATGCCAGTGAGGAAGCCTTCGCTGCCGTCGCCTACTGGAGATATGAATTTGAAAACGGAGTGGGAACGAGCTTAATATGCGCCAAAACAAGATGCTCACCACTGAAGCGCATTACTATTCCTCGCCTTGAACTACAAGCCGCCGTTCTTGGATGCCGTTTAGGACATACAATAATGAAAGAGCACGCTTTAAGAATCCAACGATACGTTCTATGGACGGACTCTACTACAGTGATAAGGTGGATAAATAGCGAACATCGCCGCTATAAACCATTTGTGGCACACAGAATCGCAGAGATTTTGGATTCAACGCAGCCGACGAACTGGAAATGGCTGCCGACTTCTGAAAATGTCGCCGATGAAGCGACACGACGAAGCGTTCGTGCCAATTTAGCCACAGGGTCCCGTTGGTTAAAAGGCCCAAATTTCTTAAGAGGAAACGAAGCAGATTGGCCAGTTGAGTGCGCGAATCGAACGACAACGGATGACGACGTGGAACTTTGTCGTCGCCACGTCTTAATCGCTGTAAGTTTCTGCTTTATTGACTTTAAGCGTTTTTCGTCCTTCCTTAGGCTCATTAGAACCATGTCGTGGGTGCAACGATTCATTCGCCTTTGCCGCAAGCAAGTTACGCCGGACGGTGGTCCACCTGGGCTTGCTGCATGGGAACTGGAATCGAGCATCACTGTGGCATGCCGCCTGGTTCAAAAAGAGCACTTTTCTGCCGAAATTAAGGACATAGAAAAAGGCGTAAACATAAGTAGCACCAGTTTACTGTACAAACTTACACCGTATAAAGACGATCAAGGGCTTCTACGGGTGGCGGGACGCATCGACGCCGCAAGCTGGTTGCCTTATGACGTGAGACGACCCATAATCTTGCCACCTGAGAGTCGATTCACTACGCTTCTAGTCCTTCACTACCACAACCAGTCGAAGCATCAGAACACCGAAACAACAATATGCAATATCAGGCGTAGATATTGGATACCACATATTCGTCGCCTGTTGAGAAGTGTAATCAGCAAGTGTGCAATCTGCAGAATCTTGCGAGCCAAGCCAGTCCAACCGATTATGGGTTCATTACCAGAGGACAGATTAACGCCATTTGTCCGACCATTCACTTATACCGGCGTCGACTATTTTGGGCCAGTTTCAGTCACTATCGGACGCAGAAAGGAGAAAAGGTGGATAGCGCTTTTTACCTGTCTGACAATACGCGCCATTCACCTAGAAGTGGCGTACGATCTATCTACCGATTCGTTTATCATCGCAATCCGCAATTTTATGAATCGCCGAGGAGTGCCGAAAAGGATACGTTCCGACAACGGAACTAATTTCGTTGGTGCCAACAACGAGGTCACCAAGTTTAAAGAGGCGTTTGACTGTGGGCGCTTGCAGGAGGAATTATCGTCGAAAGGTGTGGAATGGCTCTTCAGTTCTCCAGCGAATCCGTCAGAGGGAGGCGTTTGGGAGCGCATGGTGCGCTCAGTAAAAAGAATCCTTCGTCGAACCCTGAAGGAAATTGCGCCGAGAGAACACACTCTGCAATGCTTCGTGATAGAAGCTGAAAACGTCGTTAATTCCAGACCGCTGACGCAGATCCCGATTGAAGCCGGTCAAGAAGAGCCGTTGACGCCTAATCACTTTATCTTGGGCTCCGCCAATACTTCACAAACGCCGAGCATTCAAGATCCGGACGTCCATCCAGCCCGATTGCGTAAGCAATGGCGAATTGGACGCCAGCTGCGTGATAGTTTCTGGAAACGATGGATCCTAGAATACCTGCCGACGTTGACGCGTCGACCGAAGTGGTGTCGTGAAACCAAGCCACCAACAGAAGGCGATATCGTGTTCATATGCGACATCAACGTGCCGAGGAGCCAGTGGTGCCGCGGACGGATCGTCAAACTCTACCCAGGTTCTGATGGAGTCGTCAGGAAGGTCGACGTCCAAACTGCAAAGGGAATCGTACGTCGCCCAGTTTCCAAATTGGCTGTTCTTGATCTCGTTAGTGAATCGTGAGCTATTCACGGGGTCGGGGATGTAACGAACAGCCAATGTCATTACTAAGCCGCCAGTTCCAGTTCTCTCCGCAGTTTCTCTCACTCGTTCGTTCTCTCACTCGTTGGTTGACTTCCAAAAAAAAACAATACTAATTTCTTTGTTCTCTTTCCTAATTCCGTTGTTCGCTTGTTAACCTTGAAGCCAATAGCTAAGTTTGCCAATTCGTTTTCTTGTAAAATCAGTCGCATCGAAATAGTCAGCCAGCGAGGGAGAGAAAACTGCGGTGAGTGTTCACGTATACGTACATACATATTTGTCTTTATAACGTTCTTTGTAATATCTTTGTAATCATATTGTGCATATTTAGAATAAACTCATCAACTCATCAATATCATCGTCATTATCGTTAAATCGCAGTATCCCTCGCCGAGGTGCGGCCACATAACTATTACTATGATATTATAATATTATTATTTTTATATTTTCAGCTTTTTAAACTTTGTAGAAAAGAATAATGGTCTATAAAAATTAAAGAAGAAGCCATATCCTTACAAAAGTTCTTAAAGAAACAGTTCAAGTTTAATCATTACCATGCTCCAGCAATTAATCTCTAATGTCAAAAACAAAAACCGGACTTTAGTTAGATTGAATTATGTTGTGGGGTAGAACCACATCCTTTATTTGATAAGTATTCTTGGATACAGTCATCCTGAGATACAGTATACTAGAGCCGAGCCATTCATTGATACAGCATGATAGAGATGAGCCATTCTTTGATACAGTATTGAGATACTACGTGTACTGATTGAATTCGGTTTGTTTTTGCACTAGTAACACATCCATTTTATATAAAGGAAATATTTAATAGAGAATATAGTAGATTAGTGAGCGGAAAAGGGTGGATAATATTGCTGGGTGGTTAATATTAATAGTAAATTTAAAAAGGTTCGCTTTTAAATATTTTGTAGATTTTTTCAGTTAATTAAACGTAAATCATACTGTAATTAAAACACTTATAATTTTGTAGAACAATAATAAAAATAATAGAAAAATAAAAACATTTTTATGCCATCTCATAGCATTTTGTAATCACATTTTCATTCCTTTCGCTTTTTATTGATATTGAGTCTGCCTCTTAAGCTGTTGCTTTTCTCGTGTGTTTAACTCGTGTGAATTTTCAACCATGAGTTGTTTGTATTCCACAATTGAAGTCAACAACAATAGCAACAAAAACCCTGCACCGCCGATAAATAAGCATGGAAGAGCATATAAAAGAAGCACACAAATAATAACAGACTCGTCATGTTACCAGGTTCCAGGTTTTATAGTCATCATAGTCTGCTTTATAGACTTCAACCAACGTCATTTCAATCCTCTTGACCCACTTTTGTGTACTTTGAACCTGATGGCGCTCTTCGATGATGGTGACTATAAATGTTGTGAAGATAATATTTCACTTGACATGATGTTTTCTTCTTGACTTCTTCTTGCTCACAATTGAGCAATATTATTATTGATTGATTGAAGACATTTCGGGAGATGATGATGATAATCAATCGAAAAAGGATTCTAAAATTAGAAAGTCTTAAAATCCACAAGAATTTGTGAATGTTTTAAATAAATTTTTAATATTTTAGATTTTCTTTCCATTAAAACTACGAGCATTTGCATTTTTATTACCCTTTCTTTATTAGGACTTTAAATTAGAACTCTTAAATTAACCCTTTTTTCTTAAGTGTTGTTTCCTTTTTCCCCCTCAGATTTTTAACTTTGAGTAGTTAAGATTTTTAAACAAACCGATTATTTTTTTTAATATCATAATAAAGTGGATCATTAAAAAACCTTCTAAAAACTCCCGATTCCATTCCTTTATACAACGACCACTAATCTTTTTTGGTCCTTTTCTCCTTTGCTTATCATGAACTTAACAGCAAGCTATAAAAACCTTTACAACATAAAACTTTTATCAAAGCAACATGCGCGCAACACATGCTGACACTCATTCAACACTCTCAGGGTGAGACTGAGGATAACTTTTACAACAACAACAAAAAAGTATATCAAAGACAAGCGATTGCAAACAAAATACACTTGAAATGATTGAAATGATACTTTTTTAAGTATCCTCGCCTTTTTTAAGTATCCTGTCATTTAATAATCCTCGCCAGCTCAGTGACTTTAGTGAAAGGGTCACACTAAAGACTCGGTGTTTGCTTCACTAATTGTGCCACTTTGGAACTTACTCCGGACTCCGGACTCCGAACACTGCAGGTGATGTCATAAAATTAATAATTATTACTTAATTATTCAGGAAGTAAAACTTACAAAGTGGAAGTCGCGTGTTCTCTCTGTGTGTGTCCTCTGTCAGTGTGTGTGTGTGTGTGATGTGTTTGTCAGATGGACGATGTCAGGCTTGGATGGTGTCAAGTGTTTTCACAACACCAGCGCACTAAAAAGCCAACTTTATGAAAATCTTTTGTCCCGTTTTGCCTCACTTTTACTATCATCAGTTCAACAGTTGTTCCCTTTATCATTTTTTTATTGTTGTTGTAGAAGTAATTAAAGCAAAAGCAGCAGCAAACAATGATAAAAAAAAGCAAACAAAAAACAACAACAAAAATAACAGCAACAATTGCATCAGTATAAGAATGAGAAGGAGCTGGAAGGAAGGAGAAAAAAGGAGATGGAATAATTATGTCCCATTTATATTCATTTGCATTAATACTCGTAATATTCACTCGACCACCGCAAGGACTTTCCTCGGCTCCGACTTCACACCGCCTTCGCATCCTTTACGGCATCATTTCGAAACAAACTGGGATACTAACAAACAACCGGAAAGAGGACAATCTTCGGCAAGGACACAAGGACGACTAGGACCAAGTGCCGAACGAGTGGGTTGGTGGGCAGCATGAATAATAAAACATGAAATTAACCGTTATTAGCTGTGAAAACAAAAATTAGTCGCAAATTTCCAACGTTTCCCGGGCCCCATTTTCGCAACCTTTCTGTCCCTCCCTCTTTCCTTCCTTCCTTCCTATCATTCATCCATTCTTCCGTTCGACACCGCAAAATTGTGTTGCGGTCTTAAAGCCACAGCGCTCTATCTTAAGAGCTCCTCACACTATCATTTTCTATGAGTATCTATCAGATGTTCTGCAACTTTGCCATTTATCGAAGGATATCTGAGGCGAAAAACAGTCTACTGGTAATAAAACTTAAGCAGTTTAACAAAAGAAAAACCTCCGGAATTGTTATTTATAATTACATTTCACTACTTTAAGTAACGGTTGACTGTTTTTAGAGATTATTTTAAGGTTTCTTTAAATACCAATATTTTTAGACCCTTGAACTATATAATATCTAATATATCTCTAGAATCCAAAGATATTAGTAACTTCATTTAGCCTCCCAGGTTATGTGGCTCCATAAATTTTGAGGGAACAATTTACAGGTTCATTTAACATATACATAGCTGTTAATGCTTAAAGATTACTTTATGGTAAATAGTAAGATGATATGATCCGTTATATTATTTGTATGGTCATAAATAAATATTATTAATTTTAACAAAATAAAAATTTAGTAATCAAACCAAGTTTTGGTTATATTAAATCCTTTCACAACAATCGGTGGTTATGGTTATTAAAAGCAATTCGTGGTTAGGCTAATTTTAATTTAAAGCAGACAAACAACCGAGAAGGAAGGGCGAGGAAGTTATTTCAACATCAGAGTTGGCAACGCGTCGTTTCAGTCGCCAATGCAGCGTCGATTGTTAGCGTCATAAAATCATGCACTTCATAGAGCACATGATTAGCAGAAAACTTTGTCATTTAATTAGCAGGTGCGTAAAAATAAAATAACAAAAAAATAGTCATAAAAAGCGGACAATAAAATAGTAAGGAGGTGAAATAAAAATCATGATGGCAGATGTTAAGGAAGAAAAAGAAAGGAAAAAGAGGAATAAAAAGGGGAAGACTGTGCAAAGGAAGATGATGAGGGAAAGCGGGAAAGAAGTAAGAAGAAGTGAAACATACTAACGAAGGTTCGCAGCGATTCTACAAAAACAAATTCTTGCCACTTGAATTGCCAACGAATTCAGAATCGTTGGCATTTAGAAAACTTCAAAAATACCAACGAAGGGAAACGGAAATGGGGAAGAATTTTAACAGCTGCCATGTTGCAGATAATTGCGACAGTTACATTGCGACAACTCTACACACATACATACACTGATATAACGGTAACTGCGATACAATGCAAAACGGTAATGAATTCCGAAAACATTTGTGGAAATAATAATGAAGAAAAGTTAACAAAAAAACACAACAGATAATATAAACCTAGAAAGAGTGTACGGCCTGATCGAAGCTGAAATACCCTACTCTCTCGAGATCTCATACTCTCTCCCTTTGATGATCGCATCCCTTATTCCAGTCAATTACACTTAAATTGTTGTAAAATTTATTAGGTAATCATAAATTACTCCTTCTTTTCTCAATCATGAATTCCACAGACAGAGAGGACCACTAAAATCTAAGGATAACTAACTAACTTAATATATCCCTTCAACTCCGGGTATAGAAAAAAGGACGTAGATAAAAAGAACAAAAAATTCACCAAGAACCAACATTTGTCGATTTCGATTCTCTACTAAATGTTATAATGAGCACCTGTATAACTGTACACTTGAGTAACCATATCTATGAGTAATAAAAACTTCGATAGCGCTCGGAATCGAACTATTACATTAAAGCGACAACGGAAATGGAAACGAATATATTTACTGTTCAGTACAACCGGATCTTGTCAATGAAAACTTATGAAGAAAACGCGATTGAAAAATACAGTCGAAAAACATACCAAAAGAGAGATCATCAGAGTACCAGTAAAAATTGTCAATGATAACCTTTTTTTAATAAGATTGAAATTAGAATGAAATGTTTAATAATATTATATAAAGAGGTAAATATAATTATAATACTTCTATACCTTTATACTACATCTTAGGTTTTTGTGAACTTGGAAATTTTCTCAGCTTTCATTTCTGATTCATTAAACATTAAAATATAATCGCTGTTGTGTTTTTACAGACGACAAGAACAACAACTGTAATCGATAATCAGGTAATCGGTGAAAAAGTCTTCAATACAATTCAGGATTTGACAAACTGCTGCCCATTTCAATGGGCACACCATTTCCGAAAGACACTTCACTCCATCGGCTGAAATACTAGATTCCGTTGATGATCCATTCTAGTTTCTTAAAACCAACCGATTTCGTTTAGTTTCGATGAATTCAGAGGAATTTAAAGAATAATATTTACAACCAACAGCAATCGGTAGAAGAAGCTTATTTTGTCAATCAGTTTCATCAACCAGAGAGTCCAACCAACCAACAAACCAGCCAAACAAACACCCAACCAACCACTAGTCATTCAGGCAACTAAGCAGTCATCCAACCAAAAACAACGAGCCATCCGATCAGGAACCAACCCATTGAGCTAATTTGTCAATCAGTCAGTCAACCAACCAGTAGGTCAGTCAGTCCGCCATTCATTCTGTGAGTCCTTCATTTATTCATTCACTCATTACATGATTTATGTTGAGCTGCACAAATTGAAGAGCTTTTAATTAAAGTTGGCTTTGAAGCCAGGATTCATGGCGGAATCGCTGCGGAGTCGACAGCATTTAATTACATCACTGAAAACTCTTTTGAACGTTGCTCACTGTCACGTCACAATGACAAACAAAGGACGAGCGAGGAGCTGACTGAGTGACAATCATTGTTGTGGCATCGTTTACTTGGTCCATGCTTTTGTCACTTTCGCACACTTAATGGGCCGTGTGCGAGAGAATGAGCGAGTGAGAGAGTTCGAGAATGTGATGTGTGTGTGTGTGTGTGTGTGTGTGCGATTGTTAAGTAGCCTTCAGACAGTTTTACAACGGAATCTTTCCCTCAGAATTCTTGACAGAAAACTACAGTCAACATGATTGTAGTTGTCGCATTTTCTTTTATTTTTATATTTATTATTTATAGTAGGGTTAAGTAATGTAATTTTCATTTCTATCTTCCTCTCCCTCTCTCATTAACCTTTCTGATTTCCTCAGTTAAACATTTCAAAGTATTATTGAGATTCTGTTTTTTTCTATTTTATCCCAATATTGAAAAATTTGTTTGCATGTTTTGTATTCAACACCCTTCAGAAGCAACACTTTCCAGAGTGCGCCAAAGAGTATGCAGTAGAATTTTTCGCACCAAAAAATACCGAAGTAACGAAACGGAACATAAAACCACCAACCGAATAAAAATAATAAAAAAACGAAAACAAAAAACAAAAGTTTGCAATAGCGGTTAACGTGGCCAACACAAATCTGACGTCGCCGAACGACATGAGCACCACCTCACAGAGCTTTGAGAGTGACCTGTGGGCGTGGAGTAACCTAACGGTTTTGGTTGTTGTTGCTGTCGTAGTCATAGCAATTGCTGCCGATCGAATAAACGTTGTAATTGGATTTTCAAAAACTTTTATAGCCAACATAAATTGGTTGAAAATGTTTTTCGGGCGAATTCGTGTGCGAAAAAGTGCGTCTGTGTGTGAAATTTTAAAAGTGTTATTGTTATTATACCTCTTTAGTTTTTTCTTTCATTTAATATGCAATGATTATATTTAAAAAATATGATCACAAAAGAATCTCCAAAAACAAAACAAAAGCTCAAGAACTAAAAAATATCAACAAAAAAAAAGCATAATAAACAGCACACAAAAATCCAACATGGAATATCCAACAACCATCCATTCATCCATCCACCCATCCATCCAACAATAATAAATGATGGAAAACACGCTGTGAAAACATTTATGTTTCGCAGCTTGTGAAAATATTAAAATAACGGGCTTCTCCACGGTCACCTGAGTCACTCTACACATGTTATTGTAAACACAAAAACCTGTTCGGAAATTTTAATTAATTTATTTGCATGAAGAATTCCGTAGATTGAAGAACGCGGATTGGTTTTCAAGTGTTGATGTTCAGAGTTTCACTATGAAATGCTGAGCTGATCGTCCTGCGGTGGTAACTTTTTAATTTTTATTTATTTTTATTGGATTTTGAAGGAGTGACAAGAGTATAGAGAGAAATTCAATATCATTCATGAATAAATTAATAAAATTAGTGGTTTTCTGTTAACCAATGCATCAACGAGCAATGAACAATAGTGAACAATGAAAATTAAAGAATAAATGAACAAATTAACAAATGAAAAAAATTCATTAACGAAAAATAAACGAACCAGTGAATAAATGATCTGAAATGACTGAAAAATAATTAACAAATTAACAAACCAACATAAAAATGAGCCAATAAACCAAAGAACCAATGAATCAGTGTACTAATAAACCAATAAACAATGTACAATTATGAAAAATAAACAATAATAAACAAATGAATAAATAAAAAAAAACTAATGAAGAAATGAACGACTGAATCAATGGACCAATAAACAAATAAAGATAAAGAACAATAAACAATACTTAACTATGAACATTAATAACACATAAACAAATGAACAACAATGGAGAATGACCAATGGAAAATAATGAACAATGAATAATGAAAAGTAATTAACAAATAAACAAACTAAAGAAAAATTTAATAAATTACCAAATAACATTTCATTATTGATTCGTCTACCACTTCTTTGAATAAAAAAATTATGTATAAAATAATGTATAAAAAGAATAGGATATTTATAAAATTTCAAGCAGGTTTTGTATAACCTCCCACAAAACTGTCACACGATTATGTATATTTTAAAGTTCGGAAATAGAAAGTCAGACTGAATACTTGCGCGAAGTTAAATCAAGAGCATCATGAGAACTTTAAGAACTTTTATTGCTCCATGAAAATATTTTCCTCTAATAAACGATAAAAGACCCGTCAAACTTTGGACTTTAAAAGATGTTAGAAGTACGAGAAGGAGAGGAGCAAAGAAAGAACTTTTCTGACTTTTTAAATTCGATTTTCCCTTCTCTCTCTCTCTCTCTCTCTCTCTCTCTCCCTCGCGTTTTTCACACCGCTTGAGCACGTTTTTTCAACTGAACGCAGTTGAAGAAACTTTTTAATAAGTAGCCAGCGAGCGCAAGGAAACCCTAAGAATACGAAAGAAATCGAAAATATTACACACACTTCTTTGCCTAAAAGTAGACTTTAATAATATTAACGCAAGTTTTAAGTAGATTTTATTTCGAAACTTTCTTTGATTCTTGTTGAAGTAGAAAATAGTCTGGGGAAAAATATTTCTGAGACAATTGATAATGTACTCGAGCGTCTATTGTTTAATTTCGTTGTGAAACCAATTTTAATATTTATTTACTTGTTATTGTTTATTTTCTGGTCAAAATATTTGCACCGAAAAGTTGCTAGAAGCTGTGAAAGCATTCAAGCAACTCAATTGAGTAGCAGAGATTTTGTATCTTTCATTCCAGAAACTAAATAAAATATAGAAATTAGGATGAGGAGAGAAATAGAACAAGAGATAGAGAGAAGGAGAGAGAGAAAGAAAAGTAGAGTGAGAGCAAAAGCTGGTAGGAATTTGGTGATGTTTTTGTAATTCAACAAGCTCAGTGATAGAATAATGATGATTTATTGGGCTATTGTTTTTGGTACGAGTAACTTAATCAACAATAACAACAGCAACAACAACAATGGGGACTTGTGGTGATGGCCACCAGCAGTTGTTAGTCAACAGCCTGGATCTGCTTCCTCTCTGGTTAGCTTGTTGGTTTTCAGTCTTGGGATTTTCGGAACGTGAAATCAGCAATAAATATTTCGCTGATAGAGTGTAGTACATGGGGCTGGAAAGGGGAAGGGGTGAAGCGCATGTTTGCCAAAATCCTCAGGGTAAATAATAAATTCGAGATACGTAAGCATTTCTAAAACAACAGGGATACCATTAATAAAAGTTGTTGTTGTTGTTGTTGTGGTTATTTTTGTTACTTAACTCACTTCTATTATATTTCCTTTACTTTTGTGCCTCCAGCTTAAATATGTGTTTATGGAGCTTATGATTGCTTATCATATCCTCGAAATTGTGTTGCGAAGAGTATGAGGCCATCATGGATCATCACGCCTGAGGCAGAACAGGGCAGAACTTTCAACACTGTGTGATGGGATGGGGGAGGGCGAAGGAGGGGGAATACAAACGTGGAGTCAGTGAATGAAGTGAACATTTGTTAAAAGTTATGATTCATTTCATGGAAAACAAATTTATTTTAATTTAATTAAAAACAGTATCCCGTTTTGGCCTGTGGAAATACGATGGAACTAAAGGAACCTTTTTTAAAAGCCATGTACAATAACAGGACAACATCTAGCATCAACATCAAGTATCCATTAATTAACTCCTTCACAAAATGTGGGCGTGATTCGCCCACAGTGATATTATCTGTACTCATACGAGCTTAAAATTAAATAGGTAATAATCGCTGTGTTCTAGCATATAAACCTATGTATATATACATCTATAAGATACACATACATATACCTCTAATACATAACTAAATGCGCTGTGGTACTTCACGTGGTCTATCCATGTCTTCCTTACATGAAAGAAAAAGGAATTTCGTTCAACCGATTGAAATGCATTAGCGCACTTCGGAGTAGCGGAGTATGTATCCTAAGAATGGGCGTCCATCCGTCCAGATAAAGAATGAGAAAGAGAGTTAAAGGGACCTAATAAATTAGCAAATCATTTTAGTTCAATTAACTCATTAC
The DNA here is from genome assembly GCA_949629155.1 of Myopa testacea. Lineage (NCBI taxonomy): Eukaryota > Metazoa > Arthropoda > Insecta > Diptera > Conopidae > Myopa > Myopa testacea. The sequence continues at coordinate 10,468,101 of OX451347.1, forward strand.
TTTCACACAAAAAAGCTAAGAAATGAAATATTATTGAAAATCATGGAGAATATAAAATATTTTATGGCTTTGAAAGAATTCCGGAATTCTGCAAGCAGTCAGTTAAAAAATCTATCAGTTAGTCAGTCAGTCAGTCGCTCAGAAGCCAATAAAAATGTCTTCTCTCTTTTCTTTTTTAAAATTTATTATAGCGCAATAAAAGACGAACAACAGCTGGCTTTTAGCAGACCTCTTTGGCTGCACTCTACGCACGGGTATCTTGAGCATGATACTCGTCGGTACTCGTATTGAAGGACAGGGAGAAGATATAGAAATAGAAATAAAAGTATAGCAACCGCTGTATGGATGTATGGATGGATGGGAACCAACTTATCTGTGGTTGCTTGGTGTTTTTTGTGGATAGCAATAAATTGCATTGCTTTTTAGATGTCTGCTGATTTGAGTTCTCATCTCGTAAATTAAACGACTTTATTGTATTTTTATTATAGATACTGTGGAAATGCTTTCCTTCGCATTCACCATCACACAACACCCCCCCCCCCACCTCCCCCCCGGTTTCTTTGAGGTACAGCTAAAAAACCTTTTGAAAAGTTCAATAATGGAAGGAAAGCAAAAATAAAAAGTATAATAAAAAATATTTAAAATTTTTTTGCAAAACGAAATTTTTATTACTTCTTCACTGAAATTCTCATTCATTTAAATGAACCAAGTTTTTATTATCATTTGAAGTTGTATCAAATTTTATTGAAATTTATAATATTTTTAAAACTTAACTCGAAAATTTAGATTCAAAGAAATGCAATCAGAGCAATTGCTATGGTATATAAAAGGTCAATTATTAATTATTAATTACATTCATTACAAAAAAATTCATTTCAGCTTATTATAGCGTGGGCCATTAGCTGGTTTCTTTTTAAAATTGCATTTCTTTAACAAACTGTTTTTAATAACATGTCTTTATTAATTGTCTTTATTAAAAAAGTTCTTCATTAAAACAATAGTATTAAATAAATATTCCATATACATATGTATACAAGAAAGACCTTTTCACTCCTTTAACTTAATTCGAAGATATTCATCAGAGACCATTTCCTAAGTTTTAATGTGTAGAATAACTAAATAACTAAAAAAATAACAAGTAAGTAGACAGGGAGAGAGATAGAGGGAGAGAGATAGGACGATAGGACGCGAGATTAAATATAATACATACATACATACCATGAGAATGTATAGAACTTGATCATAAAAATTTTCATTTTAAAGATTTAAAAGTCGTTATCCCAGCAGTTTTATTTAAACACAATATGAAAATGCATATTTTCATATGCATTAAATACCTTTTACCGGTGAAAAGGTAATTAATGTGCCGTTAAGAATGGCTCAGCGAAATGGCGAATAAACTTAAAATGATTTTTTGAAAACCAGGACTATCTTCGTCCTGACCCAAGCTCAAATTTACTCTGCAAACGGATCACCGCAATCTTTGGATGAGTAATCTTATAATATTGTATTATACATATATAATATTGAGTGATATAAAAAAGATGAAATGTTCATCAGTTCTCATAATTTTACGTTGATCCCAGTAATTATTGCAGAATAATTAAGAAGTTCGACTTTAATGTGTTTTGATTTTAATTAGTTGATTTTTACTCATTCGTAATGATTGAATTGTACCCTGGATTGTATATTTTGCATTCATTAGATATACATATTTATATATAATTCCAAAGTTATGGTTTGTTTTGGTTGTTATTCTAGAATAAAACAAACGAAAAACTGCACCCGGAAAAACCAGAACAAAAGAACCAGCTTTTGTGAATTTATTTTTTCTCTGTTTTTTTTTCTCTCATTCTCTTGCCACTCACCGTCCCCTCGCCCCACCCCATGATCCCTCTAGTGTCCCTCTGCGACCCGATGACTGCTTGTGGTTTCATGTAATTTTGCCCTCAATAAAAATGCAAAAATCAGAGCTGAGCTGCGCTTTTCATTCAGTCTCTAATGTGTTTCTTTGACTCCGAAGCGAACAACAGGATAGAAATCAACATTAAATACGAAAAGAAAAGTAGAAATCACCAACAACCATCCAACAACAACAGCAAAAACAAATAAAGAAGTAATACCTTTGGTTAGATTTTTCCTGCATTTCTACTGCTTTTGTTTTGCTTAACTTCTCGTCCTTAAGCATCAAATCTAAGCCCCAAAAACTGAATGGCAAAAAAAAACCCAAGTTGTTCCATGTTCGCCCGTAAGGATATCTACTCCTGTTTTATTATTGTTGTTGTTGTTATTGTTTTTGCTTTTATTTATATTTATGTTTTGTTCTGTTCTCTGTTCTCTCCGTTGGTTTTGTTTTCTTGCTCTTTATTTTCCTCTTATAGTTTAATGTTTATTCTGTGTTCGAAGTTTTGTGTTCTGTGGTTTTCATATGACGTTCGAGAGGTCATTAAATTAAAGTGAACCACACCTTTTCTTCTGGTGCCACTCCAGTGAAGAGTGTCGAGTGTGAAGTGTGGAGTGTTTTCTTTTATAGTTATGAAAGCTATAATAATTTTAGGCCACAGAAGTTTGTGTGCAAGAACGTATGTGTGTGTGTGAGTATGTTTTTTTATTGTAAATAAAGTGATGCAGTTGAACCCTAAGGTGACTGAAATAAGTGTCTTTGGAAACTTTAATTTTCTTGTAGTCATTTAATATTATTCAAACTTTTCTTGCTCTTTTGTATTTTTTTAGTAATGCATTTAAAATGCTTTCCATGACTTTTACTCTATTATTATTGTATTCTTTGCATTTAGGTATTAAAAGCGATGATGTTTGCATAATACGAAGCGAGGGATGAGGTGGCTGGTGAGAAGGAGGAGGTGATAAGGGGAAAACCCTGAAAAATATTTTAATATCTTGATTAAAACGAATAATTGAACGCTCACGCAAAGTTAGTATAATGAATAATAGAAAAATAACAACAATTTAAGAGTGAATTTCAAAATGAATTTAGGAACCGAGTTCAGTTTACTTAATTCCAGAATCAGTTCAAATTCAAAGGGAATGAGTCCTTTAGAAGTTTCTTTAGAATTCCAATAGAAGGCCAAAGCCACGACATGTCCTTCGCCCTTCTATCGGTCTTTCTATCGTTCATCGGCCTTCTTTTTTCTATTAGATCAACATTATCACAACATCAACTGCTAATAATTTACACCTCATTATTTTGGTTCGCCTCAAGTATTTTATCAAAACAAACAGCCAAAAAAAATCCTAATCTTGTCGCAAATTAGCTCCTAATTATATGCAACAAGAATAAAAGAGGAGAAATAAAATGAAAAAATATAGGAAAATTAGAAAAATAATCAAATGCTTCTTCTTCTTCTTCTTCTTCTTGTTCTTATGTTTACACAAAATATAATATTTGCTGGAATATTTACGGTTGTTCAACTATGCGTGAAATCATTACGAGCTCATTTCTTTCTTGCTTTTTCTCTCTCTCTTTTCTTCTTTCTTTCTGAATTCGAGAAACGAGAAATTTGCTCGTAAAGGCACGAAAGAAGAAATTCATTGGGAAGGAATCGTAATCTAAACACGAAGGTAAGAAGTATAAAAAAGGTACGTTGAGCAAAGCCAGGACCGGAGCGATTCAAGTCCGATGCTAATCTCAGTGAGACGATCAACTTCTCGGGCCGCCTTTTTCATGCCAAGGGTAAATAAATAACGTAAGGTAAATCAAGTATCAACTGGTATTTCTTGAGACCTCTCGTATATCATCTATTCGATAATTGTTTAACACCCCACTTTTGGTGACTTTTTTGAGTGCTAATGATATCGTACGATTTCCAACTGAAGGTTTTCTTTTGTCAGTTGGCTTTTATCAACTACGAATAAGCCTTGTTTAGGTGCTGTCGTGGAACTATTCACGTTCAACGGTAATCATTCGAAATTTTTGACCCCTTTGATCCCTTAAACATAATTCTAAATTCTAACATGGCAGAAAATAGTTTTTATTTCAAGGAATTTGTCAAAAATACTTTTCTTTTGCACAGTAGTGAAATATGAAAGAATTGTAAATCTCCATATTTCTTTCATCTCCCCTAAAACCTTTCATATCTTTGGTATCTGTAACATGTTGTGAAATAATCAAATTCAAGTCATGTTCGCCTGCTCTGAAACAGGCACAAGATTTATTTACTTATAGTTACTTGTTTTAGGTTTTGTATTTATATTTTGTCGTATTATATTTGTTAAATTAAACAAACCTTACATATTTGTAAATCTAATAAATATTAAATTATCTCAGTAAATTTGAAAATTGTAGATTACAACAAACAATAATTTCTCATGGATATGATGGATGGATATATTCCCCTATCAGATATCTACGCACAAAAGAGAAATACATATACTTGTTCTTATCATTCTGTCTCCTCCTAAAACTCATACATACTCTTATTATTTCAAAATGTAGCAAAAGTTATTGAAAACTCAATTAAAATTTGGCAACACTGAGATTCTGTATGAAATATTAAACAAAGACAAATCAAAACTAAACTATATCCACTAAAGGGAAGAGAGAAGACAGATAAAGAAAGAGGAGAGATGAAGAGGGAGAGTATTAGAGGAAGGTGTAGACTACAAGAGGCATAGAGACAATAAGAGGGAAGACATGTTATAAATTTATCCTTATCTGTACTTCAATTCAGTAGAAAAGATTGCTCTTTGGCTGGATTAATTTATGCTGAAAATTAAACCCAAAATAAATTTGAATTGGCTGAATTTTGCGGAATGTTAAACACATTGATCTCTGTTGAACTTTCATAATTATAATATTACATAATTGATTTATTATAATTGTATAACTGTAAATCAAAATACTAGATTTATTACCAAAAAATGCGAGGATAGACGCGCAATCGGATTTCATACTAAATACACAGATATTAAACTTTAAACTCTGATCTGTTCTACGAAACTACTATATTTTCCATACCTACCACGCCTCCTTCTGTATATAACAGAGGGACAAACTTAGTATATGTTTTCACTTTCAGGGTAATATTTAAGCGGCACTGAGGTTCAGAAATAATCTGTTTTTTCTTGAACTGTTTTACTTTCAGTTTTTCTTTGTCGTTTTTTTTTTTACAATTCCTTTTTTAAGACAAGTTTACAGCATTTTAAAAGCTGTAATGAGCTTTCAGTGGCGCGTTTACACGAAATCAACTGGAAAAAGAAATTACATTAAGAAGTTCTACAAAAGTTACAAAAGAAAAGGAATTCGAAATTAGTTTAGACAACATTTTCAAAAGTGAAAAAGTTTTTCCACATCTAATCTGGTTGCTGTCATCTTTGTTCACCCAAACGCTCTCTCCATGTGCTCTCCATATTCATCCACTTCATCCATCTCTCTCTCTCTCTCTCTCTCCCTCGCTCTTTCTCTGTCGCCTTTAAATTGCAAAGTTAAACTTATCCTCAAAAAATGTTGAAAAAAGCGAATTTAATTGGGATAAAAATATTCTGGAATAGCAAGTTTAAATGTCATTTAGTTATCATTCAAAACTAAGGAAAGAGAAGAGAAGAAATTGGAATGAAGACGGAGAGAGTTAAAGAGCGAAGGAGACAGAGAGAGTAGTATAATAGAATAAGCGACAGAAATAGACATCTGTACAGAGCTCAGAGATACTCGTATCATTAATTTTCATTAGAATCATTTTCTGGCCATTTTTTGGGTGTCATCTAGAATAGAAATTCTAATCTACAAAACTTTGCATCTAAAAGATTAGTTTTCTTATAAAAGATCTCCGGTATCTAAGGATTTTTATCGCTTGTTGGCAATAAATAATATTTAAGATGTTAATCGCAATTTCCAAACTTTTCAAACGTCTTTCCTTCCTTCCTATCCTTCTATAAGTATGCAAATAAGTCATGCTACGAGACGACATTTTTTCGCATATTATCCCTCTCTTTATCCCTATAGCTCTCTATCCCATCTTTCTTTCTTTCTTTCACATTTTTAATTCAATTTCTTTCTAGACCAGTAACAAAAAAACTGTCCCTCACTTCGGAGGCAATAAACGAGACATAAATTTGAGGCCCAGAGTGTTTAGGGCGCAAAATTAAGGTGACAAAAAAGGACGAAAACTATTACATAAGAGCGCCTGATGGTATGCAATGCAGTTTTCCGAGAATCTCTGCGGCTGCATTATTTAGACAACACAGCAAAAAATGAACAGAGCACGAATAAATTTCAACATGTTTTCAGTGTGAAGGAATTTTTATTAAATACTCGTAACTTGAAGTATTAAAAAAAAAGCACTAAGTTTGAGGAAGATTTGAGGTGGAAAAAATTTTTTACTCATACTCTTATTCTTACTTTTTAAGCATCCTAAAACCTACGACCCTAAAATATTGTTGGGTGGGCGTTTAATTTATTTTCGTTCTTATTAAAGATTATCGTAAATTCTACAACGAGAAGAAATTTTGTAGTAAGCAGGGCAACAATAGGGCCAAAAAAGTGATCTTTTCGACTTGGTTATGTTGAAGTGGGCGGACCAAGCAAACGGAGAGACAGACGAAAAGATAAGAGACAAACAGGCAGACATACGGACGGACGGATATGGCTAAATCAATCGCTGATCGATAATATATACATACATATACTTTTTAATATCTGACACGCCTCCTTCTGAGCATTCTGGGCATTGCAAACTTAATGTAATCTTTCCCATTCGAGTATAGGATATAAAAACAGAGAAGAAAAAAATAATTAATCAATAACTTCATGAATAAATAATGAATGATTAGCTTAAATGAATGAGGTTATTATACCCAATCCGGTGATCTTATTTAACAACTTTAATTCATGAATTTTCCTCAGCTTAATCTTTTTCTTTGATTTTCTTCATTTTCTTTTAAAGTCATAATAAAGTCCTATTGAAAACCATCAGAATTCTATATAAAATATTCTTTCATTTCGAATGTAACTTATCGTAAGACTCTTTCTCTCCCTCTCTCTTTCTCTCTCTCTCTCTCTCTCTCTCTCTCTCTCTCTCTCTCTCTTTCTCTCTCTTTCTCTCTCCCTCTCACACTCTCACCAAGCATTTTCATTTCGTTGTCACAACAATAAATTCCTCATCCAGTGAATCACCGTATCTCGTAGTGTCGTGAAGACATCAAGTGAAACGTTTTCCTAAAAGTCTGCTTCCTCGAAGATATTTCTTCATCAACGAAATGCGTTTTCGTTTTGCTTTTCTTTGTTGTTTTTGTTTTGTTTTATCTTAGCGTAGAAGGCAATATCCTGCGTAACTGTCCTGGCTGTCCTGGTGTCAACTTCAGATTCCGGTTCCTTGTTGTCCTTTTTATCTCGTTTTAAGTGTTTCAATTTAAACGGCTGTCATTTGTTGTAACATCGAAACAATGAAACTTTAAATGTCACCATAAAAAAGCTTTCGCTGAGATATTGAATAAGCTATTCGTTTCTTAGCAATGCTATTTCAAGTACGTCGAGAATTAGTCTATGAAGGACCAGTCTATACTGAACCGGTCTATCGAGATCCAGTCTGCAAAGAACCGGTTTGTCACGAAGATATCGTAATATATTGAGTCTGTGGAGAACCGTTACGTCGAGAAACATTCTTCCGAGAACCAGTCTGTCGAGACATAAAATCACTGATCCCATCCCTCATCACTTCTCCATAGACATCACCTCTCCCGCGGAACTCACAGTATAACTCCTCCGATTCTACGCTCTGGAAGTCTCAGTAGGTTTCGATGGAGCAACATAAGCAGATGCTATTAAAAACGCACCGAGGAACTGTTAAATAAATTTAACGTCGCCGAAGGATAACAAAAAAGAGCAACGGGATTGAGTTGAAGTTGTTTCACGCCGCAGGAAAGAAATAAAAGTGCTGTTGAAATTCGAGTGAATAATAAACACTGTTTTAATAGCTTACTCATTCAAGCTAATTAAGCAGAATGGTGATGTATGGATGAAAGAGGTACTTCTTTAGAAAAGCATTTTTTTTTTTTGCTTTGAAATCTACCAGTCAAAGTCAATCTCAATCACTCCACACATTTAATAGCATGCCATACTTTTAGGTAACGCCGATAAAACGCCATGATTTATACAGTAAATTAGCCATGAACACAAACCCAACACGTAAGTCAGTTTATGTAAATATATGCTAATAAGCAGCAAGTGACGAAGTGGAACTCCGATGGCAATACAGATAAACAAGGGAACGAAGGAGAGCTTTGTAGCCACCCTCCTGTTGCAAGGGTAGTAAATTGCTCATTTTTTGAAGTCCAACAAAACGATCTTCTCAACAACTTTTTATGAGACAATCGTATCTGTCCAGTTGACCCAAATGTCGAATGTGATTCGAAAATCTGAATCATCTACAACATGCTAAATATACTGCATTCTTATCAGTTCTCAATAAATTCGCAATAAATCAACAATAGAAATCTGCAGAATAATATTGAAAGTAACGGAAGCTTCCTTCTGGAGGACATCGAAATCAGAAAAATGTTTAAGAATTGTTTTGATTTGTGTCTATGATAAAATATTGAACAATGTGATGACACCCTCAGTAGTTCTAAGGAGGACCTCAACATCTTCCTGGCAACTCCACTGCTACTCCTTCCTTCCACTCCTACTCCTTCCTTCCTTCCTTCTACTTTTGCCAACCGAATTCCAAGAAAATTAAGCTTGGTAACTGAAGTAGTGAAAAATGTTGTCTCTACGTGACATCGATAGCTTCCGATAAATGATTTGAATTTTAAACTTATTTTGCAGGATTGCTAAATGTTGCGGTGAGTTGAATCTCGAACGATGTACGGTGTATCGAACGGTTATCGGTTGATAACAATTTCATTTCGAATTTTGAAGTTGTTACTGTTATTGTTGTTATTACGTTGTTGTTATGTCAATCTGAATATCGTTGTCCTTGTCGGTGCCGCTGTCGTCGCCATATTGTCAATGCAATATTAATGCTTCTCCACATCAACAACAGTCACAAAAACAACAATTTATTTTGTGGCAAAATGAAAGTCTACAGTCTAGAGTAAAACATCTTAAATCACGTATCCGAGGTTTGAGGTAGTAGAAACAAGAATGCCCTTCCCCCGTCCTTTGAGGAATAGGGAAGGGGCTCCCCTTCCTTGGTATTTGCTATTGAAACTCCTAAAAATTCACTTCAGAGAGCAGATTCTAGTCGTATATGTGACTGTGGTTACAAAGCTTCAAGATATGCAACGAATTTGAAATGATTTCCAAGGCTGGCTCTCATATTTTATTACACATTCCATGCGGTTTTTTTTTATTTTAGTTTCGTGGTGTTTTATTTTTTTGGTCGACTTTGATTTACTTGATTTTGTTTGGAATTTGATATGATTTTCCAAAGAAATCTTATTTATTCTACATGAAAGACGTACTGTGATGAATAATATTTCCAGTAAATTAAACATATATTCCTAAGATATCCAACACCGATTCTGTTTATGGTCACTGGTACAGAGCTTAATATAAAATCAAAGAGTTATATTAAAGATCAGATCAGCTATCAATACTAATTAAAGTGTGGCAAAAGTTGTTTAACTAATTGTCAAAGTATACTTTAAAACAATTTATGATGATATCTGGAGCGATTATATTCGATTAACATCAGTATTTAGTCCGCTGCGTTTGAGTTTGGAGAACCGTTTCCTAACAAGTAAGATCTCATCGGATTTCTGATTAGTTTAAAACTTGGGAAGACTTCGTAACTTCTGGAGACGAAGTCAGGGGGAGATCTTTATAAAGGATATTTTTTAAAAGCTTTAGATTTCGATTATATGTCCACTACCGGAGCGTCTTAGCAACTGCATCTCGGACGCCGTTCCAACAGCTCCAATACAGTTCTCTAGACTTTAAAGCCGTATCTCAGGAATGGTTGCGCTCGATATTGTTCCAAGGACAATGGAATCGTTTTGGGCTTCTCCATTATAGACCAACGACTTCTAATATATACACAGAACAGACTCCAATGGAACCAAATCGCCTTGGTCTCTATCTTCAGAAATAGGGCACAGATCTATTCAACGAACACTTCCTTCAATACCTCCTGGAGATAATATTGTCGTCACCGAATACTTCCTTCAATAACTCCATAACCGGCCGTATGGCATGTGATCCCAAAATGTTGCATCTGAATTCCCTCCATAGAATGTTGAATACAGATAATAATAGCATAGAACACTAAAAATGAGATCCTATTTAGAAATATTAATGGAGGTACATGCTTTTATATTCCTGATGACCTTAAAAATAAACAAATTAAACAACTCTAACCTGGGTATGTAGAATTTGTAACCCAATCAGATTTCATGAATGTAGGGTAAAAAGCACTCTCCAAGATCGAACATGATTACTTTTCTCAGTGGACATGTTTTTAAAACAAAAATACAAGCCATGTGTCCCAAGAATGTAAACCATTTTGGACAGATGATTTCACTCGAGATACATTTATTCACTTCACCATATTTACTTCAGACAGACTAAACATTACATTCTCAGTGAGGGAGAGGGGGAGAGAGAGGAAAAGAGAGATTGTAGAAGAGAAAAAGGAACTGACCGAGAGTGAAAGAAGGAAGCACATAACGTGCTCTGACTATAAGCCACGTTTGAACAATTGCAGTCACTTGTTCAAACAACACGTTCTTCAGCGTTGCACTTCTTTTGTTTTATGTTCCAAAAACTCTTCTACTCAAATCGTTCCCTTACTATTTAGAGTCCCAATTTAGAGTGAACAGCTGAAATTAGATAACTTCATAGTTTTTCACATTATTTAGTCAAGAAAATCAAGGGATAGAGAGGAAAAGACTTATGACGAATGCTGCAAATACTGTATCAATATTTAAAGTCTTTGTAGTTTCCAATATGAAGACACATTTTAGCTACTAGATGGTTTACTAGATGGTTACTTGAGTGGTGCTGGTAACCGATATGAAGTCATTTATAAAAACAGGCACTCGTTGACGTACTTATTTAGTTTTTTGACATTTAGTTTTGGTGTGTACTTACTTCTTCTATATAACATCTTCATATAATACTTCTATATAACATCTGACAAAGTCCCTCCCTTATGTTGAAGTATCCTTGACGGTAACTGAACTTAAACATTATAAAAAGCCGATAATGAATTATAAATTATATTGAAACTATCAAGAGAAGGAAGTGTTGGAACCACACTCACCTGAATACAAAGTAAACGGTATTTGAGTATTAAATTAAAGGTAACCCTTACGATCAATAAAAACTTCCGCGACATAAAAAATCACTCAATTATTTGCGAGTAATAAAACTTTGAGCTCGTTATAAACTTGAAGTTTAGTGTCACTACTGTCACAATAGCGTCACCTCAAGTAATTCTCAAAAGAAAGAGAGAGAGAGGCATAGAGAGGCTTGCGCCCTCTTGATAGCATAAGGAATGGGATAGACATGAGTACCTACTTTCTGTCAATCTTTAATGTTGGATATAACATTTTACGAGTTCAGGAAAGGAGGAAAAAGTGGCGCATAATAAAAAAACAAGCAAACTACTTCACGCATTAATGTACCAACACACACTACGTTGTGCTAACACTGGCGCAAAGTCACCCATCAGCCATGGGCAATGAGGAAGGGCAACTTAAACGCTGAACACACATTTTTCTCGCCTACCCCAACCCCATCCGTCACCCCACTCGATCAACCAACTCATAAAATGGCCCAGTTGAAAAATAAGAAATCAAATGAGTTTTGTAACATGTAAAGAAGAGTCACATTTCCTGCTGGGTCAACTGCTGTACACGACAAACTTCTTTTTAGACTCCATGGTAATGTTGTCGTAGTTGCTATTGTTGTTGTTATTGTTGTTACTTCTCACAGAACCGTCTGTGCATTATTTTTTATTATTTGCAAAACGCATCCTTGCAGTGCAGAAAAATTATGTTATCGGTGCTTAAAGTTTTTTGGAAAATTACCTCAATGACATCCTGAGTGACATGACATGTTGATGGCTCACAAGCATTTCATTAACATTTACATGTTTGTATATACGAAAAAAGGCTTTCGTCAGTCGCTGGAGTGCGCTCTCAGGCGATCATCTCAGAGAGTCTGTAATAAGAACCGAAGTATACTCAATAGAATATGACAAAATGAAGAAGAAGAGAACCTGACATTTGGAACCATTAAATTATTAATTTTCTCCAGCAAAAGATTACAAATTTTATTTATAGACCCATAGAATAGTCTATTTTAAAGCAAATTTTGGGTAGCAATTCTTTTTGTTCCACAAAATGAATTTCCTTCATATAATTAAAGATAATTAATAACTAATATATACGTTTATTTTCAAATTAAAATTTCAAGTATTTAATTACAATATTAAAATTTATTAGTACATTTTTAAACACTCCAATAATTTTAAATAGTATACAAGCACTTAATTGAAATTCTCCAAAAGTCCGTAGAATGGAGGGGGGAAAGAGGGGGTGGGGGGACTACTAAAACAAAAACAGTTAGCAGTTTAAAAAGTGCAGTTAAAAACAATTAAAAACTAGAAGGAGCAAATAAAATATACTTGTTTGCTAACAAAACAAAAAACAAAATAAACTCACTCGCTTACTCATTCACACTAACACACACACACACACACACACACACTAGTTTCCTCTGGTTGTTGGCTTAACACTGAAGTTTAAAAAAATAAAACGATATGTAAAAAAAAACGCCAGCAAAGTTGGAAAACTGTTGAGCGCCAAACCAACGCAATGAATTGCAATTAAGAACGCGAGCTACTAAAGCAGAAACGCTTCAAATCTGTTTAGAAGTTGTTGTTGTGTTTTTAGGGTTGTTGATTTGCTGTTGTCGATAGTTAAATAGTTGGTCGCTGCAACTGCCAAAAAAGCAACAACAACAGCAGCGCGAAAAGAAGCAGCATATAAGAGTCCTTCGCTGGTCCTTCGCCGGATATTCAAGTGGAAATCCGCTCAGAACGAAGCAATGCGAAGAACAGCAAAAATAATAAAGAATAAAAATGTTTGCTATAAGAGTAGTTAATAGTTTCTGGTGAGCATTTCTAGTAGCTTTGTTTGTGTTTCTATTGTTGGCAATTAATTTCTTAGCCAATGAACTGTAAAATTGAACAAACAAACACTTGGAGCGAAGTGAAGTTTTGCATTTAAATGCAAATCATTTCTAGTTTTTAAGGTTTCTCTTCCTTCTACTCATTGTAAAGAAGTTTGAAGTGTCTGCTTCTCTCATAAATGAATAATTATTTGGTTTAATTATAATTTTCAATATAAATAAAAAAAAATACAATGGTTTTTTATTCATTTTCTATAGAAATACTTGGGTCTTAGGTCTTGTTTCTGGGGTCTTAAGTCTTGGGTCTGGGGTCTTGGATTCTGGGTCTTGGGTCTTGGATCCTTGGGTCAGGGTCTGTGTTTTGATATATTCAAAAAGAATTATAAACTAAAATTTATTGGAACTTGAAATTGCTTACATTTCTAATTAACCCTTTCAGTATCAATCCTTTATTTTTAATATATAATATGCAAATTTGTCGTGAGACTTCATTTTGAGTATAAATTCCAAAAAAATATTCTCATTATTTGTATATTTTCACATTATTTTGTGAGAAACCGCAGTGCTAGAAATTCAATTATCAAATGCAAATCAACTTTCAACCACTCTGTGGCGCCTGTCTTCCTTCTCAAGTCTGCACCCAACCCCTTTATCCGGTTTCCTTATGTTCCGGCGAAGTATTTTTTTTACTACATTTTCAATTCTTTGTATTCAATACTATTGAAAACCCAAGAAACTCTTTTTCCTTCACACATTCAGAGAAAAAATGGTGGAAAAATAAGAAATAAATATACAATACATGCACAATACAACACCAACTTATTACGGTGACATCCGCATAAATTGAGGATTTTATGAATGTATTGAAAACGCCGCCGCATGAGTGTCGAATGTGAGTGTCTGTGTTTTGTTGTGTGCACGGTTTGGTTGGCATCGCAGACGCGGCGCTGCAGGAACTCACCACTTACTTTGTGTATGCAAACATACACACACACATGCGACACATCCGTTGGAAGGACGCCTGAGCAATAAAGTTCAAAAGGATGGATGCTTTTTGATTTTCAGTGGAAAGGAAAAATCGCAGGCTGAACATAATGTTGCATACATTCAGGCGTCACGTGTCGAGTGAGACAAAGTGCCGCTGAGTTTGAGTATAATGAAAAAATCCACACACACACACACAAGTATAAAGAAAACGACTACACAATAACAATCGACAAACAGCAAGCAAGCAACAAAAAATTGGAAATCATTTTAAAGCATTTGAAAATGAAATTAAAAAGAAGAAAACAGCGCCGAAACACCACTCTTTGGCATGTTGTATTGTGTGTTATATTGTGTGCTGGTGTGTTTCTGGCATGTTGTGCCATAGATGTTGACAAAATATTGCTTCACATATTTTTAGGCGCAGCTCCAAGCGCCATGCTTCGTGTTGCGCGTCGCAAGCTTACAAAATATATTAAAAATAGATTTTCCATTTCATGTAACGCATTTCAAATAAATATTTTTTTATTTTTTTAGATTTTTAGTTTTTTGTTGTTTATTTTTTTTTTTGCGTCCTCTTTTATTAAATATAAATTTCTCACACTATTTGAAGTGTGTATTTATTTGAACTTTTCGTTTTTTTATTGTTTTTTCGATTTTAATTTGTCTCAAACATCACCGTCATGTTGCATGTGCTGCATTCGATTTGCCACTCACTGGTGATGCTTCATTGACATTTATTGAAGCAGCATGAAAACATTTTTATTTCTATTTATTAATTTGAAAAATGGTATTACTTTGACAGCCACCACTGTAGTTAATCGCTGGTATGAATGGAAAAATAAAAAATAATTTTTGCAATTTTCTGCATCTATTTCGATGCGGTTCAAATCAAATGTACATGACTTTGGACAAGTTAAAGTGTTTTTTTATTGTTAATAAATAATTATTATTTTCCATAAGTTAAAAACTACGAAAAGGAGAATAAAGAGTCAAGAATCAGACAGAACAAAGAAACTCCGCTGAGTCCAAACTTGATTCGGAATTTTTTACTTAATTTCCATTTATTTCACTTATTATTTCGTTTACACACCGACATCTTAGACTCGATCTAACATTTTTTTGTTTCCGTTTCTTTCCACTTCCTGGTCTAGCAGCGTAGTGCTTTTCGCACCTCCCCCCTGCCCTGAAACAACCGCTTTTTTCACAGCATCCGTTTACACGCACTTTGAATACGTTTGTATTCGTAACATTCAGCTAGGCTGGAGTGGAAGGGAACTGGGGGGCGTGGTGTGTATTGGTGGTTGCAGTAAAAACTTTAGTCTTGACTTTAATCTTGAATGTGCATTTAAACTCCATTCTAAACTCGACTCTTAACATATTCGTTCTTTTAGCCATCCACGTTAAATTTTTTTTTTATATTTTTACAGCTGCGGGAATTTCGGGAACATTTCAGGACGTAGAATGAGGAGAATGCGGATGGAAGAGAAGATGGAGGAGAAGAGGAATGCGAAAAACTTTAACTGGCTGCAGAGTCAGCAAAAAACATTCGAGTTTATTTGAGGTTGAGCACATTATAAAAGTGTTTGCCTTTCGTTGTACATTCAAGATTTTATATCCTTATCTACAAATGGTATGAAAATGATTTTTGAAGGCGAAAACATTAAATTTGAGTGGCTATAAAAATAATACCGATTTCTTGAAACCCATTCAGAAGTTTTCGAACCGAAGCCCACCACATCACCAACCCACCCACCCTCATCTTCACTCCACAAGTTGGGTTCATTAACTTCTTTTGAGAAAAGAAGTACGGAATCTATAACAAAAAAAAGACGAACTTAAAGTAAAAAATTGTCTTAATTATCAATATTCTCCGCCGACATTCCTAATGTCAGGCCTAATACACAGAATGAGAGAGAGATAGAGAATAATAGAGAGAGAGAGAAATAGAGCAAGAGTCAGAGGAAGAAGTGTCACAGGTTAATCTAACAAACAACCGCTTACACGCGACAGTATAAAAGAGCTTTCAATGGCTCTGGGGTATCTGCTGAACGCAGTCAATCAACAGGATGATGATGATGATGTCGGAGATGATGATAAAAAAGACGAGACACCTAACATCATGTCAGACACACGGTGTGCAGTGTGCGATGACACACAAGCACAAAACATATAAGATTAAATATGCAAAAACTTACAGGATGTGGCTGGATGGATGAAGGGTTGAATGGGTGAATGGAAGCGTGTTGAATGAACGAGCAGTTGGTAGGCGGTTGAAGAAGCTTTGGCAGCTGAATGGGTTGATAGTTGAATGCCTGTATGCCTGAATGATGTTGCAGGGATGTTGGACTTAATTGACTAACGTATTTAGGCCACTTTGTGCCACTCCCACAGGACTACTTAAACCTACCGCCCTGCAGGGGGAACCAGCAGCAGCATAACGATAGACGGACTAAAGTCAACATGTCTGTGTGGGTGTTGCTGACAAAATTTCCCCAGCGAGTACTTAAAACGCTTAAGTATGTAAGTATACTTATCCTCATACTACAAGAGTGATAGAATAATAGATAAATGGTCTTTTAAGTAGCTAATGATGGTTAATTAAAACAACGTGAGAATAAATCTGCATTCGTTAAGTACCCCACTTAAGGATTAACCCATCGATAAAGCAAGCAATACATCGAACAGGAGAATTTATTAGATAACAACAGAGATCGCAGTTAATTTATACTCAATTAACTGGCACTTAAATATTATTACACGAATATTGTCAACTATTGTCAACCAGGTGTTGATGTTGTAATGATTATGATGTGTTAATGATGTCCTTTTAATAAATATTCCCTGTTTATAATTCACAATTTATAATTTATACTCAGTTGATATCTCTTAAAGCGATCTGATGTGCTTTTGCTCTGTTTTGTGCTCTGCAAACAAATACTGAATACAAAACAATTAGTACCACGGATAGATCACGGATGTTCTGCTCTCTCTGTGATGACGACTATCATCTTAAGTATGCAGGACTTACTGACATAATTGCAGACAAAATGGTGTCGAAGGACGATTAGGGTGGTAATGCAGTAAATGTACACTCAAAGAAAAAATATGGTTCTCATAATCATAATTTTAGAGAACAATACTATGGTTGGATTTGATGGTTAATTCAAATATGTAACATTTTTAGATCCACAATAATTATAGTTGCGAAAGAAATAATTTTGGGTGACACAACAAAAATTCATGGTGGATGGAACAAAATTATATTTATTGGTATTATTTTTATATTGCAGCAAATATGTTGTATGTTTCCCACAAAAAATCTTTTGATGGAGACAATTAGAACCATGATTATATAAATCGAAAATTTTGTTATTCGCAATCATTGTTTTGTTGCAGCAAACATAAGTTGTTTCACCTGTAAAAATAGTACATTATAGTGGTAACTTCAAGTATAATTGAATGGAATGTACCCTCATCTTGTAGATAAGCAAGGCATTTTAACATAGATCCCTCCAATTTTTCTAACACCAGCCCAAACGATTGTTCACTTCAAAACCATCGAAATATATGAAAAGGGGGCAAGTACAATATGCCCACTGAAAGTTTAAATTCCTTAACTTTTTCCTGAAAGCATTGTGACTGTATAAAAATATAATCTTTACTTTGTTAAACAATAAAACATTCATAAACATATGTATATAAATAACAGTGGTACTTACCCAATTTCCAAAACTAGAAAATTAATATTGTTTAGCACTTTTAAGATTTATTTAATATAACTTTTATTAATAACTTTTAATTCGTCTGCACTGAATGAAGGTAGTACTACAAATGTCAAAAAGAACCAAAAGAGCACATGTAATGGATAGATTTCACCACATTATGATCCCAGCAAACATGCTATGGTTAGATTTAATCATACTATTTTTCTAGTAATCATACATCTTTTTGGGTACGAGCACATGTTAAGATTTCACCACATTATGTTACCAGCAACCGTACATAATGTTAGGTGTAATCACAGTTTTATGATACAGCGAACTATTCTTGATGCAGATATTATGAATCCACTTTTTATGATTGGAATAAACATGCCATATAGTGGTGGTATTCATAATATGATTCATATGAATATATCAATAATTACTACAAACATTTACTTGCAAATATAATGAGAGTAACCATAAAATGGTTGCTGCAAACTTGCATCAACCATGTTTTTTCTATCAGTGTAAGTCCCGTGATTTCTTCTTAACTTCTTCACCTTAACTTCTTTCATATTTTTACTGTTAACATATGATGCAACTATCAAAGCAAATACAGATCTTTTCACATGAATCATTACGGATCTCAGCACATACACACACACACACATAAACACTCACACACTTACCAACCTCACACATACTTTCACACTCTTGCACCCTGACACTTTAAAGCAAGAGTGCATTAAAATTCCGTAGCTAGGAGCCCATACAGTAGTCAAACGAAAAGACATTCGATGCAGTCGCATGCGGCATAACGACCGCAGAATAATGATGCCGTTCGTAGTGCGGCCAACGCAGAAGGACATCTTGTTGAACTTTGGCACTAACACACACACACACACACACGGTTGGGTGCCTGTAATCGAACAATACTGTGAGTATTACATGCGAGTATCAGTGACTATCTATGGAATGCATGTGCATTTGGTCGCGTGCTGCTCAAGTCATGTCAGCTGAACGCATGCCGAATGCGTCGACATTAATTATGTGAATCCACGCGCATAGCAGCAGCGGCAGCCTCCTCATTCATCCCATGCATTGCGTTATTAAGTTTATGGCAGCAGCATGCGTTTATAATTAGTTTACAATGAATTAATGGGTGGACAAGACTGGGCAGATTTCGAACAGAAGCCGAATGTGTGGTCAATATGCTCGACTATGCACGAGCCTTAGAATCACTTAAGGATCCAAGGACTTCGGATTCAGAACGTTTGTTTGAACGCATAACAAATTCCAAAGCACACTTAAAGGATCTGCTTGGCGTTGCTTAGTAAGGTATGCATTGATAGTGGCAGAATATACGCCTAAATGTATGCAGTCACACTTTAAACATTCAACATTAAACCCACTCGAACTCGGAGTGAACTTTGTTATATTTTTAAGATCCTCTAAAAGTATGCCAGTTTTTTTAATCAGTAAGAAAAAAGAAAGAATGCTCTTAAAAGAATGCGGGGCTGATTTTCCCCCTCAAAATCATTGTCAACAATCGTTTCCTATTCCACTCAATTTGATTACATTTCATTTCATTAAAGAAGACAACCGAATTTTCCGATTGAATTTAAAAAATAACCCAAATCTTGTTTACATCATCGATCGTTTGATTAACGTGTTAAAAGAAGTCTCAAGGATTTCCTGTTGCTGACTTCTGCAGCAACACGCCATCCTCATACCATCCTCATGCCATCCTCATGCAGTCCTTGCCGAACAATGAAATTTGATAACGAAAGCAACTAAACAACAAAGTCACAGTTTATCGCTGTCTAAAGGAAGTTCGCGGGAAGGGAGCTGGGAAAGAGGGCGGTTGGCCGCGAACAATCGCAGTGAAGACTCAAAGCAACGCCAGAGAGAATCAAAATGCGGAAGGATCCATCGCATGCAATTGACGACGATGCGGGTGGAAATGGATGCGGGAGCTGATGGCATCATCACTAGAATCTTTTGTTTCTTGCCAAGAGACTCGTTCAATTGAATTCGGTTCCGTCATTAGCAGGAATCCGTCGCGAGTGAAAAGCGAGATTTCGAACGAACTAAAGAGAGAATCAATCGTCATCTACTAATTGAAAATCACTTTACATCGATATGGTTTTTTCAATTCAAGTGGATTGGTTTTAGAAGTTGTGTGAATGCAATTGTGTGAGAAGTGTGTTCAATTTCTATCTCAGTAAAACTTCATTTATAACAGAAACTTTTATTTAGCAGAAAAAAACTGTATAAAGCAAATTCAACTATAAACCATCACTCTTTTTTCTTTCTTCTTCTCCTTCTCCCTTCCTTCGTTTTTATTCTTTTCTCTTTCTTATTCTTCTTCTTTTTCATTTTCATTTATCATTCCACCCTCCTTCTTCCTTTTACCCTCTCTTCTTTTTCCTTATTTTTCTTCCATCCTTTTATCCACTTTCTTAATGCCTTCTTCTTTATTCTTTCTTCCTTTTTATCTCTTCTTTCTTCTTGTTTCTTTCTTCTTGTTTTTTATTCGTTCTTCTCTCTTTTTTCTTCTTAATTCCCTCTTCTTTCTTCCTTCTTCTCTCTTTTCTATTCTTCCATATTTCTTTATCTTTCATTCATCTTCTTCTTCTTCGTCTTCTTCTTATAATCTCCGTAGTTTCTTCTTCATATTCTTCTTAATACTTTATGTATGAGTATCGTATTTCAAATGCAACCAAGTTTCACGTAAGAGTTACTCAAAAAGTATCTAGAAGAAAATACACGACGAATCTCGGCTTCATCTTCGTACAGTATTTAAAACTTTTGCTAACTGCTCAACAATCTGAAGGTGAGGCTGCATTAAATTACTGAAAAGAGCGACACTGAGGTTGGAACGCATCCGATGGTGGTGTTTAGAAATTTCAGTGCATTTTAATTGCTGAATAAACTTAACTAAGAACAGCCTTAAATTCTACCCGCTGTTGTTCTGCTCTAATTCGAAAATATTATTCAGTCGCTACACTCTAAGGTGAAGTAATATAAGCATATTATAGAATATATTATTTAAAATGAAGGCTTGTCTACTCTTATATTCCTTGTAAAGAGCTGCTATAAAAGGAGAGCATCCAACGATAAATACATTTGAGGACCTCTCACTCTCCCTTTTTCTCTTTCCCTCATTCACCCAATCACTCTCTCTCTCTCTCTCTTTTTTTTTTTTCCTCTATCCTACCCTTTTTCTTTCTATATCGATCTCTTTTTAAAGGCTCAAAGTGAGGTGCTGTAGAGTGATCGAAGCTTCGTTCAGTTCAAACTTTGAGCTTCAAAGTTAAACCTGAAGCCACTAAAATTACGAGTACTTTTTTTACTTTGAGGATTTTCAAGCTACACGAAACATATCCTTATAAATTTATGAAGAAGTTCATAGAGAGAGAGTTGGTAGTAAAATTTCTTAGCTTCGTAAAGCGCTGTGTGTTCTCCTGACACACACACACATACACACAAACAAACAGAGGCACACACACAAGCAAAAGTCTAAAATGTAATTATAATTTTATATAATCTTTGAAATCATATCATCATAGAAGAATAAGTACATAAATTCCAAAAAAGTTGTAATAAGAAAGTTAAAATTTAAATAATAAATCTAATTTATTGTCTCTTCTTTCTCTCTTCCTTTTACTCTATTTATCTATCTATATCTATGTTTCTTCCTCTCTATCTTTCTCCTACCTTATATAAAAGCTGCATTTTAAGTTTACTCGCAACTTTAAGTTTATTTTTCTTAGTGTTATGTTACCAAAGTAACAAGAAATCAAAAGCTTAGACTGGGTCAATAAAGTTATAAAATGGCTTTATTTAATTAGACTGGATTTTAGGGATTTGAAGCTTTTAAAAGCTCCTCTCAGGTGACCAGGCAGAAATTGACACATACTGGGGAAAATATTGACACAATATGGACAATAATTATTCAAGTATTTGTCAATTCTATGCTATTCAACTCTACTGTACTCAACTGTCAACTCAAACTTCTCCAGAAATAAATTTGATTCGAATTGAAGAGATGTGACTTGAAACAACTCTACTTACGCTATTTAGATTGATTGAATTTTAATCGGATGTGAAGTATTTAATGAGGAAGTGCCACAAATCATCTTTAGTCTTCAAAATAAACCTGAGATTAAGTGTAGCGTGCAAGAGCTGTTAAGAAAAGGTTGGAGTGTCATTCGAATCGGAGAATAAACAGCAAAGAAACCAATCTACAAAAGCTACAAAAAATATGTGGCGACAAAACTTCAAAACCACAACAATGCAAAAGCTTAAAAGGCACATAAAACAAAAGCGAATACAACACTGGAGCACTTTAAAAACAGCTGTCTTTTACAGTTATACAAACCAACACACACGGAGTATTAAGAAAGAGCGAAAAGTCTACGATTTGGGAACCTGTTCAAAAACAACAACACAAGAAAATCACACTCACACATGAAAATCGTATTTGTTCTCCTTAGTATTTGTGTTGGTTACCGAATTCACCATGGTAACCATCAAACAAAAAATCCTGTTATTTTTATGCTATACAAATCGTACCGTCTGGCCACCTTTTCTCGGAACTGCTACTGTTTTAATGTGGTGCTGTTGCCAGAGTGCGTGTGTATTCGTGTTTTTTTAGCGTCAGCAAACGTCAGTAAACGAATAAACAACAAAAAATTATTGTGTGAAAATATTAACAACAAAAAAAAACACTAAAAATGGTGGATTTTCTTAAACAAGTGGTGCCACATGTTGACATATATTTCTAGGAAAAATGTTACTTTGCTCGAATTTATATTTCTTCATTGCTTCTGAGAAACATGTTGTTGTTCTTGTTGTTGTTGTTGTTGTGTTTTTTATGATTGTATATTTTCACTTGTATTTGTTTATAAGCACGAGTATGTTTTGTGTATGTTTGTTGCCATGGTAAAAAGTCTTAAGCAAGTAACAAGTGTTGCCACCTGAAAGAATTTAATTGGATCATATAGCAAAAATATTGGAAAATGTATATATGTACATGAAATGTAAACAAATCTCTCAGCTTTTACGCAGAATTTTCATATCTTCTGTGAATAGATTGATTCTTAAAATCGTTTAATTAGATCGTTAAATCTTAATGAATTCTTTAAAATAAGCTCATTGGTCTTCTTTCAGTTTTGAAATTACGATAACTACGGAACCGTGTCAACACTTCAAATGAGTGCATTTGTTGCACTTCGTTGCATTTAATCATGTTTCATTCATATGAGCGGATTCCATTCATTGAATGCTTTTCAGACTCACTTCAAAAGCTCCAGCTTTTGAATTCATTCATGAATGCGTTCCTTTAAACTCCTTCATTAAAGTTTTCACTATACGAGTATAGAAGCCGTATTTCTTGATACTAATTCATGAAGTTTTAAAGGTTTAACTTCAAATATTCGTAAGAAAAACTCACAGACAGACATTCATAGAATTTGAATTAGATTTCACGTTTATTCTTTAGGAGAGTTGAAAACGCTATGAATAAAATCTCCGAATGAAATCTTTTAAAGTAAATAAAAGAAACAATATAAAAATATAAAATGGAATGAATTGAAATCAAACAGAATAAAAAAATTTAAATAAGAAACGATAACAAAAATACTAGAAATAAAAATAACTAATTTTCTCTTTAGCAGACAATTTTATTAAAAGAAATGCTTCTTCGAAATCGCGAAAATGCTTCTTCGATCTCTTCTTAAAGGATAAGTTTTAAGATCAGAGTGAATCGTATCGGTTTATGTGTGGATTTAGGTTTATTTAAGACTTTTTTCAATGTTTTAGTTTATGCTTAAATGTTTTTTTCTCAGCAGAAGAAAAAAAAGGAGTTTTCCAGCGAACTTTTTCTCTTCATTCTCAGATTTATTTATAATTTCTTTATCTTGCCTTTTGCTATTTTTTCTATATTTTTGTATTCTTTGTTTTTATTACTATCAATTGTTTTCATATCATTCGTGTTAATTCATTTATTTTGTTTGAAGAAATTATTTTTTCCAGTTTATATTTTTTGTTACTTCATCAGTTCAAAGTTCATTTAATGCGAGGAATTTAATTTCTAGCTGCTTCTTTTCTGTAGCTGAAGCAAGAGCAGTTGCTTTGTGTTATTTTTCTGTTGGTTGTTGTTTGTCACTTTTATCAACAAAACAACAAGAAAATAATAACAACAGCAGCAGCAACCACTTCGAACTCGTTGTCAATATCAACCGCATGATTGCTTGGAACCACCCTTACTTCCAAATCCTCCATGTCCTCCTCCTTCCCCTCCCCTTCTCTTCCTTCCAGGGAATTTGCCACAACTCGTTCGCTACTCGCTGTATTCGCATTTTTGTCAAACAACGGGCTCAATCAGGTTAACGTAGCTTGCGGTTCGTTTCGTTGTTGTTGTTCCTGTTTAAGGCGGGCGATGTTTTTTCTCAGTTTTCTACTCGCCAACAAACTACTAGCTATTCAGTTAATTAAGTTTTACTCCAGATTCTACTCCAGGTTGGATGGAATTCAAGACCGAGCAAGAAGAAGCACGAAGTGAAACCAAAGTGTGAAGAAGAAAAAAACACCAACAACAAAATAATTAAAGTACAAAAATGCTTTATAATCAAAAAAGTTTGTAAAATGAATTAAATAAAATTATAAATTTTAATTGAGTGAAAAGAATGATAAAAAATTAACACCTTAACGCGAAATTCTTCAATTAAAATCAACAATACAATTTTTTAACTTTCACAATATTTATAAAGTTTCAATTTTAACATTTTTTGAAACCACAAAAAAAAACAAATACACAGTTTAAAACAAACCAACAACTTACTAAACAATAAAACGTATAATAAATTGAATTCATTCAATATATAAAGAAACGAAAAAAAAGTAGCGATTTTTTTGCGGCACCACCTTCGCCATTTCATTGAGCTTCCCTTCCACACACACACATACACACATTGACGCCGTCTATGGACAAATGGTTCGGCGAAAAACGTCTCTGGCTCTTCGGTAATCACCTCCCTCTTTTGCCCAGAAGGTAAGTCGACGAAAAAAGTGTACAAAATTAACTGCTTTATAATAATTTCATCGACATTTAAAAGGTACCCCAATATCCTAAAAAAATCAGATCCTTTAAGAATTAAAAATGATTGTGCTATTTATCTGTGCTAAGATTTAAGATTTACTATTAAGATTTTTATGCACTAGATTTGGGAAGGGTTTTACTACAATACAATACTTCTATATTAATAATAATAATAATAAAAATCTCAGTCTCAGAATTGGTTCGTTCGTAAAATTATTAAACAAGATCATATCAAGCAAAAGCGAATTAAAATAGATTTCTTTATTTAATAAAGAATAATTATAATCATTTATACATTTTTGAAAAAAATTACAAATAAATGAAATCACTTAAATCAATAAAACCCCTTAAAACAAAAACCAGTCAAATCTCAAACCATTAGAAACACGAATTCCTGTGGCACATCAAAATATCCCTGTAATACTTACATTCATTTCATTTGTACATTCATTTATAACGGATTTGAACTCGTGATCCAAACAACATCTACCAAAATTCATGGGAAATCAAATTAATTGCATTCAAAAATTAAACCGACATTAATTTTTATTCAATTAAACAATCCTTTGTTGGGGTTTCAGAACAGTTATTATTATTGTTGTGGTATTGTTTTTGGTTTAATTATTTTTTTGTTATCCTTTTCACCTTTATTGCAACCACAAAAAAAAAACAATTTAAGTCAGATCTGGATTATTAATTAATCGATGCCAACTCTGCTGGCGGAACAAAACACTTTCGAAGCCAATCAAGTGGTCACTTTTATTTATGATCAAAGGTTTCATCAAAGACAATCAGGAGTTTAACGAAAAAATGGAAACATAAACGAGATGTACCTATGGATATAGTCATATATACGTACATATTTAAATGCAAATCGGAACAAATTGATATCTCGTACGTACGGCGCGCCGCGACGCAAAGCTTAACAGCAGAAACCACAACAAAGCAGAAAAACAATGAAATACTGAAAAGAGGATGGATGACCAACTGAAAAGCAGCCTGTTAGTCGTTCAGTCTATCAGTCGTTCAGTCTGTCAATCGTCCAGTCTGTTAGTCGTTCATTCAGTCGTGAATCAATCAGTTCATCCGTCAGAAAGTCCTTTAGTCCACCACTACGTAAAGTTGGTGTCTATTAAAGTGAGAAGAACCTCTGTCTGTGTGTGTGTATGCACTCGTATATGTCTGTGTCTCTGTATGCCTCTGTTTGTGTTCTGTTCATACCTTCAAAGTGCTAAAAGTCAACCACAACAATTCAGACACAATGACAAAATATTATCGATTTATTGTTGTTGTGCGCGAGTTCGTTTTCATATACACCCGAGTATTTACGATATATTATTTTATTGATTCTTTTTTTTTAAGCAAAGTATCTGACTCTCACCGGAAGTTGTTCGTAGGTTCGTTCATTCATTTGGTCATTCGATTGTTCTTTCCCCCTCCCCCTGACAAGTATAATCATCATCATCCGCTTGTAGATTGAGTGATTTGAACAAATTGCTCACGCCACTGAAAGCTTATGATATGACAATATTTAATTTATTAATAACTTAATAACTTATATTCAGATCTCCGGAAATGTATGTATGTGTGACTTTCTGATTGAGTGTCCGTTTGTAGGTTCTGCCAAACAATAATTTTCTTTCAGTTCTTTCGAGTTCGTTGATTGAGTTGAATTGTGAGATTACGAGTAGAATTGTTTTATATTCTAAAAAATTGGAAAAAATAATATAGAATATAGTATTAAAACGTGTGAAAACAAAAACCGTTTAAAAGCGTTATAAAAGCTGTACAAAAAGAGTTTAAAAGCAGTTTCAAAAAACTGTTGAAAAACAGTCTAAATAACGGTCCAAATAACAGTCTAAGCAACAGTATAAACAACAATCTAAATAACAAACTAAGCAACAGTCGAAACAACAATCCAAAAAACAGTCTAAACAACAGCCTAAACAAAATTTTATACAGCAGTCGAAACTAAAATAATTCTAAGATTCAATCTCTGAAGGTACTACATTTCACATTCCAATCCTCTGCTAAAAACTTTATATACAAGAATCGTATTTTTGACATCTACTGACAACGTTTATCGCCCAATTTTTAGAAAAAATTAAGCCTATTTATTATACGTAATATTTAATATTAATATTAACTTAATGTAGGTTCTATATTTTGAAAAATTAATCACGACCAAATGTTGGACTTTATTATGAAAAATAATGGGGGGGGGGGGGAAATAATCTATGTACAAATTAAAATCAATCAGTGTATTAAAATTTGAAATCTGTTTTCTTCTCTTTTATCTCACTTCAACATACAGTTTATTCAGCGCACGACTACAAAGGATAATAATTATCATCCTTTTAAGCATATTTTCTGTGCTTCGTTATTGTGCTTGTTGCTCTGGTTGTTGGTGTTGTTGTTGTTATTGCTGTTGGGTTTCTGCCAATTGCTGCCCTCGTAGTTCATTTTATGCAGTGTATTTATCCAAGCATTTCATGAATAATGAATGAATTGGGCCAAATTTTGCTGTCGTTCAACTCAGTTTTACTGCGTTTTTTCCCCCTTTTGCGGCAATTTTTTATTTATAATGTTTCTGCATCGACGACGGCTATGCATCATAACTAAGTGAAGCCATGAATTTTACAACGTTAAAGTGAAAACAATTGAATAATATTTCAGTTTCAGTTTATAAAGTGTTGAAGTAAAAAAAAGTGGTCATCTTTTTATCGAGTGGGGTTTTTTTGGGGGGGAAAAGGGATCGTGTTGTTTTTTACTGCCTCTGTCCAAATATACTACTCGTTTGTATTAACTTCAAAGCAACTTCGATGACATATAAAAGAAGGAAAATAATTCTTAAAGGTCAAATAATTTTTTTTCCTTTGTAGTTTGAAGATGAACTCACAATGAACTGACTTTGTGCTTTATTCTAAAAATAAATTGGAAAAATAATCAATACTTTTAGCTTCATTTTCGCTGTAACGACGAATTAAGTTCAAAGTGAAACATTTTGCTAGAAGGATAAAACTTTAATTAGTTTTCTGAACTTTAAATGGGTTAAAAAGTTTTTAACAAAGAAAATGAAAACGTTTTAACCGAATTTCAGACAGTTGAAAGGAAGGCAAGGATCATTCTGTGGTTAACCTTGGCCTTGAAAAGCGGCCGCATTTGGCGAAACTTAACGGCTTTCAGAAGCAGCATTTTACCCCAAAGAAAACAACCTGTATACAAACAATCGCGTGAGTTTCTGTGTCTTTATTATTAGCAAACATTATTTTTAGCAAGAAAATTAAATAAATTATCTGTGTACACACGCGTACACACACACATTTAGTCATGTGAATATGTATATAGTGCCTTTAAAACAATCCTATTCTCCTTCCTGCCCCCTCTCATCTATTCTCAGATATTAAAACTTTAGCGTGTCCTTGCTTTGTCCCAGCTGCGTTTTGCCGCGTCTGACATTTGGTTTTGTGGTTTTGTGCTAACTTTATTCAGTGTGTACAGTAGAAAAAAGACAGTCCATGTAAAGGGCATATATTCAATATATTGTTTATATATTTATGTACATACTCGTATATCCTTCAGTGAAGGTTGAAACTGCAACAACTGCGAACTGCTCATGACAGCCTCGCAACCACAACAGAAAAAACCACAGCAACACAGCTTTTGGTAGAAGAAACGAAGGTGATGAAAGCTGCCGGGTTCAATTTTAGCCTTAAAGCGTATGTCATTTTATAACACTATATCATGGAATCATAACATAGAACACATTCAAGAGAAGGAGTAATTTTGTACTCCTTTATTAACAGTTTCGAAGTACACTTGACTTTCTTCAATTACAACAAGAAAAATGGATTTCTCTAAAAGGCACCCACATTACCCTGTAGTGTCAATAAAGCTATTTCAATGATCTCAAAATAAGGTAAAAATTATTTTGTTAAAAGTCCTTCATGAACGTTACCATTAATCCGCAGGAATGAAAGAAAAAAAAAGTGCCAGAAAACCCATAAGTCACACAATGAAATCCTTTATGCAAATCCTTCTTGAGTCAGGATTCATTAATATCAACCTTCACCTCTCATCCTCTTTCTTTTCATGAAAAATGGTTTAGGAAAAATCCAAATGGTTCTCTCTCCAAACGCGTCACCCCGGTGTGCTGTCTAAATTCAGTTGAATTGTCTTGATGTATGTTTCGAAACCTTTTGTAAAGTATACTCGTATCGCTCCATCCACCGAAATCAATAAACCCACGTTTTTCAAAAGTAATCCTTTTAAATTTTTGATTATTTTTATTCGAAATGCAAGAAAAGAAACCGATTTCCAATTCACTTACTTCTGATCAACATTGTTTATCAAGATTATTTAATTACAACAACAAAGACATTAAATTTTAAAGACAATCTCCGTTTTCCACTCTCGCTTTCTCTCAAATGGAAGTTTCTCTTCGTCTATTCACCCTCCTCCGCCATTTCTCTGCTCATTTCCCTTCTCTTCTCCAACCATTCGTCGCACTTCTTCTCTCACCCTCTCTCATTCTTCCTCTTTCTCTCATCTTTAACATTTTCTACCTGATGCCCAAAGAAAGGATGGTGATGACTTTGATGAAAGTGATTTAAAATGTGGTTCCTTGAAAGATCTCTAAACCAAGTTTTATTTTGGAAAGTTTCGTATTTAAATTTTCGGGATTCAAAACGAATGAATAAAACTATTAAAAAAATTAATAAAAGAATAAAAACTACAACAAATCTGTCTAAAAACCAGTTCAACTGAAGCAATTTATTACAAATTGAATCCACTTCCTTCCCTTGTCAAGGGAATTTATTGATCTCGTTTGTTATGGCTTTTTTGAGCTCAAACTAATTACCACTGAGAACATGTTGTCATGCCACCCTCTTGAAGCTATCGACGTACCACCGGTAAAGCTTACCATGAAAAGGTTATTCAATAAACCACAACAGAAATGGCAACAATAACAAAAAATAGAAACACAACAACAACACGAACAATAGCGGCAAAAACATCAACACCATCACAAAACAACGCGGTTTATTTCTCACTGGAAACCACCATCACATTGCTCAACAACAACAACAGCAATAATAATAATAATAATAATAACAACAACAGTAACAAAAACAACAGTAACAACTAAAACAACAGTAACAACAACAACAACAATAACAACTACAACAATAACATTAACAACTATAATAATAGAGGTTGGTTTAAAGGTACATTAAATTTCAAACAGGAAAACTTTTCACAAGCCGTGCATTAAAGTGGAGTTTCTTTAGAAGAAGTTTCTTTAAATAGTACGAGTGCGAAGCGTTGCCAGCCTGTGGAGCGAGGGGAATAAGAAGATCAAAAATAGCTGTAACTAAACAATAAAGTTTACTAAAAAAAAATGAAAAAAAAACAAAACAAAACGAAGTAAAAGAAAATGATAGCGTGTAATGAACATCAAATGCAACAACTTCATTTTCTCAAAGGTCAAAAGCCGTCCTTTGTTTGTACAGTTTTTTCGAAATTTTAGATTTTCATGCCACACATCAGAAATGATGTCCATCTTCTCGAAATGAGATTCTTTTAAGAAGGTTAAAATCTGGAAAATCGAAAGTGTTCGACTTCCTAAAATATCCCAGTAAGAAACTACACGGTCAAAAATTTAGGTTCATTTTTTAAACCGCTATCTAGATTTTTGGGTTTAAACATTGATTTTAAACATTTTAGTAAACTTTTTTTCAACTTACGTGGTTGAAATATGTATGTATTATTATTTTAAACTTTAAAAATTAATTCCTTATTTTTTAGTATATTTTTTTATAGCAAAAGGTTTGAAAAATTAACCATTTAGGAAAGAAGTTATTTACTAGGATATTTTTAACATCTAAGTTTGCATTTTACGCTTGAAAGTGTAAAATGTACACTAGTAATTTCTTAATCCTCAACTTGGTTAGTTTGAAAGTCTCGCAGTTTTAGAAAAATAATCCAAGTGGTTGAAAATATGAGCTCAAAAGTTAAAAAGTAACAAAAATTCAAGCGAAAAACATTGGCATATAATTCCCAGAACTCGGAAGCAGCAACTTAAAATTGAAAATATATGATGTAGTTTGGCAAAATTGACAGTGTAGTGTTTTATTTCAAGTCGTTCAGTCAAGTTTTCTCCGCGAGTTTTTAGTATATTTATTTAATAATGGATTTAGTCGGAAAATATATAGAATATATATTTTATAATCCAGATAATAATACTGGATATTTAGTAAACCAACTAAAGTTCCGAAATTTTAAAAATAAAAGCTTCAGCGCACCTACTACGAGTTCACAACGACAAGAAAAAGACATTGAAGATTCGACAGACATTCAGTTATCGGATGAAATTCTCTCTTTTTTCAAAACCGTAGATATTCCCGCCAACAGAGAAAATTTAATAAACATTCTCCGAAAAACCGTGCAGGCAAGAAAGGAGTATTTACGGACCAATTTTGATATACAAACGGATTTTCCTTTCTATTATTTAGATCCCGAGTTGGTTAGTATAATATAGTAAAATGCACCAACAATTTTCATAAGATTTACGAAGCAGGTTTTGATTGATTTTGACTTGCAATTACCAGAAATTTCAACAAACTGCTGTACGGAATGGTCTACTGTAGAACAACACGTTCTATCTACACTGGAGTCTAAAGGTCTCTAAAGCCTCCAAATTGACTAGCTGGTACGCTGGTTGACAGGTACGTAATAAATAATACAAAATTTTTAAATTCAATCTATATATATAAAATCCCTATGCGTTTCTGTTAGCAAAATATGTCCGGGACTTTTTTTTGGACTTCCACATCACTTAAAATGCTGAAATTTTTCACAGATGTTCCAGGGCATCTAATGTTGATGAGAAAAATCGCAAATTTCAAAAATCCAAACGGCTTCGCCATTTTTTTGCAAAAAATCCGATTGGGAGGAAATTTCTATTTTTTTTCCTAGATTGTGGTGATTAATTTGTCAGATTTTATTATGAAAAATTTTGTAATTTAAAAATTTAATAATTTAAAAATTTAATAATTTTTCATAATAATTTAATTTCATTGAATTTGTTTTGTTTGTGACTATTTTTGGCGGTGTTGGCTATAGTTGCTTAGAAAATGAACATTAGTATATCGGAGGGTGAGCGATATCATCTAAGACTACTTCTATTACATGTGACAGGAGATATTAGTTTTGAGAACTGTGCACAGGATTGTCAGATGTGCAGATTCAAAACATTCAAAGAGGCATGCAAAGAGTTGGGTATCTTAGAAGACGATTCTGTTTGGGAAGCCACACTGGCTGGGAAGCCAGAGAATTGTTTGCTTTAATCTGTGTTTTTGGGTGCCTACTTGAGCAGCAGAAGACCTACCTGGAAAACACCCGGATCATTGTAGAACACACGCAGACTGTGAAAATTTATCCCTACGCGATGTCCAAGAAATTCTTATTTTACATGGTAAAAATTGTACAGACTTCGGTATTAAAACTCCACCTCAAGACTTGCCTCATGATGCCGGAGCAGCACTTGATATAATAAAAGAAAGAGCAACAGGTCAAGATATGGTCGAATGTTTAAACGATGAACAGGGTGTTGCTTTAATAGAGTTATAGATGCAATATACACATCTAGCAGATCATCAAAATGCTTCTTCTTGGATGCACTTGGGGGAGGTGGAAAAACCTACCTATACAAAACCCTCTTGAGCGTGGTGCGAGGAAAGGCGATATAGCGTTACCTGTGACCTCCACGGTAATCGTGGTCAACTTTTTAAAAGGAGGTCGCACATACCATTCCCAATTAAAACTGCCAGTACCGCTGGTGGAGACGACGGTTATCACAAAAAATGTTGCTTTTAAAGAAATATTCTCAAACAATATTTGAATCAAATTCAAACAATCGATATTAATTACGATTAATTTTTTACTTTTCTTGCTACAAAATAAATAAACCAAAAAAGTGTAAAGTCAGAAGGTCCAAAAGACTTCGCAATTTTTTTTACGAAATAAATAAAAAATAATAACTTCCTGGCGAAGTCAGGCTTATATACTAGTCTAATATAAAAAAATACATTTATTTTACAGAGTGGAATAATGTGGATAAAGTGGCACTATTGAAATTATTACCTTCTCCTCCAGACACAAAAGAAAAAAAACGTGGAAACTTTAACCAAAGCGTTTCGAAATTCATTCGCTATTTTGACTGGAATAATCACCCATCTAACATTTGCTTGGAATTTCCTGGACCAACCATTGTGGCAATTGGAACATCAAAAAACGAAATTTCTCAGTACTTTATTTCGATAGATCGTAAGTTATTACCAATACCAAGCCATTACAATTTCGAGAAAGTTTTCGATATATATTTTAAAACTTTTTATATATTTAATATAAATTTTACAAGCGATTTAAAGTTATACTTAACATATTTTGAAAAATTTATTTATAAGTTTCCAAAATCAAAGGCTTCATCTAGAGTATTTGAAATTTGGAACACTCTACAGAGCTTCTGCAACAAAGAAAACGTAAATGTACTAAATTCTATAACAAAATGATAAACGAATTTACATGTTTCGTTTGTAAGAAAACTATCAAAGATAGTACCTTCATGATAAATCATCTCAAACATGTACATGATCTCAAAAACACTAAAAGGCTACACTTACATTGTATTGTTTCACCAAAATGTCCTCATACCTTTTCCTTTACCTTTATATCAAAAACAATAATTTAAGCAAAAAAAACAAAAAAAACACAAACACCAAGAAACAATAATTTAAGCCTTTGTTTGTGGTACATATTTTTGTAAAACATGAAAAAAGAATTACTATAATAAATAATTAAAATTACATGTATATATAAACACTTGTGTATACTTATTTCCTTTCTCTAGCTGTTTAGCCATGTAGGTGAGTAAACATAGAAGTTTAGATTGGATTGAAACCCTGAGCTAAAGTATAAAATCACCGGATAATTAACTTTTTGAAGTTTAAATATTAGTCCATATTTATAAGAAAATTTATATTAATATGAGTAATTTTTAAACTTAAGAGTTTAAATTCCTAACGTAATAATATAATAATTAAACAAATTTTGTAAGAAAAATTTTTGTATTTAACTTTTGAGTTAATATTGTCAACTTTAACAGTTGAAAGATTTAACCAAATGTATGAATTATCTTACTAAATTTATAACTTCATGAAAGTGCGCAATTTGCAACTAAACCTAATAGCTTACAATTTCAACATTATGGGTTACTAGGTTCAACCTAACGCTATAAAATGTGAACTCTTTCGTCGAATATTATACATATAAAACTTCTTATATACTTAATATAAACTTCAAAATTTAAAAATTAAACCCGTTTTAGTTAGGATAAATATGCAAACTTTTTTGGTTGAATAAATGAACTCAAATTTTTGACCGTGTAATTCAGTGCGCAGTGCTTAGAATAGTTCTGTGTACTCTTATGAATTGCTGAATAAAATTGACGATGAATTACGAATACTTGACTTTACAGTTGATAAATATTTAGAAGATAGTTTCATGTCACCTTTAAAAACAAGACATGGGTAAAAATGATCATTTATAAATAATACTATAATAATATAAAAAGAAATTTAAAATGGTGATTCGAACCCGACCAATATTAGTACAGATTCGCGCTGCTGTCTGTGTTGTCCGAATATACTCGTATGTGTGTGTGTTTGTGTTCCTAATGTCCTAATGGCCATGTGTATGTATGGTGGTTTTATGGTACGTAGACGCTTCTTCATCCTCCACTTCTTCAAGTGTTCCTTTACCCGTTATTTTTAATGTGAAATTAATTCCACGCAACTGTTTTTATTTGAGACATGCACCTGGTTTTGTTATGGCCAAGCCAGCTCCTGGATCTAAGGGGGTTGTGCGGAAAGAAGGAAATCGGATCCAGTTTAGTGTTCTACAACATTCAGCACGCCGACCACTCGAAAGGACATTCAGTTGAATTTCAATGCTGTACGCGGACGTTATTAAAAGTGTTTCGTGATTTTAAAAAAGGAAAAAAGAATTGAATTGCATAGAATTACATTTTAAAGCCTTCAACAATATTCGAAAAATGTTCGAATTTTCGAAATTATTCGCGTTAAGACGGTAAGAATGCGTTTTAAAATGACAAAAATAATAATTATAATTTAAAACAAAGACTGCAAGTTAAGCAAATAATGTACTCGTATAAGATACAAATTGAAGGCTATTTTTAAACATACTATTCACTTAAAATGTGAGAATTAAAAGAACTTATTTATAATTAAAATAAGAAAAGTTGATTTAAAGTGATTTTAAAAAAGTAATATAAAGACAAAGACTAAAATTCAGCAGAAAATAGAAAGAATCGGTGAATGTAGGGGATTTATTGAATTTAAAAGTATAACTATAGGGTTATAAATATTGGGTTAAAAAAGAAGGGCAGAAAAAGTGCTATATTCGGTTTGACCGAAGCCCTCGTTACCTGTAATCAAAGATTCTTTAACGACAAACTTCAACGAAGAAACAAATGTTTCAGTGGGGTGCCAGGTCCCTGGGAAAGTTTGTTAAGTAGGCGGACTACGCCCATTCATGGATGATAATGCTGTCTTGATAGTAATAGTGTAATAGTGTCTTTATAATAGTTCCATTGCAATTTTATACGAAGAAAATGTTTATAGGGCATGGAGTGGGTAACTAATGTGGGCGAACTTTTTGTTAACTATTTAATATTAAAGCTAGATGCTCGCGACTTAAATGATATCCACATATTTTCAGAAAATCTTAACCACATTTCAAGACCCTCTCTTAAATTAAACACATTTGAAACTCAATCAAAATTTAACTGAGTGTGTTCAAGAAGTATCTCAAACTGTCTAAATAACTCTTTTGAAATTCTTGAACATTTTTCGATATACATATGTACATATATATATACATATTTGTACCTATTTAATTTATATAATATATATAATTATACATACATATATATATACATATTTGTACCTATTTCATTTATATAATATACATATATAATTATACCTTCACTTTTTTATTTAAGGCAGCAGCCACGAAGCAGCAGCAAAATGGATCGTTATGAAAAGCTGAGTCGCCTCGGTGAAGGTTCGTATGGCATCGTGTACAAGTGTCGTGATCGAGAGACAGGCGCGCTGGTGGCAGTCAAGCGTTTCGTAGAGTCCGAAGATGATCCGGCTATAAGAAAAATAGCGCTCAGAGAGATACGACTGCTAAAGGTGAGGGCCAACATTTTTATTTGAAATTCTATTGGGGAATTATTGTCCCCACTCTATTATTGTCTTTATGCCAATCGTTCTGTTTCTCTGTATCCTAATCGCCCCTACTACTACTCTACTCTCTTACTTCTCTCTACTCTACTCTCTCTACTTCTCTTTATAGAACCTGAAACACCCCAACCTGGTCTCCTTGCTGGAAGTGTTTCGACGCAAACGTCGCTTGCATTTGGTATTCGAATTCTGTGAGCTAACGGTGCTGCACGAGCTGGAGCGCCACCCGCAGGGTTGCCCCGAGCCTCTGACCAAGCAGATTTGCTACCAGACGCTGCACGGTGTGGCGTACTGCCACAAGCAGGGCTGCCTGCATCGGGACATCAAACCGGAGAACATCCTGCTGACAGCGCAGGGACAAGTGAAGCTGTGTGATTTCGGTTTCGCCCGAATGCTAAGTGAGTTCGTGTGGTTGGGACCGCAGTTTCGGTCGCTTCTGCTTCTTCATTTCTTGTTTCCTTATGTTTTTAACTCTTGTTTATCAAATTTTAATTGTAACATTAGAAGGTTGGATGGAGAAAATAATTGAAAATCATGTTTTTCTGTTTTTCCAATAAATTGTTTCCTTGTTACTGATTTGTTTTCTTTTGTTTTATTGCTTATTGCTTTTCTGCTTTCAGGTCCCGGCGAAAACTATACCGACTACGTGGCCACCCGCTGGTACCGAGCACCGGAACTGCTCGTCGGTGACACTCAGTATGGAACCGCCGTCGACGTCTGGGCCATCGGCTGTCTGTTTGCCGAACTGGTGCGGGGCGAGGCGTTGTGGCCCGGCCGCAGCGATGTCGATCAATTGTTTCTGATACGGCAGACGCTGGGTGACCTCTTGCCACGCCACATACAGATATTCGGCCAGAACGAGTATTTCAAGGTATGTATTATATTTCAATGCATTATCTTTTAGCACTCTATAATTTGTTGGTGTATTCATTGGAACTTAGGGAATCACCCTACCGGTACCACCCACTTTGGAACCTCTGGAAGATAAAATGCCACCCAAGTCACTGCAGAATCCTCTGACGATCGACTTCTTGAAGGTACAATTAGCGAGCAGAGCGTTCAGAAGTTCATCAATAATTTGTATTTAATCAACTTACGGTTTTCGATTATTTCGACCCACAGAAATGTATAGATAAAGATCCGTCCAAGCGGTGGTCTTGCGAGAGGCTTGTCAAGCATTCATACTTCGACGATTACAGCGCCAAGCAACGCGAAGCCGATTCGCTCAGTTCGCTGGATGCGACTACATTAAGACAGCAACAGCTACTGCTACAACAAAAACAACAACAGCACCTTCATCATTCTCATCATCATCATCACCAGCAATCACAACAACAACAACAACAGCATCAATCACAAACAAACTTGCTGCAAACACCGCAGCAGCAAAACCAACCACAGCAGCTGCTGCAACGCGACAAATCTAAGGTTTTCCACAATGAATCATTTTTCCTAAGCTTAAAACTGAATTTTAATTATCCTTTTTTCTTCGTTATCCTTTCCTTTTCAACTTTTTAAACAACTTTTGCAGACTTCAAACACGTCGCTTCCGCTGCTGCCAACCACACAGCATCATCATCCGCCGCATCATCCGGAGTACTCTAAACTGCAGCCAATCAATAAGAATTCAACTCTACTCCTTCGAGCCGAACAACATTTGCCCACAATTTAGTTGTCGTCGAGCCGGAGAGGCGTGGCCCTTCTCTAATTTAGCATTAACTTTTTTCTATTCTCCTACGAGTATCATATCGTATCTCATTAAGGTTTTTAAGTATTCAAGAGTAAATATATTTCATTAATAAGTAATTTTCAAATAAATGAATTGAGAATAATAATAATAAAAAAATGGAAAGAAAATCAAAGTAATTCTTACAATCATCATTATTATTTCATCAATTATTAACATTCTCATACATACGAGTATATGTATGTAATCAATCATATTTTCATAATGTGATTATGTTTAACACAAAATTTATAGTTCTAAAGATCGTTTGCTTCTGTTGTTCGTAGAGATGGTGACTGTTATACAAAGAATACTAACGAGTATACTACAGTTGTACATACGAGTAAAGA
Organism: Myopa testacea; assembly: GCA_949629155.1. Classification (NCBI taxonomy): domain Eukaryota; kingdom Metazoa; phylum Arthropoda; class Insecta; order Diptera; family Conopidae; genus Myopa; species Myopa testacea. The sequence continues at coordinate 10,506,390 of OX451347.1, forward strand.
GAGATTCCATGAGGCATATGTATGTTCCTAGCAACATTTCTCTATCAACAGCCGAAGTCAAAAAGAAAAGTTGTTGATTTAAGAGCAAATAATTGATTAGTGTGCTATTTTATTGATACACGGAGATTATTTTCCTCTCCTTTTCTGTTTTCCCCTACCCTCTAGAAGATGACGCGTGTGAGTGTTTCCAACAATGATTTCCAATAAAATACAATTTATTTAATTCTCTTCACCCTCCAGAGATCCCAGACTGAGTATATTCACAAGTCCATTCATTTTATATAGCTTACTTTTGAAGAAAATGTTTGGAAAACTTTCAGAAAACAAGACGATGTTGATGACGAGGTACAAAACGATAACAACGATATTAAAAAATACAAAAAGGAAATAATCTAAATCCCAAAATTAAATCCAGTCCCTAAGCTGTGTAGCCAAAGAATCACAAATTCTGGTCACTTTGCGTCCACTCAAATCTCACAAAGTCCAGCCTAAGACACTCACAGAAATTGCAATAACAACAATAGAAACAAAAAACAACAACAAATTACTATTATAAACTAGTCCATTATGTTGTTGAGCAAATTTTTTTATTTCACTTTTCTGCAAACTTATACTACACAAGAGCCAACAGAGCCAAATGAGGAAGAGCAACAATCAAAGCGAAAATTCTCCAAATGAAATTTCAACTTCAATTGAAAGATTCCCAGGATAATTAAGTGTGAATTTTCTTGTGATGTTCTCTCCGGGAGACTGCGAAACTTTTACTTTGAATTTTTTTAGTGAACAAAACGAAACCAAAGACGTCAAAAACAAAATAAAATACGAACAACACTTAAAGAAAGTAATGAAACAATAAGCAAGCTTTTGTTGTAACCACTACATTTCTGTGATGTCATTTTTGCTGTCCACGTGCTGAGTACAGCGTGTGGACTGGACAGCTCAAGGTACCCAAAGGAATCGAAGGACTCGCAGGACCCGAGGACTGATGGTTTCTTTGGATTTGTTGTAAACTCCAAGTGAGTGAAGGCAACGCAGTCTTTTTGCGTTTATGCAAAACAGCTGGAGCAAAAGCAACAGTAACAACAACAGCAATCGGTTCCTCCAAGTGACTAGTTGACTGTCTCTAGGAGTCTCTAGGAGGACACTCTAAGGAGTGTTCAATCTTTGATTTGCTATATTCTTCGGGTTGTTATTGTTATTGCCTTCAATTTTGTTCCATTTCTATTTATGCTATTATTCCTAAAGTTTACTGTTTCCTCTGTCAGACTCCGGAAAACTTTGATTTGTTGCACATCCCGGAAATTGTTTCAAGAAGGTGGAAACTTTTGTATTTATTTATGTATGAGTATGTGTGTGTGTGTGTGTGTTGTGTGTGTGTGTGTGTGGATGTCCCTATTACTTTAGGAAGTTAATACTTTTGCTGAAATTTTTCACATTTGTAGTTTCTACAATATATACTCTGAAAATTTAATTCAAAAACATAAATACATTTTATAAGATTGAAAACTCATTAAAAACCTAGTAAAATAATAGATAAGATTTTATTTATTTTAATAGATTTATTAATTGAATGAAAACAGAAACCAATTAAAGGAATGATTTCATATTAAACACTAAAGCAAATATGTTTACTTTATCGGAAAATAATTCGAAGTAAAAATGTACTTAACAACCTCCTTTAGGCATCTCTATTATCCTCCTCTTTATACTTGATTTCTATATACAATTTAAGTTCATTAATAAAAAATCTCCATCCATCTCTACGAGTATTTTTAAATTTTTACAAGAGCTTGATTAGTTAAGTGATTTTCTCTGAACACCTGCATCTAAACTCGCTCGCTACTCTTGGACTAAATAGCATTATTAATCCATCCCAAGTATCATTTATAAAACAAACCTTCTCAGGAGGCTGTAAAGGAGCAAAAAAATTAATGAAGTGCAGAAATAAGCGGAGAGAAAGAAAGAGAGAGGAGAGAGAGAGAAAAGACTCTTTGCCAACTTAGTCAAAGTATTTATAAAAAACTACATAAAAAACCGTTGAATTGCGGCTTGACGAGCAGTTTTATTTTCCTCCATAGAAGTGAAACATGGAGAGGGGGTGGATAGGAGGTGAGGCTAAAGAAAATAAAAAACAGCTGCTTGAATTTCAAGAGAATTAGAAGCAGAAAAAATGGATACTTTAAATATACAATATTTTTATCTCTTTGTTGCTTTAACTATACTTGTGTTTATATTCCTTCTAATACTCGTAGCAATTCGATTATATAAAATTGTATACCACTTTGAAATATAAGAGATTAAAATTTCTGAAAGATGAACATTAAAACATTATCATAAAAAATACTTGTAATATTTTCCGTTTATTATTTTATCAACTCTACTAATGCAATGAATAGTAACAAACCTCAGATGAACATAACTCATTCTGTAACTAGAAGAATAAGTATCAAATGCATTTTCCGTGTTTTGTTATAATAATACGAGCAATTAAAATAGACAGAAATCTCATGTTTTTGTACATGCAATTCACTGTGTGTTCAACTTCCTTCACAACCACATAAATCATTATTTCAATCTGAATTTTATACTAAATTCACGTGAGTTGTGGCCCAACCGAAGCACAACCATTATACGCTGCAAAAATTTATAGAATTTGGATTTGGCTAGTGTTTTGTGAAATTTTACTTGATAACTCAAATTTTTCATTCCGAATTCTCAGAGGAATTTTGAAATTCGGAAGAATTTGGAAAACCGAACTGATGAAAAATGCAAATTTGGATGGAACATTATTTTTGTTGCCTTTCTGTGCGTTTGGGCACGATTGTGGTGGCCGCTTTAACCATGGTAATCTTTGGTTAGATTAGATTAGATTATTTAGAAAATGTCTTCATTTCTCAATTTTTTTCAGATGCAACTTCTAGTGCCAGCGGTTGTATTTTTATCAATTGGCATTAAAATTTTCGATCCACTTATCGAGTTATTCGAAAATGATAAAAAGTACAATAAGATTGATGTTATAAAAAGCATTTTTATATTCATGGAGAATGGTTAGTGAAATCCACTAAAAATGATCCACAAAAAAGTGACTGACTAAGAAGTTCCGATGAATGGTCAAATTCTTCAATCAATCATGATTCAATCATGAATTTAATCTAATTTCATTTTATCTCAACCGCATTTTATCTTGTCGACAAATCAAATCTAAATTTAAATCTCATCTCTACTTAAATATCATATCGAGTATCATATCGAATATCATCTTGCATCTCATGTCGAACCTCAACTCAGATCTCATCTCGAAACGCACCTCGAATCTCTTTGCGAACCTCTTCTCGAATCCCATTTCGAAAATCATCTGTTATCTCATCTCGAAACTCATCTCATCTCGAGTCTTATCTCGAATCTCCTCTTATCTCATCTCGAATATCTTCTCTTCTCATCTCGAACTTTTCTTCTCCTCTCTCATCTCGAACTTTTTTCTCATCTCATCTCATCTCCTATCTCTCTCCCAAGTTCATATAGAATTTCATTTTGAATCCCATTCCGAATGTTGTCTCATTTCATCACGTAGTTCATCTCTTCTCGAATTTCTCCCCATCAGACACCATCACCAATTTCTCAACCCCATCTTATTTTCCTGTTTCCCAATTTTTCCCCATCTTATCTCGAATATTGTATCACATCATCTCATCGCATTTCGTCGGATGAAGAGCATTCTCAGTATTGTACATAATACGAGCATATTTCTATAAACCGTTCGTATAATTTTCATATCTCTCAACTAAAGGACTTAAATCTCGTCCAACTGTTACTCTTTTTCACTTTTTCAGATCCAACCAACTTTTTGTTACTTCTGAGTTTGTATCTCTTTCTGCACGCATTTGTGTGCATACTCACCATTTATGCGGCTCTCAAGGTAACGACTAGAAAATTCCAGACCTACCAAATAACTACTCATCCATTCGTCTCCGAACTGCACACCATTTTTTATTCTAACCCTTGATCCCTTCTGAAATCCTTACAGCTACTGAAATGGCTACTTGTGCCCTTCATTGTACTGGAGTTAATACGCGTAACTTACTGCTTGGCACTGCACATCGTCCTAATGATAGTCCTCAAGAAGATAATAAATCTGGGCGTCTTGATTGCTCTCACGTTGATGGGTGGTTATGTGATACGCAAGTGTCATCACCTAAGTGTCAATTATTACATAACGTAGCATTTCTTTGTACATTTGCAGTATTCTTGAGCTACAACTGGGCCACGAGTGTTGCACTCTTTCAAGTCTTCACGCTCATTCGGACTACACGTTATCGTGCTCTTTACGGTGAAGATCCTTTTGCGCCACCACCCAGCCAAGAATTAAACCAGAGTTCATCTTACGGTGGACATCGAAATGACGAGATCATCGAAAATGTACGCGTTCTGGTTACACCGAATCCGGATGAAATCATCAAACAGAAACGCTTAAATGCCCGGTCAAATTGGCGAAAAAAACCCCCAGTATCGCAAGTTATATCTGTCATTCCGGTGAAAGAGTACCGGACCCAAAGACGGAGGCTGGCAATTGTTGAAAGTCTGGCGAATGAAAACAGGAAGATGTGGAGAGGGTTTGCACAGCAACCACAGCATCACCGGCCGCAGCACAACAGCAATGACATTTCTTATGACAGTGATTTGGCCAAAAATTACGAAAACTGGCAACGGATGGAGTTGGTGGGTCCCGGCGAACGATACCAGCGTACCTCTAATATTTCACAAAACTGGCGTTGGTAAAATGGAACTCATTGCCCAAAAAGGGGATAGAAATTCGTAATAAGTAGTGGCCAACATTTTGAAGCGTTTCACATACAAATTGATAAAATAAAAAGCTGAAAATTTTCTGTAAATTTATCTTTAATTCACTTGAATACTTTATGTGTCCATATTAACAAAGGGAAATCGAATTTTCCGCAGATATTCGACATATTTCACAGGACCCCTTCTATCCAATATTATGGGATGTTTATAGGTAGTTGTTTTATCCTGTTATCATTAACATGAGCAACTTAAATTCCAAGTAGAAGAGAGTTCTTGGTTCAATAATCTTAACGCTTAGTGTTGATTAAAATAGGTCCTTCATTGTATTTAACCAACTTATATTTTTAGTTTACAAAATTATATAAAATACTTTAAATTATATTACAACTCCATTTATCCGTATTAATTTATCTGCTCCTCATACGCGACACCTTCCATTCTTACCGTATAAAATCTTATACTCGGGTTCGATTATGTCTTTAATTAACTTATTCATTGGTGGAACATATTTTAGACGCGTTGAATTCTTATCGAAGAATTTTATACCCGGACTGTGGACCAGGAAACCATCGTTAAGTATATTGTACTCATATTCCAACAAACACATAGCAAATCATAGAGAGCAAATCAACACATAGCAAACACATAGCATAGAGAGAGAGAGAAAAAGTAGAGGCTTTATACTGAGTGCTCCGATTTTTCATCAATTTTAATTCTTAAAAGACAACAAAAAATTCCACTTTAACAGGGAAAATAAAATAAATATAAAATTAAGTGAAGGATCTAAAATGACGTAAATGAAGCTGAATGAATCTGAGATCCATTATGTTCAACAGAAAGCCATACAGTATAATTCAATACAATTCACAAAATCTAATTTGAAACGAAATAAAGTAAATTTCTCTCGAACTTCTTTCATTCTTAACGAACTGGAGTGACTCTTATTAAATAACGGATTCAACACATGCAATTCACTCCATTTAATTCAAAACAATTCATACAAAATAATATGAATCGAAGTGAATCAATTCGGAAGCCTGCAATTTAATTACAATTTTTTAAGTGTAAGTCCTTTATCTCCATTTACTGAATATAATTCGAAAAGAATTGAAATAAATGAATCTTAATTAATCCAAAGTTCGAAAAGGCGTAAATGAAATGAATCTGAATAAACCCGAGATTCAAAGTCGAAACGAATGAATGAATTCAAGCACAAACCTGGATGCGTTTATTTTTCTGGCCCTCCCACGTTACACGTTCATCGAACATTGGCTCTCGGTTGTCACTCACATAGAACGGTTCCCAATAAGCGAATTTTAACTCACGCTTGGCCACTTCGAAAACCGACATCCCATCATTCGCTGTGATGTTTAACCACGTCCCCTGATTCGGGACCAAGTGACAAATTGTGCATATCTTCGAGTGAAATGGAATCGCCATCTTCGAGGCCAACAACTGGCGCAACTCGTGCTTGTTGTTAGGCAACTTCGCCTCTTTCTCCAGCTCAAAAACAGGTATCGGAAAAACTCTAAAAATTCGATTGTAAAAAATTATAAAACTTAGTACATCGAGTTACAGCTTTGTCATGACTTCTTAGTAGTTAACCTTGGATGAGCACCACGCGCGATGACGCTATGATTGGTCACCACCATATGCAGAAACTTCTTTACGAATCCCGGACTGGGGAACAACTCGATATCGCAGGCGAAAATAAAATGTGTGTTGGCCGAATTGCGAGCGATGTTGCGGCCCACATTTATGGGGTAACTAAGATTGTGTACCGCTTTGTACATGTGATCGTGCCGCACGCCCACGTATGGTGCAGGACCCTCGCAGTTGTATGGCCAAAGAAGTGCTTCAGCCTCGGTGCGCGGCAAGACGGGCGGCATGTGATCGACCGGGAAGTAAAGATGAAAGCTTACAAGCTGTCGTATCAGCGCGCTTTCTGGCAGGCACTGACGTACGTATTGAATGGACGCCAGGGTTGCGTTGAGATCGTAACCAGGTGCAAAAATGGCGAAACTGACAGGTGCGAGCCATCTGAGTGAGGATGAATAATATGCGCGGTTAATTTTCGGGGGGAGGGAGACTATCATTAATCATTCTAGAGAAAATATTTGACACTACACCTGGTTACCACCGTGGCCAGACTCTCGAAGAAAGTGTAGTCTCCGTGAGTGGTGAAAGTAATCGTCGCTGCGCAGTCGATGAAGCGAGTATCACTGCCCCCTACCATATTCCGCACCAACCAATATGCTCCATACTGAAGACGTTCCATTTCGAGTAGTTTATCCTTACAACGCAGCAACGCCTTCAGCTCAGCGGTCACAAGTTGAGATTTCTGGGACTCTGAAATTTCTGATTTGGATAGCGTCTGAGCTTCGGTAACGTTATGCGATTGTTTCACACTGAAAGCGTGCAGGAAAAAGAAGAAGCAGACCAGCAACAGAGCCGCAAGGATTAACTGACACGCTTCAGGATGCCTACGCCACGCCTCCAGTCGCCTATGCAAAATTGGAAAGTACCTCAAAAACCTGACGGACTCTTGTTTCATCATACTTCATTGGATGTTAAGATTCGAACTTTAATTTGACCTGGTTTTTAAATAATTACCGTTGTTAAATTTGTAAAATTTATGCTACAAAAATTTAGTTAGTTTAAGTTTAATTTTAAGATATTCGATATATGTTTGAAAACCTGTCCTTAAACTTATTAAAAACTTAGTCACACTTAAATTAAGCATTTATTAATAACAACTGAATTAAAATGTAAGAGTTTAAGATAAGAAAAAGAATTGTATCGCAAACAAAAATAAATTTTCTCACAAAACAATAAAAATAATGACAATCTTTCCCCATATATAGTTTTTAGGAACATTAGGACAATACCTGGATTAAATTTCTTAATTTCTAATAAATTCTTGTTGTAAAATTGTTGTTTTTAATACCGGACTTAATATTACGAACAAGGTTATGATTTAAGAAAAGGATTTTACAAATTTTAAAAGTTTATTCCTTTCTTTCTTTCTTTTTTAGTTATGATGAAACAAATGAAAGCAAGGATCATTTTTTTTGTTATTTATTTAAATAATGTGTTTCGTGTTTTCTCCTTTTTTAATTGAAGTTATTAATATTTTGTTTGTTTTAATTTTTTTTTTTTTTAGTAATGAATTTTAATATTTTATATCCTTCTTGCTTTCTTTTTTATAATATTTAAGTTTATTATTTTGTTTCCTAACTTATCTTTAATTCATTTCATATCTTGAATATCTTTTATTAATCTCATTAGAATTAGATATTTTCTGATCTTCAGTTATTTTCTATTTAGTATTTCTTCTCAACCCGTACCACAGTCACTTTGTATCTGTTGATTCACAATTCAAACTGAAACTGCCATCAAAGTATTGCTAAAACTATCGTGCCAACAAGTGAAGATTTTTGTGTGTAAACAAGAAACAAGAACCGAACACTCAAAAAGTCGGAAATGAGTAGCAGTTCATCAAACAATGCTGTTGAGATTAATTAAGTAAAATGTGAAAAAATAGATATCATATTACAACCTTTTATTAACATTGAACATTTTGCGTTTGTCATTTTCGAATTCGTATTTCGTTTCTGTATATGTGCCGTTATCTTTGTAAGTGGTATAAGTCCATTTTTGTAAAAAAATAGTGATAATTTCAGTAAGATTTTGGAAGGAAATCTTGTCCTGAATGGCGTTTCTAACGCCAGACTTTTTCATCTTTAGCCAAAATTAGCCCCGCCCCTATCTCAAAAACCTCGCCTTTAATTTATAGTTAACCAAAACAATTCACTAGTTAATTATGAGTAACTGTAAAACTATTTTTACCAATCGGATGTTACTTTAAGTAAAGATGTAACAAGAATTGAAAAAACTATATAAAGAAATCCAAAGTATCACTTTCAAATTAGTTCTATTTAAATTAAAGCACTACAAATCCATGGAAAAGCTTTAACTATGAATAGACTACTAAATTAAACAGAACTCTTTGCTTGCATAAATACCAAAAAAGGGATAGAAATTAACCCGAAATCTAAATCTGAACTGTAATGATATGTTAACAAAGATTATTTATGTTGCTATTTTTGCTAGTTTTACTACATCTTATCAGCGTCTTTTGGTTTTTGTTCGTTTAACTAAATGTCTTGCGTATATACATAGCATAATTTTTTAAATTTTGAAAGAAATATGAAGTAATAAAACTACTATTTGCCAACACTCATCCCATCACACAATCCCTCTTATCACCATCATCAGTACATCTTATCATCTATTTTGCTGTTCTTTCGTATAAGTAAATATTGTAAGTATACAGTTTTTTATTTTTGGGATTTTTGGAGAATGATTAAGTAATAAGAAAAACATTAACACTAAACAAACTCAATCCCTCCATCCTGAAAAGTCCAACCCGAGTAAGGACGAAGATGAGTTATTATCACTATTAAATTAAGGAGACTTCATTCAGGTCTTATTTCAATAGTTCTTCCTATATATGTAGCACGTTTATTATAGAAGTATTATATTCATATCATTAAATTATTACACGTTTTATTATATTTAGTTTATCTTATATTTTTTATTTTGCACTACATTACACTTAAGTCAATAAAAGAAGGTAGAAAATGCAACCAATTCTGCAAAAAATATTAAATAAATGAATAAATAAATACAATAAGTGAATAAACTGAAAGTTTAATTAATTTTCCTGAAAAGCAAAAAAATCGATTTAGGCTATTATTGCTTGTGGCCAGAGATATCATCTTGATAACAGTTTATCGCAGTTATTTCAAGTATTTCAGTTTTCCAGAAAATGTATTTTCTAACATTTCAATAAAGGGATATTTACGAGTAACGTGATTATTTCAAATAAATATTTATACATGATATTAAACCAAATAAGTTAAGATGCAAGATCAAGAAAATGCTGAATGAATTTTTCTTATTATGCATGCTTTAAATGACCTTTCAAATCGCGTCAACGCAAGGCGAGTCGTCTGACACTCTAAAGTTTAAGGAAAATAGCTTCTATTATAATAACTTGAAACAAGTCCTTCTGCAAATATTAACTCAAGATCATAGTAATTGCAAGCAGTGTATTTGTCTACAAGTTTTTTTTTATGAAATTCTTTTATTCTTAATTCATTTTTTAATTTATTTTACCATAATCATGACCACCAATCAAACAATGAGCGGTTATTAAATTAATAAAATTATTATTTTTAATATAATATATGTATGTACATACATACATATGTACATATACCTTATACATACATATACAATATATCTAATCAAAAAGAAATCAGTTAATTGAATTCATTAGTAGATTTGCTGTAATAATTTTATTCTTGTTCTATGATGCACTTCAATCACTAATCATTCTGCAACTTGGACTTTATGAACACCTTTAAAATACATATGTATGTACATATGCACAAAACTACTATGAATGTATATAAATTAATTATGTGTGGTCTGTTGAGTTTCTTTTATTAAGACTAACTAACTAAAGTACTAAATCTTCTAACGTTTTAGTTATATTAACTAAGATACCCAAGCAGTGCTAAGAGTTGGAACGGAAGGAAAAAACAACATGTTTTAGTAAACATCTCCACAAAATGTCTCTGATGGTATAGATATTAAATAAAACAATTTATTAATTGAATAAAGTTACCAAGATTAACATATATTAAGAGTACATGTATGAAGTGACGCAGAGACACGTTAAATTTTAGTTCACTTTCTGTAGTACTCTGTGTAAACAAGTATTAGAGAATCGCCCATGGGCACTCAATGCTATGTTCAAATCGCAGTAATGGAGTCTTATTCCTCCTCGTCTCATTCTTCTTTTTACAAAATGCCTGTAATCGCGCTTTCCAACATTTTCGAGAGTGACGTGGGTGACCATTGACTAAGGCCGCCATCGCTTATTAAAATCACATTGCGATCAATATAGCAGAACAGCTTTCCAACTCGATAGACCTAGAAAATTTATTTGAAAATTGATTTGCAATTTATTTTTAAAGAGATAATGAAAATACTCCCACACACACACACAAACACCCACCTGTTTGCCCAACTCACGCCTACCCGGAATGGGGGCGAAAAGTATGCCCAACTCTGCACATTTCTGTGATACGAGCTCCTTGAATTCCAGCTGAGCAGGAATTTGAAAGTTTATTAAAGATGGTGGTGGTGGCGGAGGTGGCGGCGCTGCTGTTGACGTCATTGTGGGTATACTCATCGGAGTCGGTGTCGTTGCGGTCGGAGTCTCTGTGGCACGGTGCATTATTTCGAGGGCACGACGGAAGTGCTCTTTAACACTGGGCTCCTGTAGGACTTCGGCTGAGATCATACTTTTCCAGCCGGTGTACCAGCGTGATATTTCAACGAAATCCGGCGATTGGTTGAGCCACAGGACGAGCACCTGCATCCATTTCGGAAAGAAATACTTATCCAGCAACTGGGCCATATGCATGGGCGGTATGAGATCCTGCCACTCCCACACCTGATTCCAAAGTTCTAAAACGAAATTGGAAAACGAGTAGGAAGAATGGAAAAATTTAGTCAACATTTAAATCCAACTCACACTCAATTCATTTAAATGTCTTTTACTTCACTCCCCCTCCACCCTCCCATCGTTTGACTTACCCAAATCCTGCTGTAGTGGATTAATAATAAATTCATTCAGGACCATTTGCAACTTCGGAATAATATGCTGCATGAGGAAGGTTTGCATTTCGGCGTCGTCGAAGGCACCCTTCCAGGGAGAAATGGTGGCACGAGCCGACCGATCTTGCGGCATCCATGCCATCAAAGCGTTGCCCAGTTTCTGGCGTATGGTTGGAAAAATGGACTCCTCCATTTGATGACCCAAAATCGAAGTCCACGGAAGAATCCAAATGTGGATGGGTATCGTGTCGGTCAACGGATCCCACTCCTTAACGCCTGCGGTGAGGCGTTGCAACACCAACTCCTCCAATACCGAATCCAATATCCAACTGGGAAAGAGAGGCGCCCAACTGTCGAGTAGAGCCGCCATTCATGCTGCTTAGGATTCCAGGCGGTAGAACACGCTCGAAAGCTGGGTATAACGCCGGCCCATATAAGCGACGAGTAAGGATCGAAAACGTTCCGCACTTCCTTCTGTGTTTGCCCCGTTGTGGTGGTGTACTTCTCCAAAATGCTACGCCACTTTTTGATCATTTCGATGTGTCGCGTGGGGTCTACAAGCGGCTGCCAAGCGTCGAGCACAGACTTCACAAGCGGCGCTATAACGCCAGCGGCTAGATCACCCAATCCGAATTCCAGATATTCAGCGCCGTACTTCGATTGCAGCTCTAAGAAAATTTTCTCAGCGCGATCGAGGGTGAGGGCGGATTCGGTGTCCGTCAATTCGATTATAAGCTTTTCAACGGCTTCTAATGTATCGATATGATTGCGTTCTAGCTTCACTATTTCTTCCAGATTTTTGCGTTCACTTTCGAGGCATGCTGACGATCGCTGGCCGCACGGCCATTGTTATCAAGAGCAATGATGTCGCATTCGCAGTTATCGACAATAAGCGTCAGGTTATGCATCAGCTCGGGAAGAGCAAAACTCGATTTCTTTGAGGCCGTAGCAGTTGGCTGTAGATCATAAAGATCTTCATCTAGCACTTTTGATGAACCCAGCGCATGATAACCACTGAGAACGCGTTTTTCGGGTCCTGTCATATCGATGACTGGAACATTTCCAAGCTTCTTGCTAAATTGACGTTGTTTAGAGTAGTTATTAACGTCAAAAATGTATCCAAATATGTGTACCTAATTTTCTCGGGCAACATAAAGCTACTTTTCTTCCCCTTCTCGATTACCTCCTCCACTGATTTGTAATAATAGCGCTTTTGTTTGTCCTGACGGGCCTCGGCCTTTTTCCACTTGTTAGCCTGCTCCTTTAACTCTTTCACTTCGCGTACATCTTCATCCTCTTTCGTCTTGTGCTAATAATTAGAAATAAATTTTAAAACAGAGCTTCTACTATATAAGATCTTAAGCAGACGGCAAGATCTCTGTACTCACATCTTTTCCACCAATAGTTGCTGCAATTTCGGGACCATAGGCACCTATCGCGCCACGTCCCTTGCGCACGTGCGCCTCCACCGGCTAAGCGATACATTGCAAGTCTCTACCCAACCCCATTCCTGGCTTATAACCCATCTGAAGCAGTAACTTAGCACCAATGCCACGGGTATGTTGCTCCCAAGCGCCCACATTTCGGGCACCGGTAGTGTGCTTCTTGTGCTGCATGCCGAATCCACTACGTGGTGGAGGCGTCTTTTTTCTTGACTCATCGGAAGATGCACTTGAGCCCTGTGAGTCTTCTGCATCCATCAACTGCGGCTGCTTGTGTCCAAATGAAGGGCGCGCATCATCTGCAAAATTATAATTATTTATTATACATATTGACTGATATCCATCAATTCAAATGCAAACTTGCCTTCTTCATCGGTTATTGGATTCTCATCATCTTCATTTCGTGACATCACATCTTTTGCCTTATTCTTCTTGCCAGACTGTTGAATTCCGCCGGCCACAAAGCTAACAGGAGCAGTGTAATCCTTTGGTTTGCTCGAGTTTCTACTCGCACCACTGCGTCCTCGTCGACCTCGTCTATTTGTGGGTTCTTCTTCACTTTCATTTTCACTGTCGTCCGCCCAAATTCCTATTATTTATTTTTATTATTTATTTATTATTTATATAATTTCTCTGAATACAATATCAATTTTAAACTTGATATGCTTTAATAGGAACTCACCATAAATTTGTTGATGTTTCGTTTGCCGACGACACGGTCGATTTATATTAAATTCATTATCCAAGTCATAATCTGTTACTTCGAATTTTTCATATTCAATATCTGACATCGCATTTATTGTGGAATAATTTAATAAAAGTTTTAAATATTGATAATAATAAAAAGCCTCTGTAAACAAATCGCAGTATACTTTTGTATTAAATCCATTTTCATATGTGCTCAAGTTCGAAGAAAGTGACAGCAAAAACACTGCCAGATCGATGTGGTCGTTGCTTTCGAAGATAGCACCCAGCCAAGAATTAAACCAGCGTTCATCTAACGATGGACATCGAAATGGCGAGATCGTCGAAAATGTACGCGTTCTAGTTACACCGAATCCGGATGAAATCATCAAACGCTTAAATGCGCAGTCAAATTGGCGAAAAAAGTCCCCAGTATCGCAAGTTATATCTGTCATTCCGGTGAAAGAGTACCGGACCCAAAGACGGAGGCTGGCAATTGTTGGAAGTCTGGCGAATGAAAACAGGAAGATGTGGAGAGGGTTTGCACAGCAACCACAGCATCACCGGCCGCAGCACAACAGCAATGACATTTCTTATGACAGTGATTTGACCAGAAATTACGAAAACTGGCAACCGATGGAGTTGGTGGGTCCCGGCGAACGATACCAGCGTACCTCTAATACGAGTATTGCACAAAACCGGCGTTGGTAACATGGAACGATGAAAGAACCAAAAGCCATTCATTTCCCAAAAAGGGGATAGAAATTCGTAATAAGTAGTTCCCAACATTTTGAAGCGTTTCACAAATTGATAAAATAAAAAGCTAAAACTTTTCTGTTAATATATTTTTAATTCACTTGAATACTTTCTGTGTCCATTTTTACAAAGGGAAATCGAATTATCCGGGGATATTCGACATATTTCACAGAACCCCTGCTATCCAATATTAAGGGGTTTTTATACGTACTTGTTTCATCCTGTTATCATTAACAAGAATAACTTGGTTCAATAATCTTAACGCTTAGTCTTGATTAAATCAGGATCTTTATTGTATTTAACCTGATGTATTTATTTATTGTATTTATTGTATTTATATTTTTAATTTACAAAATTATATAAAATACTTTAAATTATATTACAACTCCATTTATCCGTATTAATTTATCTGCTCCTCATACGCGACACCTTCCATTCTTACCGTATAAAATCTTATACTCGGGTTCAATTATGTCTTTAATTAACTTATTCATTGGTGGAACATATTTTAGATGCGTTGAATTCTTATCGAAGAATTTTATACCCGGACTGTGGACCAGGAAGCCATCGTTAAGTATATTGTACTCATATTCCAACAAACACATAGCAAATCCCTGTAGAGAGAAAAGGAGAAAGAGGGAAAGAAAAAAAGGTAGAGATTTTATACTCAGTGCTCCGATTTATGATCAATTTTAATTCTTAAAAGACAACAAAAAATCCCACTCTATCAGGGAAAATGAAATTAATACATATATAAAATTAAGTGAAGGATCTAAAATGAAGTAAATTGTACGAATCTCAGATCCATTATGTTCAACACAAAGCCATTCAGTATAATTCAATACAATTCACACAATATAATTTGAAACGAAATAAAGTAAATGAATCTTAGTCCAGTCCAAGCATTCATCAAGGCAATTCATTGAATATAGTTCATAACAATTCATTCATTTAAAACGATACGAATTTCTTTCATTCTTAACGAACTGAAGTGAATCTTACTAAATCCCGAAATCAACACATTCAATTCACTCCATTTAATTCAAAAACAATTCATACAAAATAATATTAATCGAAGTGAATCAATTCGGAAACCTAAATATGTATATTTAATTGCAATTCTTTAAATGTAAGTTCAATACACATACATATATAACCCTTTATCTCCCTTATATTTACTGAATATAATTCGAAAAGAATTGAAGTAAATGAATCTTAATTAATCCAGAGTTCGAAAAGGAGTAAATTAAATGAATCTGAATGATTCGAAGTCGAAACGAGTGAATGACTTCAAGCACAAACCTGGATGCGTTTATCTTTCTGGCCCTCCCACGTTACACGTTCATCATACATTGGCTCTCGGTTGTCACTCACATAGAACGGTTCCCAATAAGCGAATTTTAACTCACGCTTGGCCACTTCGAAAACCGACATCCCATCATTCGCTGTGATGTTTAACCACGTCCCCTGATTCGGGACCAAGTGACAAATTGTGCATATCTTCGAGTGAAATGGAATCGCCATCTTCGAGGTCAACAATTGGCGCAACTCGTGCTTGTTGTTAGGCAACTTCGCCTCTTTCTCCAGCTCAAAAACAGGTATCGGAAAAACTCTAAAAATTCGATTGTAAAAAATTATAAAACTTAGTACATCGAGTTACACCGTTCTCATGACATCTTAGTAGTTAACCTTGGATGAGCACCACGCGCGATGACGCTATGATTGGTCACCACCATATGCAGAAACTTCTTTACGAATCCCGGACTGGGGAACAACTCGATATCGCAGGCGAAAATAAAATGTGTGTTGGCCGAATTGCGAGCGATGTTGCGGCTCACATTTATGGGGTAACTAAGATTGTGTACCGCTTTATATATGTGATCGTGCCGCACGCCCACGTATGGTGCAGGTCCCTCGCAGTTGTATGGCCAAAGAAGTGCTTCAGCTTCGGTGCGCGGCAAGACGGGCGGCATGTGATCGACCGGGAAGTAAAGATGAAAGCTTACAAATTGTCGTATCAGCGCGCTTTTTGGCAGGCACTGACGTACGTATTGAATGGACTCCAGGGTTGCGTTGAGATCGTAACCAGGTGCAAAAATGGCAAAACTGACAGGTGCGAGCCATCTGAGTGAGGATAAATAATATGCGTGGTTAATTTTCGGGGGAGGTAGACTATCATTAATCATTCTAGAGAAACTATTTGACACTACACCTGGTTACCACCGTGGCCAGACTGTCGAAGAAAGTGTAGTCTCCGTGAGTGGTGAAAGTAATCGTCGCTGCGCAGTCGATGAAGCGAGTATCACTGCCCCCTACCATATTCCGCAACAACCAATACGCTCCATACTGAAGACGTTCCATTTCGAGTGATTTATCCTTACAACGCAGCAACGCCTTCAGCTCAGCGGTAACAAGTTGATCTTTCAACTCGGACTCTGAAATTTCTGATTTGGATAACGTCTGAGCTTCGGTAACGTTATGCGATTGTTTCACACTGAAAGCGTGCAGGAAAAAGAAGAAGCAGGCCAGCAACAAAGCCGCAACGATTAACTGGCACGCCACCGGTCGCCTATGCAAAATTGGAAAGTACCTCGAAAACCTGACGGACTCTTGTTTCATCATACTTCATTGGATGTTAAGATTCGAACTTCAATTTTACCTGGTTTTTAAATAATTACAATTGTTAAATTTGTAAAATATATGCTATAAAAATTTAGTTAGTTTATGTTTAATTTTGATATATTTGATATAAATTTATTTTAAAACCTTTTTTTAAACTTATTCGCACTTAAATTAAGCATTTATTAATAACAACTGAATTAAAATGTAAGCGTTTGAGATAAGAAAAAGAATTGTATCGCAAACAAAAATTAATTTTCTCACAAAACAATAAAAATAATAACAATCTTTCCCCGGAGCTCTGTTTCTATATAATTGATATATTCATATAGTGATATATTTATATATTGTAGTTTTTTATATATAATAGTTTTAAGGAACATTAGGATAACACCTGAATTAAATTTCTTAATTTCTTGTTGCAAAATTGTTGTTTTTAACCAAGGTTATGATTTAAGAAAAGGATTATACAAATTTTAGAATTTTATTCCTCTCTTTCTTTCTTTCTTTTTAGTTATGATGAAACAAATAAAACCATGATCATTTTATTAGTTATTTATTTAAATAATGTGTTTCGTGTTTTCTTCTTTTTTAATTGAAGTTATTAATATTTCGTTTGTTTTAATTTTTTTTTTTTTTTCTTTAGTAATGAATTTTAATATTTTCTTTTTGTCGTTGTCATTTTGCGTTTGTCATTTTCGAATTCGTATTTCGTTTCTGTATATGTGCCGTTATCTTTGAAAGTGGAATAAGTCCATTTTTGTAAAAAAATGGTGATAATTTCAGTAAGATTTGGACTGCTTCTTTATACGGCCGAATGTGGAAGGAAATCTTGTCCTGAATGGCGTTTCTAACGCCAGACTTTTTCATCTTTAGCCAAAATTAGCCCCGCCCCTATCTCAAAAACCTCGCCTTTAATTTATAGTTAACCAAAACAATTCACTAGTTAATTATGAGTAACTGTAAAACTATTTTTACCAATCGGATGTTACTTTAAGTAAAGATGTAACAAGAATTGAAAAAACTATATAAAGAAATCCAAAGTATCACTTTCAAATTAGTTCTATTTAAATTAAAGCACTACAAATCCATGGAAAAGCTTTAACTATGAATAGACTACTAAATTAAACAGAACTCTTTGCTTGCATAAATACCAAAAAAGGGATAGAAATTAACCCGAAATCTAAATCTGAACTGTAATGATATGTTAACAAAGATTATTTATGTTGCTATTTTTGCTAGTTTTACTACATCTTATCAGCGTCTTTTGGTTTTTGTTCGTTTAACTAAATGTATTGTGTATATACATAGTTTAATTTTTTAAATTTTTAAAGAAATATGAAGTAATAAAACTACTATTTGCCAACACTCATCCCATTACACAATCCCTCTTATCACCATCATCAATACATCTTATCATCTATTTTGCTGTTCTTTCGTATAAGTAAATATTGTAAGTATACAGTTTCTTACTTTTGGGATTTTTGGAGAATTATTAAGTAATAAGAAAAACATTAACACTAAACAAACTCAATCCCTCCATCCATTCATTCAGATCTAATTTCAATAGTTTTTTCTTTATACATATGTATGTACGTAGGACATTTAATATAGAAGTTATACTGTAAAACCCAAATTACCTAAATTACATTCATATCATTACATTATTACACTATTAGTTTATCATATATTTTTTATTTTGCATTACATTCCACTTAAGTCAATAAAAGAAGGTAGAAAGTGCAACCAATTCTGCAAAAAATCTATATATGTATATAAAATCCCTATGCGTTTCTGTTAGCAAAATATGTCCGGGACTTTTTTTTGGACTTCCACATCACTTAGAATGCTGAAATTTTTCACAGATGTTCCTGGGCATCTAATGTTGATGAGAAAATTTCAAAAATCCAAACGGCGTCGCCATTTTTTTGCAAAAAATCCGATTGGGAGGAAATTTGTATTTGTTTTCCTAGATTGTGCTGATTAATTTGTCAGATTTTATTATGAAAAATTTTACAATTTAAAAATTTAATAATTTAAAAATTTAATAATTTAAAAATGTAATAATTTTTCATAATAATTTAATTTCATTGCATTTGTTTTGTTTGTAACTATTTTTGGTGGTGTTGTGTATAGTTGCTTAGAAAATGAACATTAGTATATCGGAAGGTGGGTGATATCATCTAAGACTACTTCTATTATATGTGACAGGAGATATCAGTTTTGAGAACTGTGCACAGGGTCACATTCAAACAAACACATTCAAAGAGGAATGCAAGGAGTTGGGTATCTTAGAAGACGATTCTGTTTGGGAAGCCACACTGGCTGGGAAGCCAGAGAATTGTTTGCTTTAATCTGTGTTTTTAGGTGCCTACTTTAGCCGCAGAAGACCTACCTGGAAAACACCCGGATCATTGTAGAACGCACGCAGACTGTGAAAATGTAGCCCTACGCGATGTCCAAGAAATTCTTATTTTACACGGTAAAAGTTGTACAGACTTCGGTATTAAAACTCCACCTCAAGACTTGCCTCATGATGCCGGAGCAGCACTTGATATAATAAAAGAAAGATCAACAGGTCAAGATATGGTCGAATGTTTAAACGATGAACAGGGTGTTGCTTTAATAGAGTTATAGATGCAATATACATATTTAGCAGATCATCAAAATGATTCTTCTTGGATGCACCTGGGGGAGGTGGAAAAACCTACCTATACAAAACCCTCTTGAGCGTGGTGCGAGGAAAGGGCGATATAGCGTTACCTGTGGGATCCACGGGAATCGTGGTCAACTTTTTAAAAGGAGGTCGCACATACCATTCCCAATTAAAACTGCCAGTACCGCTGGTGGAGACGACGGTTATCACAAAAAATGTTGCTTTTAAAGAAATATTCTCAAACAATATTTGAATCAAATTCAAACAATCTAACTTTGAAAATAATAACTTCCTGGCGAAGTCAGGCTTATATACTAGTACTAGAGTAACCCTGCCCGCGTTGCTGGACAATACAATAACATACGTTTACGTCTTTGTATTCAAAATTAAATTTTCTAGAAAAATAGACATTTTCCTGCAAAAGAAGTGCAAAATAATATAAATTTTTTAAAGTGAGAACATCAAAAAGGGAAAAATTTATTGCAGAGCTTGGTGGTAAACGACATTTTTAGTATTGCCATTTTCACAAAGACGACGGCTTCCCAACACGTGAACATGCAACATACAGTTGACCGTGTGAAAATACAGGAAATTCTAAATTTATTCCGCAAACTTGCAACGACTGGCTTTGAGTTTTATTAATAGTCATTGCAAAATCCAAACGAACGGGAAACTGTAATCATTGAAATTGAAATGGCATATCATTGGGATGCGTGGTATTAAAACATCTTCGCCTTTGAATTTTCCATGTAAAATTGTTGCTTCAATTACATAATTCATTAATTTTTTGACCGCAAGTCTTGTTCCGTTGTATAATTTTGGTGGATTTTTATTACGAATCACAATGATTGTAAATCCGATTTTCAATTGTAATTATAAGTGAAAGATTACAAATCAATAATTAAAAAATATCAATGCTCGCACTGTAAACTTAAATGACAATCAATAAACACACAGAAATTAAGTAAGTCAAATGACGCGAGCAAGCAGAGCCTTATACCGACAAAATGTAATTCGCATAAGAAAAAAAATACATTTTATATAGGGAAAACACACCACCATAAAAGCGCGTATAACGCATATTCGTAGAAATTTTTGGATGTTTTTTTTTTTATAAACCATCAGTGAAAGTAGACCTTTCCAACGCATGTACTCGTTTGAAAAACGGTTGAGTGGTTCTCGAGTTATAAAATCACGAACATAGGACAACTTATTTTTATATATATAGATTAAATAAATGAATAAATAAATACAATAAGTGAATAAACTGAAAGTTTAATTAATTTTCCTGAAAAGTAAAAAAATCGATTTAGGCTATTATTGCTTGTGGCCAGAGATATCATCTTGATAACAGTTTATCGCAGTTGTTTCAAGTATTTCAGTTTTCCAGAAAATGTATGTTCTAACATTTCAATAAAGGGATATTTACGAGTAACGTGATTATTTCAAATAAATATTTATACATGATATTAAACCAAATAAGTTAAGATGCAAGAACAAGAAAATGCTGAATGAATTTTTCTTATTATGCATGCTTTAAATGACCTTTCAAATCGCGTCAACGCAAGGCGAGTCGTCTGACACTCTAAAGTTTAAGGAAAATAGCTTCTAACAACTTGAAACAAGTACTTCTGCAAATATTAACTCAAGATCATAGTAATTGCAAGCAGTGTATTTGTCTACAAGTTTTTTTTTATGAAATTCTTTTATTCTTAATTCATTTTTTAATTTATTTTACCATAATCATGACCACTAATCAAACAATGAGCGATTATTAAATTAATAAAATTATTATTTTTAATATAATATATGTACATACATACATATGTACATATGCACAAAACTACTATGAATGTATATAAATTAATTATGTGTGGCCTGTTGAGTTTCTTTTATTAAGACTAACTAACTAAAGTACTAAATCTTCTAACGTTTTAGTTATATTAACTAAGATACCCAAGCAGTGCTAAGAGTTGGAACGGAAGGAAAAAACAACATGTTTTAGTAAACATCTCCACAAAATGTCTCTGATGGTAGAGATATTAAATAAAACAATTTATTAATTGAATAAAGTTACCAAGATTAACATATATTAAGAGTACATGTATGAAGTGACGCAGAGACACGTTAAATTTTAGTTCACTTTCTGTAGTACTCTGTGTAAACAAGTATTAGAGAATCGCCCATGGGCACTCGATGCTATGTTCAAATCGCAGTAATGGAGTCTCCTCGTCTCATTCTTCTTTTTACAAAATGCCTGTAATCGCGCTTTCCAACATTTTCGAGAGTGACGTGGGTGACCATTGACTAAGGCCGCCATCGCTTATTAAAATCACATTGCGATCAATATAGCAGAACAGCTTTCCAACTCGATAGACCTAGAAAATTTATTTGAAAATTGATTTGCAATTTATTTTTAAAGAGATAATGAAAATACTCCCACACACACACACAAACACCCACCTGTTTGCCCAACTCACGCCTACCCGGAATGGGGGCGAAAAGTATGCCCAACTCTGCACATTTCTGTGATACGAGCTCCTTGAATTCCAGCTGAGCAGGAATTTGAAAGTTTATTAAAGATGGTGGTGGTGGCGGAGGTGGCGGCGCTGCTGTTGACGTCATTGTGGGTATACTCATCGGAGTCGGTGTCGTTGCGGTCGGAGTCTCTGTGGCACGGTGCATTATTTCGAGGGCACGACGGAAGTGCTCTTTAACACTGGGCTCCTGTAGGACTTCGGCTGAGATCATACTTTTCCAGCCGGTGTACCAGCGTGATATTTCAACGAAATCCGGCGATTGGTTGAGCCACAGGACGAGCACCTGCATCCATTTCGGAAAGAAATACTTATCCAGCAACTGGGCCATATGCATGGGCGGTATGAGATCCTGCCACTCCCACACCTGATTCCAAAGTTCTAAAACGAAATTAGAAAACGAGTAGGAAGAAAGGAAAAATTTAATCAACATTTAAATCCAACTCACAGTCAATTCATTCAAATGCCTTTTACTTCACTCCCCCTCCACCCACCCACCGGTTGACTTACCCAAATCCTGCTGTAGTGGATTAATAATAAATTCATTCAGGACCATTTGCAACTTCGGAATAATATGCTGCATGAGGAAGGTTTGCATTTCGGCGTCGTCGAAGGCACCCTTCCAGGGAGAAATGGTGGCACGAGCCGACCGATCTTGCGGCATCCATGCCATCAAAGCGTTGCCCAGTTTCTGGCGTATGGTTGGAAAAATGGACTCCTCCATTTTATGACCCAAAATCGAAGTCCACGGAAGAATCCAAATGTGGATGGGTATCGTGTCGGTCAACGGATCCCACTCCTTAACGCCTGCGGTGAGGCGTGGCAACACCAACTGCTCCAATACCGAATCCAATATCCAACTGGGAAAGAGAGGCGCCCAACTGTCGAGTAGAGCCGCCATTCGCTCATGCTGCTTAGGATTCCAGGCGGTAGAACACGCTCGAAAGCTGGGTATAACGCCGGCCCATATAAGCGACGAGTAAGGATCGAAAACGTTCCGCACTTCCTTCTGTGTTTGCCCCGTTGTGGTGGTGTACTTCTCCAAAATGCTACGCCACTTTTTGATCATTTCGATGTGTCGCGTGGGGTCTACAAGCGGCTGCCAAGCGTCGAGCACAGACTTCACAAGCGGCGCTATAACGCCAGCGGCTAGATCACCCAATCCGAATTCCAGATATTCAGCGCCGTACTTCGATTGCAGCTCTAAGAAAATTTTCTCAGCGCGATCGAGGGTGAGGGCGGATTCGGTGTCCGTCAATTCGATTATAAGCTTTTCAACGGCTTCTAATGTATCGATATGATTGCGTTCTAGCTTCACTATCTCTTCCAGATTTTTGCGTTCACTTTCGAGTGCATGCTGACGATCGCTGGCCGCACGGCCATTGTTATCAAGAGCAATGATGTCGCGTTCGCAGTTATCGACAATAAGGGTCAGGTTGTGCATTAGCTCGGGAAGAGCAAAGCTCGATTTCTTTGAGGCCGTAGCAGTTGGCTGTAGATCATAAAGATCTTCATCTAGCACTTTTGATGAACCCAGCGCATGATAACCACTGAGAACGCGTTTTTCGGGTCCTGTCATATCGATGACTGGAACATTTCCAAGCTTCTTGCTAAATTGACGTTGTTTATAGTTGTTATTAAAGTAAAAATGTATCCAAATATGTATACCTAATTTTCTCGGGCAACATAAAGCTACTTTTCTTCCCCTTCTCGATTACCTCCTCCACTGATTTGTAATAATAACGCTTTTGTTTGTCCTGACGGGCCTCGCCCTTTTTCCACTTGTTAGCCTGCTCCTTTAACTCTTTCACTTCGCGTACATCTTCATCCTCTTTCGTCTTGTGCTAATAATTAGAAATAAATTTTAAAACAGAGCTTCTACTATATAAGATCTTAAGCAGACGCCAAGATCTCTGTACTCACATCTTTTCCACCAATAGTTGCTGCAATTTCGGGACCATAGGCACCTATCGCGCCACGTCCTTTGCGCACGTGCGCCTCCACCGGCTGAGCGATACCTTGCAAGTCTCTGCCCAACCCCATTCCTGGCTTATAACCCATCTGAAGCAGTAACTTAGCACCAATGCCACGAGTATGTTGCTCCCAAGCGCCCACATTTCGGGCACCGGTAGTGTGCTTTTTTTGCTGCATGCCGAATCCACTGCGTGGTGGAGGCGTCTTTTTTCTTGACTCATCGGAAGATGCACTTGAGCCCTGTGAGTCGTCTGCATCCATCAACTGCGGCTGCTTGTGTCCAAATGAAGGGCGCGCATCATCTGCAAAATTATAATTATTTATTATATTGACTGTTGTCCACCAATTCAAACGCAAACTTGCCTTCTTCATCGGTTATTGGATTCTCATCATCTTCATTTCGTGACATCACATCCTTTGCCTTATTCTTCTTGCCAGACTGTTGAATTCCGCCGGCCACAAAGCTAACAGGTGCAGTGTAATCCTTTGGTTTGCTCGAGTTTCTACTCGCACCACTGCGTCCTCGTCGACCTCGTCTATTTGTGGGTTCTTCTTCACTTTCATTTTCACTGTCGTCCGCCCAAATTCCTATTATTTATTTTTATTATTTATTTATTATTTATATAATTTCTCTGACTATAATATCAATTTTAAACTTGATATGCTTTAATAGGAACTCACCATAAATTTGTTGATGTTTCGTTTGCCGACGACGCGGTCGATTTATATTAAATTCATTATCCAAGTCATAATCTGTCACTTCGAATTTTTCATATTCATTATCTGACATCGCATTTATTGTGGAATAATCTAATAAAAGTTTTAAATATTGATAATAACAAAAAGCCTCTGTAAACAAATCGCAGTATACTTTTGTATTAAATCCATTTTCATATGTGCTCAAGTTCGAAGAAAGTGACACCAAAAACACTTTGCCAGATCGATGTCGTCGTTGCTTTCGAAGATCTTCATTGCCTCACTTTCAAAGTAATGGGATTATAATAAATTTTTTTTATTGAACAATTTTATGTACGATTTTTTAGACAATAAAAAAGTAAGGGGGTGGAAGGGCGGGGCGTTGGGGGTGGGGAGGTGCTATGTGAAAGAAATTAATTAATTTCATTCAAAACGCTGAAATTTGGGTGCTAAAAAATTATGATCATTGCTTGAAATTATCATAAAAATTAACAAATTTGAAAAAATGGTATTTTAGGAAATCTATAAATTACAAGTAGAGGAAAAGTAATGAAATAATCAGTAATAATAATATTGCAACTGATGGTATTGTTATAACAACCGAACAACATTGTTTAAGTCGTTTTAGGTTTTTATGCTGATTACAACTACAACAACAACTTTTTTCTTGTACAATTATAGAGTTATAGCCCGTCGAAAATTGAAATTCTTACCACTATATCTCCTAAACTATTAAAGATATCCGGATAAAATTAGTAGCGTTAAATTTGAATTACCTTTTATTTATGTAAAATTTTGTCAAGAAAACATTGCTTTTGGAGAAAAATAACTTGTTATAATCTTAATACTTTTTCCCCATTTATTAATTTTTTTTCTAAGAAAAATTAATAATTTACACATATTATTTTTTTTTTTTATTTTTAAAAGAGTAGATGCTATTAGCTTTATCAGCGTATTCGTTTCATCAGGAGCCGTGCTGGAGCTTAGGAGAAAACACTAGTAAGAAAAGTAAGAATTGAAGTATTTTTCCTTAAAATGAAAAATTTTTACGAAAAATCACATGTTTTAGTTTTCTAGTTTAGGCCTAAAAATATTTAAAACCGTTTTATGTAATCGCACTAATATATTGTGTATTCCTCTAATCAATGTAAATTGTGACTTTCCATATCTGTAATTATTATGTTTTACGAACGCACTCTTGAAGACTGCACGTGATCCTGCCTGACAACTATCAACATAGTTTTTGACATTCAGAACAGTGCAGTTGAACATAAATACTTCAAATATATGTCAATATGACCCTTGCCACGCCTACGATACAAGTGGGCGACTATGTTGTAATTCAGAGACAAAAATACACTAAGCTACATAAATTCGGCAGTCTTGACACTACAACAATGCTGGGCAAAGAGCAGATAGAACTACGAGCTATACATGGCCAACCTTACGGGGCAACATTTAAAATGTGCCCCAAGGAAGGACAGCAACGACGTGGTCCTCGACTAAATACACTAGAACTATGTAGCGACACCGAAATGCGCGGCATTTGCGATGTGCTGGAAATAATCTCAGCAAGCGGCATCGACAACCGCAACATCATCGATAATGGTGCTTCGCAAAGCCTCGGTCCTGAAGACATTGAGCAGCTGCGTGAAGAATGTTCTGAATCAACGAAGATCATCGAGAAAATCGTGGAGAACTCCAAGACATTCCATACGAAGACAGAGTATTCGCAGGAAAAGTACTTGAAAAAGAAAGAAAAGAAATACTTTGAATATGTACAGATACGTGAACCAACAATTCGACTCATCGCCGACATCTACTATCGTCAGGATTTGGACAAAATAATGGGTCTGCGTGTAGACACGTTATCGCAACTACTTTGCTATGCCGGCGTTAGTGCTTTTGGTAAATATCTGTTGTACGAGAGTGGCTCCAACGGACTGCTGCCAGCCAGTTTTCTAAATGCAATGGGAACTGACACTGAAGCGCAGCTAGTGCATATGCACCCTGGTAATGTACCGCAAAAGCAGGCGATACTAGCGTTGAATTTTCCCGCTGAACAGATGCATCGTTGCATATCTGTGAATATATATTCAGTACTACGACAATACTACCAGGGCTCAGCAGATGATGTTGATGTGGGTGCCGACACTTCGAAAATGTCTGAGAAGGAAGCTGATGTTGAGTTGGATTCTACTGAACCCTGCAGCAAAAAGCCAAAACTGGAAGCAGAAGATCTACTCACAAAAGCTCCTGAAATTGGTAGGATTTATAAACCTACTTTTCCTAATTTCTGAAAAACTAGATTTTTACAATTTTTTTAATTATTTCTCTGTAATATTTTATTTTTTTTCTCTGCTTCTGGAACAGCGTCTGAGCTGACACAAAAATGGAAGCTTGAAAATGCACGAGCATGTGTGCTAATGCGGGCTCAATTCAATTCGCTGGTCATTGTGGCCAAGGAACACCCCGCCAGCATTGTTAAGGCCCTGCTGCCGCTCGTGAAGCCGTCGAGTCCTATAGTTATATTTAGCCACTGTAAAGAAGTGTTAATGGAACTCTATGTTGACCTGAAGACAGGCTCAGAGGTAACGAATTTGCACCTAATTTCGAATTGGATGCGCATGTATCAGATTTTGCCGAATCGTACGCATCCAGAAGTGAATATGAATGGCAACAGTGGCTACTTATTATGTGGTTATACGGTAAGATAGTCAAACGCTTAGTACACGAAATTGTATATATTGTTTGTTTTTTACAAAAAACTCGTGAATGAATTTTGAAATCGATGTAATATAAAAGCAATCAACTTTTATTAGCAAAAAATATTTTAAATAATTTTAGAAATCAATGTCAAATAATTATGCTTAAAGTTTTTGTGGCCATTATGTAGCCTTTATCGCCTTTCTACACATTATGTAATCTGCAAAATATATTCTACAAACAATAAAATTGAAATCTTTCTTGAGATTGTAAACACTTGTCGCAAATGTCTTTGAATATATTGAAAACATATCGAAAATTCTGGTTAAATTAGTAAACTTTATTTCTTATATTATAAGATGTTGATTTTTCAGCTTCATTGCTATTTTTAGAATGAGCGGTTTTTTCGATTTTTAAGTGTGGGTTTTTCTTGGTTTCTTCGTCTTTTTGGTTTATGCAACTTAAACTGGAGCCTTCTCAACCAATTTAAACCAATGCCCGCATTCACAACGCTTTGGCGTTCCCTTCTGCAGCCACATCCATTGAACGTATGTTTGATCTTCTTCACCTGATTGGAAATGGTAAACATTTAAAGTTGGTGGTGTATCGATAATAAACTACGCATATGTTGATATCTAGGAACTCACAAATGCAGCCAACTATGCGAGCTTCAAATGCTGATGGAATTAGATTCGGTACGTCTTTGGTGCCGGCGCCACGTTTAAACACCTTCATGTCGAAAGGATTATCATTGCCAGCAGCTTTGGCCAACAGTTCACGCTTTTCGATGCCCGTAGCATGCTCCATGGGGTCGTTCATCACTGCAAGAAATGCAAACAAAAAAATAATTCAGGCGACTTGTTTCAATTTTGGGGTAATCAATTAACAAAAAACATAGGAATATAAACAAACGCAAATAACAAAACATTTAGCATAAAAAATTAAATAAACGATTAAAATGACAATAATTTAAAAAAAATAAAATTACAATAGCTTCTATTCGTAATTTAGAACAATACATTTTTAGAATAATACACTTTTAGAATTTTCGCTCCCGGTGCAAATACGGTTAGAAGACAACAAATACAACAGCAACAAAGAACTTCTGCACACATAATTTACACGTAGAAGGTTACATAAATCATTAGGCAGAAATGTCAACTAGCAAAGAGGAATAATTCAAATTTATGTTGGGCCAAACCAATTGGAAATATCAGAATTTTACTATATGAATTCCTGCTCCAGCAGCAAGTGCAACCGGGCGTGATTTACATCAAGAAGCAGCATGCGCTACTTACTCTAGCCACTTATATCCACAACATAACTTTGATTACATAAAAGTTTATCAAATCGGATTTGTAATTTCCTTTTCTTTCTCACATTTTCGATCCAATTTTCTTCAAGGTACGCTAGGAAATCACAAACTCGATATGAAGTTACGTAACCCGCATTAGGGAATCTCTAAACGATCGGGCTGTCAAAGGATTGGATGGTGGGACGGTCGGCTGGACTGACAGTCTACATTGGTCGAGTATCAGCCTAGTTTTCATAACTAATCTACCAACGATGGATGAATAAAGATGCTAACTTACTTTTACAAAAGCGAACTGGAGTTATGGCAACATTGGGACGTGCCGCAGCACGGAAGGCCAAGCGTCCACACATCGATGTCATTTTTTTGTGTATTTTTATTCTCTTTGAACCGCTTGCGGAATCAAATTAATAAACTCGAAATTTTGTAATTTGCCACACGAAAGCGCAGATATTTTTCCCCAACACACCGTTTCGTCCGAAAGAAAATTTTTGTAGTCGCGGAGCACGAATTTCGATGACAGCCGTACAAAAATGTGCCATGAAGTTATATGTGATTATGCGTAGTGCTGCCACCACATTAAATTTATAAGTCATACTTTTATTTCACTGTTTCAGCTAGTATTTAAGATTATGATATTTAATATTAAATTAAATCACTTTAAATTTTACTGTTAAAAGAATTTTAATTAGTAATGATTTCAAATAATATAACAACAGAAGCTACGTTTTTATAAATAATATAATAAACAATACTTCCATATAATAAACAATAATTAATTTCATATAATATATAATTCATTCCTTTATATATATATTCATTTATTCTATAATTCATTTAAAAATAACTTATATTTAACAATAACTTCGATTTAGTTCATATAATTATGATAAACTATAAATAAATTTCAATTATTTGAAATTTCATTTAAAATGCAATTACACTATTCGATTTAATTTAATAATTTAATCGAAAATATATAAATTATAAAGAAATAAATATTATTAAATAAAATGCATTGTTAAATTAAACATTAAATCGATCGAGTATTATTAACAAATCAATTTTTTGCCGATTGCACCAACGACCAAAACAAGCACAAGAACCAAGAATAGAAATTTTAAACGGAAGAACTACAAATTATATTATTTGTATAATTAATTAATGTGCAATTATATAAAAACAACTTGTGAATTTACAGGTAATTGAATTAAAGTAATAAATGAAAAGTTTTCACTCTTTGCACAGAATATCGACATACATAATTAAAAGTTAAAAACGCAAACGACTTCAAGTGAAGCAAGCACTTTATTTTACTTTATGTTAATAGATATTTAAAACTATTCATTTATGAATCAAAATTAATCTTTAACATTTCAAGTGGCTACGTAAATAATTATTCGTTGTACCATCTTATTATTCATTTACTAAAACAGCCTCCAAAACTTCACTTGGATTATTGTAAACATAACCAAACTTTTTTTGTGTAAGAAAATCATGCGTCTGCCTAACATGCCTCAAACAAGATTACCTCCATAATTCCCCGAATTTGTATTTCCCCACCAGATACAACAAACTCTAATTACTAACACATATAAAAGTAAATTTATTTTTTCAACGAACACTTGTTTATTAATCATACATATCCTTATAATACTTCTTCACATGTTATGATTCCTTCTCCCTCGCGGCTGCGCAATTTAAAATAATAAATGGAACAAAGGCAGTGATGCAATTGTTTTAAATGGAATTTATATGGTATGTCAGTCATTAGTAAGCAAAGATGGGCGCTGGTATGAATGCTTAGTCGACTTCTTCCATGTGGGAAGCATCTTCCGTGTCATCAACAAGTGGTGGAGCATCACCGGCGCTCTGAGCATCTTCAGTTGCCATTGGTTCTTCTTCGTCAATGCCAAGACCAAGTTTAATCATGCGGTAAATGCGGGAAGCGTGCACTTGAGGGCTGTCAAGCGAGAAACCAGACGATAGCAAGGAAGTCTCGAACAAAAGAATGACCAAATCCTTAACAGCTTTGTCGTTCTTGTCAACATCAGCCTTTTGACGAAGAGTTTCTATGATGGCGTGATCTGGGTTGATTTCCAGATGCTTCTTACTAGCCATATAACCCATGGTCGAGGTATCGCGAAGTGCCTGAGCTTTCATGATACGCTCCATGTTGGCGGACCAACCGAACTGCGAAGTGACGATACAGCAGGGAGAATCGACCAAACGGTTCGACACAACAACCTTCTCGACTTTGTTGTCCAAGATCGATTTCATGAGTTTGCACAAGTTCTCAAACTTGGCCTTATCCTCCTCACGCTTCTTCTTTTCGTCATCATCCTCGGGCAACTCCAAACCCTCCTTGGTAACGGAGACCAGCTGCTTGCCTTTGTATTCTTTCAAGTGCTGGATAACGTACTCATCAATGGGTTCAGTCATGTAGACAACTTCAAAGCCACGTGCCTTGACACGTTCAACGAATGCCGAGTTGCTAACCTGGTCCTTAGATTCACCAGTGATGAAGTAGATGTGCTTCTGGTTCTCCTTCATACGCGAGACGTAGTCGGCCAGTGAGCAGTAATCATCGCCAGAAGCGGAGGTATGGAAAAGCAAGAAGTCTGCGATTTTAGCGCGGTTGGTGCTATCTTCGTGAACGCCCAATTTCAAGTTCTTGCTGAACTGTTCGTAGAACTTCTTGTAGCTCTCTTTGTCTTCCTTCAGCTCCTCGATTAATTCTAAAGTCTTCTTGACCAAGTTTTTGCGGATAACCTTCAACACCTTGTTTTGCTGCAGCATCTCACGCGAAATGTTCAAAGGCAAATCTTCAGAGTCAACGACACCCTTAATGAAGTTGAAGTACTCGGGAATGAGGTCTTCGCAGTTGTCCATGATGAATACGCGACGCACGTACAACTTGATGTTGTTGCGTTTCTTCTGGTTCTCGAAGAGATCGAAGGGTGTACGTCTGGGAATGAAGAGCAGAGCGCGGAACTCCAACTGGCCCTCAACAGAGAAGTGCTTCACAGCTAAATGATCTTCCCAGTCGTTGGTCAAAGACTTGTAGAACTCGCCGTACTCTTCCTGTGAGATGTCGTCAGGGTTGCGAGTCCAAATTGGTTTGGTCTTGTTCAATTCTTCATCCTCGGTGTACTTAACCTTGACGGTCTTCTTCTTCTTTGCATCCTTATCCTTCTTGTCGGCGTCTTCATCCTCACCAACATCTTCAATCTTTGGCTCGTCGGTCTCCATATCCTTCTTGTCTTCAGCGCTCTTCTCGTCATCAGCCTCATCGTCGCTCACCTCCTGATCACGTTCCTTCTCCACCAACAATTTGATGGGGTAGCCGATGAATTGCGAGTGCTTGCTAACGATCTCCTTAACTTTGCTCTCCTCCAAGTAGTCGGTCTGGTCTTCCTTCATGTAGAGCACAATCTTGGTACCGCGGCCCAATGGCTCAGTGTTGTCCTGTTTGACTGTGAATGAGCCACCGGCTGACGACTCCCAAATGTATTGCTCATCATCGTTGTGCTTGGAGGTGACTGTGACTTTATCGGCAACCAAGTAGGCCGAATAGAATCCAACACCAAATTGACCAATCATAGAAATATCAGCGCCAGCCTGCAACGCTTCCATGAAAGCCTTGGTGCCAGATTTAGCAATTGTACCTAGATTATTGACCAAATCAGATTTAGTCATACCGATACCAGTGTCAATGATGGTGAGGGTGCCGGCAGTTTTGTTGGGGATCAATTTGATGTACAGCTCCTTGCCGGTGTCCAATTTTGTTGGATCAGTCAGAGATTCATAGCGGATTTTGTCGAGAGCATCAGACGAGTTAGAAATCAACTCACGCAAAAAGATTTCTTTATTCGAGTAAAATGTGTTGATGATCAACGACATAAGCTGAGCGATTTCAGCTTGGAAAGCAAAAGTTTCGCATCCTTCTGACATCTGCAAGTATCAAAATAAATGCAATTAATTAAACTAAACTGAAAACTAAAGGTTTTTTAATGGAAATTTACTTTTGGATCCTATGTGAATACGTAATTGATCAAATGTTTATGGAAAAGCAAATATTAGGGAAAAAAAAATGTGCTCCATCAAACGATTATGAATATGAAAATGAAAAATATTTTCCAGTATAATTTACAAAAGTTATATTTATAAATTTTCGATAAAAATTAAATTGAAGCAAGAGATTTATGAAGAAATTAAACTAGTCTTCTTTCCTTCAAAGAGGTAATTATGAATGAAAAAATATTTTAGTGCAGAAAACCACGTTTTCGAAAAGAACATTTTTTGCAGTCGCCTTAAAAACTGCAATCTAATTTTTGCAATCATATAATTTAAGTCAACTATTTCGTTTAAATATATTCGCGCTTTTAATTAATACTAACCTTGATTGTTTTATTTCCACAAAGCTTATAAAATGAGAAATTAGAAAATTTCAAATTAACAAATTCCTTGCTCACAAGAAAATCAGCGTGTCAACCACCTTCGTTCGCACTAGATTCGCAATTGAACTGATGCCGGCGCCGGACATAAATGCAAATTTATGGACAAAATTTCAACAGCCGAGAAAGTTCTAGAACAAACTACTCAAACTTCCGGATTATCACGTGCACGGCATTTTTTAAAAAGTTGACTTAGGTTTGCTTTAAGGCGAAAGTTGAAAATGTTTTAAAGTTTGGGGTTCATTAAGAACTTAGCTTAAATTATAGGGTCTTCGCGGATATCTTATATTAACTTTAAGTTTCATAAACGATTTATTGAGTAAAATCTTTCAACCACAACATGAAAGTAGTTCTTATATTTTATTTCCAGTGCTTGCGCAACGTTAATTTTGTTGTTATAGCCAAATTCACTTGGCAGCCCTGGTATGAAAACAAAAAGTGTTTCTTCTCATTTCAACGGCTGACTATCAATTAATTAATTGTATTTTCCGCTGCAAAATAGTTTCAAAAATATTTTTGATGATCATTTCTTAGATTTGTATATATAGTTGCAGACGTGTATATAACTCCGGCAGCTTTGAGTTAGTTATCCTTTATTTTTTTTTATTGTTATGTGCCTGTTGTTATGTGTGTGCAGATTTATATTTCCCAAAAATTTAAATCAATAAATATTCTGTTGCAAGCAATTTCTTATTGTAGAAAAAGTCATCGCTAACACCTGACCAGAGTTGACAATATATATGAAAAAATAGTACAGATAAACTCTAATTATCCGGGTTGTTCGGGACTATAAAACAAACACAATGATATAAAATTAATATGATGTGCTTTACGGAAAAGTATAAACTTAGCCCCCAACATACCGGTTAACAGATAAGATTTTTCCGGTTCATGTTAATAGGTCCGGATAATCTAGATCTAACTATACATAGTTATTTATGTACAATATTTTTGTTATACATACACAAATACACCTGAGGCTGATGAATATTATTGCAACTTGTACCTAGACTTAAATTTGACTTGAACTTTAATTGATTCTGATTGATTATTTTAAGATTTAACTCGGCCTATATTTGGAACTGGTTTAAAATTTTCGGTTTTTATTTTAAGTTTAGTAAACTTAGACTTTGGCTGTGACTTCAACTTAAACTTCACAATTAAGTTTAGTTTTATACTTCATCTTCAATTTACACTTAGACATAATCGTGCAGTTATGCTTAAAATTAAACCTTTACTCTTATTTATATTTCAATTTAAACGAAACTATAGTATATCAGGTTAGAACAAAATTTAATGAATTGGAAAAAAATTATAAAAATTTAAATTGCGGTTTTCTACAAAACAAAAACCATACAGGTTTCCGATAAAATCTTATAAAACATAAATAGAAGACATTTTTAATACCTTTCTAACCGTCCCTATACCAACTTGATATGTGCTACAGTTTAGCAGATATAGGCGATTATATTTGAAATTCCAAGGGGCTATAAAACAGGAACCGAAAGTCGGCGAAAAAAACAACAACAAAATAGTGCATTGGGTACTAAAATTGAATTGTTCCATTAAATTAATTAAAATTTTTTTAACACATTTTTTCAGTGCTTTCATTTTATTTTTTGTATATGGCTGTTTTCTGTAACTTCCTAGTCTGCACTATTTAAATTAATATTCTTTTAGAGGTTGGCAGCACTGAATTCGCTGCATTTTAACAATTTTTTCCAACGTACGCAACAACAACCAACACTCGAAATTTGACAAAACAAGCAGGAGGCCATTTTTGTTTTTCTGTCTTTACGGCGAAAAACGCGTCAATAGGTTTTTTCGCTTTCATACGTTCGTTTGTCAGAAGTTTTTTCTCAAAATATTTGTGTGAAGTGTTCGGCGGCCGCAAGAAGATAAAAGTGTAAAATTTAGTGGAAAGCGGGTTAAATTTGCATGAAAAGAGTGCATTTTTGATAATAATTAAATTTTATTCATTGTTTACTAAAGATATTCAAAATAAAATTCCACTTGAAAATAAATAACTTCGTACAAATGTCGTCGAAAGCAAAGAAATTTTCGTTGCCAGGCACTGACATTATGGACCTGCCTGACTTCAAGCCCAAGGATTTAATATGGTGAGAGCAAAAGCATTAAACCACGGCCGTCTGTACAGTCACTTTAATTTGCAACTAAATTGAAAGGCACCCGATTTAATGGATTTAATAATACTATTAATTATGTTGAAAAATGGCGCCCATAACCTCAAAAGCGATTAAGAAAGTTGTGAAAGGAAGCGAACAACACTAAAAGCAAAGAAATTTGAGTGCATTAAAAGCAATCTTGATGTGAATGAAATCTTCCATTTCAATGTGATGTTTCTGTAAATATTGTGGAGCTCTAGCGCTCCGAAGTAGCTGCACTTTGTCTCTGCTGTTTTCTCGGTATTCTTATTGGCTTGTATTTTAAAATTCGCTGCGTTGGCTCCCAGAGTGATTGTGTGCTCTGTGTATAGAAATAATTTCCCGCGCGTTTTTCTTTTCGCTAAATTTAATAGAAATTGTTTGAATATTGCTAAACAAATAAGATGGCAACTAAACGTAATATTCAATGTTAATTTTGAAAGTTATAAATATATTTTTCTCTTCTATTTTCAGGGCCAAAATGAAGGGTTTTACACCGTGGCCCGCTATGGTAAGCAACGAAGTGCATTTTGACTGTACTTTTTCTCATGAAGTATTATTTTAAACATATTATCTCCGCTGATCACCTCGCCGCCTCTCTCTACACTTTTGCTCAAATTGTTACACTAGTCCATGCATAAAAATCACTATTAAGGCTATTTTGTTTTATTAATTTTAATTATTTACAGACTATATACTTTCCCAGTTTGAAGTATCTACTGCTTATGCTTCTGTATACTAAAATTCAAGATTCGTAATAGAATGTAATTATGACAAATAAATGCAGTCATTTGTTGGCCTGCTAAGTGTACAATAATCGTTTCTAATACGGATTAATGTAAACTAAATTATATTTTCTTGATGATTGATTAAAATTTTTCTAATCTCTGTGGGTGGGAACACGGGTTTTTCTTCAATAAAAAACAATTGATGAAAAGGGTGTATATTTGAATGGTTTAAAAAGTGACTCCAAGTTTAATAGATATGCTCTTGTTTTAATTATTGCTTTCGCTCGGATTTTATTAATTTTAAAACTTTTAAAAAAATTACTTTTAATTAACAACATACATACTTATTCGTATTTTGTATTGTCTCATATCAATTTTAAAAATATAATAATATATAAATTTTTCTCTAGATTGTGGATCCGCCAATTGATTTATTAAGCCAACCACGAAAAGCACATTCGAAATGTGTATTTTTCTTCGGATCGCGTAATTTGTAAGTGTGAATATACTAAAAATAATTTATTCTTCTTCCATTTATGTACTTGTAATATAATCATACTTTTAACAATTCCTTACTTTCACCAATATACATAAATATGCATATTTATATACATAGGTATTTGTTATAAAAATGTTAAAACAAAATGTTTCTATTACAAATATTTAGCGCTTGGATTGAAACAAATAATATGAAACCCTTTGAAGGTCCTTGGAAAGCCGATATGGCCAAGGCGAATAAGCCAAACTCTTTTAAGCATGCTTTACAAGATATAAACAACTATATTGAGGATCCTACGGATATTGATAATGAAATTAGCAAAAACACCGCTACTAATCATTCCACCGAAGCGGACTTTGATAAGATACGTGACGGCATGGAGCAGTCTGAAGAAGAAGAAATGGAAGCAAATGATTCACCAGAAGTCGAACTCATTGAGGATGAGGTCATAATACCAACTAATAAAACACCTAAACGTACGCCAAAAGCCAAATCAACAGCTGCGATTAAATCAAAATCAGCTACAGTTGCCAAACCGACGAACAAACGGCGCCGTTCAAGTGGTCCAATGGTAACAAAACGCAAGCGTAACGCATCGGCAGCATTGGAAGATCTCAATGATTACTTTAAGATCACGCCCACTCGTCGTAAGATCAACACTGACGCCCTCTCGCAAATCGGATCATCGTCGCGACGCAACATGAATTCGATTGCTTTGCTTGATCGTCCTGTTGTATCGCGACCGGAAACGTTGGCGATCGATATGAATGTTCGTTCGCAGACTTTGGCGGAGCGCGATATAACACCGTCAAATTTGACATTTGGCTTTCTCGGTCTAGGCATCATGGGCTCGACCATTGTCAAGGACTTGATATGCACTGGACACAAAGTAGTCGTCTGGAATCGTACGATGTCGAAGTGTCGACCGTTTAAGGAGGCTGGTGCTGATGTCAAGGAAACTCCCATGGATGTGGTGGAAGTGGCCGATGTCATCTTCTGTTGTGTTTCAGATCCTAAAGCTTCAAAGGATGTGAGTACGGTCCATGCAGTTATTTGCAAACGTTTCAAGATATCATTTAATTCATACAAATGGTTTGTTTAATAGATTCAATGTGTGGCTTTAATCATTTCACTTTAAAATCTACGTAATATTTAGTTTCAATTTGTTTCCTATCGATAATTTGTACATACGTTTCCATTCCATTTCTGTTTTATTGTTTATATTCTTAATTTTTTTAACAATTTAAATACACAGCTTGTTTTCGGCAACTGCGGCGTTTTGCAATACAAGGACTTGTGCAATAAAGCATATGTCGAAATGTCCACAATAGATCCGGAGACCTCTCAGGATATTGCAGAAGGCATAACCCATGCTAATGGACGTTATTTAGAAGTGCAGGTGGGTTTAGGCTCTTAAAGAAAATACTTACTAAATACATTAACCTTGATTTTACCCACTTTTGACTTTTCACTTTTATAGATACATGGAACTCGACAAGAAGCAGAAGACGGAATGCTTATCATTCTTGCTGGCGGCGATCGCAAAGTATTTGAAGAATGTCACTCCTGCTTCAAGACAATTGCTAAGAACACATTCTTTTTAGGAGGTAAGTTGTTGAAATTTCTTAGATTTGAAATTGAAATTATAAAAGTGTATCAAAAATTCAAAAGACGATTTCTGTTTTGCGAACGATAGCAATAATTTGTATCATCACTTCGCGATAAAGAAGACAGAGAAAGATGTTTGTGTATATCCTTAATTAGGATAAGATCTGTATATTTTTAAGGTTTTCATTGTAGTTAAATCGGAGCCTCTTTATTTTAATGTGCTGCTTTTCTTTCTGGCCCTTTTCTCATTTTAGCAGAAGTCGGGAATGCATGTAAGGTTAATTTGATTTTACAAACCATTGTTGGTGTGAGTCTTGTGGGTCTGGCTGAGGCTTTGGCATTGGGTAAGTGTAATTTAAACTTTATGTGAAAATTTCATTTCTTATTGTAGAAAATAACACTTAAATTGCAATGAATTTGTTTTACTAAAGATTTCAAATATTTTTACTATTCTGATTCATGATCAATGATAATGACTGAACGCCAAGATAAAAAAACAATTTATCTAAAACACAATTCTTCAAGTTTGTCTCTGCTTTGTGTATCCGAAATCAAATTTTGTCTGATCAACATAAGTAAAAGCTTTTTAGGTTCTTAGGAACTCAATGTTTTTCTACAAATACGAGCCTCAGATAAAATCGCTTTTATTCCGTTTTAATATCTTAGATTCTCTAAATAAATAATTCAAAATAAAATTTTTTTACTTTAAAATTTATAAAAATATAAAAAACTTGCTCATTAAAATAATAAGAAAATTATAGTAGAAATTCTAAACATTCTTAATAATTATCGGAATCAAATATATTATAAACTAGAGTAACCCTGCCCGCGTTGCTGGACAATACAATAACATACGTTTACGTCTTTGTATTAAAAATTAAATTTTCTAGAAAGAATAGACATTTTCCTGAAAAAGAAGTGCAAAATAATAAAAATTTTTTAAAGTGAGAACATCAAAGAGAAAAAAATTTATTGCAGAGCTTGGTGGTAAACGACATTTTTAGTATTGCCATTTTCACAAAAAATGAATAAAGACGACGGCTTCCCAACACGTGAACATGCAACATACAGTTGACCGTGTGAAAATACAGGAAATTCTAAATTTATTCCGCAAACTTGTATTCGTAGAAATTTTTCGATGTTTTTTTTTTATAAACCATCAGTGAAAGTAGACCTTTCCAACGCATGTACTCGTTTGAAAATCGGTTGAGTGGTTCTCGAGTTATAAAATCACGAACATAGGGCAACTCATTTTTATATATAAAGATATAAAAAAATATCTAACTACAATATTTTTAAAATTCAGAGTTTTTTCTTGCTGTTTTTTGTTTTTCATAAAATTTTATTGAAATCTATGTACATATACATTGAGTTTTATTTTAACTGTGAAGTATTTTATTAGAACTCAAAAATTTTATCACTGTTTACTTTTTTCAGCTGATCGTTTTTCAATATCTCTGAAGGATATAATCGACATATTTGAGCTGACTTCGATGAAATCGCAATTGCTGCTGGCGAAAGGCAAAGGTAAACAAGGCCTCCCATCGGTCCATCTCAATACCTGTCATATTTATTATGATCGTCATGAGATTTATACATTTTGTATTGAATTTCTTTTACAGAAATGGCCAAAGGTGAGTTCAATCCTCAGCAGCCACTCAGCCACATGCAAAAGGATTTGCGTTTGGTTCTGAGTATGGCGGAGAACTTGGATCAATCGATGCCTGTCACTGCGATCACAAATGAAGTCTTCAAACATACCAAACGGCTCGGTTACAGTGACCATGACTCAAGCGCGGTTTTTGTAAGATCCAGATTTTAACATTTAGTTAATTCAGCAAATTTTTAAACATTTTCAAAAAAATTAATATTATATTATTTTTTGTTTTTTAAACGGGTGGAAAATCACTCCGTTTTTGCGTATATAGATTATATAAGAAAAATTGTATAAGGACAAAAGCGACATGCACATATATACACACATTATGTAATGATTATTATATACATAAACAAATGGACGTAAATCAAGACTAAAGTTATACATAGTTTGTATGTTTTATATAATATCTATTCCTCTATCTCTCTTATTTTCGTTCTTTTTTATTTAGTTGGTTTCTCTTAAGTCGTTGTTTTTTGCTTACATTTTTCTTTTATTCTCTTTCTTTTATTTACCACATGCATCTTGCTTGAAACACAACTTATTCACTGCAATTTGCTAATTAAATGCGAAAATAAGAAGCGTTATCAAGATCAAGAGGAAAACGTGACTAAATATAAGCAAAGAATTGTTGACAATTTATGCAAGTATCATGAAAAGCTAAACCTGAAAAAAGATGACTTTGAAGAGGTTGCAGAAGAAGAAGAACAATTCAAAATGTATCAAGAAGATAAAGAAAATGAGAAAATGAAGCCCTTAGAAACGAAGAAATTGAAGAAGAAAATGAAGAAAAAACTCTTTTAAAACAATTTTAAATGCAACATATTAATTTTCTGTTATCATTTACTTGAATCATATAATAAATACGTGTGTGTGTGTATACTGACTTTTACACAATCAGTTTATTTTATTATATATTTAAACTACAGTCTAGAAAAATAAATAAAAAAAGTACAGCTTTTTATGTAATTTTTACAATAATAATTTTTGTTCTTTAGACTTACACACGCAAACACATACACACACACCAACAATCAAGTCCACACACATACATTTTATACCAAAATAATTTCCCCATTAATGAATAAAGCGCGTATATTAAAAAAAATATTTTTTTTATTGTAGAATTTTTTTAATTCGAACAACAGAACAGAAAAAACATTGTGCAAATAAATGACGAAAATTTGTATTTTACATAAAATTATTAACTGAGTTTCTTTTTTCTAAAAAGTCGAAAGTAAATTTAAGATACTTTATTTAGTGTCTCCAATACATCTTAGTTGCTATTTTGCGTTTTTGTATTAAAAAGTTTAGGCTCGTGTTGTACAAGAATAAATTTTTAATATTTCTATTAATTTAAATATTTCTAGTTTAAATATTTTTACGTATTTGATTGGCGATTTAATTTTAATAAAAGTTTATATATTGAACTAATTAAATTTAATTAAATAAATAAAATTCAATTAACTACTTGGTTTAAGTTTTAAGAAGTTATTAATATATAAACATATGCTATTATATTTTTCCCAAAACCAAATTAGTTATTGGATTTTGTGTTGATAGTTATATAGATTAAAATGTCTCTAGAAAATAGTATATGTATATATCGACATGAGAACATCAGCATTTTCGGAAAACACTTCCATTTTATTGATTTGGCGATTAGATTTTAATGGAATATAATTTTTTGATTTAAAGATAATCAACGACTGTCGGTTCTTTACTATTAACTGCGATGTTGGAAAGGCATTTATTACTTATAATTGAGTGTATCTTCTTCGTAATTAGATCAAATTGAAGTCTCGCTAGATGGCTATAAATTCTTAGACTTGTGTGAATTAGTTGAAAAACTCGGTGCCGCAGTAGTTAATTTGTTAGCCTGCTAGTCCTCAGGATGTGGGTTTGAGTATCCTAAAGACGTCTTATGTCATTGGATATATTGACAAATTGTCTACAAAAGTGAGGCCTTAAAATTTTCGTTAAGTAAAAAGAGTTAAAAAGGTGATTTGTTATTATTTCAGAATTAAATTTTAAGAAACATCAACGTTTATGAATATTTCAAAAGAATGACTATTTAAATTTTTCGTTGATGAACCGTTAATGTTTTACGTAGATTGAAAATTCGAAATAAAAGTAACATATTTCGAAAACACAAATGTCTTAAAAAAAAGAAACGAATATTCGAAATACCTTTTCTTTAGTTGCAACATTAAAGCTTTGATTCATTCGTTTAAATTGAAGGTTTATTGGTGGTTTTCGCAAAAGTTATACTATGAATTTTAATTTTAATCCAATAACTAAATTCATTTCAAATCAATATAATCAAGTCCAAACACTAGCAATCGAAGAATATTACAGAGCAATAATAAATGTTTATATGTAATTTTAAAATTAATCACGATATTGATACTCAAGCGGTGCGTATTGAAATCAATTAAAATGAAAGTTCAGTGGTGGGAATATCGGAAAAATTAATTACAAAGTCTCTGAATATCAACCATTAAAATTGTTGTTCCATTAAAATCTAATCTAGGATGTAAAATTTAATATATTGTATTTAAGTTTACTTAATAGATTAGTTTCTTTAAAAAGTAAATTTACAGCAATTTGATTTCGTAAACTTTCGTTTTCTGTGCCATATTATTCCTTTGTAATATGTAGTATACAGTTAAAAGCAGATAAATAGGACGTTCTTTCGAATTCAGGCTTATAAATGGCAACACTGAAATTTTAATAGCAAAAGTTTTGTTCCCTTTTTCGCTTTTGACATTTCATTTTTAGTGCTATACTTCTGGTTTGGCTGTAAAACTCTTTTGACCACCTTTTATATGGTGTTCTCCTTTTAACACACTGTCTACAGTTAAGATGGAGAATTTGTTAAAGTGAAGCAATTATATCAGATGCTGCGCGTACTCAAACGTCGTCACACAGATTCCATGAATGAAGATCCCAAAAAGAGACATACAAAAAATAGAAAATGGCGAACTTTGAGTGTTCGGTTGATTTTCTGTTCGGAATTTCACATTAATTTTTTGTTAGAAAAGTGACAAAAATCTGCAAAAAATAACTTGAACTAGTTTTTAAAGAGCAGCAGATAGTGATTAAATTGCTCGTTAGTGAATTTGGACGAAATTACGTTTAACAGTTCGATATTACTAAAGAAATTTCTCAACTGTTCGATGCGTTTCTGTTGCTGAAATTTATAGACATTCTATGGACAAACAGGAATCTATGAGTTATTTCAAGCAAAATCAAAATAAAAAACTAAAGTAAGTTGATTATTTGAATTACTGCGTGAAGTAAACTTTAACCCAGAAAGCGATAAAAATATGACAAAAAATATTTCAAGAAAAACTACAAGTCAAAATTTTTGCACTCGGACAACTGGAAAAACCTCACACCGAAAGGAAGTGAATATAAAACAAAACCTAGTAGTGAAAATCGTGATATACATTCCATACCCACATTTTGAAGTTGCGAAAAAAAAATGTTTATATCAAAAGTTTATAATCAAGTAATTTTTTGCTAAATTAGAAATATTGTGGAATTTCCGGAAAATTGTGTCAAATGCTTGATGATTTTCCCACCTAAACAAATTTCATTAATCCGTTTTCGCCGATTTCACTATGCTCAGGGTAGATTTTGTGGATTTTAGTTCTCTCGGATTTGTTGGATTTCTCTGCTTTGCTCAGGCTTTCGCGGGATTTTTGTGAGTGCGAAGGCGACAGCAGTCTATTGTATGAGGTGTTGTATTGACTCATTCATTCCTGGGAATTTTCACAGAATTTCGTTGGAAATTTTTGTTACGTGGGTTAACGCTAAGCAGTGCAGTATATTTGGTATTGAGTGCATTTTAATTTGGTTAGTGGAATAAATTATGTATTGACTGCTTAATTTACATAACTGATTTCAACAAGTTTTTCATTTGTTCTATGTAATGCAAATAATAATTCCCTTTGAACTTCGAGATTATTTTTATTTTAACAGAAATTTTTATAGTGCGTTTAAGAGAAATTGTTTTAGGATCTTAAAGAAACTATCGAAAGGAAGATAACTTTATCAATACGCCAAATTATATCCAACATTTTTATATTTGCATATTTGTATACAAATGTAATTTTATGAATTTAAATCCAGTAAATAATTTTATGGATATGTACATTTTCACAATTGGAATTCATTAACAAAATCGGAATTTAGAATATTTTTTACACAACCCAATTTTAGTTGTCTAATAAATTAAGAAGGATTTTCTGATAATCCTTTTATACTGCTGACAGATATTCAACTTTTTCTCAACTTACTTTCCTAGTTTTATTAAGTATTTTATCAATTTAATTTCATTAATAAGAAT
This sequence comes from Myopa testacea, assembly GCA_949629155.1. NCBI lineage: Eukaryota > Metazoa > Arthropoda > Insecta > Diptera > Conopidae > Myopa > Myopa testacea. Next base: position 10,550,733 of record OX451347.1, read on the forward strand.
TCGGTTCTATTACGATTTCGATTTTAATTATATATCCTTTTGTAATTTTGAAGCCTTTTTTATATGTTCTACTGTTTCGTATTATTAAAAATCTACTACTATTATAAGTTTGTGAATGTTTTGCGAAGCAACACTGTTCACGTTCTTATTACATTGCCCAAAATTGAGAGAAGAAAACAAAGAAGCAGCACAGAACATAAAAAAAAAAGAAAAAGATAAAGATAAAAAGACGAAGACAAGTCAAAAAGAAAAAGAAGAAATTTTCAATAGACTTCAGCCGTGAAGTAGTCACAAAAGTTGCTCGTCTGCGCGAGATTCATACAATTTCACAAGATAATTTATAGAATAAATATTAAAAATAAGATAATTACAATAATTGTAATTGAATCCAATATATGAGATAAAGAATGTGAAAAGTATGTAAAAAAAAATGTATTTCTTGGAAAATTACAAAAAAATTAAATAAAGTTGAAATAAAAATGAAATAAAATAAAATTTCTCTTTCTTGAGAAGAATGAAAAAGTGTGGTGAGGAAAAAATTACTCTGTTGTCGGCGACGTCGGCGGAGACGACGGCTGCAGTGATGATTTCGACGAGCAACGAAGACAAATTACAATTCGTGCGCGAAACCGAATCCGACGAATGTTACGTTTTTCGCTTTTTTGTATTCTCTATGAAATGAAATAAATGTGGTGAATGCTCCACAAAACGAATGGGTTTCGATGGGGGTGGTTGGGTGGCAGGGATGTATAGCGTGGAAGGTTCTTCGTGAGTCGGTGACTACAGCTGCCGTGACCAGCAGCGCCACTGTTGCTCTGTGGGGGAAAAATGGGATCGACTCGGCTGCGCTCTTCTTTCCTTACATTTTTCTTTTGTAGCTGGTGTTTTTGCATATAATGTTGTTGTAATTTATACAATATTTTACATGTATTCTTCTTTACTACTTGGAATATTTCTAAATCGAAATAATATTTAGTATACTGATTTCTAGTACTTAAAAAGTTTGACTCTTCTAAATAATGAGATTAAAAACCTGTGTCATTAGATTTTATTACTGGTAATGATGGGATTATTTCGATTACATAAATAAACTAATCCACGAGATTGTAGAAACTCATGTTTTTTTCAGAGCTTTGGTAGTTATCGGAAACCGGTTCGTTAAAAGAACAATGAACGAAAATGAAATCCCGAAATTGTTCCTTGGATGCAATAATCGATTATAGGATATTGAAAGCACAATTTAAAAGTTCTTTAAACGATTTAAGGATATGTTTAAAAATAAATTGTTTTGTGAAAATGATAAAAATGAGCAATTCCTTAATTAATTATAACATTTCTTATAAATAAAGGCTTTGAGATTATTGAAATACATTTTTTTAAAATCCTGTGCTCTATAAAGTGAAGTTGTGTGCTGAAATTTGTAAAAAAATAGTAATGTAGTATCTATTAAAACGTGTTTTAATCCTCATTCATCAATTCAGTCTGACATTTAGTGTGAATATAATTTTTCGTTGTGAATACCTTCAACATAGAGAATAATACATCTATAATGAAGACTTTCGGATGTCACTTATGAGTGGATGATGTGCTGCATTCATGACATGCATTTCCTATTTCTTCTGTATATGGCCACGTAACAAGGTCAACGACCCTTATGGGATGGACCCCCTCGAAGATCTTCCACTCGACAATAAAAAAAGACAGAAAAACACTTTAAATTGTTGATTTTTCTAGTGTTTTTGTATCTCGACTTGTCATTTAAACCACTTCAAGCATTGTAATAGGAAATGGAAAGAGAGTACATATGCATATATCTAGCTACTTACTCCTGTTTTTAAAGTAGTCTAATCTGACAGGAGTATTTAATGTTTCTATTGAAAATGACAACTTCTAAAAATACACGCTGGTTTCTTCGGTGTCTTCAAATTCTAATTATAACTGAACCTAACTTAGAAATCGTTGGAATTCCTTTCTTTCGGAAATCTCAATTCTCACTTCATTTGAAATTTTTCAATTAGTTGAGACGTAAAACTGTAGTAAATTACATTAACACTTGAATTAGTTATTTTAGTTTTCCTGTTTTTTTTTTTTTTTTTTTGTACCCCAGACGTGATCTATTTGAGCTCAATGCCCTCGAGCTCGAGCACGAGCACGCTTCTACCATTCATTGTCTTCTGCAGCAACAGTTTCGGTTCTTTTTGCCGGCTCCTGTGCGGTACACTCATAGCTATTATCTGTATCTGCTTCCTTCCTTCCATCCATCCTGACTTCTATCCTTCTCCCACATGGTTATTCTTCGGTACGAAAATATTTCTCTTATACAAATTTTATATATATAAATATTGTGTGTATAGTATATGTAAGGATGTATGTAGTTAACACCTGCTGTTGCTGTTGCTGTTGGTGCTGATGTTTGACTTTGCAGCTGTGGAAATTCAACCGTTTCAATCGAGACTCCAACAACAACTGTTACTTTTATGCTTCATCTTCTGGATAGTTATTCTAAATTATCATCGTCATATGCGTCTCGTGTTATCTTGTATCTGTTTATTTACACACTTCCACTTCACTTACTATGTTTCGTCTTGCTTCTGTGTCTTTCGTTTCTTTTGTGATTTCTTGTTGCCATGGTATTGAAGCCGTCAGAGGGTATCAACGCCTTTGGTTGATCATAAAAGTGATCTTTTGTTGTGATTACAGATTCTTCTGTATGCACTTAACTTGAGGCAGACTTGAGACCTTTACTCGAGCGATACGAATGAACTTACTTGAGTTTAGCGTATTATGGTGAAAATTGGTGGTGTTGTGGTTAGGGTTGTTGTTGCTGCTGTTGTTATCATTGGTGGGTTTTTGTTGCTGCTGTTATTATTTTTGCTGTATACTGAAATAATTCGTGTCTTTACAACACTTTTTTTCCAATCGCTATGAGGTTATCGTTTTTTATCCATCCATTTGTTGATTATGGAGCGAACAGAGCTTAATGCAACTGTTACAAAACAAATTAAATTCATAAAAAACTGATTCATTAGTCTTCATGCTTTATTATGTAATTTTAAGCTGAAAATAAGTACACGTAAACGTATTTTACGATCCATCTTTCGTAAAAATGAGGATTTATATCTGAAGTCGAGAAAGGAGCAGGCCCTAGTAATTTTATGAGTCCTTATAATCCAAAAGAGTGGTTAAATTTATAGTGAAAGTAGAAGAAAAGCAAAAGAACTAATCTTGCTCCATTTTACACAGATATCGTTTATTCAATCAAGCTATTTTGGCAAACCGTAAACTTGTAATATTTTACTTAACCTGCATATTTTATTCAGTGCATGAGAACCGGTTTCTTTCTTCACTCAATGCAGGGTGGCGTTGGCTTGGCGCATTACACAATCTCTGATGCCAGTCGAAGCTGTATCGCTTTCATCCATCTTTATTGCACTTTTGTGTAGCATTAAATTTCTCTCAGTTATGCTTGCCGAATATTTAAATATGTAGCTCTTTAAAAAAGCTCTTTAAAACATTTTCCGTATTGAAATTCGCAACGAAAACGCTTTCTCTATCGACTAATTAAATAAAATATATTGTGAACGAGTAATTTACATTTTTCAATCTAAATTATCTTCAACGTAAAATAGTTTCCTTAGTTCTCACTCCTATATTAATCCTTACTCCTTTCTTTCAGACTAATTTAAATCAAAAAAATAATGAATAGAAATGAAAAAAATATAAAGTCGGTTAACAATAAATTTAATGAAAGCAAAACTGAAAGAAACGCACTTTACAGAAAAGCAATAAAAAAATGCTCTTTCCTGCTCAACGATTTTGAAAAGTCCCCAAAAACAACAAGTACTCGTATCATTGGACACTCTTTTAACAAATACAAACAAATTCTTCAACATTGAAAACCTCAACAGAAGAAAACAGCAACATCTAATGTAATCTCTTGTAATGAAAACACCATCGAAAATGCATAACAAGAACAGCAACAACAACAACAGCGACATGAAAAATATATAACAACAACAACACTCAGCGGCAGCGAATATTGTATATGGTATAGCAAATATATGTGCATATATTGTAAAAATGCATACGCGTTGCAAAGTGAGTGAGTGAGTGAATGTGTTTTGTTATTGTTATTTGATTTTTTTTTTTGCTGCAGTTTCTTTGGCTACACAATTTCTTTGGTGCTCGGAACAATTGTATAAATTTTTTTTAAGAAAATTAAGCAAATTTAATTAAAATAAGATCAAAGAGAAATGAAGAAGAAATAAAGAAAACAAAACTTGGCAGCAAAAACTTTGATAACTCAATGCTGCACACAATCTTTTTTGTTATACTTACAAATATGTAAAAAGAAGAGAAAAAGAAATCATTCTAAATTAAAAATATCCACTAGAAAAAGAGCGTAGTAAGAATAAAAGTTCGAGAAAAAATTGCACAAAGTTTCTGGTGCAAACTAAGGAAGCAGCAGTAGCAGCAGCAACAGCGGCAGCAGAAACGTATTAACAACAACAACAGCAGAAGAAGCAGCATCGCAAACGACAGCAGCTAAAGCTGCCGAAGTAGAGATCAACCAGCTAGCAGCATGTTTAATTGGAATGCGAGACTTTAGTAAAAAGTTTACTAAACCAGATGAAATGGATATGAAGAAAATACCAAAACCACGGTAAGTTTCAATAACAGCAACAACTTGCAACAAATACAAGTTTTCTGCTTTTTATTCAATATTTTTTTCGTTTTAACTTATCCTCGTTTATCTATTTTTATTTATTTATTTATTATTTTTCTTCCTTTTCCGTTTGTTTTGCCTTAAACTTTGTGAGTTTCAGCAGAGCTCAGACAGAATTTATATGTATATGTACTATCTATATATTTATATTTATTTCTTGACTACAGCACAAGCGAAAAATTGTCGAAAAATCTTGAAAAAAAAGTTTCCTTTAAACAAAAGTTACTTTTGAACAAGTTACTCACTCGTAGACATTATTTTCCATTTTGCTTTAAATAAAGTTTTAACTACCACTAAAGAAAACAAAAATGCTGACTTTGAGGGAAATAAAATAAAATAAATATTAAAAGTAAATGAAGATTAACAGTTCTCATTGTAACGTAAAAGTTTTAAAGAAAGAATTATCAAAGAAATAAAAAGTTATAGAATCAATATCAATAATCGGATCAAATATCAAAATAATAACATGAACATCAAACTCAAAATAATCGAATAGTAATAGTCAAATAGAAATAATAATAATAACAGTCTAAATAATAATAATTTGAGATAATATTGTAGATTTAATATAATAATAATCTACAATAAATAATAATATTAGTCTAAAGGAAATAATAATAATCTACAATAAATATTAATAATCTAAATAATCCAGATTAAAATTTATTCATTTATGGATTCTCTGGAGATTCTATCAAATTAGGATCTGTTTTTTTACATCCTACACCCGAAGATGGAAGGGTGTTAAGCTTGTCGTAGTGTGTATCACAAAGAAGGGGCGTTCCAAGTAAAGAAAAGTGTATACAGTAGAAACTCGTTATCGTGAATACTGATAATACGACTATATTAACTCCTCATTACGTTGAACAGGAAAATAGTTGATGGAAACCCAAACAATGCAATAACATTTAGTGCAAGTGTATATACATACTTAGTATGTCAAAAAACCATACTGCTGTTAGTTAACGCACCTCCACATCCACCGATGAGTTTCAACCGATGATGTTGCCATTCGTCATGATCATGACACATACTGTAATACCACCCAATGACGTTGAGAAACTTTACTATAGAAGTCTGCTAAGTTTCATTGCATTATACACATAAAAATGTACTCCTACATATACTTGTACTCCTGTCTAAAGAAATTGAATAAAATTTTCATATATGCTAGTATACTCGTATATATCAAAAGATACTGACACTTTGCTCTTGCTTTTAGATTAATTGATTTTGATTCTTTGCAGCGAATGACAGGTGGGAGGATGAATATTTAAATTTATTCCGCAAACAGTTTTACAATTTTACCAACACAAGTATGCGTCTATCTTTATCTGTATGTGTGTAGGTGTGTGTGTTTGTGTGTACGCGCGAGAGACTTAAAGCACATGGAATACCCTGTCAGAAGGAATTTTATTACATGCATAAAATTATGCGATTTCTTTACGGTGGTGACCCTAAAAAGAAATGAAACACAAAATAAATCTACGAATATTCTTATATACACATTTTATTAGACTATAGATTTGTGGACGGTGTCCTTCCTTGTGTCTGTCAGTTTGTCTGTCGATTCAATTTTTATATTTTTTATAAAATGCACTTCAATTTAGTAGCAATTTAAAAACTTCTCTTGTTTCGTGGTGTTTTGGGAGGGTTGAGGAGAATCTCTTATAAATCTTAGAGACATAAAGAATTTAAAGAAAAATAAGAGAGAGATAGACACAGAGACAGAGGGCGAGTTGAATTGAGTTGAGTTGAGTTGGCAAGTCTTATAAATATTTATGTATGTGTAGCGGACGACGTAGACGTAATATGGCTTAAGAACAACCCAAGCACACTTGAGCACACACACATACACCCCTACACACAGAGTGATAGAGAGAAAGAAAGACGACACACATTCTCTAGCTTGGAGCCAATTCGCACAGGTTCACATTCACCCAGAGTCTATCGATAAAAGTAAATCTTTTATAGGTACATATGTACCTGTATGAATGTGTGTATTTCTTAAATCTACCTATCAATATGTGTTGTTACACGTATAAATATGTATGAGTATGTGTGTGCATGAGAGAGTATCTATACGTTATTTATTTATTTATTTTACGGGTGCAAACATGAGAAAAATTGATGTTCACAAAGTACTTTGTGAAAATTTATTGAGTGTGCTTCAAAAAACATACATATACAGCAAGAGCGTGGTCGATGCAGCTTATATCATAGATGCAAACACACACACATATACACTATTTTCACAACCCCAAATCCCCCTTCCCTTCGCCATCCACTGTCTCTCACACAAACACACACGGATGTGCTTCCATTCATGTCTCCATCCACTTAGCCTTTGTAAATGTGACCAAACCGTATGGAACGGAAGAAGGAAACAGTATTCAAGGCCCCAGGATACATTAAAGCAAAAATGAAAACAATATTTCTTCAATTCAATATGTTGTTGTTATTGAAAGCACCGTGTGCCACGCGCACTGATGTTATGTAGAGCAAAACACCGAGCGAAATACACAGATAGTCGTGTACATATATACGACAAACACACTCGAACTTCCGGAGATCCTCTCCGCCCACCCTTGCAAACTGTTACATAAACACACACACATACACCGGAGCACTTACATATTTTGCAGTTATAAATAATTAACTGTTGCACGCTTGAACAACGAAGCGACAACGAAGCGGCAACAAGGCGAGACCAAGACGTATACGAAGACGACGACGACGATAACAACAAAGGTAACGACAACGACGACGAGGATGGCGGTGACTTCGATGGAGGCGTTGAAGACGATGTTTAGTTAGACGACTGCAAGGACAAAGGAAGAAGTACAAAACTGTCATATCGACGATGACATCGTCGGGTGTAAATTTTAAACTTGTGTTGGTTGGTAGCTTAAGCTTTGGTTGGGTGGGAGAGGATCTGAAGGTTGAGACTGGGGCTGTCAAAGTGGTTTTACAATGCGGCTTTTTTACTTCGCTATGAATAAATACACGCGACACCAATTTATTGCAAAACTTTGTGCAGCGATAGGTCTATTTTTTCTTTTGCAGGAATGTTATACGAGAAATCTACTTAGTTAACAGTCTGTTGAATTCGCGAAATTCTATATTATCCACAGTTATGCCGCTTTATTCGAACTAAAGCACTTTACCATCATTAAACAATCATCAATCAGATTGTATCAATATAAATATAAATCGGATTCAAGTTCACAGATTCTGGATACTTATTGACTTTGATACCTTGATAAAGCTCTGTTATCTTGTAATATTTTATCTAAACACAGTCATACAAATAAGAAGAGGTTTGCAAATTCCCTCGTTGATTCCCTTTTCTAGTAAAAATAGACTCCATAACGGCTATTGAGGGTCAAGTGGCGCTAAAGACCGTAACCAAGTCTTTTGTTATGTGGCATTAAAAAAAATAAGTTTATCAAATTGAACTGGTTACTACTGTGTTTACCTCATTTTATAATTGGTAAAATGTTTAAAATTTGTATGTGCCCTCCAAAAGATAGTAATAACAACAACAACAAACCTTGAATGTCCAAACAACACATATCCACACACAACTCTTACGTTTCTTTGTAGAATCAGACCAGAACCAGTTACCAGTTCAACTTTAATACTGTGCGACCACAGAAATTTAATTTATTTACTTTTTCTCATGCGATTTTTCGCTCTTCCGTCTCCCTCATTCGCAGTCCGTGTATCATTTAACATCGCCGCACAGCAACAATTAAATTTAAATGAACATAATTTTCCTTATTTTTTGTTAACATAGACTAACGTAGTCAGGCTCTGTAACTGTGAAGTACCATTAAAAGTTGTGGTACAAGTAGTACCAACCAACTAACTAACTAACTAAGTACTTAACTACTGTATAATAAAAAACGTAATACAAACGAAACTGCTTTCAAGAAACACCTCCTCTTTGGTCGGTCTCCTTTTTTTACACCTTACAAGTGTTTCTTTTACAGTGCGAAAATGTTTAGGTCTGTATAAAGTTGAGATAACATACTTACATACATACATATATTATTTAAGGATACCTTTTTTTTATTACTCTTTTGTGGCAGTAGAAAAGCAGCAGAACGTTAACCATTTTTTGAAATGTTTTCCCCTAATGATATATGGACTTTTCCCATGAGTGAAATTAATTTTAAACAAAGTGGCACGCCTTTATTTAGCTTGTAGTAATTAAAATGTTCTCCTTTTTTCAAATTCTCTTCAAATTTAAATTTTAACTTAAACGAAACCAAACCTAATGAGTAACTAGTAGATGACAAATCAAGAGACTTGTAAATATGGAGAAGTTGTCTTAAGGATATTATTTAAGAATATTATGTTTGTAGATATTAAGTTAGGTTATTTGTATCCGGAGTAAGGATATTGTATTATTTATTATTGAAGTAGAGTTCAAAGTAGATGAGGGCGATACTCTTTCCGTCTTTCGATTCGAATATGTATAGTCTTTCAAGCGGACTTTGTTATTAATTGTATTACATAATAAACAAGAGGTTCATACGTCACCAGAAATGAAAAGTCCAGCAAGCGAAGAGGAGCTGAAATTCTTAGAAGAATGCGCATATTTTTATACATTTTTAAACTCTGTCTGTCACAGTTATCACAAGTGTTCTCTATAAAATCGTATACTTTAATCGCGATTGTAAGTTGTAGCTCATAACATCAACATTATTGTGTCGCCAACATCTTTAACGTCAGCAACACATCCACGCCTAAAGATCGTTACGTTGCATGCTGCTGCTTTTGAGTTACACAATTTCGAAAAGGTAAAAGCAAATGCATGTCACAAAACATGACAATTAAAGAGAACGATTTGTGAACAAGGTGCCGAACAGAGGGATCAACAGAGAGGTAGAGATTTTTTGTGCAGACAGACAGGAAGACAGACGACAAGATTCCTCAAGCCGGTAAACACGTATACTGACTGATAGCCAGATGAACAAACCGACAGTTAGCCAGTCATCCAAATGATTTAGTTGTTGTTAGTGTAGACATTTTAGTCAGCATTACATTTCGCAAAAACAAAACAAGCAACATTGAACTGTATTAAAACTTTCTCATTTTCATTTCTCTCTGTCCCGCACTCTTTATTTTTTATATATACCACTTCTACCAGATTTTCTTCACCATCCTCACCACTCTGTCGGCCCTCATTCTTCCTCTGTCTTTTCCTCTCTCTCTTTTAGCTTTATTGAAACGATTTCGCTTGGCATCGCTCTCAAGTTTACTTCCTTTTCTTGTTTTGTTGCCACTTTGAATGCAACAACAGTATTCTCTGCAGCACGCCACTCGCACCGTATTATCTTTCTCTCCTCAAATCCTTCCCCCCTTACCACTTGCCCATATCCTTTCTTAGTGCCTTTTGTATGAAAAGTTGTACCGAAGTTTAATGGATAACCCAGAATTTGTTTGAATGCTCAAGTGTGTTGTTCGCTGCCATTGCAGTTCATGCTGCGTACGTGAGATAGCAACTGCAGACATGCATGTGTGCGCTCTCTCTTTTGCTCTCACACATACATGCATATAGTTGGGCACAACAATTTTAAGTTTTACTTGCATTTCCAACTTTACCTCGTTTATAATAAATAAAAATAAAGTTTAGTAGTTAGTTTTTAGTCCTCTTGTTATTGTTGTTTTTTCTCTTCTTCCCCCTTTTCATTTTGGTATGTAACTCAAATATTTGTGAAATGTTTTTGAAATGCACAGAGTAAAACAGAGCAGAGCCTAGTGCTGTTAGTTGTTTTTCGTTCCGAATAAATTTACGTCTGAATGATTGCCATGTTTCAGAAGCAAGGTTGTTTTTCGGCTTCTGCTTTCGTTGTTTCTTCTAAAGATATACCATTCACGTGTAACTTGTTTGTATTCAGTGCTTAAATGTTGGAGTTGTTGAAGGCAGTGAAAATATCAAAGTTCATGTTGTTAATATATATCGTATCTAAACGAAATTTAATTCAGTAGAGTTAGTTTGTTATTACTAATAACTATCTATTTTTCCTCACAATAACAACGAATGTTAACGTCTAATTAATGATTGCTTTTGCCTCCTTTTCTTAACATGATCCGTGATCGATGCCTCATGTTTTCTCCCAAAATTATTTATTATTTCTATTGCAAATATTTCACTGCCAACAACAAACAAAAACATAACTACGTATCAACAACACGTGACTATGAACGTGAATTTATTCAACACCTGAAAACTTTTGAATGCTTTCAAGATCATCATATTGGAGTATCTACGGTATAAAATAGTTACCAAATTTATTTGTAACTAGTTATTTGATTTATGTATCGTTGGGAGTCGTTAAACTTGACAACTGCAAATTTAGTTTTGATTAGTTTTTGTGTCTGTGTGGAATTTTCCTTCTTCGTTTTGCAATAAAGTTACTTATTTTGTATTTATTATAATATAGTCGTAATAGGAATGTATTGTATTATAATATATTAGATTCGCTTAAAAAATAACTTGGATTGTGATATTAAAATCAACTCATTTATCTGGCAAGGAGTTTTCTTAAACTACAGAACTCTATGAATAACAAAAATATCTACATGGAAGCTTCTAAAATATGATTCACATTTAATAGTCTAAGCAAAATTTGAGTTTTTTAAAAATTCTTAGAACGTTAACGAGCTTAAACAAATTGTAGTCTATGTAAAACTAGGGAGCTCCTTACTGTCCTAGAATTATAATTTGGACTCTGGACGCAGGTTGTTTGTATTCAGACAAATTTCAATGTTTTGAGAAGTTTTCTCTTTAAACAAGTCCAGGAAATGGTAGAAGTTTTCTCTATGATCCATAAAATGACATCGATAATTAAATGAAACCAACTTCATCCAACTCTAAACTTTTACAACCTTATCGACCAACCATAAAGGAACTACCCGACCAAACTAGGACTGATTGCTTATAACGCCGCAATTCATTGTTTTTCGTGTAGAAAACACATCTTTTTCCACGGCACTGAATTTTTTTTTATATCCCCATCCATTTGAATCTTTCTTTTTTTTCTGTGTCTTTCAATTTGTGTCTCTCAACTACCACGTCTACTAGTTACTAGAAACCACAACAACAACACAAAACAACAAAAGAAAGTGCTTTCCATTATATTTCGCTTTTCGTTTTCCTTTTTTTGGTGTGCAACAGAAAAACAGTAGCAACAGACAGAATATTTTTGCACTTAAGTTGCATGTTTGCAAAACTTGATGGTCATGTGTGTGTGTGTGGTTACTTGTTTTAATATTTTTAATTAGTATTGTTTCTTTTTAACAACTAAAAGTTGTACACTTGCTTCACTCTCTCGCGCTTCTCCCACCGATCTGAAGAAACAGTAACTCAAGCTGTTTAACTTGATCGTTTTAATATAACGTTGAATATTGTATCCATATATCAAAAGTATGTATATAAAGTTGTTTCATAGGTTACTCTGTATGTGTATCGATTTTTAACTGGTTGTCTGTCTGCTGCCTGTCTGGGTGAGTTTCGATTAAGTCGTGTGAGTGTTTTCAGTTGGCAGTTTTCAGTAAAATATTTATTCAGAAATTTGTTTAAAATGGTTGTCATTAAAGTTTGCACATAATAAGAAGAGAAGATTTATTATAATTACACAAAAAAATAGTAATAAATATTTAATCTACTCTTCTCCTTCCCTCCCTTTGATTCTATTTCTCTCTCTCGCCTTCTACCTCTCTTCATCTCGTATATGATGAAGAGTACTTTTCCCGTTCATTCTTACATCATTATTTATAATTTTCTTCACTGTTGCTTCTCACTTCTTATGGATTTTATATATCATTCAACTGTTGTATGATGCTTGGGCTCTATGACTTTTGCATCCGTTGTTGCATTTGGTATTTTTGTTGTTGTTGAACGTGCCTACATCAAAAGCGTACGGAAAACTTTTCTGCTTTTGCATCTTCTTTTGTTGTCTTCATTTTCTGTCTGCTCATCTGAGCTGCTTTTTTGTGTTGATGGCGACTCTTCGTGCTTGCAGCATATTTTCGAAGCAATTATTTGTTGGAAATGTCTTTGTTGTAGGTAATTAGAAATCTGCGCCAACAGTTGAGTTATACAAACACATGATTTATAGTGTTTTTCCCATTTTCGATACAATAACATGTCACAATATACACTACCGGCCAAAAGTTTCGAAGCACCCTTGAAATTTCTACAAATCTTACTAATAGCTATCCAAAGCTTTTAAAAGTAACAAGTTTCATTATACATTTTAAAGTTTATTGTATTTGCTTTCAAAGTACATTAAAATGAAATTTTAGAAACATTTTTATTATCAAAAATTTTTACAAAAATGTCTAATCTGATATTTCATCAAAAAAGCCCCCTTTGCACTGAATAACTTTTGCTACAATTCTTGGCATTCTGGCGATTAATTTCTTTATGGTTTCCTGTTGTATATTGTTCCATGATTCCAACAATGCATTTCACATTTCCTCTTTCGACGTAGTCGCTTTTTCTCGCACCTTTCCGTCCACCTCATCCTATAGAAGCACTATTGGATTCATATCGGGTGACTGGGCAGGCCAAATCATATTTGTTAATATTCCAGATGTTTGTTTGTTCTCTAAATAGCCTCTGCACAATTTGGAGCTGTGTTTGGGATCGTTATCTTGTTTCATCACGAAACCTTTGCCGATCAATCGTAGGTCTGATGGTATGGCATTGTGCTGCAGTATCATTCTATACTCCTCCTTTCGCATAATTCCATCGATTCGAATTAAATCGCCTACTCCATTGCTTGAGAAGCATCCCCAGACCATAACGGAACCGCCGCCGTGCTTCACTGTTGGGATTACACACTCCGGCAGCATCTTCTTTTGGACACTACGTTTGACGAAAATTCTTCGGTTTGACCCAAACACCTCGAACTGTGATTCGTCGTTCCAAAGAACAATTTTGAAGTCCTCTTCGGTTCATTTCTTATAGGTTGGAGTCCACTGAAGTCTTCTCTTTTTATTTCGTGGTCGAAGTAAGGGTTTTTCTTTAGCAATCCTTCCACAAAGACCAGCATCTCTGGCCGCCTTATTACACTTGTTAATGACACCGGGTTTGATCGACTGTAATCCATCTCGGCTTCTATTTCTGGAGCCGTTTTTCTTCTGTTCCGTCTGCTTGATATTTTCATTGCTCTATCTTTACGATTTCTTGTCGATCTTGGCCTTTCGGACCGCGGAAGGACCTCAAGAGTTCGATAATCCTTGTACATTTGTATGGTGCGATGCACAGAACTAGTCGAAATTTTTAATTTTTGCTCTATTCGCTCGGAATTGCCTTCCTTATAAAGAGTAATCACTGCAGATCTTATATCAATCTTATTTTTTGGCATTACTCCGGTTTTTTTAACGTTTGGTCAGTTTGAATCTTGAGGAACAAAGAAAGGTGTCAATATTCTAGGTCAGCCTTTTATACATGACCCAGGGTAAAAAATGGATGGTAATAATTATTCATAATTACCTTTAGTAATTACCCCATAAAAAAAAAATTACCCTGAGTACCTGAAAAAGGTTTTTTATAATTCTTTTTCTCGATTTTGTATGGCAAGTGCAATAAACAAAAAAATCCAATTTCTTGACTTAGTGCATTGTTTGAGCATGCAATTAAACAATGAACGCCGTAAACCCGTTTTGGGTTCCATATTACAGTTATTACTTTCCAACCATCCTATTAAAAAAGAAAAAATCAAAATTTATACAATAATATAGAAATGCCACACGATTTTCTATGAACAGGAGTGGTGCTTCGAAACTTTTGGCCGGTAGTGTATAATGTGAATTCATAAACTATTTGAAATAATAATAACAGTAGTTATAAATCATTATATTAATGTAATGAAATATAAGTAAAATTTATATTAAAATAAAAATATAGATCAAAATATTTACAAGTATATACTTATACATATAAAAATATATATAAAACTCAGTTCCTAAAAAAGGTGGTTTGAAATGAATCAAAAACTAGATTCTATTAAATAAGAATAATTTTATACAATAAGAGATAAAAACGAGGAAGAATAATGCATCTAAATAAGGTTAGATTAAATCGTTTTAAAGATTGAAGCTTTTTGAAGGGTTCAAGTTCTTTGAATAGTTCAACCAATTTGAAGAGCTCAAAACTAATATCTTGACTCCTTTCAAATATAAAGAATCGGTTATGATGAATACGGAACAAATAAATTGGTCCTTGAGGAAGAAATGTGGCTTTACTGCATACCAATTAAAAACCATGAAAAAGGACACGTGTCCTTTCCCTTTGAACCAGTATTCGGTTACATGTTCTCAATGTGATTTTTTCCAATAACCTCATAGATTAATACCCGATGCTGAATATCTGATCACGTTCAGATATCAATCTTTATTAAAATATAATAACAAACTCGTAGTTACTTGATTGGTTAAATGATAATCGATGCTGAACTGTATCTGAACATCTTTTCAATCAGATTAGATAATAGTAAAGTCCAATCAGTTACTAATGAAACCAGCTTGATTAATTGGACATGATTAATTTCACATGAACTGAGTGATTCAGTGGTACAAATCAAACAAATTCAAAGAATGTTTCAACCCTGACACCCATCGATGCGGCGCGACACGGTATCGGTCGCTGTGAACTACCGTACCTCATGAGCTCATAGTGGATACCGTATCGTTACCGTACCTCATGACTCAGTGGAGCAACCTTCAACCTTGTAGCATACCAGATACCGCACAGCTACCGGACCCCTGACGTTTCTTAATATTGAAGCATATTTATGTATATTTATATTTAGATTATAATACCGTTATATTTGGAATTTGCTAATTTTAAATATCTATTTTTATTTTTAGTGCTATTCATCATTTTTTCTTGCAAATCTGCTCCAATTTTTATAGCTTACTCACTCACTCATATTTAAAATGTAAAAATAGAAATTCTTTCAATTATTTGTTTACTGTTTAAATTGTGCTATTTTCCTGTAGATGCTAAATTCATGCATTGAACTAAACCGAAAAAATACCAAAAAAATTGCTCTCATGATTCACTTAACATTTTCTTTTCACGACATAAGGTGCTGTTGGATTGATAGTTGTTGATGTTGTTGTTGGTATTGTTGGCTTTGCTGTTGTTTTCATATCAAAAAAATGGACATGAATTTGTGTTTTAATTTTTCATGTTTGAATTGATTTTTGCCAGCTGCAATTCATACCTATGCACGTGTGGTTTAAAAGAAAAACAGGCAACGAGAGAGAGAGTGCGAGAGCGGAGACAGAGACGGAATGATAGAGTGACCAAGATTATTATGGTTATTTTTAGTGATTTCGCAATACCGATTTGAAGTCTATAAAGCATGGCTACGTTCTGATGTATTTCAATGAATTAATTAAGTGCATCGAAAACTGAATTGCAGTAGGTGTTGTTGAGTATTTTTTTGGTTATTATTTGCAATTAATGCTAATTGTTAGGTTTTAATATAATTACAAATATAATTTTTTGTGAAACATACCTCTGCGTTTTCCATTCTTCGAAGATTTACTAGTGCATTTTGAGTTTTCAGAAATTCCATTTTTTTAATATATTATGTGGGAAGAAAATCGTTATTCATCGTACATAATTAAGTACTATGTATTAAAAATATTTTCTTTTCTTTCCAGGTACTCGTATCTATTCAATATTAAATGTTTTAATACACATTACGTTACATTGTTTAATTTTTAGTTTTTGTTCAAATTTAGTTAAAAATTAATTTAAATTGTAAACCAAATTTTAATTAAAGTGTAAGTAGCTAAATTTCACTGCGACTCGAAAGTAATAATATCAGAAATAATAACCTTGGTCGGTTTAACTTATCATCTTGTTTCTTAGGTTTCCTTTTTTGTTTATTTATTCTTTCATGCGTATTTATTTAATTATTTTATTTGTTGAGTTATCTTTATTTTGTGGTTATTTTTTTTTCTTTCTACTTCAATTTTATTGTTTAAATTTTCATTTAAAGTCGGTTTATTTATTTATAGCTTGTGGTGTCCAAAAAATTCGTTAAATCAGTAAATTACCACTTTCTGAATTTTTTAACTTTAAAATTTTATAAGGCTTTAGATATCTTCATCAACTAGCAGAGTGAATATTAAGTTTATGGTTGCTTTTAAGGTACATTAAAGTTGTTTGAAATAAAATCGTAACAAATCGTAAACCCTTCTTAGCGCTAAATTGATAAAAATTACTCGCTTATATGCTTAAGTACCTTTTATTATTTTCTGAAAGATAACCGTTATATATACAGTTGTAAACACGGAGGGAAATGTAAACAAAAAATACAAAAACGATTCATTCGGCAAAGTATTATATTCTCATAACCGAGCTATTCATCTTGGTCGGCTTCCACAGAGAACCTTTTTTGTTCGCACAACTAACCTCCTCTGTTCACACAACTAACCTGTTATTTTCTCTTCTCACAACCGACATGTCCTATTACATACATACAGTTATGTTTTTGTATAACCATATTTTCCTAATTTATCCAGCATTTTTGTCTGTGCTGCAGCCTTGTCTCTTTTTACTTCACTCTCTCTCTGTTCTCTCTTGTTAATAATGAAAGCTCCAAAAATTACGTTTACTGTAACTAATGATTACTCTGATTAATGATTTCTCTGCTTTTATAAACACCGATTCGCAAGTATGCACTTCGATCTTTTCCTCACATTTATTTTTATAACTCGTTCTTGTTTTCTCTTTTTTCTTTTTCTCATCATATCTTAACTTTATTTAGATGATTAACAATGACTTTTCTGCGATTTTTCCATTCCCTTATGTTTTAATGTTTGATTTATGCAGATTGAATTTTTGTTTTTTGTTACTTCCTGCCTCTCAGGATGTCCAACCAACAGCAGTAAAAATTGCAAAAAGTTCATCATAATCTTAATCATATTGTCATCTCACAATTATATTCATTTTCATTCCTATTCTCTTTTTGAGCATTATCACTATTATTACATTCCTTCTTTCTCAGGCAAGTGTGGGGGAACCCCCATCACTTTTCTCTATTTTTCGAATACATACTTGGCTCACTGAGAGGAATGTTGTGTGTGTGCGTGGTTCCTTAGATTGTTTATGGCTTTATTATCTTTCATTCTCTGCTTTAATATGTTCACTTTTACCTTTTGATAGCCGTAAACAACAATTCAACAAAAACAACTAAAAAGAAAAGAAAAAACTTTTACCTATCTGCTGATTTCGATTCTTTTTTCCTTGTTTTTTTTTGGCTTGATTGATTACCGTTAGAGAGGTGTATGTGAGCTAAGGTAATTATATTCGAAGTCTTTTTATTGTTGTCAAGGTTTCCCAGAAGAGGTATTTGCAATAATGGTGTATTACGGCTTGTTATTGTTGTTAGTTTGTTTATTTGTTGTTGCTATTGTTTTCTTTCTATTAATGTTTTTGTTGTTACTGTTGCAGTTGATATTTGCGGGTGTTTGTGTTTTTGCTGTTATTTGTCTTGATCTTTTCTGTTCGAATGAAAGTTTGTAAATAACTACAATAACAGAAAATCTTGTTGCTTGACCTACTTTTTTCTCATTTTTTAATTTTTACTTTAGCTTTAATTGAATTAGTTTATTTCTGGTTGACTGTTGAAAGCTTAAATAAAAATCAAGTCCGTT
This sequence comes from Myopa testacea, assembly GCA_949629155.1. Taxonomy (NCBI): domain Eukaryota; kingdom Metazoa; phylum Arthropoda; class Insecta; order Diptera; family Conopidae; genus Myopa; species Myopa testacea. Next base: position 10,569,154 of record OX451347.1, read on the forward strand.
CAAACGGTTTTATCCGATTTAGAAAATTCATAACCTCGTTTTTCAAAGTTAAATCATCATTAATTGCTGATCTAAAAAACAGAAAAACTAAACCAGAATGAGACAAACGAAAAAAAAAAAAGAAAAAAAAACCAAACAGAAAACACGTTTCGGACGTCAATAGAATATTTTACAGTTTTTTACGATTAGAAATAAATAAAGATACAAATACTAACAAAGATTGTAGAAACAGTTTCACGTGTTTGAAAATAACATCAGGAAACGTAATATTTTGCTGTCAACTAACTCGTTGTTATGAATTAAGGCAAATAAGTTTTCAGCTTCGTTCTGATCACTCTCTCGTTGTTCGGTTCTCATTCTTTACTTCAATGGTTTATTTTAAGTTTCCGCTGCTCTTAGATAACTTGTTCCCTTGAACTTTAAGTAATATAAAGCTAAAGTATTAGTAAAAAATAACTAATATTATAAATGTAATACTACTTCGTAGATTATCAATATTAATATCTTTACAAATTTTTAAGCTGGCGTGTGTTAAATCATATAACGAAGGTACCTCGGTACAATCTCGGCTACATCGCACTTCATCAAATCATTTTAAAAAATTATTAAATAAAAAGAATTAAAAAATACAAAACTTTTGAAAAAAGTCGGTAGACTTTTAAAACAGCAAATAAACATCTTCCTTTCCAGACGTCAGCAAGAATTTCCAAAGTCAATATTAAAGCAGGCGATTACGTCACATTATTTACGTGAACTCGAACTGAAGCTGCTGTTGTTTTTCTGTGTTCAGCTCGAAGAACGAACGAACGACGAATGTACGAAGACTTAAAGACAATAAAAAATACAATAAATAACAAGCAAATTGGCAAAAAATTAACAATAACAAAAATTAAATCCAAAAATCAAATAAACAAACACGAACGTAGTATAAATAAAGTGCAATCCCCAAGGTCATGCATTTTTTCTTTATGCCAAGCAATTTTTATAGATATTTAAATATAAAATTTCATATTGCAAATTTTGTTGTATTTATACAGTAAATTTCCCCCTGCTTTACCATTGAATAATTTACGAGCATTTTCCTTATTATTCGATGGACTTAAGTAAGTATATGAAGCTAACTCTTGCTTAAGTTTTTAGTTTTTACTTTCGAAATCAAGCAAAATCTTTCAGGTGCTTTTTTTTAATGCTTCAATATTTCATTCTGTAATTAATTTGGTGTTTACATCATAATAATAAAAACATATACATAAGTTCATATTTATGTTTTCGAACATCGATCAGCTGGTCGAGTGTTTACATAAAATGATCCGGATTTATTTACATCTGTGTAGCTAACAGTTTTTTGTATGCGTACAGTTCTGTGTGTGTGTGTGTGATTTTCGTACAGAATGTTTACAAGTTTTTCTTCATCTACACTGCACTTTGTAGAAAGAGACGAAGCTACGTAGTATTTCGAACTTCGAATCAGGGTTCTAAACTCGTAAATCAAATCTGGATTTATGGATGGATTTGGCTTCTAAATCCTGAATTTGGCCTGAATTCAACCATTTAAATCCTTAAGTACCAAACTAACTTTAATCCAACTACTTAACTACTTTAATTAAATGAAATGAATTAGAATTTAATTTATAACTAAAATCAATGTTATTTAAATTAATGCAACATTATAACCTTTTAATGAACACAATGAATTGAAAATTAAACCCTTTAATGTACTCGTGTAAATAAAAATAAACTTGCGAATACAATTTTTGGCTTTCAAATCGAAGTCATATTAGTTAAATGATTTTGTTTCGTAATTCCCAGATAATTATCCAAACTTTTGTTTTTATATTGAATTAATTTCTAACCATGACTATGAAAATGTTTTTTAAAACTCATTAAGGAATTCATTGAAGTCTTTGTAATCTTTTGAATCTATTTCGGAACTATATACATATAAATGAGCAAATCCATAAAGTTAAGAGACTTTCGAAAAAATATAGCTTTCATATCATTTATTTCAGACTTTTTGTGACTTAAAAAAATTAATTTTTAAGTCATTAAGTCAAGTAAAGTATTTTTTGTAGTCAATTTATACTATTCAACAAAATAAAACTCCTTAAACTAATTTGAAATATAATTTTTAAGACTAACGTTTTTCATATTTTTAAATCCTTTTTAAAGCTTTTCATGTAAAGAATGCTTTCAAGAATGGGGAACTATTGCTTTCACTTTATTGGAGCCTGTTTCCAGAATTCAATTAATGAAGAATTCTTGAATACCAGGGAATCAATGAATCTTAAATGTTTAGGGAACTCGTGTTCCTAAATTTAAATTCAAATTCGCCTTTTTTAACTAATAGTAACAACTAATAATAATTTGCGTCAATTTTATAGCGTGTTTATATTTTTGATATTATTAATGATTTAGTTGAATTTCAATTTCAAATTCGAGTATATTTAAAACGTTTTTTATTATTTAAAATTTATTGCTTAAGTCTTTAATTTATATATTTTTTCTATCATTTAACTTGACCACTAATATATTGTAACTTTCTACTACTTAATTAGAAAATAACTTCGGTTTAACCTTTTTTGTTTCTGTTTTTTACTTCCATTGGAATGCGCATTTAATTTTCAAGCGTTTTGTTTTGCGTTTTTTGTGGCTTTTTCCATTCCAATTGAGTTCGTGTGTGTTTTCATTCGCACTTTATTTGAAATGGAAAATTACTCGCCTGACGCTCATTTTGGTTATGTTTTTATTGTGGCCTGTTTTACTGTTTCTCTTTCTGACTGTTTGTTTATTTCTGTCTCTCCGTCTACTTCTATGTATGTCTCTCGGTAGCAAGACTCATTAGGTTTTTTGCTGCGTGTATAAAGTTTTTGTTTTATTGTAACTTCAATAGAAACACTTTCTTACGTAACTAATGTTGTAACCTTCTCACCCTTCATCTTTGACAATCACGCTTAATTTATTTAGTTAATACATATTTTATTTTGATTGTTTCACAGTTTGGAAATATGAAGAGAAGGCGGCGGCATTGTGGCCAGTAATTTATTCTATATTTTGATGGCCTTCCCAGTTATAGCATTTTTATTGGTCTTTCGAAGAACCTGGAAAATAGAGAAACCTTTGACACATGGGTTATTTTTTTTTTTATTCTTTTGCACCCCTTTTTGTTTCTTTGCTCTTTCTTTTCTTTCCTTTCAGCTGTTACTTTTCTCTTTTTTTATTTGTATTTATTTTTTGTACATATTTCTATTATCATTATTCTGTACTTAAATTGAGTTTTTGTTGTCATTTGGTATTTTCAAATTATTTAATTTTTTTATTTAACAGCTCTTTAATTTTATTGTTGTGATTTTTTTTTTATTTGCTTTTAACTTGTGGTACTTTTATTGCGGTTTGCAATCTCAAATATTTTTTTTACCACCACTTATATACATATTTGTTTGTTAATTTTTTCTTTTCGCTTTTCTATTCGGCCGATTTGTTTTTTTGTTGTATTGTATTATGTGGTTGTTTGTTGTCGTTCTTACTTATTTCTAAATACTTTATTTTTATCAATAAATTCTTATACTTGTATAGTTTCTGTTGCTAAGTGGTGAATATTTCTGGTTCTTTTTTCTGACTCTCCTTCTCTCTCGCTTATTCATTCCTTGTTCTTGTCTTCCTTGTCACAAACGTAAGTATTTTTTGGACAAGAATGTATAAAAACAAATATATTTCAAGATTATTTTTATCATTTTTCTTTAGATTGAATTTTATATTGTATTTTATTTTCATACTCGGAGATTATATATTCAGATATTATTCAACAATTTGGTCTATGAGACTTGCACCAGGGATTTGATTATTTTATCCATTCAGTTATTATATATCTTGTAAAATATGAAGCATGAAGTTGAACACGCATTTTTATTGCAGTCTCTCAGTAATGGAAGCTAATACGAGTAATGATAATATTAAGCTTTTAGGCAAATATATTCAGCCTGATATATTTGTTGGAAACGTCAAAACTTCAATTAGAACGCCTCGTTAACGTATCGTAACGAGATGAAAAATGAGGAAACGATGTGTACGAAACATTATCTGGGGTCTTTGCAGATCCCCGAACGCTTTCGACCCTACTCTAAAAAATGCATCTCTCTACCTCTCTCTCTCATCCGTTACAAATTCCTTCCAATCAGAAGTTGATTCGTAAAATCAGAGTTCAAGTTGTACTCGTCTGCTAATTTAAAGCAACTAAAAAAGCGCATACAATTTTAAGGATTTTTTTTTCTACGCACTTGTATTGAGTTCTCTTACTCAGTTCTCGACATTCTTTTTAATGTTAACTTCAAAAACAACAGTTAAACTTACACGCGAACATGTTATGTTGTCTATTTACAGTTATTCCCAGTTAAATCTGGTTTTCACGCCTATAATTTTGTACGGTTTATTATATTCTCTCGTTCTTTCCCTACCTCTCTCACCCTTTATATGTCTGCGTACCTCTCATTTGATTTTCGAGTTTGTTTGTCTTACCTCCAACCTGTTTTTTTATTATTGTCATCTCTCATTCTCATCATCTTCCGCTTGTCACATGACAGACGTCGCGACGATGGCGGCCGGTATCTCCTTTGGCCTTGTTGAGCAGGTTTTTCATACTTAAGAGGATTTTTCTCTTTGCTTTGCATCGCAGTTAGTTGATGTTGGCTTTCAGTAGTAGTAGTAGTTTCAATGGTTTCTGCTTTACTCAGTCAGCTGATGTGTGTAGTTTTATGGTTGTCATTGTTGTCATCGTCACATATCTTGGTAATCTTGACACCGTGTTGTCGGCGAATTTTATTCTCTCACTTTGAATGAAGTTTGTTTTTCGTAGTTTTTTTAGGTAGTGGTTATTTACTATTACGTATTTGTTATTAATTGTAATTGTCATTTACTTTACGAAAGCCAATTCTCTTTGAAGTTCAGTTTGAATTGAAAGTTACAAAATGAAGCATTATGAAATGAAACAACAACAACGATCTCCAAAGTGTACCTTATACTATGTTCGCACTGAACCCCAATTATTCGCTGTAATAATGAATTATGAATCGGCCCACGATATACCTACGTCTTTGATGTCTTTCATGGCTATCAAACGACCAACGGATTAAACAAACCATCAAAAACAAGTATCCGATTACGATGCCCATAAAAGTTTACAATATATTTTGCTTTTTCAGCAGTGAATGAAAATAGTCTTAAATCTTTTCCCATTCATACATTTCGTGTTGTATCCCATTTTTTTACTTTCTTTCTCATTATTTGTATTCGTATTTTTGTTCGCATTTATACCAGAAATATACTTTATTTCCAATAATATTGATGAAAATCTAAATCTTTTGCAAAACATTTGCTTAGTTATAATATATTCTAGTAATGTAGAGTATTTCAGTATTTCACCTGTATCATCAAAGAAAATACGAGACAAAAAAGAACACAGCATGATATCAAATCATAAAGCAACAGCAACTAATTGTGATGACAATGATGATAATAATCATGATAATAATCTCTTTCCTCGCTCGACTTCTCTGTGAGTTTGCCTTTCAGTTGCCACTTAGAGCTACAGGGTGCACATAACTTCAAGATAAAATCTGCTATAATGTGTAGCTACTTATACTATGCAAGCTGTTATGCTGAATATATTGCACCCTATAACAAATGTGTTGTCTTGCCATTTGTCTGTCGGTTCATTTAACTGTATAGTCAATGATTATGTTGCCTTTTGTCGAGGTCTTCCTCCAATGCTTTTGACTCCCTTTTAGTCATCTTAAAATACTGTTAATTCAAAGGCAAGCGTCTGGTTTTGCTACTCAACCGTTGCTCTATCTATCTATCTGTCTGTCTGTCTGTCTGTCTGTTTTCCGGCCCATCGGTTTGTTCGTCTATTTATTTTGTGTAGAACTCTGCTTTCGTCTCTATTAATTTTCAAAGCAATGAGTTATTTTTATGCAAAACAATAAAAGGAACTCGACACAAGAAGGAAAACGAGCCTGACTGCGTAATGGAAAAGGATTTGAGATGAGAGATAGAGAGAAGGATTTGTAAATATAACAGAAGTGGGAATAGAGTTGGAGAGATGATTAGATCTGGAGATGGAGTAGAGTAGCGTGTGAGAATATGAAAGCAAACAAATATCAATTGACACTTGAAATTCCAATTTGTTGAATATGTGTATGTTAAATACTAGATTAATATAGGTGGTACTAGATACGTAATGATTACTTTGTACCAATATATAAGTTGGTGCTGCTCTCATCGGTATTATTATGTTTAAGGATGACCTGTCATCAGTGCTACCAGCAGATTTTTCAAACAACCACCCTCTTTTCTACTCGTATTTTTATTGTTGTCGGAAAGGGGATACCCTCCTCTACTATTTGTTTGCTTCTTCATGGTGTCTTTGATGTTTCTATAATAGATTTCTCTCGTCTATCGTCTGAAATATTGACTCGTCGCAGTTTTTCATTCTCTTGTGGTGACTCCTTCTATCTCTCCTCTCCACTTGACTTTACTCGTAGTTTTCATCTTATTTAATATGTTCCCCGCCTCAAATTGGTTGCCTACTTATAGCTGGTAGTTGTTTCTGTTGTTTGCTGCCATTAAATATAGCGCACGCTCTTGCTGCCCCACCGACAAACCTATCGACCCTCAACTAAAAATGTAGGCCATCAAGCGGCATCTTGAAATAATTTGGCAAACTCTCAAGTAGGTGTTCGGCCAGTGATCGAACACACACACACAAAAACACACTCATTCACAAGATTTCGCTTTGATTTTTTATTTGTTCATCATTTTGTGGTTCTGCTTCTTTTTTTGAATTCACTTTTTTCTTACACGCGAATTAAAAAAAGTTACTTTGTTGGTTTAAATACTTCTATTATTTATTTTTCAAGTTGAAAAAGTTCTTCTTTTTCCTCATGGTCCTATTTTATTTTTCTCTTACCTCTGTTTATTCATCGTCTTTCATTTGAATTTTTGTTTTAATTTTGCATTAGTTTCTGCAGCAATATTTTAAGTGCGTGAAGTTAAATTCGTAAATCCGACGCGAATTTAGCAAAGACACAAACCAAAATACGAATTTAAATTCGTGCATAATTAGCAGTGCCAAGGTAAGGTGTCATTCAGATTTACTTATTCGTTTAGTAAAACATATAATCTGAAAACGGTTTGTATATTGTTGGAAAGGTCAATATATCAGCTACCTTATCCTGAAAAATTCATCCGTGGACAGGCAAGGATGTGGCGTCAGTGGCCAATGTTACCCAGTGTACCTCCAGAAGCACTTCTCATACACATTTTGTTCAACAAAAAACATAACTTGGACAAACGTTGTATACAGTTCGAAAGGTCACTATATCAGCTACCTATTCCTGAAAAGTCTAGCCGTGCACAGGCAAAGATGTGGCGTCAGTGGCCAGTGTTGGGTTACCCAGTGCACCTTCTCATACACTTCGACAAACACTTTGACGCCACATCTTTGCCTGTGCACGGCTAGACTTTTCAGGAATAGGTAGCTGATATAGTGACCTTTCGAACTGTATACAACGTTTGTCCAAGTTATGTTTTTTGTTGAACAAAGTGTTTGTCGAAATGTATGAGAAGGTGCACTGGGTAACCAAACGTTGGCCACTGACGCCACATCCTTGCCTGTGCACGGATGAATTTTTCAGGATAAGGTAGCTGATATATTGACCTTTCCAACAATATACAAACCGTTTTCAGATTATATGTTTTACTAAACGAATAATTAAATCTGAATGACACCTTACCTTGGCACTGCTAATTATGCACGAATTTAAATTCGTATTTTGGTTTGTGTCTTTGCTAAATTCGCGTCGGATTTACGAATTTAACTTCACGCACTTCAATATTTTTACGTATTGTAAAAAAATTTGCTTCCATCTTCAAGGTGAGCAAATGAATGATACAGATGATTTCCTTCTCGCTCTTCTCTACTTTCTCCATGTTCTTCTTTCTATTCTTCTTCTTGCACCTCTTCTACTACTTATTTTCCTTTATTCACTTTTTTGGGATTGTGATTTTGTGACCGAAGGTCAGGAATTTTTTCCTCACAGTTTTGCATTTAATTCTTCTTTACAAAGCAAAACGTTACAGTACAGTAAATATTCCACAAGTCTTAAGTAAACTTAAGTTATTTACAACGAATTGATTTGTTTACACTTCTAGAGACAAGCTTCTTGAAAATTTGATGGTTTTCTTTAAGAATAAATTTTTGTATTAGCTGCTTATGTAAAAAATATAACTTTACACTTTTATTTTTGATGACAGACCAAGAAAATGGTTTTTCTATTGACTCTTTATATTACTTTTAGCTTCTAGTTGTATTATAAAATTAATACCATAAAGATACAGATAAAAGATATTGATACACGGATAAATACAGATACAAAATTAAAGAACAAATTACAATAAATGAAATGATTTCAAGAAATGTTTACTGGGGTCGAAGGTCTGTAGTATTTTATGACAGTCGTTCATAAGACCTTTTATTAATAATTGTAGTTATTTCTAAAACACACATTCTTTAGTTATCCTTTATTTCTCACCGGTTTTCTATTCCCATAAAAATATAGGAGCTTTCTTGGTCGCAACTTAACTCAACAGCTTCATAGGAACTTCGGCTTTTGCCCATATCGATGTGTATATTACTACCTAAGTTAAGGCTCATGTCGAAATAGAGACTTCTGAGAAACCTTAATGCTTTAACCTTTAAAACGTCTTTGAGTTTTATTAATGAGAAATGTACTGAAAAATATTGTACATTTAACATTTTAGATAAATCCAAAGCCTTAATCAACATAAAGCTACACAAATCCTCTACGGACTAATACTTTTGATGAGCTCAAGTAACATAACCCATAAATCCTTTTGAGATCCTTTCTATCCTTTCTTTCCTCTAATAATCGGCATATGTTTCTGTTTCTGTGTTCTGTTCATTATCGAAATTTACGATTTTATATCGTGCTAATAATAATCTGTTTTTAACTCTGAAAGGATAAGGATTAAAATAAAAGTCATTAAAAATAATAAAAGTTGTTTGTTCATTTGAAAAAATTTCAGGACCTTCAAAAAGTCCCCGTTTAAATTAATGAGTACACCATTTTGACAATCGAGAAGATTCGAAAGTCTGTAAATAGAAACGGTTCATTTAACTATAAATTGATTAATGATGTTAGGATGACGCGAGAATATTTCACTACTGTAAATAAGAATAATGATGATATAATAATGAATGGATGAATGAAAAACACCAGATGTGACCTTGAAAGTAAAAGCTTTTAAAGTTATGAAAACAGGAAAATCTTTTATCTTCTTATCTTAAAAAAGTAAGAAGAATTTTTAATCTTTTGCATAAAGTTTATGTTATTTAAATACAATTGTCTTTTGTTTATAGACAGTTTAAAATTTTAAGTTTATTGAAATTATTTTTTTAAAAGCTGGTTAAATTCAAGATCTCGTTAATATTTAGTACATAATGAATATTTAACAATTTAGTTTAAAGAACATTACTATATGATGGTAGTCCCAGAAGTATCCGGCCTTGATGTGTAGATGGCGGCAGTGTTTGAAAACTTACTATAGTCATGAAAGCTTTAAAATTCTTCCAAATAAATCGTTTGCCATCTACGTCTATGAACAGTAACGTCACCCCACGACCAACAAATCGCTATCATGTTCGGCACTTTCTATTTGCATGTTTTACCCTGGTTGCTCCAGTGCGCTTTTTTGCTCTACCTTTTTACTCCCTTCTTCCGATTCCCTCTTCAATGCCGCTTTGTGTCATGAACACTGCTTTTAATACCACTTAATTATAGCCGATTCGGAAGTCAATCAAGAAATTGCAGCAAAACGTACGGCAGTACATCCTCGTCTCACTCTCTCTCTCTGTATCTGTCTCTATCTTTCGATTTCTCTCTCTCTTTTACTTATCATTCGTAAGTTTCTCTCGTTTATGTTTGTAGATTCTTTTCAAATAAAATCTTATTGAATTCATCGTAGCACAACCGTAATACAACCACTTTTCACACAGCCGCTCTCACTCGCTCTCTTTCACGCTCTCTCGTCTCATGCACACTTGCACACATGTGTCAAAATCTGACAGGGATACACATTTGTACGGAATTCGCTTGAAATTCAAACGAGGCAACGAAATAACTGTGTTGTCGGTGTGCGGACAGTATATGCGTGCCTTCCGTTGCTACTTAAGTGCACCATATCACACACAGTGCAGTTTATCGTATCACAAACAACTCTGCCCTGGCCTGACTCTGGGCATCCTGAAACTAACATGGAAGTAAATCGATTAGTAAAATTTAGCGAATAAAAGATGATAGAAAGAAGGGAAACCATTTCTCTTTATTTGGGATTGGATCACATAAACAAACAGTCATATGGATTCAAAAAATAATAGCAGCGAGTATGAATGAAGTGAAAATTGAGTTGGAAATAGAAGAAATTAATATATCTCTCAGCTTCTCGTCGAATATCAAAAAGTAGCCGTAATCTCTCATCTGCCATTTGTTTGAAGGTCCTTTAAAAGCGAAGGCATGTTTAAATATTTACAATAGGTCCAAATATTTAAACAGGCAGTTTCGAAAATACAATATAATTATGAGTCTCTTAGACAATAAGCCTTAATTGAACCAAAAAATACAAAAGTTAGTTTTAGTTTTTAATTTTATGGAAATTGGTAACTATGTATATCAATGGAGTCGACAGGTTTCACAAGTGACAAGTGGATATTTTATAAACTGACCAAATTTATCAAATATATGGAAATTAACACTTGATTCTGTTGAACGTAGAACGGGACACTGTTGAATTATCAATCAGAACTGATGTCGCCTTAAATCAATTTGCTCTTATTGTACTTACTCTTATACTCTTGTACTTACTCTGTAGTAGTTACTTTACAGCAGTGCTGGCCACGCCATAGGCACGCGTGCTAATTTTTTCTCTCGGCTATTCACATGTACACGACAAAAGTCGTCGGGTTTTCACACCGACACTAGCGATCGTTTGTATCAAGTGAATCAGTCGACGTGCAGACTTCAAGCAAACAAGATCGCAACAGACTATTTTATGCTTGCACTGAGCAAAATGTTTAATAAGGAATGGGAGAATCACTATTTTTTCTTTAAAAATTTTTTAGGCGAACCGCAATGCATGATTTGCAATAAAAAGGTGGGACGCGCATTTTCATTGCAAAATCATTTGCATAATTTAAAGGTTAACAACCCCCAAACAACAATCTTCTCAGTGTACCGCGCAGAGAGAATTTTTCCGCAAAAAAACCTCTCTCAACGCTTCACACATACACAAAATATGATTGTATAAGTTTTGGCCAGCACTGCTTTACAGATATGTAGTTACGAAGATAAGATATGTAGTTACTCTACATCATCTGTATAGCGTTGTATTATTGTTTTCTAACAACTCCAATTGTTTTAACGGAGCAACGTTCTCTATTCAACAAAAGAGTGCTTGGTTTCATATTTACTGCTTTTAATTGAACTTCTGTTTGTTCACTGATATTTGGTTTCCTTTACGAAGGATATCACGTTATCCTTATGATACATTATCAGTCTTACGTTATTTCTCTGATATGTTATCCTTCTGATTGATATCATTCTGATACATCATCACTCCGATACGTCATTCTTCTGACGTTATACCACTGCTTTGGTATTCGTTTTATACTTTATTAATCTGATACTTTATCCCTCTGATACTTTATACCTCTGATACGTTATTTTTCTGATATGTTGTCCTTTTGATATGTAAATTCCAAATCTTTGAAGGTTCGTGCATTTCAGGTTTCTGTTTGCCCACTGTAAAACTGAGACAGTTTGTTATTGCTTTTATGAGTACATATTGTATAAGGATATACTCGTATATGTAATATATATTATATGATTATGATATATATCATGTCTCTATGCATATATTTCTGTTCTTTTACAGAGATACGAATAGATTCATGTTGCTGCTGTCCTCCTTGTACTGTTGTTACTTGTGTTTCAGGTGGTTGTTGTTATTGGTATTTTTCTCTGTTTCTTCACATTATCTGTTTCTGTTTAAGTGTGTGCGTTTATTGTGTGGATGTTTTTGTTTTTTTTTTTTTGTCGGGTGGAAACCCCTCTGGATCTTCTCCTCTCTTCTTCAGCTCCTCTGTTCTTCTTTCTCCTTTGTTATTGTGTGTATGTGTGTTTGTTCCTTTATCAAGTGAGAGGTGCGCATAAGCTGGATTTTGTTTTGGGTGCTTGAACTGTTTCCACCGCAAGATTGTCGAATACTCAAAATGCAGCAGCTGATGATATTCGTGTGTATGAGTTGAAGTATTTTAACTTTATGATTGCCCTCTGGTTGGTTGGTTGTGCTGATGATTATAGAGGGGAGAGGGAGGTAGGATATAGGTGCAAAATATAAAGCTAGAGCAGTACAGAACAGGAGAGTTTTTTACACTTCTGCGTTACAATTGCGGCGGTGATGAAGGCAGTCAGTAGAGCGCGTGTGAGAATACATTTTTATTAGCAGCTTCTGTTTCTCTTCTTCTCTACTTTGAAGTTGAAAAGTGTGGAATTTTTCCAAGTTCACAACTTTTCATAATTTTGAACTTGCCAACAGTTACTGTTGTTGTTGTTTTCACGTACATATGTGCGTATGTATTGTATGTTTAATGTAACTTCCGTAGTTCCGAGTAATTAACGACTTTAAAGAATTAAAAGTAGATTCTCACTGAAAAATGAAGTCGTAATTTATTACAATTAAAAATGACCCACACATCACCTACAAAAGCAATTATTTTAATTATATTAATAATATACTTAATTATATATTTGTACATATATGGCGCATATGTTTTATTGCTGTATTTACAGAATTCACTTCATATCTGATCGATACTAATACATTTGTAGATACTATATAATTCACTCACATCTGTGAATTTTTTACGTGTTTTTCTTTTTTCAGTTATTTATTTCACTGTTGGCTGTTATACCTCTTTTCTGTTCTTCATCGTCTGTTGACTTTTGTTCACAATTTCATTTAATTATTATTAATCTGTCATTTCTCGAAATTTCAATTACAGTAAAAAAACAGATTTTTATAGATTTTTTGATGGTTTTCGGCCGAAATTTGAAAAATTTCTCGCAGTTTTTTTTCATTGATTTGAAATTAATTATTTTTAATCTTTACATTAAATCTCTACTTTTAAACAAAAATTGCTAATTCTTTATTTTGAAATTAAGTAATAAAAATCAATTCAAAACTAATTCTTAAATTTATTTTAGAAAATTTCAAACCGATTTTTCAAAGTATTCTCAGTTTCTTTTTGAAAATTTTTAAATTACAATGCTTCCAGGTTATTCGATTATTAAAATAAGTGAAGTGTGTAGTCTAATCGCAGTTTTTAACAGTGCTATCTTAGAATTCGAGAACCGTTTTATTCAATGGATGTCTGTATAAATATTTGAAAGATTTTTTAACTTTACATATTTCTATAGTAATTTGAAGTTACTTACTCTCACTTATTTGTTTCACTGCCTAATATTGTAAATTAAATTTTTTTCTGCGCATTTTTATTAAGTAATTTTTTTATCAAGTTTCTTTTTATCATTCTGAACATTTCTAGATACGTTCGGTGAAATAGCTTTTGTATTAATAACATCGTCTTTACCATTATCATCATCCTCGTCTTCATTGTTGTCGCCTTCCTCGTCATCAACCTCACTGTCATCCCCGTCATGTTGTTGTTCATTCACAAGTGCACCACACAACAACAAAAGTGAGGTTGCGAGAACACAGGCACGTGATCTGAATTTATACATTTTTATATTTCTTCTCCGTCGTTCGCTTTACCGTCGCTCTCATTCTATTCGCTCTGTTCGGCTCCCCTTCGATTATTTTTCTCGGTTCAGTTTTACTCGTTTCGCTGGATTCAGTTTGTCCCTACTTCTCGCTGCTTATGTATATGCTAGTTTTTTTGTATCACTCTTACATGACTTTCGTTCAAAATATGCGATACGGTTTTTCGTTTCCAGTTTATATTTGTCTGGTTTTCTTTTCCTTCTCTTCTGTCTTTTGTCTTTTTCTCCCATTAATTTTTTTTTTTGGTGCATTGGAAACTATCGTCATCGTCGCCGTGCTAAAAACTTTTTAAAGTGAATCTTGCGCTCTTGTTGATCAAGTTTTATTATTGTTGTTACTGTTACTTCTGCCTGGTTGTGGGGATGATTTCAGGTTGGTTGTGACCACACCGGTTACCTTTTGATTCGTTTGGAAAGTTTTCTTCATTCGTCTGCTTTTTTTTTATCATTTGTTGTTGTAATATTGACACGATATTACGTACATATAATTCATAATAGATAATTTTTTGTGCATGTATGTTTGTTTTGGAAATTATTTTCTGATCTACAAAATCTATTATGTAAAGGGTTCCAGAAAAGCAAGGGTTCCAATAAGAGGTGTAATTTTGAATAGCTATGGTCCTGTAAGTGTGGTCGTGGTGGCCATTTGGCTGATGTTCTTTTTCATTATTAACGGCATACCTTCCTCTTTATTACGAAACAAACATGCGATACTTTAACTAAAAAAATTGCATTTTTCTTTGAATATCAAAATTACACCTCTTATTGGAAAACCCTTTACATGTAAACAAGTATTAAAACATTAAATAATATTAAATAAATACTAAGTGTATATAAGAGGTATTCATTAATTGATTAATTAAGTGTGTAAATTAATAAATATTCATACAAAATTGTTGTGGTTTTTGTTGATGGTAATACTGATAAAATTGGACCTTTGATTCGTTAAATCGACCACTACTACCCCTGAATACTATTAGTAACCCTTTAGCTTTCATCCACACAATGAAAAGTCGCTCAATGAATTGATCTCTCAAGCGGATTATTTATTGGAAAACCAATCACACAAAAACAAAACTAACAAAAAAGGGGGGGGGGGGCGGGGGGAATAAAGCAAATCCGTAGCAAATAAATTTTCCAACATAAATTGACAATCAGTAAACAGAGTCAAAAGTGGAAACTGTAACAACAACAATAAAGATGAAAACAAAAAAACCACAACATCAATAACACAAACGTCAGTAAAACATCAATAACAACAACAGGCGACTACACTACCTACAACCTTAACAACAACAACATTTTTTTTATCCACCAATAAATAATGAATAAAAACTAAGATAATCATTACAAAAGCCATAAATTAAGTTTGCTTTCAAATGTAACAAATATTGTATTAAAATTCAAATCACAATCCGCTGGAGCACCATTACCACCACCTTCAAAAGCTATGAAGAACATGTAGTAGCACAACAAGTAACAACAACCATCAGTAGCAGACAGTAACAAAGCAACAACAAATAATATAGAAAACAGCGCTCTAAATCACTTGTATTTGCATTATTTGTACTCTCAACTGTGCTCTCTTTAGCACGATAAGTATGAAATTAAAATCCAGTAAAAGTAAACGTGCGTAAAAGCATTGAATGGAGCATCTCTCTCTTCGGGTGTGTATATATTAATGTATTTGTATTTTTGTTTGACTGCTAGAAAAACCCGTAAATACTCGTATATAATCAACACCATGAGAATATTATTACACTTTAAAGACGAAGACATGGTAAAGTGCGAATGTGAAAGGAAATGTCAGAGTGACGGTGAGGAAAGCTTTGCATAAGATTATAGAGAAGCGTGTCAATATCTGTAACAACAACAACATTTGGTGCAACATTTAAAACTGAGTTTCGATAAAATAACAAACAAAAACGACAAAACCAACAACAACAAAAACGAAAATACTATTGTCATCATCATCACCAACATTGCACCAACTAATTTTTACAACAGTAACCAGAGGATAAAAAAGGGCAACAACTAAGAATTACAAAAACCAAAACCAAATGCTTCTAAAATCTAACAAAATGCACAGCCATCACTGATGAATATATGAATCTTGAATGCATTCAAATGAGGACACCCGAAGAGTAGGGCCAGCCAGCAAGTGACAGAGCTAACGAGAACGCGGGAATTCAGAGTAACAACAACAAAAAAAAAAACCCTGTTGTCGATTAACTGAATATAAAAAGAAAGGTCTTGTTTCAATTAAATTTGAATAAATTGGGGAGATATAAAAATTTGATAAAATTAAATAGTTAAATAAATTTAAAGATATTCTGATGTAGTAATATTGTTAAACTTAAAGAAATGTAAACTTAATTTAAGGAATGTGGAATTTTTAAATAAATAAAATATACAATATAAAATTTAAAAGAATATAAAAATAATTTTTAATGCATTAAAAAAAAGAACTAAATGATGTGAATGTGATGAAATTTAGTGCGATTGGAACACCCTCATTTTCGGGAGTACATATATTGCAGTTTGAGACGTTGAACTCTGGAATATCTCAGTCTCGCTGTACAAGGTGAGAAATTCGCTAAAATTAAATATCTTCAACTTGATAACTTCGGAAATGGTTCAGAAATGTAGAAAAATGTAAATGTTTATATACTTAAAAATTATATAAACAAATTTTATAATATAAAAATTAAAATCATAGAACAGTCAAATGGTTCCCTTCAGTAACGTCGCAATTTAATATGAAACATATGAATAAATAAAAGAATATGAATTTAATAAAATAGCAACGAGCACAATAATAACATTTTATACTAAAATAAATAATTAATTGTTTTGCTTCCGCTCTAAAAGTTTTCTTCTCCTTCTCTTGTTGTTGTTGATTCTGGAGGATTTCTTCGTTGTCGTTTCTCATTTGAAGGCCTTTTGATGGATAAATAAAATTACCTAAGGCCTATTTTAGGGTAACCAAGAAAACAGTAATAACAACATGAATATTTACAGAAGCTTAATAGTTTTTTGGTACCTCAGCACAATTCATGTCATGCTGTTACTTAAAATCCTTGCTGCAACAACAAATTGAGTTAAAAAGGGGGCTTTTTGGGAAAAATTTAAAAGGGTGGCGAGCAAGTTTTTAAGCGAATTTGTTTAGGGTTCACGTGAATCTATAAACGAATATTTGTCGCTGTTGTTGTTATTATTATTATTATTATTATTGTGCCTGTTCTATTGCTTTCGTCGTCATCACTTTGATTGATATCTGTCACCACTTGTTTGTTGTTTGCTGACTCTTTGTTTTTTTTTTCCGGCCTCTATCTATCTATCTCTCTCTTTCTATTACTCTTTTACTCTCACTCAATCTTTATTCTCTGTCCCTCTCTTGTATGTAGAATAATTTCTTGTATATCAAAAACTGAACCCACGAACATTAATAATAATAAAATTTATAGTGAGATTTTCATTTCCAGCGATGGGTTTCTGTTATAAAGAGAGAATATTTGATTTGTCGTGCCTTTTTACTTTTTTGTTAATTGGAAAAAAAATTAATGTTCTTTGTATTAATAATATTGGCTTTATTAATACAAATTAATGATAATTTAATCTTTTTTAAGATTACTAATTTAATAGATTTTTTTTTTTTATTAGTATTTTAATATCCTTGTTATTATTAGTTTTTTTATTATTTCATCATATATAAAGTTTTTGCTATTATTAATAATTTTTACTATTTATTTGTTATTTTCAGCTAACATTTTGTTAAACATATTTAAAGCATTTTTAACATATTTTTAACTATAAATGACAAAAAAGATCCTTTATAAAATGTTCATTTATCTTTTTATTTTTTTTGCTTTCTTTTGTATTCTTTCTAAATATAAACGTTGGGAACATTTATTGTATTTGTATTTTTATTTGGTGCAGTTTTATTTTGTCTTTTTGGACTCGCCTTGCGCTAAGCCCCTCCCGTTCATCCCCATATTTTACCTACCCTTTCATTTGATATGGTTTTTTCTTTGTTTCTCTAAACTTTTGCAAATACATTTGCATATTCAAGTTGTTGTTTGTGTATTTGTTGTTTTGTTATTCTTTTTTTTGGTTTCTTTTCTGTTTCTAGTTTTGTTGTAAACGGTGAGTTCTGTTGCACCCTCTGCGCCTACTATTTATCCTACATCCATTTGGTCGCTTGTCTGAATCCGAGTTTCGCTTAAATTTATTCGAGAGAGTGCAAAAAACGTTGAAGTACCTCCGTTTGGAATCGGAATTGAAATTCCACTAAAAGAGGGTCGATTTTTTCTGTGTGTCACCACCATTACCACCATCCAGCATTGTTGTTTTTGTTGCTCTCGTCGCCGTCACTGCGCCGTATTGTTGTGTATGGTTTTCATTTTTGCTTGCATATTTTTAGGGCGCTAAACTAAAGCAGCAGTAACAGCAACAGCAATATCAACACCAACACCAACAACAACAACACCAACAACAACAACACCAACAACAACACAACAACGCACTGGCAGAACAATAGAACGAAAGGAAATAATTTCTTTGCTCTGAAAAGTTCTCAAAAAAAAAAAAAGATGTGGAATAAAACCATAGAACATTAAAAATAAAAAAAAAAACAACCAACACAATTCTAGTGGCTTGCAGAAATTATGGCAAAAATGAACGGAAGAAGAAAATAAAAACGCTGGCGATGGGCGTGAGAAGAAATCATTTGGTTCTCGGTGTGGATTGTCAGGAAATCGGCGAATAAATGACGAGATTTCGTTATGAATTCATTTCACAAGTTTGCTCCTGCTGCTGCAGCGGTTTTTCGAAAGAACGCTTATTTTTAGGTAGTGAAAAGCGAACGAAAACGAAGGGTCGAGCGATTTAAGGGTTAATGCTCCATTTTCAGTTATTTCACTTCTATTCACTGCTATTTTTTTATGAATAACAATTGTAATTAAGAGAATAAAATTTACCTTTCGAAATTCCTTTAAAAATGTGTCCAGTTTTCTTTCAGGCATAAAATTAAAAAAGTGTAAAATTTTAACAAATCTAAACTTAATCCAAAATTTAACACTTTTGTCCTAGGCTCATCTTGATTTTAATTAAACAATTATGAAATTCATATCATCAATGTGATCATAATGAAATCTTTTCAGTGATAATAAACGTATGGAGAATTTTTGGTAGATTTAATATGTAGAAAAAGTATTCTTCCTCTTGTATCATAAGTTATCTGTCATTATTTCTTATAGTACAATCCTGCAATATTAATCTTCGCTACAATATAAAGTAAGGTTATATTAGGTTAGGTTAAACTTTGGTATGGTTAGGTAACTAATAACACAATATACTTATAATGTGTAATTCTAAATATTAACCAGATCTTATCTATTCGTATGATACAATATTGCCATGTAAATATTTGTAACAATATAATTTTGCAAGTAAGTTTTACAGCACATCCTTTTTAATTCAATTCGATTAATTTTCTTAACGGAATTTTTATTTTTCCTAAAGCCATCCAGTCTTCAGTAACAGTATCTATCGGGTGCATAAATAAAATTGGAGCAACTCCTGTTCTTAGAGACTAAAGGCTCTCGGCGGCACATTGTCAAGACTCTATGTGAAAAAAAAACGTTGAAAAATAATCATGCTAAAAAAGTTACTCTCTCCTACTCTGCAACTAGTCGTAAAAATATTCATATTGCTAGGGTAAAAAACGAAAGAAAAATGTGACTGACGTGACATGGAACAACGGCACGACAACAACTGATGTCTCTTTCCTTTCCTCTTTTTTAATTCTCTGCGTATCTTTTTTCCAGTTTTACTCAAATTGCTATTGCTCTTGCGATTACTACTGTTGTTCTCGTTGTTATTGTTGTTGTTATAGTTGGTTTTATTGTTGTTTTTCATCCTTCAACATTGTGGGCAAATGTTGAGCTTCGCTTTCGCCCATTTGACGAAGGAGATAAAGAAGAAGAATAGCAGCAGAAGCTCTCTTACATTTTGCTTACATTTCAGCTTTATAATACTACTGCTCCCCCCTTCTCTCATATGAACGACAGCCTGACCACCCGACCGACTGCCTCCTGAAATTTTTATTCAGCATTTTCTTTTATTTTATTTGTTTGAGTCCTTTTCTGGTTTTCATTTTTACCATTTTTTACTTCGACTTTTCAATCATTTCTTTGCATTCATCCAGTGAACACAAGAAGAATAAGGAGAGGAAGAAGAAGAAATGAAGACCCTACGAGGTGGTGGTTCACTTAAATATCTAGTTAATTTTTGTCTAAGGAAAGTAGAAAGCAATTTAAGGGGATTAAAAATCGTAAAAATTCTCTTTATTAACAGAGATAGTTCATCATCATCATCTGCTTTTTATCACATGTAAAATTAGAGAACTTTTCTCCACAGTTTCAGGGTTCTGGGTTCTGGTAAAATTATCTTTTCCCGAAATTCAGGATAGTTTCCGGTATTTTTCCGAATAACTTCAGTTATGATTAGTTTCAATACTTGTTATTGTTATTTAATTATTCTTGAATAAACGTTGATTTAATAACCTTTTTTTAAAAAGTTAAAGATATAATGTCTTTATTTTGTTGGTCCAGATTTTCTAGAAACACTCCGATCAGAGTATATCGTTTTCTGTTTCGGTTTTCAACAACTCGAGAAAAATTGATTAATTCAATATATTGGATTTAGTGATTAGATTGTTCTATAATTAGAACGATTAATTGATAAGAATAAGATTGAAATTAAATTTAATTTTAAAAGTTAGATCATAAGTTAATCATAGTTTAATAATGAGTTAATTTTACAATAAATAATAAACAAAAATGTTTTTGGTTCTTAATTGTTGGTTACTCAGTAAAAATTTTTATTTTCGGATTTTTTCCCTCTGAAATATATCTATAAGAATTATTTTTTAATATTTTATTTATTTACTTTATTTACTAATGTGTATTTATTCAATTTTATTATAATCTTTCTTTTCATTACAATAATGTTTTTTGGTCACTATAGTCTTGTAATAATTTTTTTAATTATAATCGAATCGAATTATTTTATGGCGACATGCTCTCAACATCATTTCGCTAATTTGTCTGGCCCGGTCTGTTGTGTTCCGTTTTACCGCACACTATAAAAACCGAAAATTAGTTAAACCTATAAAAATTGTACTCACATTAGCAGAAAAGAAAAATAAAATAAGCACCAAAATTTTATTTTATTTACTCAAAAGCTATAAAGAAGAATAATAAAATTTGTACACTTATTAAGTTAAGTATATTCTATTCTCTCTCTCGCCTATTATCTCGTTTAATGCTTCAATGTATAGTATTTCGTCTAAGTTTTTAGTACTCATTTCATCTGATTTCTCTCATTTTCTGTATTGTACTTTTTACTCAATTTCAGTAGATTGGTTTTATTATATTTTTGACTTTTTCTTTTCCTCTTTTTTAAAGGAATATTACTGTCTCTCTCTATCTCTTTCTCTCTCTTATATTCCTAGTCTTATATTTTAAATTTATTCTACTTACTTTCTGTGCTAACGTTATTAACTTCACGTTGCTTGCTATGGTGACATTTCGGTGTACCGTTTGTTTGAACAACTGTCAGGGTCAGGGTACTTGCTAGTTTTTTGTTGTTGTTTTGTTCTATTTATCTTTTTCTATAAATTTATTCTTGGAATTGAATTTTCTTTTATATTTTTGAAAGTTGTTTTTGTTGATATTTTTTCTTGTTTTTTATATCTTAAACTAAGTTATGAAATAATAAAAGTTAAGTTAAGAATAAATAAAAAGCAAATAATTTTCACAGCTTGTTTTCCTGAAAAAGTTTTTTAGTCAAACTTACTATTTTACGAAAATCTGTAGTTCCGATTTGATTGCTTCTGTAATTGATGTGCTATGCCAAAACCTAAGACTTGCAGAAGAAAGTTCTTAAATAATAATTCAAGGGGTCCCTAATTTTTTGATTTTACAGGTGCCCCCCTTAAGGACTCCCCCTTTAAAAAAAGGACTTCGGGACTGCATGAAAATATTTAATTATGTATAAATAAAACATTACATATAAAAACAATTATTAAACAATTACAACAAAAACAAACTAATGAGTTATTTACCTTATAATAATAATGAATTATTTATAAAAGTGATTGTCGTATCAATTACATTCAAACTTATTGCTTCTTTTTAATGATTCTCACGGATCGTTGTTTGATTGAAAAAATAAATAATAGAAATTCGAACAAATAAAACCACTTTTGCCTCCCAATAAAGACGATATGTAAGCCATCAATTATTCTCTTTATTCTAAGCCCTAAAAGTAAACGGAAATTTTACTTTAACAACGAAAAAACACACAAATATGTACAATAACAACAGTAATAATGATAATAATAATAATAATAATAATAAAGTGATACGAACGAAACAGTTTAATCAATTTGAAATTAATACACTTTTCTAGTTTGCTTTCGATAATCATACCGAGCTACTGATCGGGCAAATAAACACTAGTCAAAAGCAGATAAACACACACACCCACAACCCACAAACACATACATATACTTGAAACCATCAAACACGCAAAAATAAACAGAATACGCACTCAAACACAAACATAGACAAATGAAAATTAAATGAAATGCTTTGCGTGTGAGCTTTAACGAGAAAATAAATAAATAAATAAATAACCATATAAACAAGAATTGGCGGTGGCTGGGGGCGGGTTGTAGTTGAAAGGCGGATTGTGTTGTGCGGTGATGAGATGATTGTGGACGGGAGGTCGAACCGTGGCTAAACTACGGAAATGAAATTATAACGCGGCAAAAGTACATAAACATTAGTTAGGCGACGGAAGGGAATCAGTATACTATATATACAGGGTGTTTCGCATAAGAGGGGACAGAAGATCAGGGCGTGTAGGTTGGGTTGAGACAAGAAAAAAATCGTATGGGAGGGGGCTGTGGGTCAATTTCCCTCCGTTTAGACGGGAGGTGCCATTTTATAAAAATTCGACTTAACATAAAAAAAAATATTAAAAAATAATGGTTTGACCTAGATAACTTTTGCGTGCTGATTTTAAACAGCCAAAAATCTGCTTCTTAATATCCTTTTTAAATTAGATTCCTATGTCAAACAGTTTTTGAGAAAATTAATGCCAAAATTAAAATTTGGAAAAAAAAATTTCGAAAAAAATTTTTGGTCGCAATTTTTTTTTAATTACGGTATTAAGTATAAATTTTTTCCGACCATAAAATTCTCTAATCAATTCTAAAGAGAATGCTTTAAACCGGAAGGATCTATGTTTTGTTGTTTCTGAGAAAAGTGGAAATTACGAACTAAACTCCTTCCTTTTTCCATATTTTTGCACCAGTAATAAAACACAAGTAGCCAAAAAATTGGTGTTTGAAAGGAATGCTTCGGTAGGTATGCTTCGTAATTTTAATTTTTCTCGGAAACTACAAAACATGGATCCTTCCGGTTTAAAGCATTCTCTTTAGAATTGATTAGAGAATTTTATGGTCGGAAAAAATTTATACTTAATACCGTAATTTAAAAAAAAAATTGCGACCAAAAATTTTTTTCGAAATTTTTTTTTTTCAAATTTTAACTTTGGCATTAATTTTCTCAAAAACTGTTTGACATAGGAACCTAATTTAAAAAGGATATTAAGAAGCGGATATTTAACTTTGAAAACCAGCAAGCAAAAGTTATCTAGGTCAAACCATTATTTTTTAATATTTTTTTTTTTCGATGTTAAGTCGAATTTTTATAAAACAACCCTCCCGTCTAAACGGTGGGAAATTGGGCCCCCCCTCCCATACGATTTATTTGTTGTCTCGACCCAACCTCCACGCCCTAATCTTCTGTCCCCTCTTATGCGAAACACCCTGTATATGTATGTACATATATGATGAAGTATAAATACATTATAATGAAAACACAAATAATTGATATCTATCCACAACAACAACGACAAAAGTTGCTGTCTAAATTACGCGTTATCTCTATGACAGCAAATAAGGCAACGGTTCAGTGGCTGATTTTGGATGTTTTCGAAAATATAGTATATTTTAAAATGAAATTCAGAAAAAGAAGAGGAAGAATGCTGACTGTGCATATTTATACCTTACACTGGAAATGAAGGATGAAATGGTATATCAAATTTGCCCATCCGGCAAAAAGCTAACATCTGTATGTTTCGTATTAATGTTATACGCTCGGCAAGGAATGGGCGTGGACCGCCCACTATTCTATACTATGTACTATGCAGGATTTTCTTCCTATAAAATTGCTTTGGCACTGCTACGAACACTAACTAAATAAAATCAGTAAGCGTTGTAACACAAATATTCGACTCCAATAATACTTATATATAACTTGCCCATTTTATCCCAAAATGGTCCTTATGGGCCATTTTAGACTTTCCTCTCTAAGGGTCTGAATTAAAGAATCTTTCACCAGAATTCATACACAACTTTGTCCTGACCGATTATAAAGCTATGTTATTGTTATTTTACTATAATTTCTAAGCTATTTAATTTTTAAATTGTTATAAATGAAGTCTGGAGCTTAAGTTAGTAGTTAAAATACATACAAAAAAAACAATTAGATTAAATTTTCCACATATATATTAATTTAACTTTTCTTTTTTTGCTTATTCATTTATTTTTGTAATTCACACATGTATCTATTTTTAGAGTTGGAACTTTAGTCCATCCACTAGTAGTTGATGTATAGTCATAGTTGCAATAGCCTTGTTTTTACTTGTATTGCATGTTTATAGTGTTTGTATTAATTGTTGTTGTGTTTTATATTGTTGTGTTTATGCTTGTTATTGTTGTGACATCCCAAAGCGTACACACCGTTATCTATCTGTTCATTCATTCTTTTTTTATCTGTTTGCTTTGCCACATTTTAATTATTCTTTATGAACTACTTTCTTGACCAATACCAGCAGCAACAACTACAACAATCACTATAGCAATCATAACAACTTAGCGACATTTCGTCTGTAAACTGCACCCATTATTTCTGTGAAAATATTGCAAAATTTTTTCTTTACATACAAATACATATATTAATTGGGAATTCTCTTAAGTTATTTAATTAAATAATTGCATGTTAATATTGCAACATTGTATTGTTTCATTATATTTGTGAAATTTTATTATTATTTTTTTATTATTATTAAATAAATAAATAAATTTTAATAAATTATTTTTTCTTTATGTCTTAATTAAAATGAATACTATTAAAATTAATATTAAAAACTATTTAATATATTAAAGTAATTATTTATTATTAGATAGACACACATACATACGCGCATGCTTGCATAAACTGTTTCTCTCTCTCGCTCCTCTCATTCACTCAACTCGCCGCCAACCAATAAAAATATATAGTGCACGCATGAAATGCATTTTTAGCGTAGTAGAGACCCTTTCTAAGTGTTTTTTTTACTTTATTCATCAACGTGATTCTGTTACTAAAACTACTTTTGTAGGTGATACTTTTTTAAAATTATAGTTAACTAAAAAGTTCAAACAAAAATAACAACAAGAAAACTTTCCTTAATTGGATAAGCCTGGAATGCGAGTAATCAAAGGAGCGTAAACAAAACACGCATACGTAACAAGTACAAATGGTTTACTATTTATTTGGTCTAGTCGAAGTAGAAATACCCTACCCTACCCTTTATACCATATGTATAATTTGTTCATCGCTGGTACAATACATAATAAAAACTCAGATAATAGATGAAATGCCTGATATACGAGGTCTGTTCGCGAAATTTTCGCGAATTTTGTGTTTTTTCAAAAATTTATTCATGATTTATTATGAAGGGGACTATTTTGTCCCCTTCAAAGTAATCCCCATCAGATATTATACATTTGTGCCGACGTGTTTTCCAATCCTCGAAGTATTTAAAAAATCAGTGTTAGTGATCTTGTTCAGCTCTTCCTTCGATGCCAAAACCTTCACATTCGATCGAAATTGGACAGCTTCCATTGGGATGATTGAACTTTGCTTTCTACGTCATAACCATAAACCCATGATTCGTCATGAAACAGATTCTTGGATCCATTTTATGGAATAGGCAATAATCAAAGACGGGACAAAACAAACGTCCAAACAAAATAGCTGTAAAAAATTAACTGAACGTTCCAAGTGGCCGAAATTGTAAGAATATGTGAGGGACATGAGTACCAACATAACACCACAAAAAAACTTAAAATCGAAAAATTCGCAATTCGCCACGCCTCCTTTTTATGTCTATAGGATGTAAAAACGAAAAGTTAATAAGCACATATTGTTGTGCCTTTCAAATGTAGGGTGCGTACACTTAATAATAAAAATAATTGAGTATATGTACGTACTTAATAATAAAAGAACTTGCAATCATTAAATCTACGTTATTAAATTAAATTTTAGATGCGATTTTTAATGGGTAGCTTAGTATCTGTCATTGCTTTTGGAACATTAGGTGTAAGAGAGAAGAGAGATGTTATCGGGTAACCAGGTAACCAGCTGGCATTATTAAAAAATGCTTTCTTCTTCGAGCCATTAAAATACTGAGGATGTGATTAAAAAAGTTATTGCTGCACTTAAAATTCTATTCCGACTTAAAATTGCATTAAATTTTTATGAAAAAAATAAGGTAAAGTTATGGCTTTTAGTAGAGCTGGGTTTAAGGGTTGAAAGAGCTTGTTTTATAATTAAATTTTTTGTAAAAAAAACATGCCGTGTTTTCATCCTTCCAAGATTTGTTTTATTCAGCAAATTTTTATTTGTTATAGCGAAGGAAATCGTTATTCACCGTAAAGAATTGATTTATGTGTATTAAAAAGATTTCATTTACTTTACAGGTAGTTTTAGAGGTGCTCCTATCTTTCAATTTCGAATAATAACTTTAAAATTACATGCTTTAATATTTAGTTTTACTTTAAAATGTAATGTAAATCTGAGCTTAATTTATAGTAATTGCACTGAAAAGTAATAATAAACTTGACGAGGGATGACAAAAACTCGTTCCAAAATACCACCCTATCGGAAAAATAAATGAAAACCAAGAAACTTTTATTTGAGCAATCGGTTTTTAATCGCTTATCATTTTATCAAATATTTAATAGCTTTTTAATATTATGAGGCACTTAAGACACTTAATTTTCTTTTAAAAATTTCATTAACTTTTTCATAGTTAATACATATATATATAAAGCTAACACTTGAATACTTGAACTGGAATCGCATTTTTTTAATTCTAACGACGACTTTTGAATGCTATCTTGACACTTATTTTTCTTAATTTAGTATATTCCTAGAGTTTAGTTTCTTCTTTTCTATTATTTATGTGTTTATTCAGCCATTTATTTATGAAACCTGCGTTTTTTGAGCTGTTGCCATGTTGCTCTTTGCTTTGTTTTTAGTTTTGTTTTTTATGGTAACCTTGTTCGAGTTCTTCTTACAAATAGCGCCGTGCTTAGTGGAGGAATCGCACCATCTTGTCATTGCCAACCTGTATAGCGCCACCCTCCTGTTGCCTACCTGAGGTAACTGTGTACCGGCCTTATTTTGCTCGTTTAGCTCGACTGTTGGCAGTCATGGTTAATATTTAGTGTGAAAAATATTTACAATGCTCCTGCTACATACTCCTTCGCTGTTGCTTTGTTGTTATTATTCTCGTTTCGTTTTCTTCTTTACATATAATTTTTTTCCCTGGTGGTTGTTTAGCGGTGTTGCTTTTGGCAAGTTGGATCTTCTGGAAAACCAAGAACAACAAAACGAAGAATAATAAAAACCAAGATGGTGCTGATAATAAAGCTTATGAGTTCAAAACGACCCACCAGCTTTGACTTTGATATTGATGTTGACGTTAAGTTTACATTGTTCAAAATGTTCTACGATTATTTAAAAATATAATGAAAAGTCATAATCGAATAACTTTATTCAATTTTATGAGAGTCTCTAAAAAGTAAGGATCTTTTATACATATGTATATCTTATATGTATACTATATTCTCTTGAATGATTTTTAGAAAATGTAAAAACAATGCACACGTAATTGTGAATATTTTTCCTCAATTCTCCAAGTCGGTTAAATAAACTTGTCCTTGAGCGGTTTTTTTCTTTATTAGCGGCGAAGTCGAATCGAGCGAATCGATCAACTGAACCACTAAATCTTGTTGCTTCCAGCACGCCTTCTGACTGGATTGGCTTGGCGTCACGTCACACCGCTTCAGAACACAGCGTCAGCAAGTCTTGTTGTTTATTGTTGTTGCTTTATTGCTATTTATGTGTATTTTTGTTGTTGGTTTTTTATTATAGTTCTCCAACAATCAGGCGTGTTGAAATGGTTATCTTTCAATGAAATATCAAGAATAGCAATAACAACCAACAACAACAGTAGTTCATCGATGATCATGATGGTGATGTTGAGTGATGATGAAATAATAGTAAATATAAAACCTCAAAAATTTATATTCGATTGTATAACTGCAAGAATTTAATTGCTGTATTATTAATAGTTTCGAAAATTATTTCTAAACTTTTAGATAAAACAAATTGCTAAGAATCCAGTTCAAAATTATTTAGACATAAAACGACCGTGAAATACATCCCCGAGGAACATTTCTAAAATCTGCTATTATCTCTAATCTTATATGAAAAGAACTATCATAAAACATTTATCATTTTATTTTTATGCACGTGCAAAAACTTACGTTCTCTATCTCTTTCTTTTTTCAGGTAAGCAAATCGGAAACTCGTAAAAGTGTATACAAGATTCTACAACTAGCATAGTTTGAGGTAAAGAATAATTTACTTTTGCTTAAGTTATGTGTTCTAAAGCAGTTGGCTTGGAATGATTTTTGTAAAATCTTGGTTGGTAATGGAGACTGACCGTCATCTTCTAAGTAAATGTCCAGAATTAGCAAGAATAAGATTCCAAGCTCTTACTTCTTTCAGACTGTTCTAAAGGATGTAAAAATTACGTACCTGAAAACTTTGTGTACTTGTTCTAAGTGAGCCGACATTCGTCTGCCACGCTACCTAACCTAACCTAAACTGATGCAAGTTAGATAATCAGATAATAATTGGAGGTAGGCTATGCTTGCAAGGGCATCAAGGTCACGAGTTAAAGTAAATAAAAAAATTGTGCAAACATCAAGAAACAGATTGTGAGTGATATTTGTTTATTCTGTCAAAAGCTATTACGTCTTTTGAAATGAATAAGAGTGAAAAGGAACACGTTTCATTTATTTAGAAATTGTAGAAACGTAGACATTATTTAATATCAGTAATTCTGTGATACAAAGTTTGGGATACGAGTTTTAAGTCTAGAAATTTTGGGTTCATAGACGTATCTCACTCTCAACTCGAAAAATCATCACAAAGCAACCCTAATTGATTAGTAATCGGAAGCAGAATTCTACTCGTGACTCCACCAAAGTGTCGCAGATGTTACAGGAATTGTTATTGAATTAAAGGGATGATCTGACACATCTAATATATCTTTTTTATATTTTTCAGAATCAGAATCAATTCGAACTCAAGAATCTCAAGAATCCTTTGGTTTCCAAAAAATGTTTTGAACTCACAGTTTCCCTTTAACAAACTTGCCACTTAAGACGTTTTTTGTTTTGAAAAACTACTTTATATTAATAATTAATGTAATCTCAGGCTACGATAAGCTCCTGAAAGTTGTGCTTCCTGGTGGCATTCGTGTGGTGTGTTATTGATTCTGTATTGGCACGTTTTAAAAGAATTTCAAGAAGTTCAATTTAACAACATAAAAATCACAAAATAATTTTTAAAAGTACATTAAAATCGGTCCGG
This sequence comes from Myopa testacea, assembly GCA_949629155.1. Classification (NCBI taxonomy): domain Eukaryota; kingdom Metazoa; phylum Arthropoda; class Insecta; order Diptera; family Conopidae; genus Myopa; species Myopa testacea. The sequence continues at coordinate 10,598,912 of OX451347.1, forward strand.
TGGGACGAAATTAAATCGTTTCTAACAAACACAAATAAGCAAACAAAATGAATTCCAATTGTAACTTTCGAAGAAAACTTTCAACGAGATATACTGCAAAATGTTGCCTTAAAATTCAATCAGTTCGCTGCACTCTACTTGCACACTCTTTAAGTTACCATCACTTCACTTTATCTGCCTCTTTCTATATATTACAATCTTTCTATATCTTTATCTGTCTCTCTCTTACTTACTAACACATAGCCACACTATTCCAAATCTATGATGTTTTTTTTTACGAAAAATTTTTTGGTGCCAATTTTTTTTTTTTAATTAATTAATTAAAAAATAAGTACACATTTTTTTTCTATCACAAAATTCTCTAATCAATCTATCAATTAATCAATCTATCTAATCAATTCTAAAGATAATGCTCCAAATCGGGAGGATCTGTGTTCTGTAGTCTTCGAGAAAATTAAAAATTACGAACTAATCTTCTCTTCCAGAGCAGAAGTAATAAAACACAAGTTCAGAGCAGAAGTAATAAAACACAAAAATATTTTTGCAGCAGTAATGAAACACAAGAATCCAAAAAAATTGGTAGTTGAAAGTAAACTATACTTCGTCATTTTCACATTTCTTGGGAACTACAGCACATAATTTAAATCTTCCGGTTTAAAGGATGTATCTTTAATGGTAATTGTTTTCAGAGGTATGGACATTAGGGTGGACGCCGCAGCATTCTTTTACGCCGCCCCCTAAAATTGTTCCATTGGATAAAGAAATAATTTCTGTAAAATATGAAGTTGATCGGATAACAGAAAGACGTGGCACATTCATATGAAACTTGCAAAAAATGCGAAATTTGTATCAACGAAAACAAATGAAGCAAACATTTTTAATAATGGTTAAATGTTCTTCATATTCAAGAATATACATAATATTAGTGATACAGTATAGTTTTTTTAGCATAATAATTAACTAATACCTGCATTTTTTAAATTGTAGACATTAAATTTTATGCATCTTATTGTGAGTTTCCTTTTTTTTTAGTTATACAGGATGTTTCGTATAAGAGCAGACAAAAAGCTAGGGCACGTAGGTTGGGTCGAGACAAGAAAAAAATCGTATTGGTGAGGGGTGCATTTCCCCTCGTTTAGGCGGGAGAGGCCATTTTTTAAAAACTCGACTAAAAACCGGGAAAAAAATATTAAAAAATAACGACGATATCTGGATCACTTTCGCTTATTGGGTTTGAAAGCCAAATATCGACCTCTTAACATCCTCTTTAAATTAGGTTCCTACGTCAAACAGTTTTTGAGAAAATTAATGCCAAAGTTAAAATTTGGAATAAAAATTTTAAAAAAAAAACTTTTTGTCGCAATTTTTTCGTTAAAATACGGTATTATGTATAAATTTTTGTCTGACCATAAAATTCTCTAATCAATTCTAAAGAGAATGCTTCAAACCGGAAGGTTCTATGTTTTGTAGTTTATATATACATATATTTATATCATTCAACAAGTGATAGTTGCATAAAAAGATTGCAAACATTTAAAAAAATAATAGAAATAAATAAGCATACCATAAAAACGTCTCAGTTAAATTGGAAGCGGTATATTTGCAAATCTGTCATTACACCTGAAATTGTTGACATTATTGTAATGCAAACAAATGTAAAAGCTAGAACGGAAATGGAAAAATTCAATAAGTAATATCCAAGAAATACTCGCCAGTGGACAGCGATTAGAGATAAAGAACTGTATGCATATTTTTGGGTACTGCTAGCTGCCGTAAGTATGGTGGGCCTGCGACTCATCGAATGTTTATCCGAGCAAAGTAATTCTGTACACTGGAAAAGAACGGGAACATAATCAAGGAGAAAGACAAGAGGCAAAGAGGTGGCCACTAGCCTTTTTCTACAATATGCTGGATATATCTGCACTGGCTGCATACATCATATATAATATTTCACATCAGTCTGAATGCACACAAAAAGCGAATGCTCGCAGGATTTTTTTGAAAGCTCTCGCAGAGGATTTGTGACTCCATATATTGAAGACCGACTGAGAAATCCACAAATACTTGAAACATTTCCAGTTAAAAATGCACTAGTCATTTTTGGGAATACCTCTCAGCAAAAAAATTGCACAAACAACAACACTGGCATTACAGTATCAAACAATAAAAAATCTTGCTCTATATGTAGGGCGAATGATAAAAGACAGCGTAAAACAAGATTTAGTTGTCATATTTGTAATGATCCTGTATATTTACAACATAGCCAAGCTTTATATAAATGCCAAAATATTTAAATTAAAGCCAAAGGTATTTAATAAAGTGTGGCTTTTTTCTAATTTCACAACAAATTTGATATTTTTTCTTACTTTTTTGGGGAAATTGCCTTGCTTACATGCAAAGCATACTGTAGGTCTGACCAGACCTACAAGCAAAAGTTAAATTGATCTAACCATTATTTTCGGAGAAATATAAAAACGCTTTGTGATATAAAATAAATATAGAAACGCAATTATTTCTATTTCAAAACTTAGTGTTCGTTGTGCCACGTCTTCCCGACGTCAAATCGATCTAAAATTTTGTACTAATTACTTTTTCATGAAATAGTACAAGTTTAGAGGGCGGCGTGCTAAAAATGTTATGGTCGAAAAATAAGGTCCACCTTAATGTACATGTTTACAAAAAATTTTGTTAATTGTTTACACAAAAGAGTCAAGTTTGGGTACTGTAGTTTTTGGGTCCATAAAATAGATCATGCGAAAGCTCTGACTAATTAATAGTACTAAAGTCATAAAAATAATAGTTATTAAAAGTCATAGTATGAGAAAAATGTATGTCTAGTGTACAAAAAACTAGATAATGATCAGACAGAAAGTAATCTGATTAAACAACAATACGTTTGACTTATCCGAGGTTAAAAAATAATCGAGCAGATTTGGTTGATCTCCATCTAAATACCGCGTAGATGGAATCATTAACTATTAAGAGGCTGAGTGATGAAATATGATCAGAGACTTGGTTGCACTATCATTGCACAATAAGTTAATATTGACGTCAATACGTAACACGAAGTACGTGAAATTAGTTGATGGATCAGAAAAATCTGAAAATAAGTTGTCAAGTCTATAACTCTTACTAGGGTTATATACGCAGGTCAGACACATGTACACCCCGTGCCAAAAAAAAGCCGCACTAGTAAAATTTCATTACTCATGCAAAATTTAATAAAAAAAGGAAAACTACCTGAAAGATTTTTTTTTTTTATATTATTTGATCCCTATAGCCTCTATCGGAAAAAAAAATCTTCAAAAAAAAGAAAAGGGTTGGCCGGCAGCCCGATTTCCGCTAAAAAGGTGGAAAAACCCAAGAACTAATTTTTTTTACCTTTGTTAAAAAAGAGGTAATAAAATAAGGAATGTTAGTTTTTTTGATTTCTATTATTTTTATTATGTTCAAATATTCTTAGAATTCTTTTCTTTAAATTTTTCTTTTTTCTTTAAATTTTTTTCCAGTATCCAGTTGATCCTCCTTTGGCCTTCAAAACAGCTTCCACTCTTCTGGGCATTGAATCATAGAGATTTTGGATGTGGTTCTTGATTTCTTCATCGTACCACACTTAATTTATAATAATTTTTCGCTCCTCGATAGATTTCGGAGATATTTCTTGGATTTTTCGCTGCATCCCACAAATTTTTTGATGGTATTAAGGTCTGGGCTATTTCCTGGCTAGGACACCGATAATATCCCCAGATTTTCTTTTAATTGTGTTACCTATGAATCCACAATGACCGTTAGAATGCATTTTTAGGTAAAACCTAAAGGTTTACTCACAGGGGGAGCTCGGTGGCAAGGTGCACTAGTGCCTTGAAAAAGTGTGTTTTCAACATAGCAGCTCAGCTCCTCGATTGTTGAACCACGCCTTTTTTGATAACATTTTTATACTTTTCTGCATTCACGGAACCTCCAGCAATAAAATTTGTCCAACTCCATAATATGTTATGCATCCCCATACCAAAACATAAGGTGAATGCTTGACTGTTCGAAGAATGCACTCATCGGAATATCGTTCCTTCGATCTCCTTCGAACTGTGGCTTTTCCATCGGGCCCAATCAAATTGAACTTCGATTCATCAGAGAATATGACATTTCTCCAATCAGAAGCTATCCATTTTTTATGCGCCTTGGTCCATTCTAACCGTTATTTCTTCATAGCCGCTGTTAAAACCACCTTTTTGGGTGGTCGGCGAGCTGCAAGACCCATATTCGTTAGGCGTCTGGAGACAGTTCTTCTACTGGTTTGCATTCCCAGCTTTACCTGAAGGTCTCTCCTTAGTTCCCTAGCAAATTGGAACCGATTTCGAAGGCACATTCGTTCCAACGATCGATCTTTCCGCGGTGTACTGGTTCTTGGTCTCCCACTTCCGGTTTTCCTCTGTATGCTTCCGGTTACTTGAATTTTTTTTAAAGAAAGGCGCACTGTGCTTTCGTTGCACCCATTTAATTGAGAAATTTTTTTATTCACATAGTTTTCTCCACTCACTGCTATAATACGGCCTTTTTGTTTTTGGTTTATTACCATATTTAAAACTTCTAAAAAAATACTTCGGATGGACGTTCTCTGATTTCTCAAATGTTAATGGACAAATTTTGACAGAGTGTGTCTTTTTATAGCAAAAATATATTTATAAACAGGTAAAAAGAAAATTTACTATAAGTCGAAACCCTTTCCTAACATTTTTTACCTGCAAAGTGCTAAATATGCAAGTTTTCTAGGAGCGGCTTTTTTTTGGCACGGGGTGTATATTAAATGAGTTGTCATGGATGCCAACACTTTAGTATTCAATATTGCTTTTCTCTGATTAATAGACCAGAGCTGACTTTTTTTGATCCGTCCGTCCTTTTGTCACGGCTGTCATTTCTAAATACATTAAAGTTTCCAATGTTATATAAGGAATGGCTGTTATCATTAACAAACCAAGTTTCGGACACACAGATAACATCAATAGGTTTTAGCTCGTCCCTTTTAATCCTTACTAGGGTTATATACACAAGTCACACATATATTAAATTAGTTGTCATAGATGCCAATACTTAAGTACTCAATAATGTCATCCTCTGAACATCAGTTTACTGAGTTTCAGTTTACTGTGTTTGAGATATATTGCAGAATAATTAGATAGGCTTTTCTTTCCGATCAAAATGTTTGAGATATATTGCAGAATAATTAGATAGGTTTTTCTTTCTTTTAAGTGTGTATCACAACGAATCGGATTATATAATAAAAAAATTGAATTTTCCTCATAGAACAATGAAAAATAATAATAAATTCGTTTTTTAGAATAGTTTTTTTATATGTAAATAGTTTTTCAGGAACAAGTGTATTGCGGCAATAAATTGCAAAACCCCTTTTCTCATTATCACGCCTGTAATTTCTAAATGAATTCAAATTTTTAATATTACATGCAGAATTCTTATTATTATTAACAAGTTTCTGACACACATATAACATCAATAGCTACCGTCCGCATTCTTGTAAGATCATTTATGTTATAATCTGCGTTTTTAGCTCGTCCCTTTTAATCCTTGTTAGTTTATATAAGCAAGTCACACATATATTAAATGAGTTGTCATAGATGCCAACACTTAAGTACTCAATAATGTTTTCCTCATCTGAACAGCAGCTGACTAGTGTATTGCAGCAGTAAATAGCAAAACCGCTTTTCTGATTATCACGCCTGTAATTTCTAAATGAATTCAAATTTTTAATGTTATATGTATGCAGAATTCTTATTATAATTAACCCCCTTATTCAGAGAGTCACCTGGAGTGAGTCAGACGTCGTCGTCGAAAAGTCACCTGAGTGGAAGACGTCGTATTCACAGAGTCACTTTTTGAAAGGTGACTAGCATTTACGTCGTGCTCACCTCAATTTACGTTGCGCTCATATATGACAGCTTGGTTTGTGTACTAGCTAGCATTTTGGTGTTACAACACAAAAATTTTACTATGGTGTTTATGTTGAAATAATAAAATTCTTAAAAAATAGATTTTTTTTCGCGAAATTAGATTTATAAATGTAGTAAAAATAAAGAATAACCTTAGGAGTTTATGAGAGGAATGTTTATTTTGTTTTTCTATTGTATTTTCGTCATTTAAATTGCATCAAAATATTTTAACATTGATTTTTCTGTTGAAAATTTGCAACACTGTAAAATTGTAAACAATCGGGAATTCTAAACAATTGCAAAGTGCCAAATGTTTATGTGTTATGTTTATCAAGCGCCTGTTTTTTAGTCATCTATAATTTTTAAATCTGGATTCTTTAATGCTACTGGGGCTACCTCATATAGCCGCAATATCCGCATGAACTTGTCCCAGCTTAATTTTGGTGCGTGATTTGAAATCTCTTCATATCTAGAATTGTAACATATGTAAACAAGTGCACATATGACAATTAAAACGTTAATAGGCCCTTTCCTTCCTTTTCACTGTACGCTATATTTTAAGAATTAATAAAATATTTAAGAAAAATTGTTGTAATTATTTATTATTTGTTAAAAAACTTTATTGTTTTACTTTTCCTTTGTTATATCCATATTCACAATTCTATACTTTGTGTGTATTGTTAATTTTCAAGGATCACAAGAAAATAACGGGAAGCAACGATTTTTTTTAGCAAAGTTCTATAAATCGAAAAGAAACAAAGTAGAAAAGAAAAATTTTTCTTTGCGAAAATATACGATTTTCTCCAGAAAAAAACAGTTTTTCAAAATAACATTATATAATATATATTTATTTATTTTATAATACAATAATTATAATTATAATAACTTTTTATAATTATAATACAAAATATAATTATAACATAAAAAAATCATAAAAGATAAATATAAAAAATAAGCAATAACCTGCAAAATATTTCATTTTTAGCAAGAGACGACACCAAGACGACACCTAAGAGGCTGTCGTCATATTTGACAGCTCAAGTCGGCGTTTGTCGTCTCTGTGAATAGGTTTTTGCTCACCTCCAAACTACGTAAGACACGACACCATGCTTAGCTGAGACACCTCGTCGTCTCTGTGAATACAAAAAGACGAAAAACAGCTGTTTTAGACGACGACGACAGCTAAAAGTGACTCTCTGAATAAGGGGGTAAAAGTTTCGGACACACATATAACATCAATAGCTACGTTATTTCGGAACGTTGTGCACAAGCTCTTCTTCTGCTTTTTTGTTTCTTTCGTTTGTGTTGTGATACAGTTTCTGTACTTTGTACGCGGCGTCCAATTGTGTGCGTGAATTAAGCAAAAGATAAAAGTACAAATGTACTTTGTCTCTTGTTCGTCCAATTGTGTCTCAGGCTATAATTCAGACAATTATTACTTTTGAAAATTTAGATTTAAAGATTTAGATTTAGATAAATTTAGAAGATTTCTTTAAGTTTAGATGATAATGAGAAATCAAAATACATATGTAAATAATAATGACTTCCGATAAATTTATTACGATTTACAAAATGTCTTTGCCTTTTTTTAAATTTATTAGTATGATTTCTAAAGGTGGGTTAATGCTGTTTCCACACCACCAATGAGGTAAGCATTAAGGCGCGTTACCGATTTTTAGGGTGTTCGGTTCCCGATAGGCCGTGTCAGCCCTGCACTTCACCCATGCACTTCACTGCACTATACTGGCAGGCAAACAAAAAACAAAAAAAAAAAATTATTTGGTCCATCTTTTTTTTCGACTGACCATAAGCAATGTTTACGAAGCAAAACAAGAATTAGGAAGTCTGTTAATTGTAATCTGTGGTCGAAACATGCACCTGAAAACCATTCAGGTGTTATTGCTTTGCAATTATTTATTATTATCGTTTTTATTCCAATTTCCTCTGGTTGCGTTTTGAATAAATGTGCAAATACGGAAACATGTTTACGGCATATCTCGTAAAACAAGTCGGAGGGGGCAATTAATTTTCCGAAATCAGTTTGGCGGTTATAATTTTTATAAAATATAAAATATTCATTAGCTGCAGTGAGAACTTTGCCTTGTTTTCTTATTGTTCCATTGCACAAATCCCACCCCTATCTTTGGGAGAACTTTATGTCCTACATAACCCGCAATATATCTCAATGATATTAAATCCGTGCTCGTAACTACAAATGATTGATCTAAAATGCAGATTTCTTGTGGACCATCATCTTCCGTTAACTCATCGTAGGATTCATCGCTGAGTTCATATATAGAACCACTAATATGTTCCTCAGGAAACTGGTTATCAAAGCTATCAGGAAAGTTGTCTGCATCGACTCACAGTTTCCTAAAGACGAGGATTGAACCAGGTTCAAAGACATTAATTGTGCTATAATACCGTTTACTTCTGCGGCTGATGAAAATCTGTTATTTCCACCTTTTTGCGGGATTTGGAAAAGGTATTCTCTAGCCGGTCTTGGTTAGGTGGTTTGGTTAAAATGAAAAAATTGTCTTTTCAGACTGAAATACCGCATCTGCTAACTGTAAAACAGCATTAAGGGTTATTTTCATCCCTTTAAAAAAATGGACCTGCTTACTCTTATCTGCGAAGGAAATATTTTCTAAGTACGTTAGAAAATATTTTATACTGGGTGTTTCGCATATGAGGGCTCAAAAGACTAGGGCATGTAGGATGGGTCGAGACAAGAAAAAAATCGTATGGGAGGGGGGGGGGGGGGGGTCAATTTGCCCGCCGTTTAGGCGGGATGCGCCGTTTTATAAAAATCCGACTTAACATCGAAAAAAATAATATTAAAAAAACATGGTTAAACCTAGATAACTTTTGCTTGCTGATTTTCAAAGACAAATATCCGCTTCCTAATATCCTTTTTAAATTAGGTTCCTAAGTCAAACAGTTTTTGAAAAAATTAATGCCAAAATTTGGAAAAAAAATCCGAAATTTTAAAAATTACGGTATTAAGAATAAATTTTTATGCGACCTGAAAATTCTCTAGAGAAATATAGAATAGAATTCTAGAGAGAATACTTCAAACCGGAAGGATCTATGTTTTGTAGTTTCAGAGAAAAGTGAATATTAATTCAGATGGGACTGAAATCATAGATTTATTGAAATTATAATCATACAAATTTTGAAATACATAAGTCGGTTGTTGGTCTACGAGTCCAACATTCCATCCTGTGATTCATGTGAGGCCGTTTTGTGGTATCTGCTGGCTCGCGCACCTTCACTTCAAACAGGTAAACGCTAAGCCAAAACCATTCCATGTATTTTTTTGACATTGTCCTCTGTAGCCGCATCGGAGGTCCTGCCGCAGCGGACTTGATCGGTAGTGGAGTTGCGGCCACCACGAAACTCTCGAAATCAATATTTGACGGTGTAATCTGACGGAGCATTAGCCCCATAATATTTATCCAACTTTCCCTTTGTTTCTTTGGCCGTTTTGTCCCTCAAAAAATAATGTTTTATGAGAGAACGAAAATCGGGATAAGATTTACCCATGCCCGGTGTGATTGTTGTTCTTGTTGTTGTTTTTGTTGTTGTTTTTGTTGTTGTTGTAGCTACCAAGAAAAACAAACCTCGCCCCGCCCCCGTTTAGGAGTTATGAGCCTTCAAAGTTTGAAGCTTTTATGCCCTATATCTCCATAATCCCGGCACATTTAGGAACGATATATACAACGTTGGAAAGGTAATGTTAATATCTATAATTTATCTTTTTAGAGATTTTTTGGAAAAGCTTTTAGTTTACCCGCAAATCGCATTTATTATTTTTACTACTATTTTTTATAGTATTTATTAATTTTTTCCAAATAAAGTTCTTCAGAAACCTGTATCAACGTTGCATTTTAACAAACTGTAAAAAGTATTTACAGTTTTTTTTTTATTGAAATCGGTTCACTATTTCGGTAAATAACGTTCTTTGTCAAAAAAGGGACAATTCGTTTTCCCTTTGTTGTCTGAGTACTTTTTGTACGAATTTTTTTGTCGTACTAGTTTTTCAATCATGTTGTTCAAACCGTTAACCGTTATTCGTGGAGTTATTTTGAAACGTTTCTCAAGTGAAATATGAATATCTTAAATGAAGTGTTTCCCAATGGGGAAAAAAGTGAAATAACTGTGGAAACAATAAGAGCACTCCAAGCGCTAGGTCTTATATCGAAAGACAACGTCTTAAATTGCCCAAATGGGCACTTTTACGTTTTACGCAAACGCTCGAGAGTAAAAGATGGCTTTTGTTGGGGTTGTTCGAGGCCATACAAAAACAAGCATAAGAAGAAAGTGTTTTTCAATAGTGAACTTTCAATACGGCATGGAACATTCTTCGAGCGGTCGAATCTCTCGCTATTCAAAATAATGAGATTCACTTATTTATGGATAGAGAATGTCCCCAGGTCATTTTTAAGGAAAGAGGTATGGTATTTTCAATGGATTTTTTATTGGTTTGTTCACATACTTTTATTTTCAGATAGGCATAAGCTCTAAAACAGGTGTGGATTGGGCTTCTTTCCACCGCGAAGTGGCTATTTTCGCCACGGAACTGAAGGAACCACTAGGTGGTCCCGGAGTGGTGGTTGAAATTGACGAGAGTCAATTTGGAAAACGGAAGTACCACATGGGCCACAGAGTCAACTACCAGTGGGTCTTCGGAGTTGTGGAAAGAGGCACTAATCGGTGCCATCTTGTTGCGGTTGAGGGCCGATCAAGGAACGATCTAATTCCTTTGATCCAACGCAGCATTAAGCCTGGAACACAAATTATTTCCGATTGCTGGCCGGTATAATATTTATTTATTCTTTTTTTTGAAAATGTTCTTATTTTGTTTTTAATTTTGAAGGCGTATATGTGTTTATCAAAAATGGGTTATAAAGATTTAACTGTGAACCACTCTAAAAACTTTAAGAACCCAGTGACTGGCGCCCACACAAACACCATTGAGGGCTTATGGCGACATGTTAAGTGTGCCCTCCCGGTGTATTTGCGGAAAAAAGCATTTTTCAAGGAGTACATTGCTAAGTTTGTGTTCTTGAGGCAATGCAAGTTGCAGAAAAAGGATCCCGTGTCCGAATTTTTCAAATATGCTGGCAAACTATATAGTTCGTCCGCCGAAAAAAAATTTGGTAGAATAGCCATGATATGTAAATCATAATCATACATAAAATCATACATAATCATACATAAAATCATACATAATCATACATAAAATCATACATAATCATACATAAAATCATACATAATCATACATAAAACATGAAATTTTAGTAAATATATAATACCTTATAAGTAATGTAAATATGTTTACCTTATAAGTAATAACCTTATATGTAAATAAACAAGTAATGTAAATATGTTTACCTTATAAGTAATAACCTTATACATAGACGGACTGCGCAGGATGGTGGGCAATCTGCCGGAGTTTTGGGATGGAGCTCAATTGCGACTAGTCGCAAGGAAGGACATCCCGGAGCTGAAGAAGTGCACCATCTTCCTGCGAGGCCACGTCACGAAGCTTCCATCGGGGACGATCCTGAAACTGCTGGGAAAAAAGTACTCGGGACTGGAAGTGGAGAAATGGGAAATATTCCGCCGTGAGGAACTGTCGGAAGGCAATCTCCTCATAGTTGGAATCGACCAGGACTCCCTAAGGACACTGAGCACGACTAGAGGACGGGTGTTCCTGCTGTCAACCACAGTCACCATTAAGGTGGGCAACAAGCCACCCGGAAAGGCCGCTGTCTCAGCAGCCCCCGGAGGTGCTGGTAGACCACAGGTGGATAGTGGGCCGACAGAAGGGACTGACGCGGAAAACCAAGACCGTCCTAACGTACACCGGACAGAAGACGGAAAGGAACAAGAGGAAGTGTTGGACCTGGACGTGGAGGTCACCTCCTCACAGGAAGACGACCTGCTGTTGTCTCCGGTATGTTGATCACACAGATCAACTTACACCGGAGTCGAGCAGCCACCCAAGCGCTGCTTGAGAGGATGATGGCAGGTAAGTGTGACGTTGCTCTAATACAGGAACCTTGGACCGTTGATAACAAAGTTTCTTGATGGGGCAGCGTATCGTTCCAAACATTTTACAATGCAGGTTCAGGTAGACCCAGGACCTGCATAGTATGTAAGAAAAGCTACAACTTGATTTCTTCCGCAGGTCCCTCATCTGTCGACGTGGTGGTGGTGGAGGAGGTGGGATCTTCCCTAATGCTGGCCTCCCTCTACCTGCCGTATGATGCACCAGGACCACCGCCATCGGAGGAACTGGAGGCGCTGAGGGCATACGCGGAGAAAACAGGTAAACGTTTATTAATAGGATGTGATGCTAACGCTCACCATACGTCTTGGGGTAGTACAGACTGCAATGGTAGGGGGACAGCATTGTTTGATTTTCTTAACGCCAACGACCTGACGGTCCTAAATGAAGGGTGCGCTGCAACCTTCATAAACAGGAACAGACGGGAAGTGTTGGATGTAACTATCTGTGATAAAGGCACTGTAGCGCAGGTCAGGAATTGGCATGTGTCTAAGGCACATTCCTTCTCGGATCATTTCTACATCAGTCTTAAGCTCGTAAATGTGGAAGGGGCACCCCTCCTATATAGGAACAAGAAGGCTACCAACTGGCCTAAATTCAAAGAGCTAGCGGAGAACTGGCTAAGATGTAATGATAGGAATCCGTTGGATACCTGTAAAGGAATCGAAAGGGAAACCTACATCATTACGAAAGGACTTGTAAAAGCCTTCGAGGCAGCCTGTCCTTTGAAGAAGACAGGCCCTCCCGGGAACAAAGCTTGGCTTTCACCCGAGCTGCGTGACCTACGGAGACACTGTCGTAGACTCTTTAACCGGGCGAAAAGGTTAGGCACAAGCACTCTTTGGGATGACTACCATGGAGTATTAAAACAGTATAAGAATTAGCTCAGGGAGGACAAGCGTAACTCCTGGAGATTATTCTGTGAACAGGTTGACTCAGTAAACGAGGCAGCTAAAATCAAGAAACTATTATCGAAAACTCACTCGCAACCTGGACTAGTGACGGGGAAAGACGGGGTCCCAGCAAAGGACGTGGAGAGTTCGATAAAAATACTGATGAGCGAACACTTCCCCAACTGTCTGGGGGCATATACGCAACCAAACAGGAAGGGAACGCACGAATATAGGGATGGAGTAAAGATAACCCATCACATGGTAAGGAAAGCTATACATGGCTTCAATCCGTTCAAGGCACCAGGGGCGGATGGCATCTTCCCGGCAATGATTCAGTGCTGTGAGGATGCACTGCAACACAGACTAGCCTCACTATTTACGGCATGCATCCAACTAGGATACACGCCAAAGGTATGGAGACAGGCGAAAGTGGTCTTTATACCCAAACCAGGGAAAGAGGACTATACCTCACCCAAGGCATACAGACCAATAAGTCTGACATCCTTCATGCTCAAGACCATGGAACGCATTTGCGATGACATGATAAAAGAGAGCATTCCAAGGGAAGAACTGACATATAAACAACATGCCTATGTTAAAGGTAAGTCAGTAGAAACCGCACTGCAAGAGGTAGTGTACGGTATAGAAAAGTCATTGGACTTTAAAGAGTACGCTCTCGCCGCTTTTGTGGATATCGAGGAAGCTTTCAACAATGTCTCCACTGAAACCCTCATAGAGTCCTTAAGCTCATTTAACGTGGACCGGTCCATTTTAAGATGGATAGAATAGAATAGAGGTGAAAGGCAAAGTGCTACAGGGAACCCCGCAAGGGGACATTTTATCACCACTGCTATGGGTCACTGTAGTTAACAGCCTCTTGAGGACACTAACGGAGGAAGGCCTTCAAGTGGTCTGCTATGCCGACGACATAGTAATCATAGCCACAGGTAGGTTCCCTCAGTATTTATCAAGAAGAATTCAGGAGGCACTGGGCAAAGTTGTCTTATGGGCAAAGCCCAGGGGCCTAAACATAAACCCTGAAAAAACGGACCTATGCCTATTCACCAGGAAAAGGAAGATACCTAACTTTGATCTTCCTGTCCTGGAAGGCACAGAGTTGAGGCTTCAAGATAAGGTCAAATATCTCGGAGTAATCCTGGATAGGAAACTTAACTGGAAAGAGCACATTGAAAGCAGAGTCAACAAGGCCTATAGAGCTTGGGCTACCTGCAGAAGATGTATAGGACCCAGATGGGGACTAAAACCACATATAGTCAACTGGCTATATCTAAGCGTGATCCGCCCAATACTAACTTATGCTTCAATAGTCTGGTGGAGCGCGCTAAACACCAAGTGCAACATAAAGCCGCTTGAAAGGGTGCAGCGGTCATGCTGCATCGGGATATGCGGAGCGTTAAGCACTACTTCAACAAGGGCGATGGAGATCATCCTCTCCATACGCCCAATAGACATACAAGTCAAGTATGAAGCTGCTGTAGCAGCAGCAAGACTGAGAGTCCTGGGCTCCTGGTATGAAAGGGACCACATTACAGGACAACAGACCATACTTGACCATATGAATGTAAGGCCCGACGAATGGGAATGCGACCGTATTACGGAGATCCAGTCCAGAACACCAGTGGAATCAATCATTCCAAAGAGAGGCGATTGGAACACGGCAGAGATAGGCGAAATGAGCCATAGCATTCACCTATACACGGACGGATCGAGAATGGACGGGCGCACGGGAGCGGGCTTTTACTGTATGAATAACAACTATGGAGCAAGCATCAGACTACATAACTCTAATACAGTCTTGCAGGCTGAAATTGTTGGGATTATGGAAGGTGCTAAATGGCTAAACAGCAACGCCATGCCAGGCAGGAGCTGTAAAATCTTTTCAGACAGCCAGGCGGCTATCAGAGCAGTATCGAATTACCAGGTGACATCAGAGGTGGTGCGTAGCTGTAAAGAAGCTATAACACTTCTGGCGCAAAGATACTCGATACAGCTGATATGGGTGCCAGGGCATCGGAATATTGAGGGCAATGAGAGGGCTGATGAGCTAGCGCGAAAGGGCACCTTGTTGGACGAGGTAACCATGGCGGCTAAAAAGCCTTTTCAGGCCCTGAAAAACCACATAGCGGGATGCGCAGACAGTCTACATCACAGGTGCTGGACTGCATCGGAGGGCTCCAGGGTAACTAAGTTACTATGGGGTAATCCAAACGCGGCCCAAACTAGGAAACTTCTGGCAAGAAGTAAAGGTAAACTAAGAATCATTATAGGGATCCTGACAGGACACAATGAACTCAGAGGTCACCTACGGAAAATACGTAACCTGGAATCTGATTTGTGTAGGTCTTGTTTGGAACACCCAGAAACACTGGAGCACTATCTTTGTGACTGCCCTGCCTTTTGCAGGGTAAGGTTACAGACACTAGGTTCCACGCAGATAACTGCCCTTGAGGATGTCGGCAGCAAGGGCTGGAAAGCTATAAAGACCTTCGTGCTGGGCACGGGGCTCTTTGACTAGAGTGGAGAATAGCACCCTTTCCCCTACCCCTTTCCTCCTCTCCCCTTTCCTTTCCTTAGGAGGCGTACAATGGGCCTTATGGCCTAAGTGCATCCGGTCGCCTGCAGCCGGATGACTCCATGGAGTCCCTCTAAATATCCTAACCTAACCTAATAACCTTATATGTAAATAAACAAATTAGAAAACATGTAAAGTTTATTTGTTTTGTTTGAAAATTGGCGCCGCAGGCGAAAAATATTTGAACCACTCTGTCAAATGCTAAGATACCTCAAAAAGAAATCTTAAATTTTGTTGTTGTTGTTTTTGTTGTTGAAATGAGCAATTTTTATTAAAAAAATCATTTGCTCATTTCAACAACAAAAACAACAACAACAAAATTTAAGATTTCTTTTTGAGGTATCTTAGCATTTGACAGAGTGGTTATTTTAATAAAGAGTATAATCATACCATTAGGAGAACGTAGTTTTGGCAAATTTTTATGTTCGTTTTCTTCGGAATTAGTGAACCAATTTCAATAAAAAAAAAACTGTAAATACTTTATTAACTCTACTTTGTTAAAATGCAAACGTTGATACAGGTTTCTGAAGAACTTTATTTGGAAAAAATTAATAAATACTATAAAAAATAGTAGTACAAATAATAAATGCGATTTGCGGGGAAACGAAAAGCTTTTCCAAAAAATCTCTAAAAAGATAAATTATAGATATTAACATTAAGTACCTTTCCAACGATGTATATATCGTTCCTAAATGTGCCGGGATTATGGAGATATAGGGCATAAAAGCTTCAAAGTTTGAAGGCTCATAACTCCTAAACGGGGGCGGGGCGAGGGGCGGGGTTTGTTTTTCTTGGTAGCTACAACAACAACAAAAACAACAACAAAAACAAAAACAATCACACCGGGCATGTCTTAAACATAGCCGAAAATCGTTTGCCAAACACGTCAACAATCAGCTGCAAAACAAAACTAAATACAGTATCGCACTGAAATTTGGCATGTCTGCCTAAATATCAACGGACTTCAAGGCACCATAACCTTTTTTGTAGTAGCATTGCATTCTGACGGTCAAGGAGGTTAGAGCAGCAATGGAAACACATTAGGATTGGCAATAGCAAAAGAGAAGAACGCGAAACACTCAGCAATGAGTGAAAAATCGATCTAGTACTGGATCGAACATGACAAATATTTTTGTTCAAGATTCATCGGCTTGTTATTCTTTCTCTATGACGCAAGTCACACATACATATATTAAATGAGTTGTCATAGACGCCAACACTTAAGTACTCAATAATGTCATCCTCATCAGCTTATTAGTGTATTGCGGCAATAAATTGCTTAATCTCTTTTCTCATTATTACGCCTGTAATTTCTAAATGAATTCAAATTTTTAATATTATATGCAGAATTCTTATTATAATTAACAAGTTTGGACACACATATAACATCAATAGCTACCGTCCGCATTCTTGTAAGATCATTTATGTTATAATCTGTGTTTTTAGCTCGTCCCTTTTAATCCTTGTTAGTTTATATAAGCAAGTCACACATATATTAAATGAGTTGTCATAGATGCCAACACTTAAGTACTCAATAATGTTTTCCTCATCTGAACAGCAACTGACTAGTCTATTGCAGCAATAAATTGCAAAACCGCTTTTCTCATTATCACGCCTGTAATTTCTAAATGAATTCAAATTTTTAATATTATATGCAGAATTCTGATTTCTATAACAAGTTTCGGACACACATATAACATCAATAGCTACCGTCCGCAACCTTGTAAGATCATTTATGTTATAATCTGCTTTGTTAGCTCGTACCATACATGTCCATTTACTTCACTTATATTTATTAGATTATTCGCGATTTCATTCGAATTTTTAGGTAATGCTAGGTTGGTTTTTGCTAATCTGATATCGATATTATATTAATCCTAATTAAGTTAAGATATTTTTTGAGTCGTAGTTAATTTCGTAGGAGGAATGCTAGTTTTATTTTTTTTAAACTTCTTTTTTTTACTTTTTCATTCTAAAGGGTTTTCCAATAAGAGGTGTAATTTTGAATAGCCCGCTATTTCGGTAGCTGTCACTTTTGAAGCAAATCAAAATGTTATTTTTGACATTTGACAAGTAGAACCTACGCGGATAATGGAACGATACACGCTGCAACAACGCATTGAAATTATTAAAATTCACTACAAAAATGGTGAAAATTTTGCAGTCACAGTTCGCAAAACTAAAGCATTTTTGGGTCGTCGTGAAGCACCTTGTCGGACCGCAATACAGAAAGTGGTGGAAAAGTTAGAGCTGTTGGGACAAGTTAGTGATGTGAAGAATAAAACCCGTGCACGTCGCTCAAGAACAACTGAGAATATTGCTGCTGTAGCCCAAAGTGTTGAGGATAACCCAGGTTTGTCCATTCCTCGTCGTTCTTTGAAATTGGGCATTCCACAAACGTCATTACACCGTATTTTGCATAAAGACTTGGGTTTTAAGGCTTATAAAGTTCAGTTAATACAAGAACTCAAGCCGGCCGATCATCAACAACGTCGTGTCTTTGCTAATTGGGTCCTTGAAATGCATGAAAATGATCCGGAATTCCATCGAAAAATCATCTTGACTGATGAGGCCCGTTTCCACCTCGGTGGCTACGTCAACAAACAAAATTGTCGCATCTGGGGCTCGGAAAACCCAAGAGTTATTGTTGAGAAGCCTCTCCATCCTCAACGAGTGACTGTTTGGTGCGGTTTATGGTTCGGCGGGGTCATTGGACCTTACTTTTTCGAATATGAGGTTGGATCAACAGTTACGGTGAATTGCGCTATCGAGCGATGATTATTGATTTTTTATGGCCGGAGTTAGATGGTAATGATCTGGACAACGTTTACTTTCAACAAGACGACGCTACGTGCCACACGAGCAACAAAACCATTGATCTTTTACGGGATCACAATTGGCCACCGAGATCTTGTGATTTAACACCTTGCGACTTCTTCCTTTGGGGCCACGTGAAAGATAAGGTCTACGCCAACAGTCCAGCGTCGATTCAAGACCTCAAAGATGGAATTCGTGAGGCTATCGAGGACATAGGACAGCCACTTTGCGACTTGGTTATGGAAAATTTCCTGAAAAGGATATGGTCCTGTAAGCGTGGTCGTGGTGGCCATTTGGCTGATGTTGTTTTTCATTATTAACGGCATACCTTCCTCTTTATTACGAAATAATTTGTCTCAAAAAATTGAATTTTTCTTTGAATATCAAAATTACACCTCTTATTGGAAAACCGTTTATTAGGGGTACCGGTTAATTCGTGCGGTTTTTTTTTCGAAAATTGAAGCTTTATTATGAAAAAATGGTTACAAATTTAATATTCGCTACGCTAAGTGATTTTGCAAGTTCTTCTTGCGTTTGGGATGGATCGTGGTGGAGCAATGTTTCCAATTCGTGATCTTCAAATTGTTTTGGCTGTCCGGTTCGTTCATCGTCCTCCAAGTCAAAATTGCTACTTTTAAACCGTGCATACCACTTCTGGCAAATACGCTCTTCTACCAAAATACGATGACTTTCGGCAGCCTTTTTCTTCATATTGAAGTAATAAAGTAGGTTTCCAATATTTGGAAAGGTGAATCGTTTACAAGGATTAATTTTCATATACTGGTTCGAAGTTGGGATATTGTAACGATTTCGTCGAATTTTCACCTTCATGATTATTGATTTCAAGTTTTCACGTGTTTATGTATTTTCAATAGTTTCACAAAAACATTTGAAATATTATAAAATTTGATTTTTTGAACCTTGAAATTTTATTTAATTATATTAGCTGCGTTCCTTTTTGCCTAATCTAATCCTGATTTAAAATGGAACGGCAAGGGAAGTCACATGCAGATGTGCCCACAAAATCACACAAAAAAAGGTTGTGTCATGAAATATCAACTGTATGACTGTTAAGAATTAAATATAATTTTTGCTCGAGTAAATAAAATCTTTGAATTCAAAATGGTAACGACAGCGGGGCAATCATGGTCTTCACAGGTTTGTCAGAATCTGCTTTATTAGTCAAATAAGATAAACTTGGTAACGCATACCATCAATTAAAAAGAAAAAATGTCATCAGCGCCATCTATCATTTCATAGGGAAGTAAAGTTTTTACATCAGCGCCATCTATTTATCATATAACGAAAAGAGCAATTCGATTAGAATTTCTAATCCTAGTCGAGAGTACGATTAGAAAATTTGTATGGAAACTGGTCTAATCCGAAGTAAAAGGAACGCAGCTATTATATTATAGATACAGTTTACTTCAGGCGGCCGATAAAGCATTTTTGCTCAAGCGCAGTATTTAGGTCAGTCTGTAATGTGCCTATTTGTTCATTGTAGGGGAAATGCCCCTGATTATTCTTTCTACAAAGAATTCTGTTCCTTTTATTTTGGCTAAAACAATCTTATACATGTCTTACCTTAACCTTGTGTGTGTGTGTGTGTGTGTGTGTGCGTGTGTTGGTTTACAAAAGCTATAAAATTCTTTTTCTGAAACAATGAAACAATCTTCCCGTGGGGTTTATAATTGTAACTGTAAATTACCTTTACGCTTCTACTGTTGATGACATTGTTTTTGTTTATTGTAATTTATGTATTTTTTGTTTTGTCATGGGTTAAACCGTTCAATGGAACAACAACAGGTAATGATATCTGGCGATGCAGACAATGTTTTTGTTATTTAATTAATTCCCACAACAATGACAATAGGTCAACAACATTGCAAACAAGTGCCAACAAAAACAACAACAGTAAAGAGGCACGCATTCACACTCTCGGCTCTGACGACAGTACAATCTATAATGCATATTCACTGTAAACAACAGAGATAACAATATGAGTATGAAAGTTGTCTACATGAGAGAGTAACAGATTAGATGTCAAAATGCTTTGATGATGATGATGTGATGAACAACTCTCAAAACTGTGTCAAAGTACTCAATATGGTATCTAGACAGGAGTTTTATCTGAATAATTTTAATCGAAACTATAGAAACGCTTCCCCAAAAAATTACAAAGTGTGCAAATATTTTTTGTTCACTGGTTTTACACTTTTACTACAAGATTTCAACTTTTGATCTCCGAAGTATATCGGAAAAAGTACAGAAGAGAATATTTTAAGATGATGCTTTAAAAAGTAAGAGATGGCAGTGTAAAAGATTTTTGGAATACGGAGAAAATCAGTGATTTCCAAATATGTCATTTTTAAAGCAAACAGCGACTTTGGCTTTTAATGAAGTTAAACTCAACTTTTTAATTAAGTTAAAGTTGACTTTTTAACGAATTCGTTAACCTTATTGTTCTTAAGTATTAGTACAGTCGGCCCTCGATTATCCGTGATCCGGTTAACCGGTAACCCCGATTAACCGTGATGGCCAAAGATCAGTCTATTGTTGTTTGTTTGCAATGTTTTCAAATTGTTTGCTTCGATTAACCGTGATTACCTCTATTATCCGTGATGGCAGAATTTTTTTTATTAACTTCAAAGTTTTCAGTAGAAAATTTAATGTATACATACTTATTTAATTTGAAAATGTACATAAACTTCTTGAATTAGTTTTTTTTTAATGTAAATATGTATCTACACCAATGTTCACTTGTTAAATAATGAAAATATTAAAAAAACTGTATAATCAAAATTGTTATTCGATTAACCGTGAAAACCGTAATGCTTCTGGTCCCGACCAACACGGATAATCCAGGCCCGACTGTATATAGATTTTATAAGACGAATTTTTATTGCTTGCTTATCTCATTTAGCGAATTTTTAAAAATTTCCTGATATATGTACGAGTTTTAATTATTTTTGTTGTTGGTTTGTTCTCTGAGGTCTAGGCTTAAGTTGTTGTTGTTGGAAGCGATTTCGTTAATTCGTTTTTGTTTTCATGGCATTTAGTCAGTTGCTTAGTCGCGTATCAATCACTCGTGCGTGGCGCTGTATGCGCAGCCATTGAAGTACTGTATACAAACAAACCAAATGCAGCCATACATATAAATACACATATACATCGTTTGATTGTATGTTTTCTTTGTATCTATGAAGTTCGTTGTTAGTTAACTGTGCAAGCAAATAAATTGATGTCTTTATGTATGTAGTCGCTGTTAATTAGACGATGTTAGCTCGAGTTTATATACTAAATCGGCATGAGTTCAATTTCATGGAGAGAGAGCGTTAGTGAGGAAGGGAGGGAAGCTTGGGAGGGGTTGGATAAAGCAAAAGCGGAGACTAATAAACTCTTGTTTTATTCCATCAATGATTTTGAAGTGTGAGAGACAAAGAGAAAGAGAGAAGAGCGATTGAGAAAGAGTGATGGTGATTATAAACTTATTTTAAATAAATGCTTCGCATTGAAAACAATGACGACGTAAATGAATTCAGTGTTTAATAATAAGTACCATATACAGACATCAGAAATAATATAAAAAAATATTAAAAATAAAATTAATAATGTTAATTAAAACTGCAAAAACATCAGCAAATCACATGTATAAATCATTAACAAATACAAAGGTTTAATTGGCGTTTTTTTGGTTTTTACTCTGTAAATTTTTATGTATTTATTATATTTATAAATACATACATATTAAGTATATAATTTTGTATAAAAATATAATCAGCTTTAAAACAACAGGGCTTGAAATATCACTCAGAAAAACACGCTTACAAAACATTTTATAAGAACATATTTAAATACAATATACACCTGTACTTATATATTAAATATAATATGTTTATTGTGTATTGTTAAGAAATTCCTCATTACCAAAGGTCATATCGTGAGCAATATTTATTTAAATTTTTTTCTACAGTTTAATACATATTAAAAAAGAAAATGATCAAATCTAAACTTTGAAAAATTTATCAAAAAATTATTAACATTGATTATTATAATTAATTCTTTATTAAAACGATTATTTAACAAGAAATAAAGTGAGTGAAGTAATGAATAATAAAAATGCAAAAAATAACCAAGAAAAAGAAATGATTAGAAAAGAGATTAGAATAAAGAAAAAAGAAAACAACAATAACATACTTATGTAACTTACTTACTTGTGTAACTGAAATTACGGCCAGACTGTAATGAATACGTTTTTAAAAACATCTTAAGTACTGCGAGTGATGATTACTTTCAATTTTATCAGCATCTCATTTTAAGCGCTCTACTCGTTTACTATTTAAATTAACGCCTCATGTTTTGGTTGCTCTCATAAAACTTGCATGTCAAAAACAAGTAGGAAGAAGAAATCCACAGAAAGCAACTAAACAACTGAACCAATTCACCAAGCTAACCAACCGTCCAACCAATCGACCAATCAAACAACCGGGTGACGCGTCGTACATACCATTTGGACAGACACGAAGCTGCGTTCGCAGTTTTTTAAATAATCGCTTCTGCTCTTGTGTCTCAAATTAAAAGAGAACCCCCACCGCCTCCTCACACCATTTTACTCTCCTGGGTCTTATTGAACCATTAAACCTCCTCAATATATACTCCTTGCTTCCTTCTCCCCACTTCCCAAGTCAGTAGTCGCCGCACTTATCCTTCTTACTCACTTCCCCCTCCGTATCTCTCCCTCTATCTTTTGTCTTTTAGACTTATGAGATTGCAATGGTGGTTGGTTAAGATTTATATTCTTTATAATTTTTGGTCGCTTTTAACTCTGTCTGGTGTTAGTTTCGTTTTCTTTGGTTGTCATTTTTTGGCGCTGTTGCTTGCTCGAGAGCAAATTGCTAACGTTTTATTGTTTGTAGCCTGCAGTGAAAACTGTTTGTGGTTGTTTGTTGTTGTTGGTTTTCTTCTGGATATTCTTTTTCTTCCACTATTCAGTTGTCTAACAGTCTGGCCGATCATATTTATATATGTATGTCCGTCTGTCTGTCTGTCGATGTGTTTTTGTTTGTCTGTAAATATTGCAAAATATTATTCGAGGACAATTTTATTTGAAGTGTTTTTTCTTTTTATTATCTCTTATTTTTGGTGTTATTGCTTTTGTTAGTATTTGGCAGCATTTGAGCTTATTGCACAAGTGGTTTGGTCATTTATTGTCACGCTGATTCTCAAGTTTTTCCAACTTCATCAGTCAGTTAGTTAAGGGTGCAAGTCGTATGGAGCCGTATAGAAAATCGTCAAATTTGCTATTTTTTAACTCGATAGTACACCTTACGTTGGTCATCAGAGTGTCGTTGATGTCACTACTGCTCTCGTGTTTGTTTTAGTTTCATACTATGTCCTGCTTAGTTACTGAAATTTATGTTGTTGTTGTTGTAGTTGCTGTTGATATTGTTATTGGCCTGTTTTATTGTTATTTACGGCATCAACCTCATCAAGCGCATGTGTGAGCGAACATTTTATGCTCCATCTGATGGTTACTGTCTTTCTCTCTCTCGCAATTTTTCCTCCTCTCTAAAGCAATAATTTTCACAGATGTGGCTTTTAAGTATTTTTGTCTATTCTTCCATTTTTTGGTCATACGACTCAGCAACAAGACATGAAACCGTTATGTATTGTGTTACTTGAAGTAATAATTACTTTGTTGTTGTGGATGTTTTTACCTTATTTATTATTATATTATTGTGAGATCGCGGATCTTAATGTAGTTATTTTAAAATATTTTAAATTAACGCATTTTTAAATATTAATTAGTTTAAAGAAATTATTTTATTATTTGATCTATTTAAGTTATTTAAAATGACTTCTTTGATATGACTAACTACTAACTTCTTGTTTGACTAACTCTGTCGACTTACCAATATAAACTGCTCTTTATATTTTCTTCTCACCAGAAGATCCTAACTAGTTCTCATAATGAGTGATATAATATGTTTATTGAATATGTACATAGATGCTATGATTTTATTCTACTGTAGCTTTTTAGTTTAGTAAAGCAGCATTTTAGTTAAACTAACGTAAGGTACCATCCCTCATTATGAATGTTATTCAATAATTATGATTCACTTATTATTATTCAATTATATTTATTTAATTATTATTATGCAGTCATTATTATTCAATTATTATTATTTAATTATTATTATTCAATTATTATTATTCAATTATTATTATTCAATTATTATTATTTAATAATTATTATTAAGAGTTGCACTTTCTCTGCTCGGAAGAGGCTGATGAATCATAAATCGCGAAAGCGTTTCAAAAAATGTGCCAACATTTTACAAAATTTATTGAAATTCTAAAACAAACCTAAATTCAATTAATTTGTTTTTAGTAATTCCACAATATAAAAAAGATAAACGATAAATTTGTTTTTAATTTCCAATTTAAATTTTATTGATAATCACAATTTTCGTTTTTAGTTTTTTAAGCCTTCAAATTCAAAACAAGAAATTTGAAAAAAATTTTCAAAGCTGTCTAAACAAACAAGTTATCAAAAGAACTGAGTAACTTTTTCCTCTATAAAGAATATTGAAATGAAAAATGCACGATTTTTAAAGAAATTTACACAGCAAGCTTTTCTGATGAAACTGAAAAAAAAAATCAACACCAAAAAAACCATTAAAAACTAAAACCAAAATTAATAACTTTAAATTCGAAATTAATCTGAGCTAAGCTAGTGATAGAAAGAAATTAAATAAAATTGGTAACCGAACGTAAAATGTTCAGTACAGAAGAGTGTAGGGTCTGTTTTGGGGGGAAGCAAGGAAAGTCGGATCATAGCTTGTATATGGAGAAGCTTGAAACGAACCGCTTTTTTCAGTGTTACCAACACAGAATTTCGAATTGCAAACGCAATTGTAATTCCTATGGGCTCAGTGCACACAAACAGAGGCAAACACATACAAATCATGCATACACATAGAAATAAATGCACACACATACAAATAGCTACGTATAGAAGTTTATAGAAGTCACATCCGGCTGATGCGAGTATCTAAGGATTTGAGTCTATGTGTGTGTGGTTATGTATACATATGTACACATGTATACATATGTGTAGGTGTGTTTGTCAGAGCCGATCATCTCGCCTCGTACAAAGTGCAATTTTTGCTAGCCACCAACAGCGACGGCAGTCGACAGTAATTTAAAATATCTACAAAACAACAACAAAAACAAAGCAAAGGCATAGAGTATGTCGCCGTTGTCATTGTCGTTGTCCGGTGAAGCACCAGCAGGAGTCGTACCGTTGGAGAGGGAGAGGAGCTGCTGATGGAAGACTCAGCAGGCAGGCGGCTTTGAACGAAGTTGCTCGTTAAAGTTGAAATTTTTCCAATTTCAACAAATTAGCACGCGCCGCCGTATGCAACACCGGTGAGAGCTCAGGCCCTCGACGTCGCCTGTATTCAATACTTCTCTGATCGCATTGCTATGCGTTCTCTTACCCTCCTTCCGCCTGTCTTCTGAAAACGCATGTCAATAAAGTCGTTATTATCGTTGTTGTTGTTGCGTGTAGATGAAATGCATAAAAAGTTTGCTTACGATGAACGAGCTGTTTGACAACAACAAGGACACCAACCAAAAAAAACAATATAGAAAAATCAGTTGAGCATGTACAGGAATCTACATAAATTAAAACACACGCACATATGAGCAGACAAATAAACAAACACACACTAGGACAGACAAATGAAAATAATGGCAGCTCGGCAGCCAAACAAACAGAGGGACAGTAAAAAAAATAGAGAGCATCGAACGTTTAGGGAGGGGGATGGTTCATTTATCAAGGGGATGGTATTTTTATAGACATTCAGCTTTCTATTCATTTGTTTCAAGCCAACCAAGCGACCGACCAACTGAACAACCGACCAAGGGGCTAACCAACCATCCAGCTGATGCAACGACTAATGGCTTCTAAAATCAGCTACATACTGAGCCATCAATCGTAGCCTCGACAACGATGCAACAACTAACCCAACCAACTGACCCTACCTTCAAACGACCGACCCATCAACAGATCGCCCAACCGACTGTTGGTTGGTTTGTATCTTCCTGTCTCTTCCTGTTTGTAACCGATTTCGTTGGTCTCATTGGTAACGTTGTAAAATTCCGTTAAATGTGCATAAAAAGTAGTCGAGTCGAGTGTCACTTTGATTTGTTGTTGCAGCAGCCACATCAGCAGCATGACCAGCAACAGCAACATCAACAGTGGGACCGAAATCCATGGCCTAAATTAAATTTTAAAATCTCGTTGATGCGCTGATTTATTTAAAAGGAAAAAGAAAAAAATTAGTGAAAGTCTTGAACAATTTAAGGCTTCCCAATGAAAATTCTCTATAAAGTAAGGGGATAATTAAGAGTTAGAGGCATTTAAAGAATTTAAAGGCATTATTATAATTTATGTTGATTATAAATTAAGCATTCACAAAACAACCTTCAACGAGAAATTAGAATCATCGGCAACATAACAAAAATAAATTGAAGAAAATACAGTAAACTAAAGTATATTATTTCTATCCTTTCCAACACATAGCTGCGGTAAAAAATAGCACTAAGGTAAAATATATATTATCACGGAGGAAGAAGAAGAATCAATAAATTTTAATAATTCTTAAATATATAACAAAACATTAAAAGGTTATATAAGTTGTCCGAAAAAACAAATTCATTATTTTAGGAAAGTTTTCAGTTTTTATGTGAAATTTGGGGTTGTATTCTGCATACATATATGTGGTCTGCTAACCTAAGAACGAGATCCTTTGCCGCAAAACAACAATATTTTACTATTTTCCCGTCCTTTCCCTGGTCGAATGGTGAAATGCTATTTTTTTATAGGCATTGTACATATTTTTTAAAAGAATATTTAATATTCTCTCCAGCGACACAATTTTTTCACCTACATCTTTGAAGGTAACCTTTAAAAAGGTTTTGCAGCAAAATTGTAGAGCTCATCTTCTATTCTACTCTTTAATATCACGCCAGTTTGATAAAAATTGATTTTACTTTTCCTTTTTGGCTGCAGTTCTCTTCACTGCGCGAATTTGTTGTGCCTTCTCGTCATTAAGAAGATGCTTGAAAAATATTTACCGCCGGTAAAATTTTCATTGTTCAACAGGCAGAGTAAAGCTGCATCTTCATAAGGAAAGCCACTGAGCCTACTTTTGCAAGCAATTTTGATTTCCTTTATGGACCTTGTGACCTTAAATAATTGTACATGCCTATTGGATCTTTATTAATTACTGGGTTCAGAAGAAATATCAGATCCTATTTCAGCGTCTGTTATGATGTCACAAAACATTTTTTATTGTTGCAATATTCGTAGTTTTGAGAGCTAATAAAAAAGGTATTTCTTGGCTAATAGTAGTTACAGTCCTAATATTATAGTATTCCTGTCAGCGCTGACGTACCTCTGCTGACAAATACCTCATTTTTTCCTCCCAATGTTTTTACTCGCAATCAATGGAAATGTTGGAGGTTATAATATTTCAAATTAACTTCTAATGCAGTTGATAGATTAACAATTATCAATAATCAACAATGCTCTCGAGATCAGACACGGCAAGCTACTCTTTGGTTGATTCAATCCAAAAAGGGCTAAGCTCTGTCTTCACTTGTCTAAGAACAGCCTAAGAATTTTAATCGGGCTTCTCACCGGTCATTGCAGACTTAGGGGTCACCTCGAGAAGATAGGAATTGAGGCAACTGGCAAATGTTGCTTCTGCGAC
Organism: Myopa testacea; assembly: GCA_949629155.1. Classification (NCBI taxonomy): domain Eukaryota; kingdom Metazoa; phylum Arthropoda; class Insecta; order Diptera; family Conopidae; genus Myopa; species Myopa testacea. The sequence goes on from OX451347.1 coordinate 10,627,015, forward strand.
AATGAAAGTTAGTCGCCGCAGTATTTGATCTCTGAATGCGAGACCGTCACTCGCAGGAGGTTGGAGCACCTGGGCTCTATTCTGCGATAGAGTATATAGGACTCCATCAACTTTTTTTGTGTCATCTCCCCTAATCTTAGCCCCTCTTCAGTTGTTCATTAAAATTCTTCTCTTGGTGGATGGAGTTTTGAAGTCTCAAAGTTTACAATTTGACACACACCACTTGGTTTAAATACCGAATGTTGAATTGAAAGTGTTTTTCTTTAATATATGTATGTATTGAGTTGAGTTTTTGGTTTTCTTCCCTATCGATTTTTCGCCAGGAGCTTTCGCTTTACTAACCGAATGGTAACAAAATATTTGGACCTTTGGTCTTTGTCGTGGTTCTGGTTTCAATGGAGGAAGTGATTGAAAGGAAGAGAAAGGAAATACAACAGCAGCAAATGAATCCGGAGCAAGGCGAGCTGAATTAATTCACTTTTTATTTAATTAATTTGTAATTCCACTCCTAATAATCATAATCATGAATTCCTTTTTCTTAATTGTGTGAAACATTTAGTATAATTTAAGTACATCATCATTTTTAATGCGAATTCAATCGATTTTGTGGTACGATGACGTTGTTCGATGATGTCGATATTTAAGTTTTGCAGTTTTTTGTTTGTTTTTAATACTCATGCTTATATAACACATACGTGTATGTACGTGTGTTTTTTCTCGGCTTTCCTTGATTTCAATGGCAAAATTGAGGGAAGTGAAGACTGTTTTTCCTTTTTCTTTATTTTTTTTTGTTGTGTGGATTTTTTAAATTCCTGTTTTACCCAGTTCCAATTTATTGTTTTCGAGAGCGCGCTTTCAGTTGAAATCTGTTGAGTACCGACCGAGCGCCGTGTGTAGCAACCTGGCGTTTCAGTCGCTGGTTGGTTTGGTAGTTGGTAGGTGGGACGTACGGGGAACAGGAGCAATAACGGCAGTCAGTCACCATGTATGGAAACAACAACCACTTCGGCAGTAGCGGCAGCTATAAAAACAAAAAAAAAATATTTCAATTGCAAGTTTAATGCACTCTGCATCGGCTGCCTTTGTTGCCGTATGTTGAGGTGGAGAGGCTCGTGGATGATGTAGAGGGAGCAGAAGGAAGTGGTTTGTGGCGGGAAGCGATGATGTCGTACATGTTCGGAATTATTTTTGAAGTCCATGAAAGTTGCTGACAGTTAAGTTTTTGTTTTTCAATTTGTTTTTTTCCGGTTGTTGTACCTTTTTACTGTATTTTGACTGTTGACATAAAATAGTTTATTCAACACATTTCAGGTTGTAGTTTTCATGAATCAAAATATTCTAAATATATTATATACTAGTTACTTATATATTAAATGTAAAAAAAAGTCCGCCAATAGATTTAAAAGCACGAGTAATTTCTTTTAAATTAGAAGAAATAATTTGGTAATTTTAATGGGTTTCAGGACTGCATTTACTTATTCAAGACAACGGGCGGCGAAAGATACTTGGCAGGTGTAGAAAAGTATATATTCGTGATCAGTGTCTGTCCTGCATATGATTTGTCTTGCCTCTTCGTTCGTCTCATCCATATTCATTGAAAGTTGCCGCAACACCTATGAGCAAAATCTGTAAATCAGGATTCAGGATTAAATTTTATTTTATTTTTTTTAAAAAATGTACTCACCCCTGGCTTTTGCAGTACTGCTCAGAACTACTTTATGTTTTCGATTTTTACCTCTTCATATACATATATATAGCTCTTTAAATAAAATGGAAGGGAGTCATTAGTGTTGCATTGTTTGTAGATATACTTGATTATTTATGTCGAAGTTTTGACTAGCTATATTCTTCACTATCTTCAAGGGAGTTGTAATGATTATCCGACGGGGATGACCACATATTGTACATATTGTCTTGAAGCAAATTAAGTAGTCCTTAAAATAAACAATTTTTTCTGAAAAACAACGAATTTTGGATTAAGTATTTAAAATTAATTAGATTCAAATTAAAGCAGAAATTGTAGGCAAAAGCTAAGTATTGTTGTAATGAATGTATCCCAACGGACTTATTAAACATGGATAATTAATTACTGCCCGACCGCATTAGTTACCCGAATTAGTAGAAATTCTTTTAGAAAATGGCCAATCCATTTTGTTGACAATGCATTAAACCTTGACGCTTAACAAGAAACGCTCAACATCCTTCGAATAATGATTAGAAATTAGAGCATCGGCCAAAGAAAATAAAATTACTCATTTATTGTTGATTTTATGCATGGATTATCGGACTATTTCAATAAACTCTTTCTTGCTTTTGTGGAATTTCTCAATGATTCCCCCCGCTGCATCCATAAAAATAATGTTTCTGCTTTTTTTAAACTTTTACTCGTTTGTGGTCGATTTATACCAGGCTCACTGTCTGCTGTTGCCATTGATGTGTATCATCGATTTGTGCTGCCGACCGCTGAGGCTCCTGCGCACCGTTGGCATACTAGCCTGCCTACTGTCTTGTCGGTAACGTGGGTAGACACGTGGACTCACTGCCAGCAGTTTTTATAGTTACCTAACCAGGGTTGTACCACCGGCGAACATCTGTTTATTAGTTGCTCATGCAGGGTTGCTTTCTCAACTGACTCCTATCTTTCTTATAATTACTTCCGAATTGAATATGTTGTGTTTCGCCATATATTTAGTAATTTCTTACACTTAATTTAATACTTCTTATGTTTATACACATTTTATTAATAAAAAGAAGCAATTCTTTTACTTATAAATAGTTCTTTATAGAAATTTTGATTTTCGGGTCAGCCAGAGAAGGTAACCTTTAAAAACAGACTAAGACTTTTTATTTTCATACAAAACTCTTGACACGACGCACAGTGGCCGGTTTTTCAACTTAGCGGCCAAAAGTCATTTTTTTCAATGTCACCGATTTCAAAATGGGTCAGGTCATATGAAAGTAGAAACCTGAGAACCTAGGGAGCCAAAAAATTACAGCTTTATCTTGATTATAGAACAAGAAATATAATCCTGTAAATAAGCTTTTACAGATGTCATTATATGTTGTTGACAGTCCAAATGCACACTGCAACGCTAGCCAAAACCCAGTATAACGTTTCTCTGTTGGAACTAGTGCAGGAAGTTCAAATAAGGATTACGGCTTATTGCTCCGATTGTTGATGGAGTACTTTGAGAAGTCGTGGGCACATTCACCGTAGTACCACTTTTCAAATAGGTAAAAGTTTCACGAAAATTCATTTAATATTAAATTTAAACAGAAAAGCAAAATTTTCGCACTTCAAATTTGCAAGGCGTACTATAAATTTCTTAATTTTAAAATTTTTCGTTCTTTAATTGTGACAATTGTCACGCATAGTCTTCCCCCAAATATCTTTTACAGCACCGGTGGTAGTGCATATCACCACTATTAGCTGTCGCGATTACGAAATTACATCAACTGGATTATACTCCCAAATGTAATTATAAAAAAGCTAGCGGACGAGCAAAACGCATGCTACTTAGTTAGTATAGCGTTGCCAGATTTTTTCAGACCAGATTTTTCGTCTAAGGAAAACATGGCGTTAAAAATTAAATTCTCTGAAGATGAACGATAAATTATTGGTTCTCCTAGACTACATTTTGTTATTAAAAGATTATTCATCTCAAGTTCGTCAATCATTGTTTAAATAAATGTCAACAATATTATGGTTTCTGTAAACCATTAAGCTTGATGACGTTCTGATGAGAGTCGGTGGTGGCAGAGGTGGCTGCTGGTGATCGGATTCTGATTACCGGTGGCCATGTCCTTATCTATCAGGCTTGGTTTGTATCTGGAGCTCAGTAGAATAGTAAGGAGCTCTATTGTCTCCTAACGTATCTGCGATATCTGCTGAGCAGTAACCGCATCTTTGAATTTTTTAAGCTTTGAGTCATTTCCGGCTTCTTGGAAAACGTCTGTCTCCATCGAAGACGAGCGAGTTAATATCTGTAAGTACTTTTGCACTAAACCACCATATAAACGGCTCAGATATTTTTTTTAAAATCAGTACACACGAACTGATGCTTCTCGATATAAATTGAATCGATTACAATATAGATTTTTTGCTCAAAAAGACGATTTTACTAAGAACGCTAGAAAAACACGTGCTATACGTGCTAAGTAACAGAAAAAAACCGAAGTTCAAGTTAAGTTATGTAGCTCTCTCTGGCAACAGTTTTCATAGTCACGAACCGCCAGGGTTGTAGCACGAGCGAACAACTGTTTAGTAGTTGCTCATATTTCTTGTAATTAGTTCCGAATTGAATATGTTGTGTTCCGCCATATATTTAGTAATTTCTTACATTTAATTTAATACTTCTTATGTTTATTAACCTTTTATTAATAATAATATAGAAAAAACAATTCTTTCATTTATAAATATTTCTTTATAGAAAATTTAATTTTCGCGTCTGCAAGAGAATATAATCTTTAAAAACACACTGCATCTTCTATTTTTCTTAATTTTCACACAAAAACTAGTTCTCTGTCGCAACTAGTGCATGAAGTTCAAATAAGGATTACGGCTTATTGCTCCGATTTTGGATGGAGTACTTTGAGAAGTCGTGGGCACGTTCACTGTGGAACAACTTCTGCGATGTTGTGGGTGAGTCGGTGGAGGATGCGGAAGATTGCTCTTTTTTTTAAATTATAAAGACGTATGCAGCTAGAAAGGTCAATTTCAACCCTCCATTCCTCCTAGACTCAAGCCAAGGGGTGTTAAGGCCCCAATCTGAAAGTCGCTCCACAACACCGTCCACCACACCAAGAAGTGAATCGCCCCAACCATCCCCAAGACCCTCATCGTCCCATCGCTCTCACAGCCGTTTAGATAGGCTAGAGCGTCTTATCACCAAAAGTGAAAAAAGAACAAGGAAGCAAATGCCTGCATTGCTTTCTGTTTTCGGACAAATGGTGCAATCAGACTATCCGCATATTGACACAACATCACTGTTGATAGAGTCATCCGATTCCGACTTATGAATGTTCCGACCAGTTAAATCAAAATTGTTTTTTTTTATTGAAAATAATAATAATAGTTAATAAATTAAATTATTTCTATAAAAAAATGGTTTTTCTTTAGTAGTTCGCATAGCAGTATAACATTGCAAGAAGGGGACATTGTTTTGTTCTTATTCCCATAAATTCTCCCAGTTCCTGGATTCGTGATTTTTAAATTACCGCTCAGAAAGAGTCAAATGTTTAAATAATTTTATAAAATAACATATTATATATATACTATATACTAGACTGCAAGAATTCGTTAAACATGGCATTTCTTTGTAATATTCCTTCTTCGGAGTCAGATAGTGTTGATTCGGTTGGATCTGCACGTGAGAGGAGCTCAACTGATACATCGTATGGATCGAAGTCATCTTGTAATATGCAAATATTGTGCAAAATGAATGCAGCGAAAACAGTCTTGATACAATTTTTTACGCTGAGTTCAAGGTCTCTGTTGAATATATTCCTCAATCTTGATTTAAGCATTCCGAATGCACATTGCACAGCAAATCTTGCTTGACTATGAGCCGCATTAAATCTCATTTGCGAGGACGTTAAAGGTTCCTTGAAAGGAGTGATAATTGCTACTGGCTCTGTTTGGCATGGGTATCCCTTATCGCCTAACAAAAAATATCCCCTCGGAGGATAAGTGCCTGCGTTGAATATTAGGCTGTTAAGGAACACACGTGTATCGTGAACTGAGCCAGGATAACTCACAAATACATCTGTGAACTTATAATTGCTGTCAACAACTGCTTGAGCTTGTATGGAACAGAATTTTTTGTGATTTATGTATTCATCATGCTTATTGACTGGGCATTGAATTCGAAAATGTGTGCCATCAATTGCGCCAATAACATTTCTAAAAGCCATTGATTTTGCTTTCCTTCAAAATTTTATACCAGTTCTTTCATAATCCTCAGCAGATCCATGGTTTATGATGTGGCGCATTTCAAGAAATACATCTAAAAGCTTGTGAATGATATTTTTCACCGTAAAGCGGCTTAATCCCATGAATTCTCCAGCAACTCTGTAGCTGCATCCACAGGCCATCCAATACAAAAAGCACATCACTTCATATTCCGTTGACCATCCGTGTCGTTTTAGAGGAACGAAATCCGACATTTTTCGGAATTGTAGCATACCCTTAAATGCTTCCGAGTCGCTCTATCTTCTCCATTCATTATAGAATTTATTGTATCGGAATATACTTTTGGTTTAAGATCCACGAGACCCAACGAAAAATTAAAAGAATTAAAAAAATTAATCGTTGCCCTTGTAGCATTTCCTTGAAACAGTAACATGTCTGGTCTCTTTCTCGCATATTAGCATTAGCATCATTCTGTTAATTTTTTTAAGATGTTGTGCTTTTAATAAAATAGATAATAACAAAGGAAAATATTTTTTTGATGTTCTATGCATAATTATTTGTTTAATTTTGCAGACAATCTTGAAACTCAAAATTTGATTCTGTCAAAATTTCATCCATGAATTGGCACAGCAAATAGAACAAAATTTTACTCACCAGAGTAAATTTATTTCAACATTACTTACCACTAGTTAAAAGTAACCAATTGACACACACCCTAAGTATAAATTTTTTTCCGACCATAAAATTTTCTAATCAATTCTAGAGAGAATGCTTCAAACCGAAGGGATCTATGTTTTGTAGTTTCCAAGAAAAGTGAAAATTGTATAAATTGATTAGAGAATTTTATGGTCGGAGAAAAATTTACTGCCTTATCACGTATTTTTAAACGCAAACGCAAACGCAAACTCAAACGCGACTCAAACGCAATGCGTTCCAAATGGTATCATCTAACTTTTCGAGTAGACTGCGTTTGAGTTTTGAGGAGAAACACAAAGATAAATAAACTTTACCTAGTCTTGCAGACTTCCCCTGCTTACAAAGCACAAAGACTTACCATGCATGAAGCATTTTTACAAGTATTTTTTAGGAATCCCAATGAATTAGTGCTATAATTGATGTATGGCAACAATTTGCACAACAAAAGCAAATCTGATAATTCGCACACAATGTTTACATATTGATATTGTGTTTATTATCGTCTGCTCTTTATGTGAGAGTGAATATAGCAGCAATATTCTTTGTGCGACTACCTGTGCGCAGCGTCATAGCATGGTACAAAATACGGGGATACTCAGAAGAGGGACAATTCGGATCTTTTACATATGCCGGAGCTTCAGTAACTCCAATATTATTTGTTATTTATGTATGCGCATTATTTTATTTTATATAATGAACAAGTTTATGACGAACTACGCATGAAAAGAGAAGATTTTCTAGATCTTTTGGAGAAGGTAGCGCCGTGCATAAAAAAAATTGTATGAGCCACTGTTCAGAATTACACCAAACGCGAGCATTTTGCGATCGTCTGGTTTGAGAGACTTTTTCCACGAAATAGTTCATACATCATGCAGTACGTAATGAAGTCTGCCAAGCATTTAAATTACCAACAAAACTGCGTTTGCGTTTGGTTTCTCGTTTCGATTGCGTTTGAGTGGTTTACAGATTTTCCTCTCAATTCTTCGAAAAATACGAAAAGCACAAAACAAAACGCGAAATAAACGCAACGCGAAAAGATACATGATAAGGCTGTTATACTTAATACCGTAATTTAAAAAAAAATTTCGACCAAAAATTTGTTTTCGGAATTTTTTTTCCAAACTTTAACTTTGGCATTAATTCACTCAAAAACTGTTTGACATAGGAATCTAATTTAAAAAGGATATTAAGAAGCAGATTTTTGGCTTTTTAAAATCAGCAAGCAAAAGTTATGTAGGTCAAACGATTATTTTTTAATAAGTATTTTTTTTTCATGTTAAGTCGAATTTTTATAAAATGGCACCTCCCGTCTAAACGGAGGGAAATTGACCCCCACCCCCTCCCATACGATTTTTTTTCTTGTCTCGACCCAACCTACACGCCCTAGTCTTCTGTCCCCTCTTATGCGAAACACCCTGTATATTTGTTCTCTTGCATAAGAACTGCGAAATTATTTAAATTAAATATAATACATTTAAATACATTTAAAATTCTGTTGATAAATTTTTATAGTTCTTGAGAAAATAAATTAACTTGTGCATAATTTAATAATGTTTATGACTTTCGGTTGGTTTTATTTAATGCTTTCTGCATTCAATTTTGGTTTTCAAGTATTGATGTGGTTTCTCTAACCTCGTGTATATCCTTTGTTCCGAAGGCATACGAGAGGGGTCTGTTTTATGTTAAACTTAGGTTGCACTTCAAAATGTGCTCAACCATTTAGTTTCCCTAATCTTGCACAGACACAGATCGCACATCCTGCCTGGCTGGCTGCTTGCTGCATCACCTCAACTCTCCTGAAATCGTCGATATCCTTTACTGCTATCCTTTTGTCGCCTTCTCTTATCTACCCCCAAAATAAATCAAACCCGAATACGTTGTGTAAGTTCAGTTCGTAAATCACATGCTGATTTTGGTAGTCAAGTCGGATCGCATGTTTTGTTTGCTCCTTGAAGCCTATATATAAATCTTTATTATAGCCTTGACGCCCGCCTTGTTGTCGACCTCGTCTTCTGGTGCCTCGCCTTGCCTCCTCCGTTAAGCAGTCTAGTTGCAAAGAAGCACGCGCTTTCAACAAGGATACTTAAAATTAGTTTTTGTGTTTTTACCCCAACTCCAGCTGGTATTTCATTCTTTGTTTTGTTCGTTAGTTTGTTTGTTTTTTGCCCTTTTTGCTTTTATTAAATGCTTGTAAGATGCAATAGAGTGTTTGTGATTGTGTGTGTTTGTGTGGTTATTTGCGGCGGTGTATTTGATATATTTTTGTGAAAATCATCCTTCTTCACTCATTCATTCCTTCACCCACTCTCTCTCTTTCTTTCTTTCTCTTTCTTTCTCTCTTTAACAAAGCCGGATGCTGTTGAGAAGCTAGCTTAACGACATCAAGGCATTATTTCGATGCTTGTCGTCTCGCCTTCAAGTTTCCGTTTCCGCTTGTTGCTACAGCCATCACTTCTTTTTCTTGACTTGGCTTGGCTTCGCTTGACTTAACGTGCTTACTTTCCGCCATTCACTTGTTGTTGTCTACCTTTTACTCTACGCTTTTACTCTTTCCTTACTCCTGTCACTGCGCTCCGCTCTCACCCTCACCACCGCCAATGGACTCGACTGGCGCCTTTTATCCTTCATGTCCTTCGACCATGATTTGATTAAAATGATAATAGTTTTTGGGATTAAAGTTAAATTGATGTGGTTAACGACGGGCGGAGTGGCGTTTCATTGGGTGGTATGGTGGCTGCATTCGTTCCCCTTTTTAGACACCCTTCAGCCTTTCTCTCTCTAGCACTTACTGATGGCACTGTACCACTTTTTCTGTTTATTGTTAAAGTGGTGAAAATTTCATTGTAACCGAAAAATTATTATTCCATAAATTTTCTAGTGAAACAGCTTTGCTTTTATGGTGCTGTTGTTGTTTTTGCCACTGTAGTTGTTTTTGCCACTGTAGTTGTTTTTGCCACTGTAGTTGTTGCTGTATCACGTGCGGCTAAAAGACGATTTTCTTTGAAGGTTGTTTCATCTAAAAACCACCTTGTTTTAGACACCGTATCGTTTTCTTCCCCGTTTTAGTGCTTTGTATAAATTTTCCCTTCCTCAAATTTTACTTAACTTCTTTCTTTGCTCTTATTTTCTTGTCTTTTCTTTGCTCTTCTTTTCGTGTCTTATTTTTCTTTCATTACTTTACTTTAGCTGCTGCAATTTCATTAATGGAGTTTTTATGTTAGTTTTTTCTTTGCTTTTGTAATCCTTTATTTCGTCTTTGCTTTTGCATTCCCCGTTGAAAGCAAGTTTATTTTAATGTTTAATTAAAGTTTTAAATAGAGGGCGGCAGCAGTGGTTCTTCGCTTTATTAAAGTAGTAATAATAATAGTAACAGTAACAACAAGTAGGCTGTATAGTTACAGCCGGTACTCTAAGCCGCGGACATCATCATCAATTCGTAGAAACTTTTAAAAATTTGTTTTTGGCTTATTTAATTTTGTGTTCATTATTTGTACTCGTATAGTGACCACCAAAGAATCCTCCCCATTGAACACCGAATATTATTTTGCCTCTTCAAACTCTGGTAGCTTTTTGTTGTTGTTATATTATAACCAGGTCTAGAGACGACCGAGGCAATTAAAATTGCTAATTTTTATATAATACAATATACATATATGCCAATACAATATAATGAACTAATTTTATTGGAGGCTCAAAGAATAGAAGATATACAATAGATATTATATTATCATAAAAGATTATGTGTGCTAGGAATGTGCCTGTATTTTAGATCAAATAATATTGTTGTAGGAAAACATTTTAAAAAATAGGGTTTCAGAGAAAGGCATATTATTGCAGTTACGACTACTGATTGACTTGACTTATAACGAAATACAATTATAGAGAGAACAAAATTAGACATTGTTACCTGTTTTATGAAAAAAGAACAAAGATGGAGTTACCTGTTGTGTCTAAGAGGAAAGATTAATGATGTATCTATTAGATGAATGTATCGTAGGCTAGATATACTCGTATACCTACGTGTATGTAAAGGATTTATACCTTTCCTTCTTCTTAAGAAATAGCGAAAATATATACCCATATGACAAATTTTGCAATTAATTTTGAAAGTGAAAGAAGTCGAAATAACACTGTATTATTATATGACAGTCTCTTCGTTGATCTGCTATTGAAAAGTTGTTATGAAATATTTCTGAAAGAAATTGAGCTTAAAAGGAAATAGTTGGTAAAGAAAAATGTAAAATTAATTTATAAATTAATACATATATTCGTGTGTAAGTACAGTACAACCTCCCTAATCCGGACAGATATAGTTCAGCATCTGTCCGGATTAGTGGATCGTCCGGACTAGAGTTAAAATTAAATTTTAAACGCAATACATATTTGTACATATATATTATTTATTTTTATTACTGAAAAGAAACATAAGTACTCATAAGAATTCATTTGTATTGAATTAATTTACAGAAACATAAAGGAACTAAAAGTGACCGAAAATTCATTTTGAAAAATAAGAATTTATTTTTGTTTGAATACATGTATCTTTATGTAATTTGTCAGCTTTATTTTTAAATTCTTTTAAAAATAAAATATCCTTATCTGTCGCTTTAGTTTGTTCAGCCCATAAAATAGCTTTTGAAAACAGTTCACTTGCCTCTTTATGTGAGACTTTGTTTTGAGCATTTTCAGACTCCTCCAAAGAACTATCAAGTTCTTCAATATTTTGGTTAGCAATTACTGCCACTTGTCTGATTGATTTTCCACTATCAATTGTATCCAACATTTTGCACTTTTCTGCCAACGTTAATGTTTTATGTTGTCGTTTATTTACGGGAGCCATATTTACGTCTTAACTCTACGCAAACTCAAGTAAACTAAAATATTTTACACATTCTTTAATTCTTGCTCACACACAATGCTTATTTTGTCTAGCGGTAAAATAACGAAGAAATTTTACTGAGGAAAAAGAACACTTGTCCGGACTATAGAGGAAAAATTTCTAAACTGTCCGAAAAATTTAAATGTCCGGATTACTGGATAGTCCGAATTAGCGAGTGTCCGGATTAGGGAGGTTGTACTGTATTTAATCTCAAAAAAATTATTTAATTATTATTAACTTACGACGAAGTATATACACTAAATCATTGTCTCGAATTGATTAAAACTACTTCAAATTTATAAAGCTTATTTTAACTTTTATCATTTATAATAAAAATAATCAAAATAAAACAAGAAGCAAAAGTTAAAATACTCTTTATGATCATCAGCTTAATAAAGAAATAACAACAATTTAAAAAATATCCATGTTATAACATAAAACATAACAAAGATAAACTATAATATTTAATAAAAAAAGTTATTTAATTTTAAAAGTTGTCCAACTACTTAGTTTACAATATTTCAACATTTCTTGTTGCTTTACGAATCGACAAAACTTCTAAACTAATTATTGATCGCTAAGATTTTTAACGATTTCATAGATTGGTTCACTGCATTAGCATCGACATTAGTAAATGTCGCTCCTATACTAATCCTATACTAATACTACTACTAACGCTCCTATATCAACATCAGTAAAACTATTTTCAGATTCAGATTTTTTTCATTATTTTTAATATTTTTTATTATTATTATTCCTATAATTATTATTACTCCTATTATTATTATTATTATTTTTGTTATTATTGCTTTTATTATAATCGTTATTTTTCTATTATTATTATTATAGTATTATTATATAGTATATTTATAATTATTATTATCAAACATTAGTTAGAAATATTTGCACTCTAAAAAACACTACAACAATTGAGAGGGGGTGAGCGCAGGTGGAGGGACTTTACTGTCATCATCATTACAAAAAATGCAGCATTCAAATTCATTCTGCCAATAAAAAAGTTCTCAGTTTTCGTCGCACTCGTTCCTTTTTTTCGTTCCCATTCCGCTCCTTCGAAACCATTCAAAGACCTTCTACCATATTTTTCTTGGAACTCACCCATCACTCTCCCACTCACACCTTCGTTTTCCTCAATCTCGCGCTCTTTTTCCTCATGAATTTCTATTCTACAGCACGTGTTTTCAATGTTGCTTTATTTGATGTTGTTGGCTTGGGTTTTTCTTGTAGCACTTTTCTTTTAATTCTTAGTTTTATTTGAATTTTATTGTTCTTGTTTTACATTTCTAGTGAAATTTTATTTCTCTCGTTAACTAAGTTTGGGAAATAGTAAAAAAAATATGGGAGTAAAAAAATAGGTCGAAAAATGTTCGTATACTAAAAAAACGAGAAAGTTGTTGTTGTTTTATACCCATACATTTATCTTACTGTAAGATTGTGCTCGATTCCTCTTTTAGTCTTCTTCTTTTTTGCCTCTTCTTCTTTTACTTAGTCGTCTTTTTCTTTTCCTTCTTTCAGATTTCAGCAAACATCTAGAGCGTGAAAATTTTTATTTCTTACTACAAGTATTTATTTTCTACTTTTCCTCAACGGTTACATAATCGCTCAATATTATTTTCAATATGAATGAGCCGTGTTCTTTGTTCATTGGAGCACACTTTCCGCTTCTGATTTTGATGATGATGCGACGTCGGAAAGTTTCTTGTCGACACTTGAATCGTCTTGGTGACGTTTAACTGAAAATAAATCTTTGATGATTCGCTGTTGTCAGACTTTTTGTGAAGTTCTGTGGAATATAATTTATGATTTAAAGTTCTGATCTAATCAATGTTTTAAAGTTCTGATTAATTATCTTCTGGCTTTCATACTATTTGTTCTTAATTTATAGAGTTAGCTGCTTTATTACAGATCAACTAATTCAATATTTTGCTAAGCATTTCTAAATATTTTATATTTATATCATAATTATTAATATTTTTTTAGTCTAAGTTTGAACCCCTAGCAATCGTATCAAAATCACATATATTCCCGACAAAATGTCCATATATTTGTTTTTTTTTTTTATTTTAAATTTGAAAATCTAAACATATGGTGAGTAGAGGTACCAATAGGTTTGTTTTATAGATTTAAATTTTTGTAAGTTTAATATAAAGCATCATTTGTGTGTAATATCATTTTACAAAAAATAACTAAAATACAATAAATAGAATATAACAACAGTAACTAAATATTAATATCGTATTAGTAATAATATAATATCCTACAACAGAGTACTGTTGTAATAACAACAACAACAACAACATCGCCATCCGGTAAAAAAATGTACACCGTGGGGACATTCATTTTACTAGGTGAAATCCATTTTATCGGATGGATGAAATGGTGCATTGTCTTGATGAAACAACACGCTCTTATTCATCAAATAAACTCTGCAATAAGTTGGCATGATAGTCGCCGTTGCTTGTTTTTCCCTTTCGAAGATAACCAATGAAAACTATCCCACGCGCATCTCAAAGATCTGACGCATTATTTTCTTCGTTCTCTTTTGGACTGAATTTCCGCCAGTTTATTGTTTTAACTATGCGAAGTGATGGACTTATATTATATCCATGGTTATGATTCGATACAAAAACTGCTCAAAGGGTGGTAGTTTTGGGAATGCTCTCCAAATAGCGAAAATCCTTTAAATCCTTTTAAATTTTTTTTCCATCCTTTAAAATACACGTATACGTGCTTTAAGCTGGGCTTCTGTTATTCTCACCTACTATTTTGTGTCTGTTTTTTTACCTCCCTCTCACTCGCTCACTCCTTTTTTCTCTTTGAATTACGCCCTGGATTCGTTGTTCTCTTCAATTCTCGACAAGTGGTGGTTTGATGTGGCCGAAAATGCTGAAATTCTGTTTTATTCTGTATCTTTGTTATCTTCCTCTCTATACAACACGTTAGGATGACCTTTCAAAATCTCCATTACACACTAAGCTTTTTTTCTCACACTTCATCAACGGCTGCTGCTCTTCTTCCATCGCCGTGCCATACCCCATCTCTTCCCTTGTCATTTCTTCTCATTCGTTTTTGCCATCCCTTCAAAGCTTTCATAATAAAATTTATATTGTGTGCACCGGAAGTGACTTTTTGGCGTGGGCCAACATGATGTTCACATAAACAGTCACGCAAACTCAGAGTTCAAATACACACACATCCATGTATATACATATGTATACACCTAGCTCAATAGACACACTCTCCGAGAGTCACTTACTCAGTAGTTACTGAAAATTATTTTACTTTTTGTGTGATTTTTTTGGTTTCTTTTTTGTTTTTGTTTTGTTTTTTTCTATCGAATGTTAGTTTTGTTTGTATGGAATTTTTAGTCGTTGTTGTTGGTGCTTATTTTATTCTATAAATAACAGCGCCCAAAAGCAGTGGGACGAAAGAAGATTTAAAAGACTTCATTAAATTGTAAGATTAGGAATAAAGTAAAAATTAGGAAAGAATAAAAGAAACTATTAAAAACGTTAAGTTATTTTACTGGCCGAATTTTATGTTTATCGAGTTCTATTCGTCCTTACTCCTTCTTCTTCTTCTTCTTCTGAATCTTAATCCATTTCATATTCCTTCCTCTTTATACCGTTACTTCCGCTCAATCTCGTGTGTTTTTCTTCCTTTTATTATAATTTTCTCCTCCTCGTGTCTCTTTCTCGTTCTTCATTCTTTTGTTGAGTACCTAATACTCAAGTTTAAAGAAGTTTAAAAACTTCAAAATATTGACAACATTTGAAATAACACAGAAGATGAAAAAGTTATTCGAAATGATAGAAGATAGAAATAAGATAAATTGTACTATAACGAAAGCAGAATATCTAAACCTGTACATAAAAAAGAGAGGTCAGAAAACGACGTGAAGATTAAAATTAACACATGACTAAAAGCACACACGAATGCCTCACAGTAGACTCAAAACAACGATAAAGTCGAGTACAAGCACCCGCTCAAGCAAGTAGAAACTAAGCGTTGGTAGATGATGCGTTTTTATTATATGTATTTAATCTTCTCTTACAGCAGCAGCAACAAGCACAAGTTTTTCAAGCGCAAGTTTTCCAAGCACAAGTTTCCAAGCACAAGTTTCCAAGCACAAGTTTTTCAAGCACAAGTTTTTCCAAGCACAAGTTTTCCAAGCACAAGTTCATAAGCAGGAATTCACAAGTGAGAATCCCAATATTGTTTTTAGGTTTCAAAGGTTCAGTTTATATTTCAGTCAAAATAAAGTTTTCTAACTGTAGTTTCATGGATTTTAACAACGATTAAATTTTTGTGGCCACAATTCTGACAGTTGCGCATTTTTTCGAGGTTTTCTTGTACTTAGAAATGTAAACAATTTTAGGATGTAACAAGTAACAAAATGGACTTGGAAATAATGTACAGTGTAGAGATGAGTTCGCGCTAAAATTGCTCCATTTAGCAAATTCTTATACAAGTTCTTAGCATTCATATTATTGACAGACAACCACCAGCATTCAACAATCAATTTGAAGGAAAACAAATTACAGTAGACGCTCACAAATTAGAGCCTTCAGTAATTCGAACTTCCAGAAATCCCAGAATCAGTGTTTGCAATACATTAAACGCTCTGAAATTAGAATTTAATTCTAATTTCTGAGCGTGTTTTTTTTATATTCATATTTTTAATTTAAACAAATACATTTAATGTATTGGACTGAATTGTTACGTTTTGTTTCCTTGTTTTTATCAAATAAAATTGAATTCAAAAAAATTTAAAAGTGTTTTATTTTAGTTTTTGGAAGTAAATTTACTCAATTTTTTATTTTTTATATGAAAAAAAAACGTCCAGAAATTAGAATAATTCAGAAATTAGAATTGCCTCAAAAACAAAGCGGTTCTAATTTGCGAGCGTCTACTGTATATACATATGTGAAGTTGGGTTAAAGCATGGCGTTTAAATACAGAATCATAAACATATCCTTCGCGCTTGTAATGCAACTCAAGGTAGATGATTGGAAAGCCTACAATCAATAATAATATACAAGTAGGAATTTTATTTATACTGCATATACATATACAGGGTGTTTCGCATAAGAGGGGACAGAATACTAGGGCGTGTAGGTTGGGTCGAGACAAAAAAAAAATCGTATGGGAGGGGGGGGGGGCAATTTCCACCCGTTTAGACGGGAGGGGCCATTTTATAAAAATTCGACATTTCCACTTTTCTCGGAAACTACAAAACATAGATCCTTCCGGTTTGAAGCATTCTCTCTAGAATTGATTAGAGAATTTTATGGTCGAAAAAAAATTTATACTTAATACCGTAATTTTAAAAAAAATTTCGACCAAAAATTTGTTTTCGGAATTTTTTTTCCAAATTTTAACTTTGGCATTAATTTTCTCAAAAATTGTTTGACATAGGAATCTAATTTAAAAAGGATATTAAGAAGCGAATATTTGGCTTTTTAAAATCAGCAAGCAAAAGTTATGTAGGTCAAACCATTATTTTTTAATATTTTTTTTATGTTAAGTCGAATTTTTATAAAATGGCCCCTCCCGTCTAAACGGGGGGAAATTGACCCCCCTCCCATACGATTTTTTCCTGTCTCGACCCAACCTATACGCCCTGGTCTTCTGTCCCCTCTTATGCGAAACACCCTGTATAATAATGAGTTTAGAACGATTATACTATATATTATTTTTACCAAAGCACCACATTCTTACCACCTTAACGCTGTTATTGCATATAGCGATTGTAAATATAAATAAGAAGTCCAACTTACTACTATTCTTCTACTTAAAAGAATTATTTTTCAATGTTATTTCGTGTAGAGCAGCGGTTTCTAAACTGTGGGTCGCGTGATAACCTCAAGGGGGTCGTGGAGTTTTTAATTTTTGTTTTACATATTTAAAAAAAATACTTACAAAAATGTATTTAATGCAAATTTCAAAAATGCAAATGAGCAAAATTTAATGCTCGTCCATCACATTAAATTTTTTTCTATAAATATACATACTAAATTTTTAATAATAATTTTTTTTAGTTTTATTCTATGAATACATTACTTTTTACAACTTGAAAATGTGCTCATATTATTTTATTGTTTTGTCTAATAAGGGGGCCGCCAATGTTTTATTTTTTTCTTATGTGGGTCGCAGTATCAGAAAGTTTGGAAACCATTGGTGTAGAGCAACAATGAAAATCTCTGCATATTTTACTCGCCGAATCTGGAGAGTTTCCAGAAAACTGAAAAGTAAAAACACATTTATTCGATGTTCTTCCTAAAGCCAAAACAACAACACGTGACTCCGGTTAGAGAATTTCTTTATTTTGCCTCAGATGTAAATTGCACAAAAATTAGTAAAAAGTATTAAGAACTAAAGAGAAAAAAGGGGAGCTATATTATTACAAAATTGCTGCTCTTGTTGTTGTTTAGCTTTGGTTCTATTTTATTTTTTCTTTAAATGAAAGCTTAAAATAGAAGAACTCAGAACGTGTTGACTGACTACGATTTATGCGACAGCAGAAAAGTAGAACTCACCTAATATTTGTAGTCTTCTTCTTTTTCTTCAAAAGTCAAATGACTAAAATGGAAATTAAATCAACTACAATTTTTGGAAAACTTATTGAAAAAAATTTTTTAAAACAACAAAATCGAAAAATTATTTTGGTTCAACAGAACGTATGATTAGTTATTTTTTTTTTAATTCTGAAATGAAATGAATCAAATGATTGATTTTGTATTATTTTCTTTTAATACTCTTCTATCATTATTAATTTAATAAAAAAATCAACTTGTTTTCAGATGATCAAAAATTACGCATCACATACAACAAAAACAAGAATTAAAAAACTATTTTACAACAATTTGTACTTTTATAAAACTACATAAACAAAAATAAATAGCAATAAAAGATATTTTGAGCTAATGTTGATGTTAAAGTTGAGTGAAATGAGCAAATCATCAAAGAAAAGATAACGAAAAATCAAATCAATAAGAATTAAATAGAAATTAATGACTGATAGAAGAATGCAAAAAAATAATAATAATTAAGTCAAAGGCGCATTTAGGAAAATAAATTAATAAAATAAAATAATAAAATAAAATAATAAAATAAAATAATAAAATAAAATAATAAAATAAAATAATAAAATAAAATAATAAAATAAAATAATAAAATAAAATAATAAAATAAAATAATAAAATAAAATAATAAAATAAAATAATTAAATAAAATAATTAAATAAAATAATAAAATAAATAAAATAATAAATAAAATAAAAAAAAAATAATACAAAAGGCTAGAAAACGAATGATATTTAAATAAACAAAATTGAAATTTGGTAATGAAATCTTTTATAAGATTAAAAAAACAAAAAAACGCCAGCAGCGATTAAAACACGAGCGACGACGACATCAACAACTCCATCAAGCAGAAGAAGCAGAACAACAGCAAGGAACATCAGCAAGTAAAAACAATAACAACGCGTAGCGAACAAAATTATTTTTATTAAACTTTGAGGTTATAAAAATGTTTAACCTTTCGAGCAGAGGTGTTTAAACGAGAATGACGAATATTTCAACTCCGATACAAACGAAATCAAGAAACACTCTGGAAACATACATATACATATGTACATATGTAGGTATGTACAAACCCCGAATATTAACAGTCACAAAATTATAACTTTCTCTCGAGAAGGTTGTTTAAATGAAATTATTATTGAAATTGAAGATATTAAAACAAGCTTATAAAAAAGACGCACTCATAAATAAAAGCAAATCAACTTTAAATGTAGCGCTTCTGTCGTCGCCACCACCGCCGGCCCCCGCTGCTGTCACCTCTGTCAATCTTTGTACAGATTACAAAAACAAAATCTTAAAAAACAAATCAAACAACAAAAACAACTCATCTCGTCGATAAGAACAGCGAGAATTAAAGCAACAACACCTGTAAAAGCAACAACATTCAATTTAACGAATCACTTTCTTGAAAGTAAGTTGGCAAGATTCTCTTTAGCCTTTTGAATTCTCCACCCCCCGCCACCGAAATTCATTCGTCCTCCTCTAGAAAAAGAACAAAGAAGAAACTAGAAACTTTGTGTTTTTGCATTGATTTGTTGTATATTGTTTGTTTGTGTGTAGAGTTGTACAAAGTACAATAAAAATGTATCTGTGACTGGTTGTATTTATGTATGTAATTATGTCTGTACCCTGTAGTCCAAAGCTTCGTCGATGACATTGTCGTCGATGATGTCTTGCAAGACAATTCCTATTTTTCGTCAGCAATTTTCCATTGACGACATGTTTAGGGACATGTCTTGCAAACTGTCCGCATGAAGACAGATACAAGACAATGTCTTGCAGGTTGTCTTGCAAACGATTATGACCCGAATTCTACGCCTATAGGCGTATAGCGTCGCTATAGTGACCCGAATGAACATTAATAAGTTCGTACGAATTCGTATACAATATAATAAACAAGACAACATTGACGACGAGTCTTGTACGTTGTCGTCGAAGAAAAAAACGACATTTGTATGAAAATGTCGTCGATGATCGCCATAGATTTGTCTTGCATACGTCCTCAACGACGTGCCTATTCGTGCACGATTCGTCGAGGATGTCTTGAAGACAAGAACTACTGGGTATGTATGTATGTGTACATGTGTTCGAGTGTTTGCTTTTCTTTTGTGCTTTTTCGCCTTTCTTGAATTTGTCATTTGTCTTTTGTTGTTTGTGTCTGTTTTTATTTGAGTGTTTTTTATATGTTTACTGTTGGTTCTCTCGTTTTCTGTAATTTCTTGCTTTTCTTTTTCTCGACGAGTCTTCTCTTCTGATTGTCATCCTTATTTTTAATAATTCTTTTTTTTAGTGTAAAAAATTTAAAGTTCTTGAAATTTCTATAATTTTTTTAGAGCATTTGCAAATGTGGTTTCGCCACGGTACGGTATCCACTATAAGCTGAAGCATCGGTTTTCATTAACATTTTAAATGTACAATGTACATACATACATACAAGTTGAAACGATTATATTTTGAAGTTTGTTTGTTGTAGCGCGGTTTAATTCATCATTAATCACAAAAGCTCTTTAACCGGTTTTAATAGATTACCCCACGAACCCTTTTTCGCCTCCATCATAATTGTTGATTTGTTGTTGGTGTCTATTATTTCAATTCACTAAAATTAAGAGGATAAATCGTTTTTACTATTGTAAATTCTTTCCCTTGAAAATCTGATAATAATCTAATCATCTCTCGTTCTCTTTCTCTCCCTCCCTCTCTTTATCGTTTTCTCTTTCGTTTTCAGCATGGAAGAATATGAGCGCAGACAACGCAGAGAACGTGAAAAATATGAACGACAGCAGGTGCAGGTAGCCATTCCCGAGTTTTCCTTATTCCAAGAGCCCCGCCGGGTTGATCCCTCGGAAGGCGATGACCACATCACTTCAAAACTTGGCGAGTACTCAAAGGTGAAAGATTTTATTGGCCTCAATACTGTAGGCATTTCGTCGTCCGGCCATCGGTCTTCGCAAATGCCACCAAACTCCTCCATGATGCCGTCAAGCAGTGGTTCCTGTGCAACCCGGCTTCCGCCACCACAACAACAGCATCCGCCTCATCACTACCCGCCGCAACAGCAGCAGTCGTGGCAGCCGTACATGAAACAAGCGGACAACAAGCCACCCTACAACGGTCGGGGCGGTTACCCCGGGCAGCCGGTGAAGAATGATTTACGCTCGAGTAGCGGGATGGCGCCACCAAAGGGACCGCCACCAGCAATGTCATCATCCTCCTCTGTAGTCTCCTCATCCGCCCCCTCCTTTTCAACTTCCGTTTCTTCGTCGTCGATGCTACAACCGCCGGCGACGACAAACATGCCAAACGGTCGACAGAGTTCAGCGGATAAAATGCGATCCGCCAACCCTGTGCCCGGTTCGTCGTCTTCTTCTTTCCTTGCGCCTCTTGGACCACCTACACAGAATGGCCGATTCTCACAGCCACCGATACCAAAAATGCGCCAAAAGCCTCTTCCATCGGAAAATGATATCACGCAGATCCTTTCCGAAATCACTCAAACGTTTCGTGCTCCGCCGCCGCTAACGGAAATCGCTGCCACGCCTCGTACAACCATCGTGGAGAACTATAACTTGAACGGTCCAAACAAACACAAGTATTCCTTCGACCCAATCGGCCCCATCACTCCATTGGCGCCTTTGGATCCATTTCCGAACATGCCTATTCAGCCGATTCAGTCCATTCAGCCGATTCAACCTTTACCTGCAATGCCTGCTCCTGCACCTGCACCCGCGTCAGCACCTACGATAGCTACAGCTCCGGCGCCGACGAGGGTAAAGGAGTCGCCTATCAAGTCGCTGAAGACGCCAGACAAGTCAACTCCAACCCCGTTGGACAAGCTTAATAACTCCACGTAAGCTTTGAACATTAAGTGTGTGTTTATACAATTTTTATGAGGTTCTTTTGCTTTGTTCAGCTTGGAACACGACTTGGAGTTGTCCGAATCAGACGACGATCGCAAGAAGCAGTGAGTAAAACCGATTTCACAAACTAAAATCATTCATTAAATTTTTAATACTTTCTACAGTGTTTCTTCGCCACCCAACTCCAGTGAAAGCTCACAAACAGACTCCAGCGATTCTGGCAGTGAAGAAGGCGAACAACAACCTGACAAGCATTCGTCCCAACACCAGCAGCATCAAATGTTGCAGCAACAACGAGCCCTTAGCTCCACCACTCTCAGCAACATCAACAACAGCAGCCTCAACAAAAAGAAAATAAGTCAAACTATTACTGCGAGCGGTGGCAACACTATTAGTGGCATACTTAGCGGTTCCGTTAGTTCGGCGTCTGGATCAGCGCCTGGTTCTACGTCCTCCTCTAACAAAACGCCTTCGCCCACGGACTCCAACAAGTGGAATCTGAGTCGCTACTTCAACAAGGGAGCCACGCAGCAGGCGCAAAACGATGCCTCGCCAGGTGGACCTAATGCCAGCGCTGGTGTCCCTATGATGCTGCCGGGTGGAGCACAGATCATCCCGGAACCCACGCCACCATCAGCTATGTCTACGGCCATCTTAACGACGGTACTGAACAACGTCAAAAATGAAACCGTCGCCGATGATGAGGTCGATGCTGATGATGATGACGACGATGATGAGGTCATTCCGTCACATATGAGTTCAACAGCGCATTCAAATGGCTCACCTGCCACAACACAAGATACATTTCGACTTCCGAACGCTTTTGTGTCGTCCCGCAGTAAGCCAGAGCTGAGTGTAACGCCGCTCTCGCCGCTAATGAAGCACACACTCTTAGATGAGATTAAGAAGGAGTCGGACGCGCTTTTTCCACATCCAATGACCATGAAAAGCACGTCAATGGCTTCTGCTCAGCTGCAGCAGCATCAACAACAACAGCAGCAGCAGCTGCAGCAACAACAACAACAACAACAACAACTACAAGTGCCAATGTTAAACGCTGCCGAGTTCGTAGCGATACCTACGAATCAGATCAAGCATGAGTCTGCAACCGGGGGTTCCTCATTGATCGCTGGTGGTTCCACTAGCGTGACGCCGTATAACAAAAGAAGTCCTGCCCCAACGCATCCGACACAACATCAACATGACGATGACAAGCATTTGGGGCCCGCTCTGCGTAAGCATGCAGAGCAGTACATGGCAATGGATGTGCTCTCAGGTCTTTCGTCGGATAGCAACAGCAGTGACTTGAACGAAGCTATCACCGTGCCTGTTCCAGGTCCCGGTGGGACCCTGCAGATTCCCGGTGTACCGGCGGCGATTACGGCGTTACCGCGTTCGCCTCTGCAGCATAAGCCGCAAATGATGCCCAACTCCCTAACAGTCACGGCTATTAACCGTGTGTCCCCGCTGCCAAAATACAAGAATGCCTCTCCAGCCACCAGCTTGCCTCTTGGTGGGGCGACACAACGCGCCAAGAAACCCCGCAAGAAACTCAAGCAACAACCTCAGGCAGAACTTATGGAGTCCAGCGACGAGGAGGAGGGCGAGTACAACTCGTCGTCAGCAGCCAGCAAGAGTGTGAGTCCCGCCACTGCGCTTGTCAACAAACCAGTGCAAATAGATGGTGCCATTCTTGCTGCAGCAGCAACAACCGCAGCGAAAAAGGGACGAGGTCGGCCTCGTAAACCAACGCCCAGCAGTCAAAGTGGCAACATCAGCTCGGCCTCTTCCACGACTACAGCGATAGCGGCGACAACCAAGGGACCAACGTTAACCGCCAAAAAAGATATCGCTGCCGCTCCTTCATCATCCACAGTGCCCAGTAAAAAGCCCGCAGGCCGACGCAAAATAGCGCGTCAGAGCTCAGGTGGAAACATAACCGGCAGCTCGGCCAGCACGACGCCGCAGGTTACGCCCACCAAAGTACAGACGCATGCAAGTGTCAACGCCGCACAGAAACCGCAGCAGCAAAAGCCGCGAGCACAACAAATGAAGAGCAATGAATACATTGCTTCCAGCGAAGATTCTTCCTCATCGTCTTCTAGTTATTCCAAATCGTCCTCGTCGTCGACGGACAGCGAGGATGGCAGCGGTTCGGCATCGTCGGTGGATGAGATGAAACAGCAAAGACGACTGACAATCGCAGCGATGACGGTGCCACCAGCGCGACGCATTGTAAAACAACTAAATAAACGCAAAACCTCTCTGGACGATGCTCCAGCGGCCGCGTTGGCGACGGTACCGACCAACGTTTCTGTTGGCGCAAAAAAGTTGCGCAAAGATGTATCATCATCTTCTTGCTCCTCGGATGAGAGCTCGTCGGAAGAATACGTCGCTCGCACAGCTGCTGTTGCTGCAGCGGCTGCTAGTGACTTGGCGGCAAACGCGGCTGGAATGTCGTCGCATAGTTTGTTACATCGTCAACAAAATCAGTCGCCGCTAAAGACGACTTCCAGTCGCAGCAGAGTCTCGTCGTCGTGTTCATCTTCATCAACTGGTTCATCCTCCTCGTCGTCCTCCTCAAGCGGCGAAGGAGACCATTCTGACAGCGACTGTGGTGGCGCAGATTTGCTAAAGAAAGATAACAAAAAGTTGCGTCGAGACAAACCGAAAAGCGACAAAAATAAAATCAATACATTGTCGCGCATCTTTAACCCAAAAGAGGGCGGTGCAAAAAAACAGGGCCAGGTTGTCATCATTGATCAGTCCGATGAGTTGTTGGCCAAGGAGCAACACCAGCATCAGTTGCAACAACACCAGCAACTACAAAAACACTATTCACCAAATGCTGCCTTTAAGTCGTCCTCGTCAAGTCAGCAGGATAGCAACATGGCGGGGGCCACTGCAACCGCGACAACTACAACAAACAGTCATAGCAATAGTTCCGCACATGTCGCTGCCTCAGCTTCGTTAACATACACAACCGCAACGATCGCATCATCACAATCGCCACGCCCGCCTTCTTCCACTGCATTAAACGTAAAGTCTTCGCCTCGACATCCGCTGGCAGCGACGCAGCAGCAACACATCACAGCCAAGCGTACGCCAGATCGCAGTAGTTCCAGCGCCGAACGTAAGACGCATCCACGCATCAAAACACCGACGCGAACACACACGCTTTCACGCACGCCGACGCCTACGCATCATTTGACCGCCCCACCAACAACCTCTTCCACTCCTGCATTTCCTTCGCTTGTTTGCAAAATTGAACTGTCGCGTCTGCGTCGCATCCCACGACCACCACGCGTTGCCGTCAGTCCGCGCGGAAATGTTGCCGGTCACGTAACGTCAGCGGCGGGCTCGGGACGCACTCCAATTTACGACCACGAGGCGATTCTTCACGCCGATCTGCAAGCAACGCAACTGAGACTGAAGCCGCCAATTAGCAGCAACGGTAAACACACCCCCACCACGGCTGCCGACACAGCCAAAGCAAGACTGGAAGACCAGGTGGGTTCGAATGGGCGTTTGAGCAGTCGTTCACCCAAAGAACTACCCAACGGGTACACTTCACGCAGCGGGCGCAACGGTTCCGCCTCGCCGGCGCCACCCAAACTTCTGATGGGCGTCAAACCTGAACACATCAAGTACGAGCCCGATCTGGACGTCGCCTCCGTGCCGTTAACAGAGACGGCCTACTGCACTGATACCAAATTTAAAACAGGCGCCTCTATCGTGAAGCAAGAGCTGTTCATAACCAAACAAGACTACAAACCTGCGTTGTTATCAGCGACGGCGTCAGAGAAGCAGCTGATGGCCTCACGGGATTCGCCGTTGTTCGCCGCGGAGATTGGGGTCTCCAAGCCACGACGCAAGCGCAGCTCCAGTTCAAGTTCGAGTCCGTACAAAGAAAAGAAACGGAAGAAGGACAAAGAGGAGAGAAGCAAGGACAGCAAGGAGCAACAACTATCAATGACGACCAAAGAAAAAGACAAGGACAGGGAGAAGCTCCAAAGCAGCCGAAGTGGTGGTGGAGGCGGCGGCGGAGTGCTAATAGCGGATGTTGGCGCGGGCGCCACTACACTCAATAATATGCAGCCAACTAGTATGCAGCAGCTCCAGCTGCCGCCCACCAACCACGATCGGTTAGTGGCAAAACAAATAATGAACACCAACACCACCGTTGCCACTCCTGCATCGCATCTGCAAAACGCCTCTGCTGCTGCGGCGGCTGCTATGACACATATGCCACCGCCTGCAGCTATTGCACCGAATGAGAAGCTGAGAAACGAGTTAGTAACGTCTATGCTGCCCGGTGCACATGCACAGCGCTCTTTAGACACGTCCCCGCCGCCGCAAACGCATTCTCAGCCTCACGTCATCTATCGCTCGTACTTTGAACGTGATGAAGATGCTCTAAGCGACGATTTCAAGTTAGTTATGGTATTTTATGAATGATAAAATCAATTTTACTAACTTCCAATGAATTCCAGCAAAAACACGAAGTTCCTGCAAGAAGCTGTCACTCGCAAACATGCTGCCGATCGAGAGCAGAATACGTTTAATCAAGTGACGCTCTACCTCGAGGCGGTGGTGTATTTTTTGCTGTCTGGAGCGGCCATGGAACAACATCGTGGTTCTGAGGATGCCGCCTGGACGATGTACAAGGATACACTCGCCCTAATTAAGTGAGTAAAGTGCAAAAGTAATTTCGTAGTGTTAAGTAATGTATGTGATCATGTTTCTATGCGCGCTTATGCGAGAAGACTAAATTAAGTCAGTTTAATAAAACTTTCATTTTTTAAAAAACACACGAATTTGAATGTATTTGTACGATTAATCAACTCTTTTCTCATTCTTGGTTTCTTACAAGTACATATACGATCTTTCCTTCTATGCACGTTTACTTTACTCCGA
The DNA here is from genome assembly GCA_949629155.1 of Myopa testacea. Taxonomy (NCBI): domain Eukaryota; kingdom Metazoa; phylum Arthropoda; class Insecta; order Diptera; family Conopidae; genus Myopa; species Myopa testacea. Next base: position 10,653,877 of record OX451347.1, read on the forward strand.
TAGTTTTCAAACATAAACTCTCTTTTATCTTCTTGTTATCGTTTAGATTTATTTCATCAAAATTCCGTCATTTGCAAGTCTCTTCCTCATCCTCGAATGGCCAACATGAAACTCACAACAAAGTTGCTATACTAAGGTATGTAACTTAACCTCAAATCGACTTTTGATATATTTGAACAGAGGAGTTAATTTTTTCTAATCCTTTCTGTGTCTTTTCGTGTATAGTCTACGCTGCCAATCTTAATTTTTTCTAATCCTTTCTGTGTCTTTTCGTGTATAGTCTACGCTGCCAATCATTGATATCCTTAAAGCTTTATAAAATGAAACGCAACTTTTGTCGCACTGTCATGAGTGCCTGCAGTGATTTCTTCAAAGGCAAATCCGACATCATGAACGGCAACACGCCCTCTTCGATATCGCCATCCAATTCATTGTGCTCGCAGGTAAATCTTAGAAAATAAAATAGAAGAGGATGCTTTCAAATAGTGTTCAATAGGAATATTTAATTCATTTAAGTTACCCATTTTAACGTTAATTTTGTTAGTTATTAATTTTGTTTCATCATCTCCCTGCCGATTTAGGGATCTGGTTCCAACACGCCACCCGGAAAAATTGTGCCTCAGGATGTTCACACAGCGTTGTTCCAACAGAATCAGTTTTTTAATTATCTCACCAGTAGTCATGATTTGTGGGATCAAGCTGATGGCATGGTGCGGAAAGGAAATCATACAGGTACGTAAATTAAAAGAACATTTAAGAGATTCAGTTACGGAAGAATATTGAAGCAATTCTCAGGTTGCAAAAAACCACATTGCGATCTTTCCTGAGTATATTTTTTGTTGTTGGTGATGATTGTTTGTTTATTTAATTAACTTTATTTATTGAATTCGTCACACTACTATTTGTTGAATTTTTTGTGTTTACTTAAAGTTATTCTTACTTTATATTTTCGCTATTTTATATTTTATTTAATTTGTGTTTATTATCCTATATTTATTTTTCTTTATCTGTAAATTATTTATACAAATTAATTTTGTTATTCTAACATTTTTCTTTCATTCTTTCGCAGATTTTTTCATCGCACTCGACCATGAAAATGGTCCGTTGACGTTGCACAGTTCCATGTACGAGGTCTTCAAGTACGTGCAAGCCGGCCTCAAGAAACTCAAGGATGAGATGTCAATAGAGTAGAAAAAGCACACAAAAGCTACTATAACATCAAAACCAACAAAAACACAAAATATCAACAGCTAAACACCAACCAGACCGAGATTGACTTCAAGCAGCAAAAACTAGCAACAAAAATAAGCAACAGTTGTTTAGTTTAATGTTGTATTTAGTTTAATTCTTTAGCTTTAAGAAAAAAGTGTAATTTAATTAAATTCATGATGTTTATTTCAATTATATACAACATATAATTATTATATACAATATTATTGCAAGTTAAAGTAGAGCAAATATTCGCCCCCCCAAACCCTCCCCCCTCTCACTCTCTTTTTATCCCCCGTTTTTCTTGTTTATAACACGTTTATCGTTTCCTTTTTACATTTTTTTTATTGTAAGAAAAAAGCAATTTTAAAACAAATGATTTATTTTTAAAAACAGAGCACATCCGCTAACAACATATTTTTATTGTTATTTATGTATATGTATTATATTTAAGAAAAAGAATATTCCGCAAATTTTCAAGTCAATAAAAAACAATATTTTAACAAAATCAAAAAATTGTAATGCGAAATTTTAAAATATTTTAAAATTCGATAGCAAAATTAAATGAAAATTGGTTTCCAATGTTTTCGGTTAACGATATTCGACGTAAGAGTTTCTAGATCTACGATGATGGAGATTAAACAGCAACGTGTTTGTTTTTGTTAACGTTTCTAATCCTTATAAATATTTATTTGCAATTTTTTTGTTTTTTGTAGTTGTATAATTTTAAGCGTTTCTTTTTTTCAAAAAAAAAAAAAACCCAACAACTACAGAATGTATATTGAATTGTTTCAGTTATTTTAATTGTTTCAATTTATTTATATGTGAATTTAGTATATTGATTTTAATGAGTTGAAAACATGTGCAACTTGCAAATTATTTAAAAACAAAAACAACAACAAAATTCATGGTGTAAAAATATGCGGTAAATAATAGAGAATGAAAAATATTACAATTTATACTCGTCTTTAAAAAAATTTGTATAAATTAATTAATTTAAAATTATGCTTAAGATTAACAGAAAAGGGAAAAGAAGAAGACAATTATCATGTAATTAATATAAATGCGAAACCAAACAACAACAACAAAAAACTAAAAGTAACAAAAATATAATAAACTGAGCAAAACAACAAACATGTAAAGTTTTTTATTATTATTACTATTATTGCTATTACTATTATAGTAATTATTACTATTATTATTAAAAGTAAATAAAATATAATCTAAAATAATTTAAATCAATTGAATTGGATGTCGGTGCCGCGTCGCCGCAGCATCTACAACACCAACAACAAATGTTAATTAAGAATTACTTTATAAAATATAAATACATTTATATATACACAGCATATATTTATTACATATTTAATGTAAAATATATATATGTACTTGCATATTGGTTAACAAAGGAAGCGGAGGCTTGGAGAACATTTCTTAATAAATGTTTTAAAAAATCACAGCAAAAGACAAACAAACAATCAAACAAACAATAATGTATATTTTTATTTCTTTTTAAATAGTTTTAATTTATGAACACGGTGTTTTAATTACTATTATTTGTCATCTTTAAAGTACGTTGAGTCCACGTTTGCTGAAGTTCTGAGTGTTTTCTTACTTTTAAATGTTTTGGATTTTTGTTTTTAACAACCTTATGAAGAGTACATAAAACAGTCTACAATAAAGAAATCTATTTTATAATCAAAGTAAATCAAATTAAATGAAATCAAATTAGATCAAATCAAATTAAATAAAACCAAACTTAACACTAAAAAATTTCCTGTTAAAATTTGTTTCCTTGTTTATAGTAAATTTATTTACAAATATTTATCGATTTAACTCAATCCGAGATGCGTTTTGTGCTGGTTTTTAATCTGGTTTTAATTTTTTAGAATAATTTTTCATCAAATAAAACCGATCACCAAATTAAGCAAAAAAATAAATCAAATAGTTTTATCAAATATCTCTAGAAAACTGGTTGGTTGAGCTTTAAAAATATATATTTTTTTAAATCAGTAAAAATTTTGCTTCGATTTAATGTAAAAATTAAAAATCTTCTAACTAGTTTTAATCATTGTTAATTATTTAAATAAATAACTTCGATAACTAAAACTATTGAAATATATACAAATTTTGTATAAAATTTTAAGCGAAATTGTATTTAGTTGACTATATCTTTTAGTAAATACAAAAATTTGTTTGTTAAGATTTTTGTGGATTTTAATTAATTTTAATCGGTTATGTTTTAAAATTATACAACAAAATTATGTGCTTGTGAATTACATTTATAAATACGTGTCAAAATAATGCAGCTGTTACAAAATTAAAGATAAATAACTAAAACAAATAATGATTTATTCTGCTGCTTGGAGAAAATGTATAGCAATACAAGTTTGAATGCAACAATAATGCGTTAGCAACAAAAATTGTACATTAACAAAAATGTTGGTATCAACAAAAATTTCATAGCAACATTGTTGATAAAAACAAAGCAGCAAAAAATTCAAAAAGACGCTTTAAACATTTCCAGTTGTTGCAATAATTTTATTTTTTCTTACATCACAAATATTGTACACACGAAAAAAAAATGATAATTCAAAGCTTGCCTATTTTAAAAGTGCTTTAAGAAAATATATTTTAAACTTTGATTGGTTTTTTGTTCCTCGTGTTATTTATTTAAAGCGTCAATTCTCGTGGTTCTTCAACTGCTTTAACTCATTTATTATTGATTTCCGAGAAATGTTTTTAGTGATTAGCTAAATAATAATAAAGAACTAAACAAAAACTGCTTATAATTAATTTTACAAAACAAAAGAACCCAAACAAAATGAAACACAACATTGCCAAAACTCTTTTGTAAATTGTTAAATAAATTTTCAAAGAAATGGCAATGAATTTAATCTTGTTAATAATTCCTCGAAAACTAACAATCGATTTGCCGAACAATCGATCCAACGAGAAAAAGAAATCAGACAAAAGGAACCTATAGAAGTGTTAAAAGAAACTGCGATAGAATTGAAAGCAAAAAAAGCAACAACATCAACAAAACAATTTAAATTTATGTATAAGTAAAACTTGTTTACCTTTTAATGAGTTTGTGAAGTTTTAGTTAATGTTTTCCTAGTATAAGTAATTAAATTAAAAATATATAATAAATATTTAAATAAATTGCAATTAAATTAAATTCAATTTAATTATTACAAAGTAACATTAAAACAATTGATCATTGAATTAAAAAGTATGTAAATTCTAATAAATTTTATGGATATAATTTACACAAAAGATAACAACAATAACAAAACGTGTTGAGATGTAATTAAAAAAAAATTGAATTAAGAAATTCGATGATGATGATGATATTTTCACTATTAATTATTACTGTGCTAAGCTGAAGTTGAGCAACTGAAATTAGTTTAGTTTTAAATATTTAACCAATTAAAAGATTTGTCATAAAACATGCGTTAAAACCAAAAATTTATTTACTAAATACAATTTTTTAATAAACAAAAATTTAAATATCACGTTTTATGGATTTTTCTTATTGTTTGCTTCGTTGGGACATGTTTTCGTTTTAATTTTTTGGTTCTTTTCTAATTTTTTTCTGTTTTAATTTGGTTTTCTGTCCTCTGATTCAATTCTCTTCATTTAATGAAATTTATAATTTTTCTTAATTTTTTTCTTTAATTCAATTGAGTTTGTGAGAAATAAAATTTTTCCTTTATGTATGACAACATTTGTGTCTGTTCTCGGCGAATCTCAAAAAGTACACCCTGATCTAAAATAGTTTCTAATTCAACCAGTTTACACGACAAGAATTTCTGGAGTATACTTTTAGGCCGAAAAATGCACACTATTGTGATTGATTTTCAGAAAGAGGAGTAAGTTATTCAATTAGGAATTCGATTTCTTTCTTTTCATCGATTTAACAAAATGTACACAATTTTTAATTAATAATTTGTATGCAATACATCCGAATTTGCCATTTCTTTTAGTTTTTAATATCGATCAATTTTTGAGGTTTGTTTTTATTTTTTTAATTAAATACTTAATTAAATCGAACAGTATAAATTTATTATAAATTGACACACATAATTATAAGTTGTTTTTATTTTCTTTTTTTATTATTATAAATAATATAACTAAATAAAATTATTCCGGAACTTACGTGAAAAGCCGTCGAGAAGCAGTGTTTTAACAGAGAACAGAAAAAACTTAAATAAATAACAGGCAAACAACACAGTACAGTACAAACAAAAATATCATTCAATATATTTTTGTACTGTACATGAATTACTTGAATTTCGAAAACTTAAAATTTATACAAATTTTAAGGCTCTTATTTAAAATGAAATTCATACAAATAAATGAATTAATAAATTTGTTTAATTTATTTATTTAAAAATTATTTTATTATATTTATTATGTATTTGTATGTATTTATTATTCATTTTTTTATATTTACTATTATTTGGTTTCCTTGAATTTAGTCAAATATTAAAAGATCTGGTTTTAATGCAGACTAAAAATCGTCGGTCGAAAGTAAACATGAAAATAAGCGAGACATTTTTAAGGATTCATCGTACTCATCATAGAGTTAGTTTACGTAATTCAATACTCTTGTGCATTAAAATAAATACAACAGAATTTAGGAGAAGAACACAATTAAATGTTGATGATTCATAAACTAGAAAAGAAATTAAAATCAACTAAAGCGCTCATTGAAAGCAGTATAAAAAGTCTAAAATAGATTATAATGAGCAATTAATATACATGCATATATACATGAATATATAGTATATGAAAATATATTTTTAATAAAAACTAAATCATAAACAAAAACCAAACTGCTGTAGTTTTTAAGCGAAATAACCAAATGAATGCATTCATACTTAAGAAATAAACGATATCCATAAAAAGAATGAAATATAAATACAATAACAACAACAACATCTTGCATACATTCATACACCATTACAGACATTTTACATTATAAAAACTAAGAAGTTTATAGAAAGTTTTGCTACTTTTTCGATTAAACAATATTTGAACTTTTAAGTTTTCAAATTCGTTCACTTCGAATGATTTCGAAACTCTTCTAAACATTTCAAAACTCTTTGAAACACTTTACTTAAGATTTGCTTATAGAAATTTTGAAGTTTTAAGTTTCGATGTTTCATGATTTCACTGAATCTGCGATTCGCTTTTGATTTCATTCGAATTTGATTCGTTTCGAATATTTCATTTAATTTAATTTAGATAGGTTATAATTTCGATATTTTTTAATATTTTTGTCATCGATAAAAAGGTATAATTTTGAAATAAATTTTGATTTTGACACTTTTTTGCAGATCTTCACAAAAGAAGTGTTTCTTCTTGTTTATTTATTTAATTTGTTTGAAGAATTACAAGAATTTAAAAAAATCCTTTAGAACCACTAAAAAAAATAAATCAGCTGTAAAGGTTTCAAGTTCATGACATCAACCCCTTCAAAAGCGTGGTTGAGCCTCCTCAACATTTTTTTATACACATTTTTTTAGTGATACCAAAAAAAAGGAAATTCATTTCCATTGAATATTGAAAAAAGATTAATTATTGGATATTATTATTAGGATGATGGTAGAATCATTATCATATTCTAATGATTATTGTTTGAATAAAGAAATTTGAAATCTGATTCCATGATAATTGTTTTGAATGAATTATTTTCAACATTAAATAATTCGCGAATACGTTAAAATTTGTTTCCAAGTTTCATGGTGTAAATCCTGTTATTCATTGAATGATCGCATTTTATGTGAATCACCCTGTATTTGGAATATATGCAACTAAGCAAAATAAGGACATCAAATATATTTACTTAAAAATACATAAATACACATAATATTTATATTTATATAGAAGAGAAACTAAGAGTAAATTTACTAAATATAGTAAAACCAACAACAACAACACTTTTTTTATATATCTAATGAATGTCAAAAATCAAATGAAAAAACAGCATCAACATCAAGAAAAACAACAAAAAGTCTATGAAAGGGAAACAACAACAACAACAGAAACAAAAAGGAGAACAAAAACAACAGAGCAAAACTAGATTTAAATTTAGATAATTTTAGTACACATTAATTAATAATAATAATTAGAAAATTAAAAATCGAAACAATACAATTTATAATATTGTAAAAACTAACATTAATTTAAGGTTTTCTTTTAGTTGTGCCATTAATTCATCCTTATTTTCAATATTATTTTGTATATATACTTGCTATGTGAACCACAACAACAACAACAAACAACTAGACACCGATATATTTTTGTAAAACTGAAAGAAAAAAATACTAAAAGTAAAAAATTAATAACTAAAGAATGAACAACTGAAGAATGAACAACCGATGAATGAAGAACTGGAGAATGAACATCTCAAGAATGAACAACTGAAGAATAAACAATTGAAGAATGGACTACTGAAGAATGAAGAACTGAAGAATGAACAACTCACAAATGAACAACTGAGAAGTTCATTAAATATTAAATAAATAGCCAATTAAAAGTATAATTTTAAATACGAGTATAAAAGAATAAATAATGAAGAAATAATTTATTGAATTTATTTATTTTAAGCATAAATTTCAAAGAAAAAAAACAACAATATTATTGTAGTTGTAATTGTAATTGTAACTATATTTTGTACAAACTATAAAAAACCAAACAAACTTGAAATAAGAAGAGAGACATTATAGATAAGTTATAACGGTAAAAGTAACGGTAATGATTAAGTAACAGTTAATAAAGCCAAGGAAACTAAATGCAATTACCACAGTGTGGTTGTTAAATTAAAAGGGATGAAAATGAAAATTGAAAAAATAATAAAAATTTAATTTAAATTATAAAGAACGTGGATTTATTTTATTCATTTACAATGATATTCATTCGATATCGAAGATAACCGCTATACAATGGAGTCGTTTTTTAAAGAATCCAAAACTAAAAGTAAGTGAAAAAAATATTGCGACTAAAAATAGAATTTAAGTTTATTTATTGTCTCGTTTATTTGTTTCACTTTGATTCATCCTGTACTTGCAACCATTATCGACATCAATTGTTTTTGTGGTAGTTGGCAACGCTACATTTCAAAAGCACTCAAAAGTCGAAGTACAAATCGGAAATCGGCTCATATCACCAAACTTTTTTTAAGGCGCAAAAAGACGTTATTCTTTTCTTGCTTTGTGTAATGTGGATATTGAAAATGCTGTTAAATGTGTTCGAAAAAGTTAAATAAGCACAAAAAGATCACTTCGAAGTGATAAGGAAGAAATAGAGTACTAATTTACTAACAGTATGCCGGTAAAATGAAAGAAACAAAGCATCGAAAATCGGTAAGAAAACCAGTGAAAAAATTAGTGATTTTTAGATTTAACAAAAAATTCGATGAGTTTAGTTGAGGTAGGATAAAATATGAAGAAGCAGCAATATGATCGCATAACTGCAACAACAGCCATCTTACAGCAAGAACAACGCCTTCAGTATTTTCAAGAACACACTTCCAAAAGGCAAGCACAACAATTACAACAACTAACTCTGCAACAACCACAACAACTCATATCGTTCAACTTTTTTATTAACTTTGGTTTTTGTTCCAACAACACAATCGTCGATGCAGCAGCACCGCCAACGCGATTGTCAACGCCAGCGTCAGCGTCGCTGCCACCTCTATATCGCACATCATTTGCATTTAACTATCAGCAGCAGTCTGCGCTGACTGCAGCTCCTTTATTAGGTGCGCATCAACCACTTGCTTCAGCATCGCTGCATCTAACACATTCAGCACGATCTACGTGTGTTGCTGCTCTAACTTTGTCAACTGAATTCGTCGACGCAGAAGTAACTGTCGAACAACAACAACAACAGATGGTTCCTTTTCCAATACGACGCTCTGCAGCAGCAAATAGTAGAGCAGAGGCCGCAGCAGCATTTGGGGCCATCTTGGTTTCATCTGCATCACGTGGTGGGGGTACTGTTTCAACGACGTTAACTACATCCGTTCCCTTTCATTTGTCAGCTCCACGTGGCCGCGGTGTAGGAAGTGTTGAGCTCCAATCGTTAAGCGATCAATTTGCACCATCTCAACAGGATCACCAGCAGCTACGCGCAGATTGCATTCTATCACAGGGTTCCGTTTCGGATACGGGGCGGAATACTAAAGAGAAAAACAACGCCAATTGTTTCGACGAAGCTGTAACCAGCACTGAAGAACGCCTGGACGAATCTTCTGTGATGGCGTGCATTAATTATATGAGCAGACGGTAAGGTAAGAGTATATTTTGGATTTTTATTTTATGCAATAGTTGTGTGGTGGAGTGTGTTTATAGGTGTTGTCGAAAGGGGGAAGTTTTGCCCGAACAAAACTGAAACTATGAGTTTTGACATTGGGTTTGAAACTTTTTGTGACAACTGGGTTTTATAAATAGTTGAAAGGTTTTAATTAATTATGTATCCACATTTCGTTTGCTTTACAATAAGTATAGTAAAGAAATGTAACAAAAAATTTTATAGGCAAAAACATAATACAAATATAGGTAAATATATGCAAATTGATCTGCTTGCTTGATGCAAATACAAATGATTATATCTTTGTCAATTTTGTTAAGTGCATTTCTGAGTAACAAGGTTTAAAACATGAGATTGTTACTTCTTGGTCAATTTATATGAATGAAGACTGAAATGTAATCGAATTCATACTTGAATCCATACAGCTGTACTGTGTACAGATTTAATATGATACAAATACAATTCAATACAAATTTAGTGAATGCGAACGTACATATTTAAAAAAAAGTATTGATTTTGTATACATTTTTGTATCAATTTTGTATACATTTTTGTATCAATTTATATTTGTAACACCTCGGTGCATATTCTAAAATTGCTATACAAATTTTAGGAGTTAACTTAAACTTAACTTTAGTTTAGTTAACTTTATTTCCATTCGAATACATAATTAGAATGATATTTATTGTTATTAAATAATCAGTACTAAAATTGCAGTATATGTCGATTACGGCCATCGACTGAAGAGACGTCTTATATACTCGCACGTACATATGTAGGTATGTCTTTCCTCAGCTCAGCTGTTCCAATTAATTGCTTATAAGTACTCGTACTTGAAATATACTGATTTCTACTGTATTTACAATGTTTACGTCTTCAGACTTCTGGCTCTAAAGGACTGCATGACAGCTCAATACATCAAGGCTTGAAAATATATACTCAAACACACACACACACACACATGTGTAGTATATATGCTGCACTCACACTTGTACACTCTTTAAGCTCTCACATGCCCATGCAAATCTGGGCAAACGAGTTCAATGGTCTTTTGACACAAATGATGTCAAGTTGGAACTTGGATGATGATTACTTTGAGTCGCGCGTCGAGTTGCGTCTAGTTTCTCAGGGTGGTTGGATGAATGGATGGTTGACTGGCTGGTTGGCTGGAAGTTTTGTTGCTTTCGTTGGTCGTTGGTCTCTCGAAAATACGGTGAATTGTTTGTTTGGGTTAATGTTTGCTGTTGCTGCTGCTCCCGATTCTGAATATGAGTTGGTTTTTTGTTCGTTTTAGCTCTAAACTCCAGCAGGACGCCTGCGCATTTCGTCCATTTCACCGACACAATTTAGAGTAGAGAAAAGCGCCGTCAGTGTCCGATGTGCCAACCTATCCCAACATCGTTTTTCTTGTGCGGTGCGTAGTTTGACACAGGAATTGCAGGGTACTCCTTGTTGCATTTGAGAGAGTGTGTACGACGACATTCGTATTAAGGACACGTCGCGATGCCGTTTTCTCGTTTCCTTACACTGCAATGTTTTTAATGAATGACTGGAGAGTGGAAAGATGGAGCAAAATGGAGAGCCGGACGAGCATTTTAGATGGGACGGATGCTGCAAACTCTTTGTACATGGATGCCCATTTTATTTAAATTAAACCTCTGGAATTATTGTAACTTTTTTGGTTTTTCGTTTGACTTTTAGTAAGTTTAACATTTCGCATTGTTGTCTTGTTTTTTCTAACTACATTGGCGACGAATGACCTCTTCTCGCGGCTAAATAAAATGCTGCAAAAAAGCAGGATATACGATTGCAGAGCAGGTCCTTTTTCCTGTTTCGCCCACCAACAACTGTGTCCTGCTGGTGGTGCTGCTGCTGCAGTAAACTCAGCGGCAGCCGCTTGCCGGAGCCATTTAGTTCTTGCACTCTCTGAACGCAAGTTGTATTTTTCTGTGTACGATTTTTGTTCAAACGAATTTAAGGAGTTGAAAAAGAAACAATTTAAGTAGATTTTCACTCTGCATACATATTTTAATTTGAAGCTGGAAATAAGTGAAGTGCATATGAAAAAAGTTTTAAAAAATTTACTTAAAAGCAATCAATAAAACGCTTTATTTTAAGCTAAACAAGATCAAGAGTTCTTCGATACGTTTACTACAACATTTTAAGAATTTTTCACAATATTTGCTACGATTATACTGCGGATTTTTAAATAATAAAGTAAAGTTTAATTCCTCAAACTCTAAATCAATTAACAATGCCAATTTTATACTTTGGGTTGCCTACATCCTTTAATTTATCGCTGGCCGTGGGTACCTACATTTTTGCACACACCCGAACCTAGCCCAAGATTTTTCACCTCGTTTCTTTTGCTGTAACTTCTCTACCCTATTTACTCGGGCACAAGTACCGCCACCCACACACGGCACTTCGATGTGCATGTACACGAGTACGTAAAAGTATATGTTTTGCATTCATTTCATTCCTGTGCGTTACTATTGCCTGGTCTTGTGGCCTCCTCTTTCCGCTGCTTGCACGATGCATGATTTACTCTACTCTACTAGTTTCATTTCCAACAACTAACTATTAATACTATATTTTTCAAATGGATTTTGCTTTTGCTTCTGCAGTTGTTCTGCATTCTGGGTGCTCTCTAGTATAACCCACAATTTTGTGCTCTCCCAACTCGCTCACTCTGCTGCTTTTTGTTGCATTGTAGGCGCTCACTTTTAGGCGCTCCATGTGGACCGTTCAAACAGCTGGTAGGCTGGCTACATGCCGCACCTTAAAAATTATAATTCTCCCAACTCATCGATGAAGTTTAAACTTGCTTTGTTGTTGACGTGTATCTGCTTCCCTTCTATTTTGTGGCTCCTGCTATTTACCGGAAATAATTTATTTTTTTACGGGAAATAATTTATTTTGTACCGTTAATAATTAAATTTTGCATGTTTCTATATGTATGAGCTGATTCTGATTTCTCCTTAATTTGCATTTATTTTATTAAATTCCTATTTTGCACCTCTTCACACACCTCCCACATGTCACATGTACACTGCGTTTGAGCTTTGTTATATTTGAATTCTTATTTCATCCTGTTTTTCTTAAATTCTTCATTCTTGTTGGTTTTTCTTCCATGTGTTGTATCTATTCGCTCACTAGTTTTAGTTTTCAGGATTTCGGTGTCGTTGGAACATGTTTTAAGTGTGTAACTACTTTTAGTTGTTCGTAAAAAACAACAAAAAAACCAATTTTCATGGAAGCTGCTGAAGAAGTAAAAAAGTTCAAAATAAAAAATGCATTTTTAATAACGGTTGATGATAAATTCGGCCAAGTTTTAATGAAATTGTTACTTTTATCTGCGTTCTGTGTAATGCTGAATATTTGAAATACATAAGTAACTAATTAAATTAAACTAAATATAATAAAAATAAAAAATATAAAATACTTGTGGTCATCAAAAATAGACTTTGAAACATTTTGTATTCTGTACTTTTTGGTAAGTTAATATAATGAAAAATAAACACTGGGTAGCAGTTGAAAATAGAGGAAATAATATACTTTAAGGATTACGTTAGTAAATTTGCTTGTTTTAACTAATTTTCTTAAATTAAGATATCCTTTATTTAAGTAATTTACTAAATTAAATTCGTTTATAGCTTAGCTTGTAAATTCGATAATTTAAGTCTTATTATTCGATTTCTGAATTCGATTACTATAGTTCAATGAAGTTTAAAACTAAAGAATATTTTTATTTGGCCGTTTTTATTGACCATTTAAAATTTGTTCCCTTATTTATGTTGTCGTTTTTTTACTTACATTTCTCTGTACTTGTTTTATATTTTATTGCGTAAAGGAAACGCACAGTTCAATGACCTGAGAGTTACAAATTAAAAGAAAAGTTAGGGCTTTTTTTTCTATGTACATACGTATATACTACTACATATGTATGTACGGACTCGAAAAGCAATTAAGTGAGAACTTTTATTCCTTTAATGGATAACTTTGGGGAGATAATGAAAGAGTATCTTAGTATTTATAATATCAGTATGATAAAATTTGATACTTTATAGAGTATGATTAGGATTGCGGATTTGAGATTTATTATTATGTATCCGGGATTCTGTATAAACCGCTTCGGAGATAATTTTTCCAGATATTTTAACCACTGTTCCAGATTTACAACAGTGTATATTTTAATGGCATACCAACTGAGTTGGATTTCGTTTTATTGGACCTCCTAAAAGTATGAAATATCAACATTTATAACATATATAACATTTGATACAGACTACAGAACAGAGCTCGTAACGTATTTGACACCTTGTATGGTATCAACTCTCTCTTCCTCTCTTATCTCTATCTATATATCACTCTTTTATTCTCTTGGCTTTATTCATTTAGTCATTATTGAAATCTCTTGCTTTCTGCACTCTGCGTTACTCTTTTGATTTTGCTCTTTGTGCACATGTTACTCTTTAGTTTCGTACTCTTCGAATACTTATTTTTGAATACATTTTCTCATCCTTTCATCCTTTTACAATATTGTTCTCTCTACTCGTTTAACCCACTCATGCTCTTTCTTTTTATGCTGTCTCGTTACTGTCTGTGCTCCAGTTTGACATCTCCTTACTCTCTATCGTATTGACGTTGGTATTTGTGTGGCTCTCCCATCAGCCATCATCCACCACCCTCGCTCATACTCTTTATTCATTAAAATAATATCCGCAACAACAGAAACAACTCACATTCCTGATAATATGTAAACATTTCATTCACCTTTTATTGTCACTTTTTATTTATTGTACTAAAGAATGGTAACTCTTTTATATTAGTTTTTATTTGTTTGTTTTTCTTTGTTTCCTTCTTGACGTTTTGTTTGTTTGTCATTTCTTTGCGTTTTGCCTGTTTGAAAAAATTTATATTAAGTATTAAAAATAACAAAACATTGCAATTAAGCAGAGAAGTAATTTTTTTATTATTAAATTATTATTAACTATGTTGGAAATCTTCAGGAAATCTTAAATGTTTAACTTCGTGTAGACAGAAACTAATTTACAATAAATAATAAACAACAAATTATGAGGTGTATGAATGAAATTATAGTCTATTGATTACAAATTTTAATACCGATCGTTACCGTCAACAAATATACAATTCGAACCATGCATTAGTCGAAAGTAATTTCGCAACACAATAAAGCCCCTTCAGACACAGCAGAAGCAGTCAAAAACATATAAATTGCTTTCTTTAAAAAAATATTAAGAATTATTAAGGGTTTAAGGGTTATTATTAAGGGTTCGCCCTTTCTTACCTACCGATCCTTTACGGAATTCTTGCCATGATTTCGTAGTCCTCTTTTTTCGTATCATACACCTCATTATGCCGGAGGCCCATTCTTAGACTCAGAGAAGGGCTCGCCTTGAATTTGTGGAATTGTAAAACTAAGATATCTGTGGTCCGTATACTCCATGTGTTCTTCATCTTTCTCACAAATTTTAATTAACTACTCAAATTTATTATTATGTACTTTTAAGAATTATACGCTTGTGACGTTTCTGTGGTTAGCGAAGGATCTAGAATGCGTTAACAATTGATAAGATAACCATTATATACACAAGATAGTTTTTATGTATCTCACGTTTATCGATTAATTTAATCTCGTATTTAAAACCATTTATTAGCTATGGAATTGGCAGAGCTCTTATCTGTTTATATCTATCTTTTAATAAACAGAAACAAATAGAAAAATGCAATGGTACAGTTCACAGTTTTTTACTAGTGTCCGAAATATACATATAAATAAATAAATATTCTGTTATTAATATCACATTTTCATTTAACTTTTATTCTCTTTATTCTTTAAATACTCCTATTTATAAATTGAATATTTCACTACTTATTGTTATACTCTCGTATATTACACGTATAAATATTCAATATCAATATTTATTGTGTGTAATTTAGTCGACAACTGGTGGGTTGTGTATCTATCTATCTGTCAATCGATATAGAAACATAATTTCACCTGATAAACTACTTTGTATATAGTAAACACAATATCCTTATCATTATTATTATCATTAAAACATCGGCAACATTATTTTCAACCCCTTTTTTATATAACAATATTAATAATTTATTTATTTTAGTCATTTGTAGTTATTGACAGTGGTGAATTCCATCGATAAGCTTTTGAATATTTAAATTTCAGTTAGGCTATAGAGAGGAAAGAGAATTTATATCTATTCAATTACATGCCGCATTTTTCGTTTGCATTCTATTTTAAAACATTTAATTTAGACACGTGTTAAAAGTATTATCTAAGAAATTTTTATATGTTAATTATTTTTAACTTTTCAGCACTTTGCTTGGAATTAAATATGTATGTACGTAATTTTCCAAAAAAGTATTCGTCAAAGTAATTGTTTACAATACAAATTTATATCGCATTCTCTTCTATTCCCAAGTTCACCACACCATGGGCTAAAATTCACAGATAAGTAATCATAAATCCAACGTATTTTTGCTAACAGTGACAGTTTTGAATAAAATAATGATAAAGAAGAATTTGCCTCAGATAAGTGAAGCTGTATCTACATAGTAGAGCCAATATTAACACTATAATAGCCACTAAAAATTAATTAAGTGTTATATGACATTGTATTCACGCCTATTTTGTTACATTCGATCATAAGCCAAAATATTAAAGTATTTCTGTCGGAATTATTTCACAACGTATTAATTTTGTTTGCTTAAGTTAGATCTTAAATGTTGGCTTATACAGTTAAATGTAGATACTTTATCAATGGGCAGTATGAAAGTATAAAGTAGGAAGTGGGTTGTCCATTTTAGGTGGTAGTGGGAGGAGTTGTCGTCAGTTCATTTATTTATAAGAGTAGTGAATCAGGTTTGGTTTTACATGTGTGAGAATTCTTTTAATATTTTAATTCCTTTTAATAAAATTCAGCTCGATCTGATCCACAGTGAAATGTGTTGAGTTGCGTTCAACTGTGGTGAAATCGTGTTGTTTTTGGCTTCCTCATTTAGCCGCATTTATTTTTATTTCAAAAGATACTTCTACCGCTTTCCCATTTTCTTGTTTGTAGTATTTGTACTTTAGTTTTTGTTTTTTTCTGTGAGCTTATAATTTTCTGCATACTCTGTAGAATTCTCCCCTAACATTTTAGTTCGCAGCTCAGGCACCTTTCAGTTTATTTCTGTTCTGTTGCGTTGAAGGAACGTGGTTTTTCTTCTTTCCGTTGATTTTTTCCTTAATTTTTTGAGTTTAATTAAATTCAATTTGATTTACGTTTTATTCGGTTTTATTTTAAAAAACAAAAAAGCACCAAAAATAAAAACAATTAAAAACAAAAATGTATTAATTTTAATAAATATACAATACAAGAAAAAGAAAAAAAAATACAACTAAATATATTATAACTTTATTTCACGGTTTTTAAATTTGATTTTAAAATTTTTCTATTGTTTTTCCATCGATTTCAAGTGGCTTTGTTTTTGGAAGGTGAAGAAAAACTGTGTCATAAAGTGTTTCATAATCAGCATATTATTCACACTTCGTGTTACTGAACCGTGTGCAGCTAACATAGGTTTAACCTAGTATTTCGTATCGTCTCGTCTTGTCTCGTACTGCTTCTTATTGGATTAGTAAGGATTCTTGTCTTCAGTGTTCTAACATCGAGTACAGCGTAGAATTAAGCTTTTCACCTGAGTTGCTCCAATGCGTCAGTCAATTTAATTGAATTAATTCCGAAGGTATGCTTGCTCCGTGGCTTCTTTTCGGAAATGTTCATTCAGTACAATATTTTTATATAAGATGTTGCTCCCCATTCAAATTCTTCAATTTAACCTCACTACTTAGCGGCAGCTATTTATTTAGAATGTCGCTGCACCTTCGGCTCGGATTAATGCTCCACCTCTGCTATTATTATTCTCTGTTATTCATATTTCAGATGAGGTTTTATATCGTACACTTAGTTTCAGTCTATTTTTGCATCATGTGACTTTAGAGAAATGTAAATAAATATTTTGGGATTCTTTTTCTTGAGCTGTGTGCATTACGTTGCTCTTGCATGGTTTTGTAGATGTCAGATGATGGCGGTGGCCAGAAGATACGAACTTAAATTTTCAGAGAGGAGAGAAAAACAAAAAAAAAAAAAAAAATTAAAATTGCGTAGCAAAATTTTTTGATTTTTGTTCAATGTATTTCAGTTTAATGCATTATACAAAATTTATAAAATATTGCATTTGTCTCAAAATGGTTTCAATCTCAAATTGTTTTCTCATTAGAAAAACTGTGGTGTATTTTTATAATATAATGTTATACTCGTATGTTCTGTACTAATACAGAAAAAATTGAGAGAATGTTCTCAATATTGCTTTTTTTTCATCTCTCATCACGATCAAAACAAGTCTTTTTATAAAATCGTTCGTATATTATTAATATTCATAAACAACATCTTGTATTATTAATCTAAGGTGAGAGACGAAAATACTCCTAAACTGAATATGAAAAAATTTCGTTGATATTTATATTATGAAATGCAATGAAATCAATAAGAATTGTTATTAGAAATTAGAATGCACAATCATTTATTTTCAATTCTAAATCCATGTATTGTAATTTAGTGTGAGTAATATTTCACTTCCATATTTCAAATAAATATTCTAGCATTATAATAATATATAGAAATATTTATTCTTAATTATCACACTATAAATCATTGCCGTTTGCTAATAGCTGCAATACTATCAAAAGCTACTATCCACCATGTCCAGATTTTGTACTTACGATTTGATAAAACTTGTTTAATTTCCTTTATGTTATTTGTCCAATATATATTAAGTACATTGCAAATAACAAAAGGGGCTTAACACACACAAACATCTCCTCTCTATGTATGTATATATATTTATGAAAATTTGCCTAAAAACTTTTGTCACTTTTAATGAAGTGCAAAAATTTGATCATTAATCATTTTCCATTAATGTCCACTTTATTTTCATACATATCAAGTTCTTTTTGTTGCATTCTTCATTCCGATTTCTATGCTTATTTTAAGCAGGTCCACTTTTAATTAAATATTAAATTAAATGTTTGGTATAATTAATTGTCCCTTTGTACGTGTTAACTTAGATATTTCACTCACTCGGCGTCATGCTTCCAATTCGTATGGCTTCTTTAAAAAAGTCTTCGAACCCCTCGTTTTGGTGGTGGCATTCAACAGCTGTAATATTTTGTTAACCTCAATTAAAGAATTATATTGTATATTGAACAAAAAGTATATATTGTATGAACTCATTAAACCTGATATCATGTATATTTAGATTATGTTTAGTTGGTTGATTGTGATTTATTTAAACGTTTTCTACTTAAATAATCGTTTTTCTTTAATTTTCTCTCTTGCAGTTGAATACAATAACAAACCAATTTCTTATCCATAAATTAAACAATTGTGATCGAAAAAAACATACTTAAGAAACAATATAGAATAAAAAAGAGGCGTTTTTGGGGGGCTTTCTTTTAAACGTCAGCAAGACAGGGAAAGAAAATCGTTTTCGTTTCTTGCGGAAGTGGTGACGACGATTGTTTTATACGGTAAGATTTTGTTTTTCCGATTTGTTTTCCTATAATTTAATAATAGCGTTTATTTTTCTTTGTTCATTTCATTTCAGTTTTAAAAGAAGAAAAAAGGCGAAGAAGAAACAGTTTAAAAACATTTTTGAAGAAGAAGAAATAGAAAAACAATTTATCAGTATTATTGTATAAGAAGATCGTCTCTGATTTTTGATTTTTTTTAATTATATAGCCTTTGGACTAATTACAAATAGCCTGTTGTACATTTTCTAATATATAAAAACTTTATTATTAACTTGTGTAGATTAATTAATATTTATGTTGTGAAATTAATCCATCAAGTAATCAATCAATCAACGTGCAACGTGCTTCAAATAATTTGCCCTTTTTAATTTTTGTTAATTTTTTCAACTCTCAACTCCACAACTCTTTTTCTAAATGATGACCAGCAGCAGTATGGTTGAGGGACAGCAGCAACAGCAGTCGAATGGTAGCAGCACTGCTTCCGCTGTTGCCGCCGTTGCAGCTAACAGCAACAACAACAGTAACAACAATAGCAATAGCAACACTAATCTAAATAACAACAATACTAATAATAACAACAATGAAACCGATCCGAAAACAAATTTAATTGTGAATTATTTGCCACAAACGATGTCTCAAGAGGATATTCGATCACTTTTTGTTAGCGTTGGCGAGCTGGAGAGCTGCAAATTGATACGAGACAAGGTTACAGGTGAGAAGAGATTGAAGAAAATAGTGTATGAAAAAAACCGAGTTTGTGTCTGATTTAATTTGTATTCAAGGATTAAGAATGAAGAAAATAGAAGTTAAGATCTTAAATGTTGGATTGTACAGTTAAATTCTCCAAATTTCATTGTAGTAAAGCTATTGCTTATGATAATTAAATTTAGCAGTGAATTGTATACTTTTATCACTCTACTCGCAGGTCAAAGTCTTGGTTATGGTTTTGTTAATTATGTGAAGCAGGAGGATGCAGAAAAAGCTATAAGTTCGCTCAACGGATTGCGTCTTCAAAATAAAACAATTAAAGTAAGAAAGATTAACAACATTTTAACTGATGAAACCGTATTTTTACTAAATTAAAATAGTTAATAATGAATAAATAACTCTACATTTTATTAATATTCAATTCGAATAGAGATTTCTTCACCATTTCAAAACTTTCACTCTTTCAATTTGAACTCCTCGGGGTTTGAACTCGTCCATTGTAACTTTATATGCTGTATTTAATTATTATTTTTAGGTCTCAGTTGCCCGTCCTAGCTCAGAATCAATAAAGGGAGCAAATTTGTACGTATCTGGTCTTCCAAAGAATATGACACAACCAGATCTTGAAGTTCTATTCAGTCCATATGGTAAAATCATTACCTCAAGAATTTTGTGTGACAATATAACAGGTAGGTTGACACTTATTTGCGCTTGAATAATGAATGAATTTAAGCTCGCTTTTACTTTTCAAAAAACAAAAGAAAAAGTCCACTCGTTCGATGCCGAAATTAGTTAAAAACACTAAAATTTGATTGCCTTCTGTTTGACTATTATTTGTTAGCGATATTCTGGATTTTTATAATTGAAAAAGGAATTAAAAAAAGAATTAAGCATTCAATTCTTATTTCTTCTGTAGTTTCGTTGATTTTCTATTTCCCTTTCATTAATACTTTTGCTTTTGTTCTTTACTTTTAATATGATTTATTAATGACGTTTTATTTATTTTCTTTCTTTCATTCGAAAATATATTTTCTTAAAAATATGTTAATTTTGATTGAACATATTTAGCTGGACCCAATGATTCGGGTAGGTAACGTTACTATTTTTTCAAATATTTATTTATTTCATACAATTTTTACTTTCTTCTTTATATAGACATCATTAATTTCTAGTCAATTCATTTCTCATATGTAGTAATTTTGTCTTAGTTAAGTTCTTATTTCAGTTCATTTGTTGTTCAGTTAATTTATTTCAAGTAAATTGTTCCAAATTTTGCTGATAAGAATCCAGATGCATCCATATCATTTTTAGAAATCATTTACTCGAAATATTATTACTATTCAATCTTATTTAATATTTAGTGATACTAATTTCTTCTATAAGCAAACACGAATAACACAGAGCAACAAATTGAACAACAATAATAATAATAATGAATTTCCATCACAGCGGCTCTTAGCAGCCTTTTTAAGCCCATCTCTAAAGTAGAAATCTTGACAAGTAAAAAGCTTCTACCGAGCAGGAAAATGCTTCAGAAGAATCACACATTTTAATCACAGATCATTAAATTTGTTGGTTTGTGTTTGAATAAGCATATAAAAGAACTCAAATATCTCGTGGAGACTTATTTCGAAGTCCTATTTGGCACTTTTTGAAGATCACACGGAGAATTTTTGTATGACGTTTTCAATCAACATACAACGATTTCTTTGTCTAATTATCACTATATCTGAACTCTCTCACTTAGGACCGATTTTGCTTGTGGATGTGTTTAACTATCTTTTAAAAATAGTAATTCTTATTACTTTCTAGGTCTTTCCAAAGGCGTTGGTTTCATACGTTTCGATCAGCGCCATGAAGCTGATCGCGCCATCAAGGAGCTGAACGGCACCGTACCTAAAAATGCCACCGATCCGATCACTGTGAAGTTTGCCAACAATCCCAGCAGCAGCAAAGCGTTGGCGCCTCTGGCAGCCTACATAACGCCACAAAATCCACGTGCGCGTGGTTTCCCAGGCGGTGCTGCTGCCGCTGCGGCTGCGGCTGCCATACACCATCCCACAGCTGCCGGTCGTTACAGGTGAAAAGCTTTTTCTCCATACAAAGAATGCAATTTTTTCACTGCGCAGGTGAAAACTTTTTTACAGTTCGGTCATCTCACGCTACTCACCGCTCGCCAGCGACTTGCTGGCCAACAGTATGCTCCCCGGAAATCCGATCAACGGTTCTGGTTGGTGCATCTTTGTTTATAATCTGGCCCCCGAAACAGAAGAGAACGTATTATGGCAACTGTTCGGTCCATTCGGTGCAGTGCAGTCTGTCAAGGTTTGAAATTACCGCAATCTTTTTATCGAAAAAGATTTCATTGGTTCGTTTACATTTTGATTTCAGGTTATTCGTGATCTACAAATCAACAAATGCAGGGGCTTCGGATTTGTCACCATGACCAACTATGAGGAAGCTGTTGTCGCTATACAGTCCTTGAACGGCTATACTTTGGGCAACCGGGTCCTTCAAGTTAGCTTCAAGACAAACAAAACTAAGCAAACGTAATTATTATCGAAGCTCGCTGCTGCAACTAACAGCAACATTGCCGCCATCACCAACATACAACAACTCCAACAAAGCGGCGGCTACGGCAGCAGCAGCGGCAGTAAAATCAACATTAACACCAATAACAGCAACAAAAAGCCACCAATGAAAGCAACAACCGCATCACAATTGCTAACACTATCACCAGCGGCGACAGCAGCAACAGCATCATCAGAATCGACGTCGTCCTCTCATAAAGATCAACAGAAACAACAAGCGACATCGCAATCGATTATAAAGACTTCAAGTAAAATCATTTACAATAAACCACAAAATCATTTGCAACTACTCCAGCAACAGCTGCAAATGCAGCAGGAAATTGCTCAGTTGTTGTCGGGTGTTAATGCCGCTGTTGCAGGCAGCACCAGCAGTGGTAGCAGCAGCGTTGTTGGCGGCGCTGTACAGCAGCAGTCCGGCCAACAGTCTGCTGCACAACAGCAGCAGCATCATCGCCAGCAACAACACCACAACCAGCAGCAGCGTCTTTCGGCGGCGGCTGCTGCTGCTGCTACTGCTACAGCAACCACATCGAATGCAGCTAAAAACTCTGCCCTCTCAACATTTTTGCCGCTTTCGAATTTATTCTTTTAAAGAAACAAATTTGATATAATTCGATTATGAAATTACTTTTTCTCTAAGTTCTAAGTTTTTTATTATTCAAGCTCTAAAAGTTTTCTTTATTTTTAGATTTCTCTACCGTTGATAAGTTCAAGTATACTTAATTTGTTTTATTTGTAATTGATGAATGTTTGCTTAGTACGTTTACGGCTTATTTTTTAATAAGTTTTGCAACAAGTTTCGATGCAACAAGTTTATTTGTTATGCGTTAATTTTAATTTCAACAATTTAAATATTTTAACTTTATTTATTTATCTTTAAACATGTATCTACAGCATCGTTTCACTACTTTATTTCTTACTAATTCTTGATGACTTTTTGTTGTCGTCTTTAATTTTGACGATTTTTCTTCTTTTCTTATAAACAAACATATATTTATTTATATGTACTGAATCTTTCTTCTCGCTATTGAGAATTAAACTGTCTTTCAGTTTGATGTTACATAAAAGATGAAAGGCAGTTCATTTGTTGAATTTCTTATATGATGAAATTCAAATGAACTGCTTTCATCAGCATCAGTCAAGAAAAATTGTTGGCTAATTTGCAACATTTATTTAATATTCTTAACATATTTATCTAAAGTTTAGTTAGGTTTGAGTTCTGTTAAAGGCAGCATTTTGTTGGAGAGTTTAATTAAAATTTTAATTAACACAGCTTAGCTTAGACAAAGTTCTCTAAGGTTTCAAATTCAGTTCTTGAGTTAAATTTTGTTTAATAAACCGTTTCTTATTAAACTGTTTTAATTTAAGTATACTTTTAAGTATGTACTAATGTTGGTCCTATAAAAAGTTTATTTTCTATACTTTCTTATACTTTAGTGTTAGAAACCAGTGTTTTTTGTTTTTATATTTTGAAAAATTCTTTTGTTTTCGTTTGAATATTAATTTTTATTGAAAGCTTATTTTAAGTACCCTTTTGCTCATTTCACGTTACTTCCTTAAAAGTTACTTATGATTCTTTCTGAATACTTTGTTTGAATACGCCTTATTTTTTATTTTTTCTTGAAATTAAAAATTTATTTTCTTCGTTTTAAATGAGATTTGATCTTATATATTAACGCAAGATTTTTCTTAGCTTAAGAATCATTAAAACAATATATTATTTGAATTAAAAACTGTGTGCTTAATTGCATGAAAATATTTCATGAATTTTTGAGTTGAGTTGGATTTCAAGTTTAGTTTCAGGCAATTCAAAAGCACTTTATTTTTATTAAGTTATCTACAGAGCTAAGTTAAGAGAGGTGTTAAGTTCTTTAAGAGGTATATTTTGTATAATTTTATTACATTATATATTTAATTTTTAATAGTCTATTTACTTGATATAGTTTGTAGCTTTCTTTGAATCATTTAATTTCATTTATTAAGAAGTGAAGAAAAGCACGTCGCGATTTTCTTTTATTTTTGTTATTTTATTGAATTTTTTTGGAAATCTTTAATTGAGACCAAATGAATGATGCTTTAATTAACTTTCGTGAGAACAAGAAATCCACGAGTAGCCACAAAATTAATGATTAATTAAAACTTATTCACTCTTGCTCTCATATAATGAGTACATATTTAAAGAAAAAACCAATACCAAGTGTATACATTGCATATTTTTAGGCGATCATGGTGTTAGCGCCCTCGACTTTATACAACCATCCCCCTCCCCAAACCCCCTCAACACAAATTGTTGTTTTTATAATTACTTAACTTGTACAATACACGATGGTATCGATATATTCTTCTTTAGAAATATTTATATGTGTAAATTGATTGTCTCGTGTACATCGATTGATCAACATTTGTGACTGATGCACTCATTTTCATGAACGAGTACATACATAAAACTAAAAGTTGAAATTGAGATTAGAATTAATTGAAATGAAATTAAATTAAATGACGGAAACAGCAGAAAAGCAATCCAAAGCTGAATATTTGATACTATGAATTTTTTGACAACGTTTCAAGAGAAAATCCAACTTTTATTAACAAATGTTGTGTGTGTCATCAAACGAAGTGAAATCGGAAGTAACAATTATGTATTTAATTAATCAATTAAAGATGTAATGAATTAATTAGTCAAGGTAACATTTAAATAATTGTACAATGTGTTTTTTAAATACCATTATATAAAGTAATTGCAAGTAAAAGAAAAGAAATACAAATTGTGTGACGCTATATTATATACATATATAAATATACAATAATATATTACATCTATTATATTGAATTTGAACTAATTACAAAATACTAAGAATTTAGACCTTTGATGTGTATTGTTTTTATTATTTTAATTTCAACTGACAAGACAAGAACCACAACAACAACGTAAGTGGCACGTAAGTTTACTTTGCAGGTTTTACTTGATTTTGGTTAATTCCTTTAAAATTCTTTCAAAATCTTAATTAAAAATCCTTAAAAACAATTGCTATGGCAAATTACTGTGGTTCCTAAAGTAGTGTGTCGTGCGTTGTGTTGTTGTCAAAATGAATGTGGAACACGCAGTCTTGTGGAAGTGGCTGAAATGACTGAGAGCACTTGGAATTTCCAATTTTGAGCAGAACTTTTTAACGAAATTGAAAACAGCGGAACTGAATAAATGAAAGTAAAGCCAATAAAAACAAGAAATACTTTCTTCTACGAAACATGTTGATGCAACGCAGTACTTTCGTTTCAATGCTACGCTCGATGCACTAATTTAGGTACTACAGTTAGTTGAAGTTCTAAAAGTAACAAAATTCCACAAAATTTATTTGTAATGCTCATTTCACTCATTAGGAAAAATTACTATATAAATAATTATAATTTATAAATGTGAAAAATAAATGTAAACGTGATAAATAAGTAAAAGATTTTTTAACAATGAATTGAAATTAAAACATTAATAAATAACGTTACATATTAACACTATTTTTAATTGTGTGTATATATACCTTAATTATATTTAATTATTACTAAGTATATTTAATAAATAACAATTATATTTAGTAATTAACAATACTATTTAGTAATTAGCAATTATATTTATTAATGAACAGTAATTAATTGATACATATTTAATATAAATATCTAAAATCGAATTCTTTAGAAACTTCTCCAATACTGTATTTTAACTCATCGATTTTATACTCTAGGGCAATTTTTCCATTAAATTTTCCTGTATTGAAATGTTACTGAATCTATTTAATTTATTCCATTTAATAGTACTTCAATACAAGTCCTTTCATTTAAAGATGTTAAATTAAGTGTTTAATTTAAAAAGAATGCAGCCGATGGCCCACCATAGGTATATTATTAAATATCGTATTACATCTGTGAATATGATTATAAAGGATATAAGGATAAAATTAATATAAACGGAGTCATTTTATCCTTTTATGATTCTAAACTGGTTGGTGTCTCTTTCTCTTTCTAGATAATGATGTAGATAGTTACATTATAATAATAATAATAATAATTAACCGTCGAACAAATGCAATTGATATTGAATGCGAATGGATAGCTGGCTATAAATTAATATTCTTAAATAATTGTCTTTAAATTAATAGTCTTTAAATATTTGTAATATTCAACACATTTCTTTATTATTTATTTAGTTATTTCACCATTAATTATTTTAATTATTTAGCTATTATCAAATTTTGTGGATGTTAGCTGAATTGAACTGACTAAAGTTAGTTAGTTGACTTAATTTAAAATAAGACGAACTATTAATTAATACAATTAATAGTTCGATGATACAATTTTAAAAGTAATAAAATTTTGTGGAATTTTGATATTTTTAAGACAACAAACAACAATACTTAACAAAATCTACTCAACTAAAATGTAAGCCTTTAATCAAATAGGTTTTTAAATCGTGATTGTTTTAGGTTAAGTTTTGCTCTACGTACGAGTGCAATAAAATTACACTAAAACAACTTAGTAATAAAACACCATTTAAATCCATTTTTACTAATAATTTATTAAATCAAATGAAAAGATGAATTTTCGAATACAACGAATGAAGACGAGCGGAGGAATAAAGAAAAACCTAAAGAATTTGTAGAAAAACTCGTATGTAATGCAAAAAAAATGTTTAATTTTATCCCAAAAGACCAGGAGAATGACTTTGGTTCTGGTAAAAACATTTTTAATTTCGAAATAATTGCCAAAAAAAAAAATAAAATACAAGTTAAAAATACAACCAATCAGCACAAAATGCGTAATGCGAAACAACATCAAGAAGAATACAAAATAAAAAAAGGAACATGTTTAAAACAAAAAACAAGACTACATAAAAAAATCCAATTGCAAGAAAATTAAAATAAATTAAATAAGCAAATAATTTTGCAAAAAGCAAAACAAAGAAAAAATGTTTTCCAAGTGTTTTTTTAAAATATGTACTACTGTAAAATATTTTTCCTCTCTTACGAACACATGAACGTTTTTGTTTTTAAAGAAACTCTGTGAAAAGAGTTTCTAAAAGCAAGTGAAACAAAACAAAACAAAAACAAAGAAATAAAGTGAAAAAATATGATAAACATACGAATGGTGCTTCAAAGTATTTTCCTTGATAAATGTAGGCAAAGTGAAATAATTTAATAGTCAAAAATAATAAATATTTATGTTAATAAATATTAATAAGAATATCGAAAATATTAGCGAAAATTTAGTGAAGTAAAAAGATAGAATTCCATTTCATTTATTCAATTTATCAAATGAAAAGAAGAAGAAGAAGGAGAAGGATAAAAGGAAGAAGTGAAAAGGAAGTAGAAGATAAAGGAAAATAAAAAAAAACTAGTAAAAACTCCATCTTAAAACATACTCCAAGTTTGTCACATTTGAGGATCATTACATTAGGTACATCTAATACAAATCTTTAAGAAATTCTAATCACAGAAATTCTAATCAATTGCTCATTGATGTCAACATCCTTTATAAAATCTCACATTTTTAGAGTTCCAGAGAAAGTCGCAGAATCATGGAATTGGTCTCAATGTTACACAAACGGAATCGAAGATTTGCTGATCTTCACGGAGAAGGAAGTCCTTTTGAATCATGTATAAGATTTCTTCACTCAAGTGAATCATGAACAAATTATAAATGAATACAAATGTTCAAAATGAATCATGAATTAAACATGCCATGAATCGGAAATGAATATCACGAATGAGATATTCGGTGAATTGTCTTCATTAGGTTTTCATAAAGTGAATCATGAATGAATTTCAAATGAATCAAATGAATGCATAAAGCTAATTAATCTTAAGAACTTCAATTAATTTTACTACATCTAAACGCTGGTTTGATTTATTGTTCCAAGTTTTTCAATCAATATTTTTGAAAGAATCACATCATCAATGCGAGTAAATTTATGAGAGAAATGTAGGAAATATTCTCTAAAAAAAGAGTGATTCAAGTGATTTTTCAATAAACAAAAAGGAAATCTTTTTATATACATATACATATGTATAGATATTGTTAATATCTTCAAATAGTTTTAAAGTCGCTTGCTTGTTTCATATTTTTTAATTGAATTCGAGATGTTCTATTGTTAAATTTTCCATACAAAATAACTTGTTGCTCAATCAAAATATAAAGCAAATTCATAAAAAAAGGCGTGAAAAACATGGGCAGCTAAAAGAGAAGTAATTAAGTGAAACACCAAAAGAATATAAATAAAAAATAAAAAAGATAATAATAATAATAATAGTGATAGCAATAATAATTATAATAACAATAATAATTATAATAACAATAATAATAATAATAAAAAGTATAACAAATATAATAATATTAATAATGATAACGGTAACAAATAATAAATAAATCAATAATAACTCAAATATTTAAGTAAAAAAAATAATAAGGAAGAAACTAAAAAACCAGAACATAAAATTCGAAAAACCAAATATTTACATAAATACAGTAAATAAATTATTAGTGAAAGGAAAAGCAATCCGCTCTACTGTATAACTTCTTTTTTCTAAAGAAATATTGGCGATTTCTAACTATTTAACTATTGATATTTTTAAGCAACAACAAAACAAAACCAGAAAAAAGAACACCTAAAAACCAGAAAAAAGAACACCTAAATTAACTTATTTCAAAAAGCTATTTTAAGAGAATAATGAATGCGAATAAATATAATAAATTGAAGATGAAAGCACAATAATATAAAAATACAATATATACACCATTAAAAAGAAGGAAAGAAAAAAAGCGCTCTCCATTTTGAACTTTGATTTCATCAAAGATTTCGAAAAGCAGTTTTCAGAAAGTATATGAAGTTATACGAATGCATTTATGTATATACGAGATCTTCGTATAAACTTCAGCTAAACTGTGCTAAGATTTCTCATAATATTATTGTCTTTAGAAATATTTGGACAATTTATTTTATATTATTATAACTACAATATATTTTGAGGTTTTTTAATCCACCGAATTAATTTTTTAAAGATGAGTTTTTAAATGTGTTTCATTTTGACCTTTTTAATAGTAAAAATTTTGAGTTGAATAAGAATTCACGATTGAGCGAAAACGTATAGAGATATATGGATGAAATTTAGCATACAAGTTCTGTATTTTGTAGAGCAATTTGGTATTGAAAATGGGCAAAATCGATCTACGGCCACGTCTACTTTTTAGAGAAAGACTGAAGGAGCCGTTTTTCAAAATCAGCATATTAGAATATTGGAGTCAACTGTGACGACCAAATTGAATACCCAAACATCTCTTAACAAGATCAATTACTTCTGAGAAAATGGGTCACGCCTATAGATTTTCTTCATATATTACTTTATATATTATGTTATATGCTATCCTATATTATTATTTGAAACAAACTCTCTACTTTGCATCCCTTTTTAAAGTTTAATTTCGATCTACGGATGTATACTTATATTTGGAAATGTACTAAAATATATTTCAAATATTTTTTCTTCTGTATAATCTTTTAGATAAATCGGAAAGGGTTTTTTCCTAAAAAGTCCTGTAAAACAAGGAGTTTGGAGATCCAAAGGAACTAGTTTTGTGTTGGTATTAATTGCTTTTTCTAGAAATTCTACAACTCACTGAAACATCTTCGAAAAACTTTTAATTTTGCGGAAATGGAAGAACTAAAGAGAAATTAATTTGCAAATGAAAAAAAGAGCGCTTGAAAAAGAGAGATAAATGTTGTTAACAATAGAAAAACGCATATCTTGAGAAAACATTTTTAAACAAATATTAAAACATGAATGAAATGTTAAAAGCAGAAAATTAAATAAAATAAATACATGGAATTGTTTGTAAACAATTTAAAACGAAAAACACAACAAAACGAAAGACTAAATAAATAACAGAGAACTAAAAGAAAGTATAAAAAAAACTGTTAATTAAATGTTCACTTTTGTACTTTTACACCGAGAACGGAAAGCTAACGTAAATAAATATTATAAATGACAACAACAACCACGAAAAAATTATATATGTACATACATACATACATACATACATATAGTATATAAAAGTAAGTATATTGAAAAAGAAAAACAAAAGAATCTACAAAATAAATGTTTGAACAGAACACAAAGAAACGAAATGAAATGAAATGAAATCAATGAAAAGAAATCAATGAAGGAAATCAATGAATAGAAATTGATGAAGAGAAATTAAATGAAATTAGATTAAACGCAAAAAAACCGAGAACAGAAATTTATTATATATTAACTTTGAACTATATATTATAAACAAAAACTTTAAATCGTCAGTATTATTTATTGTATATCGTTGTTCGTATTGATGAAACATTTTCGCTAAAACATTCTATAATAATGAAAACAACAGAATTAACAACAACAATAACAATAACAACTATACATACACTACAAAAATAATGAAAGAAAAAAAAAACAAATGAAACCAACTATAAAGTTATTGGAAACTCTTTTAAAACTAAACTTTTGAAATATTCTTCCACATTTAAGCTGCGTTTTCATTCGCACACATGATATGAATTCGCTTTGTTTTTGTTTTCCTCTATTTTCGATGTTTTAAATAATTCCTTCATCCTCGAACATTTAAAAAACGGTTGTGCAAAACTCACAAAAACAAAAACAAAAAAACTAAACAAAATACAAAACAAAATACAAAACAAAACATAAAACAAAAAGAAAACAGAATAATTATAATAAAATGGAGTTTTTAATACATAGACATCGCTTTGGGAGTCTATACGGCAAGCAAATAGAAAGAAAAACATAGAAAAAACGTAGACAACATATTTTGAAGGATTCTTCTTAAGATTGTCTTAGGTTCAACATCGAAGTTTGATGCGAGGAAGGAGCTTCCTGCATAAAATCAGCATCGATTTAAGAAGCGTGGATTTCAGTTTTACTCTTCGTACTGTTTTGTTGTTGTTTTCTTTAACTACCAAAAAACCCGTCCAAAAGTCAAGAAAAAACAAAACTTCGAAACAATTCTGAGGAATAATTCTGAGTGTCTTTAAAAGTTTCTTTTTAAAGGCTTTTTAAAGTCTCTGTTTTTGTGTTGGTATTAACTTTTTAAATGCATTTTTAAAGTCTTTTTCTAAAGTTTCTTTTTAAAGGCCTTTTAAGGATTTTCTTTTTAAAGCCTTTTTAAACGCCCCTTTTTTTAAGTGTTTTTTAAATTGGTTTCCTAAAGTTTCTCTTTTAGAGTCTCTTAGAGTCTTAGAGAGTCTTTTAAAGTGTTTTGAAAGGATTTTTTAATAACTTTTAAAGTCCTTTTAAGCTTTTTTAAAGTCATTTTTCTAAACTCTTTTTTTAAAAGAATTTAAAAGTCTCTGATATCGCATAATAAAATAAAGTCTTTATTTAAAGACTCTTTTTAAAGCATATTTTGTATTGTTCATAACTATTATATTGTTCAAGTAAAAATTTGAAGCTAATTTGTTTATTTTTTGCGTTTGGTGCAACTTTTGAGTTGAGTACGCGTCTTTTAAAAAGTAGATGAAAACAATAAATCTTTTCTCTCACGAAGTTTTCCTAAACTAAAGGATTTGGTTTTTTTTTTTTCTTAATCCCAAAATTAAACACTTTTATAACATAGACTTCATCATAGAGTCATTAGACGAAAATCGATAAAACAAGAACTAAAAAAGAAAGAGAAAAAATAATTAAAAACCAAAAACAATACTTACAACAGCAAAACATGCATTAAAATTATACTTATACTTATATATCTCTCTCTGTGTATGTTTGTAGCGTAGAAGGTACATCAATTTAATATTTATATAAATTATTGTATAATTAAAGCAACAAAAGAAAAAAAAAACACTTACGAATTATAATTGTAACGAGACGAAGCGAGTCGCAAATGTTTCACTTAATTTCTCATGCATTCAAATTAAATATTATGAATAAATAAACATGTGTTTGTTGTAAATGTGAATGTGATTGATTTAAAATTATAATTAAATTCAAGTCTCTTTCTCTCTCACTCTCTCGCTCTCACTCAGTCACTATCTCAACCACTCACTCCCTCACACACACACACACACACACACCCACACCTTGTAGCATTGCATGTCCTCGTACTTCTTTCGTTTTGTGTCGGTTTTAAGTAAAAAAATTCAAATTAATGTCTTCGCAACACTAAAAACAAAAAAAAAAAAAAAAAACAAACCATAAAGTCAACAGTTTTATTAAAAATTAATTATAATTATAATGATATATGTATGTACATGTGATTAAAAACAGAAAAAACTGAAAAAGCAAAAAAAAAAACATGTAAAAATTACGAGGTGAAAAAAACGAATTGTGAATTTTAATGAAATTAGAGTTTCGAATATCCATAAAAAAATATGTGATTCGAACTAATTTTATGGGCAACACTGTAGCGAGGCGTATTGAACCAAGCTGTGGGAGTGGCTTCGGCGGCATCGAACACTGTTCAAAAACACACAGAAAACAAACCCACACAAAACAAATACACAAAAAGACTCACACACATACACTGATAGAGAAGGGCACAGAAACATTCGAGAAGATACAAAAACGCTTTCACACATATACAAACAATTAATTAGCATTTAAATTAATTAATTACAAAAAAATATTTAATTATGCATTTCAGAAAAACTCAAATAAATCATATATAGAAAATCATCACGAAAATCTATCGATTGAAAATAAAATGTTTATGGAATAAAAATGTGTTTTATTTTTGATTCTATCGTTTTATAAATGGTGGGCCATCGGCTGGTTTCTTTTTGAATTATTCAATTCAATTTAAATAATTCAACGAATCTTTTTAAATATTTTTTAATACATTAAATAATGCATTCAATCATATGTTATTAAACCAGACGATGGCCCACTTAATGTTCATATACATATCAAAGAACAACAACGAATATAAGCGTTCTTATGTGCGCAACGAATAACGAATACAATCGTTTGCAAAAAGCTTCGAATATCCAAGTTTTAATCGTTCAATGCGAGCTTTGATTCTTTAATACGTCAATAATCAATAATTAGTCAATAATACGCCCTGATAATTTGGGGCATAGTCCGCACTCTTTTGTATAATAAACTGCACAAAGATTCCCGTCAAATAGATTGGCTTTCGAATGAATCTTTGCTCTAAGCTTCAAATAAGTAACATAATCAGGGCAATCGTGAACAGGTATTGCCGTCGGAAATTCTCCGTTTTTCCCTTCCAGGTATCGCGAACAGTGATTGAAAGGGGTAAAAAAAATTCCGCAGAAAATCTACCTATCGCGAACCATTTTTTTACGGACATTTTTTAAAGAATTCCTGTAAATTTTTCCGCCGTTTTTATCACGCGGAATTTTGAGTTACAACATATAAGTTTAAAAATCAGTTGAAAAAACAGAAAAAGCAGAAATTTTAAAACTTCCAGTTTTTTAATTGACCTCTTTTGAAGGGACAAATCGAAACCAACTTGAAAAATTGGTAAATTTGGATACACCAAACGGACCAAGGAGGTTGGAAAATTTTGGACTACGATAGAAAAGCAAATTAAATGTTACTGGACCACCTCTAAAAACTAAAATATCCACCTAAAATCTACATATATGTATATACACATAGTTATAAGTTAAATTATAAGCAAAATTATACTTTAGTCTTCGTCTCTGATTTTATTTGATTGCTTAAAAAGTATATATATAGTTATATTATAATATATGTACATATATATGATCTATTTTTACAAATAATAATTTATTATACAGTTCATGCACAATCATATATACAGTTGATAAATTTATATTTAAAAATTTAATTATTTATAAATTTATTTTATAAACAGTTTTCTACGTTTGGAGCCACAAAAAAATATTTCCGGAAAGATGTTGGAGAACATAAAACTTAGAAATGGTACTGGAGGTGGTTATTCCAAACTAATAACAACGCAATCTAAAACTTTGCAGTGACATTTCGAATCAATATTTCGCCTATATACTATTGGTAATAATGATTCCGTCGGAAAACTGTTCCGATGGAAATTCGCGATAGAAGGAATTTTTCCGAGCGGATCGGAATTTTCGACGGATAAAAAATTACGGCGGAATTCCCGCTTGCCCTGAATATTGAAAATCGATGAAGTAGACACTCAAACACTTACTTAGTGACTCACTTTCTAAGTGACTCAGATATCCACCAGAGAACGGTCAATTTCACGTCTGAAAAGAGGCCCCAGTGTTCACCGTAGATGAGGAGGCTGGCTTTTCATCTTGATGCGGTGCCCTTTTTATGAATCATCAGAGTTGTTTGTTGATTATGAGCGTAATTACGCTTGAGTCCGATGATTAGTCTACCGTCACCCTCACCGTCACCATCATCAGCTGTCGAATCGATACAGACACCAAAAAAGTCTACAATTTCTTTGTCTAAACAAGCTTATTTTTAGAAAACATGAACACGCTTTCTTAATTATTTGACACAAACAGTGAAAGAAGCCCTGCAAGTGCGCTGAGTGGAACCGACGCCTCGGCGGACCTTTTTACGTATCTATGTACTTAAATACAAATCAATAAACACGAATCCAAATAATACGGTACTCGAGTGGTCTTTCCTCTTTTCTATTGCGAAAGCATTAAGAATTATTGATTAACTATTATAATATTTACGATGTTTACAATGTCTGCGATGTTTACAATGTTTACAATGTTGAGGATGTTTACCGTGTTCATATATCGTCTATAGTACAAAGTTTTAAACTCAAATTGGGAACAATTGCAATTATGAAAAATTTCCATTTTTCTCATGAAGCTCATAAAGTTTATAAACTTTCTGTGTATCGCTTTCATCGATTTTCATAAAAATAAAATTGAACGCTTTAGAATTACTACTGAACTACAGAAATCTGAACAAACGCGATCCGATGCTTAAAATTGCAGTCTACTTTTAGGCTTTTTTAGAGTAAAGAAAAGTTACTAAGTTTTCTTTAATAAAATAAATGATCCATTTCTCGCAACATCCTTTAATGTCGATGAAGCATAAAGTAACCAAAAGAACATCTTTAAAATGCGGACTTAATACCCAAGAAAAGGTAAACATTTCGAAGATGCTTTAGGAAGTTGAAATCCTCAAGTTACAAGCAACGCTCACAACAGGAAGCAGCAGCAACGGCAGCAACATGTTCCTGCTTCTTCCACGCTGCTGCTTCAAAACTTACCAACAACAACCACAAAGGCACCAGCTGAGAAGTTCGCGTGTGTGTGTGTGATGCATAAGCATTTCCTACTGCGATTATATTCGAAATTCCTGCGAGATTCTAAACGCCACGAGGAATCGTTGTTGACGTTGACGCTAACGTTGAATGCGATGCAGCGGCGAACAGCGGAAACAACGGCTTGTGATGTGAAAACAAAAGGAACGAGTGTGGTAAAAGAGAAGAGAGAAGGAGAGGGAAGGGGAGAGGGGAGGAATGGTGGAAAGTGTGGTGGCGAGTCACCTGGTTACGTCGGTGGATTGAAGGTTGTTGTTCGCGATTCGACTGCATGAGTTTCTGCTGCAGTTACGACGCACTGAACGCAATGCAAGGCGTCACTCACTAACACACGCACATGATATATGCTAACGTATGGAAACACACACACACACACACACCCCCACACACACTGACGCAATCTCTGTTGCATTTGGAATTAAAACGTTTAACAGATTAACTTGGGAGTGTATCATCTGTTGTTGTTGTTGTTGTTGTCGAACAACCTCTGTTTAACTCTGCAAAGGTAAACCCACACACACCCACACACACACACACACACAGTCACCCACACACACACACACACAGTCACACACGTGAGCGTTGTTGGCCTTGTTTTTACACCTTAATAAAGTGCTGTTGTTTCGGTTGTTGTTTTTGCTGTTGAAAGTTGCCTCTGCTCTTTTTTCGCCGTTTTTGTTTGCTTCCTTCTTTTGTTAGGATTCTGTTTAGATATGAAGAAGGATTTGTGTGCATTGCACGGAAGGAAGGAAGGAAGCAAGGATGGATGAAGAAAGCACGAAGGAGAGGAAAACAGCACCGAAAGAAGGAACGACGGCAGCTTCAGGACGCGTTGCATGATCTCTACGGTAAACGATGGTGTTGGGATTAACGAAGACTGAAGAAAAGAATAAAACAAGAAGATGGAGAAGCAGGAAAGAAGAATAAAAAAAGAAGAAGATGAAGAAGAGGCAGATTTCCACATGCGTTGCCTCCAAATCGATGGAGATTCATGAGTGAATGAAGATTTACGATGTGAACATTATTTGCGAAGTTTTTGTTTATGAAACTAGAGGATCTACTAAACTATGGATCATTTAATAATGTAACGGAACTACTTTTACTTAACTTATTGATGTAAATTTTGATAAATGTATCACATGTTTTACCCTTTGAGTCGCTTTCCGCAAACGAATCGCAAAATAATCCCTGTCAATTTGCTTCAAAGGAATTCGCTCCACGTTATTCGATCACTTCACCTGAATTCCGAAGAAAGAATGCTCAACAAAGTGATTGGGTTTGAGTTTTACATGTAATTCTAGAGAAGTTAGTGGAAACTATAAACACAACATTTTCAGCCATACGAATGTTATTCTTAAATAGATTCACGGTCTTCTTAAACGTCTATCGTAGTTTCTCGAAGGTGAAACGTTGTCCTTCCATTTGTAGTTCAGAGAACGGGGCGTGGCAAGGACTACATAGTTTATAGCTGATTATATTTTCCCCTTATGGTCGAAAAAGGAGTATAAAAGGTATGAAACCCGGGAAGAGACTATTTTGTGTCTTGATCCGAAAGATTTACAACTTAAACGAGCTGAAAATGCATTGAAATCAAAGAAAA
The DNA here is from genome assembly GCA_949629155.1 of Myopa testacea. NCBI lineage: Eukaryota > Metazoa > Arthropoda > Insecta > Diptera > Conopidae > Myopa > Myopa testacea. The sequence goes on from OX451347.1 coordinate 10,691,231, forward strand.
ACCGAAAGAAAGAAAGAAAGAAAAAAAGAAAGTCGAACGAAAGCTTCAAAGGAACAAATGCATGTAATAAAAGCAAAAAAAAAAAACAACGAAAACAAGAGATGAAACGTAAAAATAAAGAGAAAAAAAAGAAGAACCAACATTAAAACGGTTTGCTTTCGCTTTTAAGCAGAATTCACTAAAAACTCTCAAAAAATTGTGAGCTTTTACGTTTACAACATGCTTTGAAAGCGTTTCGTGCGTTTCATGCGTCGCCGGCTGCACTTCTTTGCTCTTAAATTTTGGTTTTTTTCGTCCTTTTTGCCAGCATCAGAGATTTGCGAGTGTTTGTATTTCGACTTCTGTGTGTGTTTTCTTTTTTCTTTACCTCTTTTAAGCATGAAACGTAACAACAACGCTACGACATGGTTTACGTTGCTTTTACGTTTACGCGTTGCCAGGATGCTTAAATTAAATCAGCTTTTAATGAAAGGTGAACAGTTCGAAACTCCAATTAAATGCAATCGTTATGAAAGCGGTTTATCTCTGAGTATTCAACTAAATTCATACGTTTTTGAGATTACGTTCATGATTTGTAATTAATTCTTTATTAAATCCACACTTTTTCAAAGTAAAACCAAGAAAGTAGCTTCTTAAACTTCTTAATTTTCCAAATGAACACGATTTCTTCCTGTTATTATTTTGATGAGAAACTAAATTTTAAGCATCTCTCTCCTTTACTCCCCATCCTCCACCTTCCTCTCCATCCCTCCACTCCTTCTTGCGCTCTTTCATTACATTAGTTTGCTACTCCATCTTATCTTCTCCCATCCTAGTTTCTTCTCTCTTCTCATCCTCTCTGATTCTCCTCCTTCTCCTCGTCATCCGCTGAACTGCCTTGTAGTAGACTGTAAATTAAGCTACTGCTACTCTTTGCTGCTCCAAGCGACAGGGTGGTGAGAGAGGGGGGGGGGGTGTTTTTCACAGGTCAGCAGGTGTACCGTATGCACAAGATACCCAGATCGGGTTTTATACCCGAATCGGAGTCGATTCACCATCAACAGAGGTTGTTTTTTATCTGGATGTCTGTTTGTTGGTTCCTCTGTTTTTATTTCCATCTGTCTGAATGTCTGTCTGTCAGTTTATCTGTTTATCTGTCTCTGGGTGCATGTGAGTAACATGTTTTTTACTCAGTTTTCTTGTTGATCGTCCGATGCTTGAAATAGTAGAGTGGTTTAAATGTTGTGGGTTTTGTCGAAAATGCTATCTTTTTAGGCGGTGGCATAGCTAAGTATCTGGCCTTAGAATACATTACAACCGATTACACACACAGACACAAACACACACACACACAAACACACACACACACAGACATGAATAAACTCCTTTCTTGTGTAGGTTCGATAGCAGTATCTTTCCTTTGCCTCTACAATGAACACTATACAGAAATATACACTTAAAAGTGTGTGTGTGTGTATGTGTGTGTGTGCTGTAGTGTTTCTTTCTTTTCTCCAGATGACAATAAAGTGGGTGTGGCCCAGATAACAGTTGAACGCCTAAAATGAAGCACTTGTTTGGAAGTCAAACGACTTCAGGTGCTTTTTAGTGGTGTGAGTGTGTGAGCGTGAGGGTGTGTGTGTGTGTTACGCTTTGTAATTGAGTTGTTATAACGTGCCGCCTGTCAACATTCAACATTCATCACTCGTCGATGGCGTTTATTACATCGTTCCTTCTTCTACGTCACTCCAAACCAACTGACTTTAAATATGTTCCGTTATCATCACACATCAACATTGAATCATTCATTCAGTTGGTCAGTTGGTCAGCCAGTCATTCATTCAGTCTGTCATTCATTCATTCATTCATTCATTTGGTCTCTTCTGGTGTCAATCATTCGATTGTCTCTGCTTGTTTCAACATAATAAACTTCAATATCAACAAACAACAACAACAAAAATAGTGGTGATGACAGAAAGGAGACAACAACAACTACAACAACAACAGCATCATCAACATGCAATAAAATGTCTGTAGTAGCAACAATAAAGCACAACAACAACAACAATAACAATGACAGAATGTACAAAAGTAACAACAGGATAATCATCACCATTGGCAGCAACATCATTATGATCGTCGTTATAATCATCATCATCGTGTACACAACATGAAGCAGAATATTCATCACCTGATACATCGTTGTTGCTCTTCAGTTGCAGCTGAAACACGACCGTTTTTTTTATTATGTACGTGTGAATGTATTGAAAAGAGTGTGTGTGTGTGTGTGTGTGTGTGTGTGTATTCATGTGGATATTGCATGTTCGATGATGTCGGCTGTATTAACAATAACAACAACAACAACAACAACATTAACAGCAATTTTAGTGTTTTATGGGGGGGAGTAAAACGCCAATAACGAAGATGACCATATTTTTTGTTATCTCCTCCTCCTGTCATTTAATTTTCCTTCTGTCAAATATTTCATTTCAAAATACAAAGGTCTCGAAAATAGAATAACTAAAGAATATACAAGATATACCATAAATAAAGCATATAGTAATGTATTATTTTTGAATATCAATTAAAATAAACAACAACAGGTCAGTCGCTAAAATGTTTTGAAGTGCTTCGATGATGGAGTGACAAGCGAGTGACAATGATAACAACAGCTCATCAACAATACTAGTAAAAATAAAAAAAAAGGAAAAGAAAAAAAAATATGCTGAAATAACGAAGTAACACAAAACTGCAATAATGTCAAAATTGCGATAATAATGGTTAAAAACAACAACACAACAAAAACAACAGCAGAGAACAGAAGTTATAAAAACGAACGAAAGCAAGCACAAAAACAACTGAAGTGATAACAATAACAACAACAACAACAACAAAACCACTACTACAACAACAACAATAAAAACAGACGCAATCGAAGCAACCGAACACTTTAAAAATATTCTTCGATTGTAATGCGTTCGAGCCGACGTCAACAACAAAATAAAAACAACAAAAATACCAACAACAACAAGAACAAAACAGAACAACAACAAAACATAAGAACAACAACAATAGAAATAACAACACAGCACAATGAATCCATCCACCATCCCTGAGAAACGAACGAACGCTTAAGTAGGTGACGAAACAACAACAATAACAACAACAATAACAATAGCAAGAATGTCACCAACTTCCAACATTAACAAAAACAGCTGACACGACCACCAGCAGCAACAACAACAACAGTAGCGGAATCAGAAACAGAAGCCAGTACCAACAACAACAACAACAACCGCGTCTCGTGTAACACTTAAGCAAAAACAACAACAACAACAACCAGAAAACGAAACAATATCAAGAACAACATCAGCAGAGCCTCCCACACAAACAACAATAACAGCCCGCCGGTGGCACAGCGGAGAGTGTGGGTGGGTGGTGCACTTCGTTCGCAGTGACTCGTTTCGTGTTTCGTGTGGCGCTCGATGCTTCGCAGACGAGCTTCGGCTGCATTCGGTGTTATTATTGTGTTGGCCGCGACTGAAACGAGTCGCAACGACGAGACGAGACGCATTTGTGTTGGTTTGCGTACATGCAGAGGTTAGCAAGAAAGAAAGAAAGAGAGAGAGAGAGAGAGAGAGAGTGAGAAAGAGTGACTGTGTGTGTGTGTTTGTGTGCATTGGTGTCTTGATAGCTGCTTGGTGTCGACGCCAAGCGGCAGGCAGACCAAATTTTGTGCCAACAGCAGTAGCAGCAACATTAGCAGCAACAGCAGCAGCAACAACAGTTGCCACTTAATGCTCGCCACAACATTTTTAGAAAAAGATTTTCTAGACTTGTTTTTTTTTCGCTACAAGTGAGAGAAGTGAGTATTTTTGCAAAAAAATAAATAAATAAAAAATAAGAAATTAAAAAAAGAAGTGAAAACTATAAAAAAAGCGGAAAAGTCGCTAAAAGTTTCTTGAACGTTGAACGTGAAAGAAATCTAAAGGATCTTCTAAGGACAGTTTAAAAACTTGCTATTTAAGAAGTTAACAAAAAAGAAATAAAAAATAAAATAAACCAACGTGCGATCGGGTGAAGAAACGAGGGACGAAGGACGCAGGATTACGACAGAGGTGCCAGCAGGACAGAGGATTAGGATTGGCGATCAGCGGCGACGACAGCAACACCAAAAGCCAAGCAAACCATTTCGAGCATTTTTATTGGTGGCTTCTGTCGAATCTGATCGAGTGAAAAGCGCTCAATTTTTATTCGTTTGCGTGGTGAGTACAATGGAAGTGCTTCTTTGGGACAAAAGTGATTGAGACACATTAAATAAGAATATAAAATAACGGTTTGTTAATTAAATACAATAAAAAATCTACCAAATTCGAATGTTTGACAATTTAAATGAAGTTAAAGTTAAAGAATAAATGATATTCTTTAGATTAGTCTTAATATAAATTAATAAAAGATAATAAAAAACAGAAAACAATATAAAATAGTATAAAATGACGTATAAAGTAATAATGACATTAAATTGAAATAAAGCAAAATTATAGTTGAATTTACCTAAACTGAATAAAATGATAAATGTTAAGAATATAATAAAGAATATCAAATAAAATACTAAAAATAACATCGAATAAAATGAAATAAAAATCAAATAAAATAAAATAATGGAAAATGAATTAAAATGCAATGAAATAATAAAGTAGTCATTTAAAAGAAATGAGATTGATTAAAATTAATACTGATAAATTATAAAAGTCGAACTTAATTAATTCAATAATTAGTAAATCTTATACATAAATAAATAAATCGTATAAATATTATAAAAAATACCGTTAAAAATCTGTTTAACCTTTTAGAATAACTGACGTGAAATGTTTGAAGGATATCCTTTCCCGCCGAAGAATATTCCGCCTTTAAACCAGTCAACTGACTGAACTCTCGAAGCGTAATCAACTTAATTAATCCGTACTTAAAACACTTTATAATTAAAATGATGTACGCGTCTTTCAACGCGACGCAGCCACGTAAATCGCTTGCACACTCGTACATCGTACTTTATCAATATGGCGCCGTTTCCGGTGCGAGTCGAAGCTGCCAGGGCGACGGTGATGACGAACTTTTTTCCCTCAAAACAAAGAATGGTACAAAAAGCAGTTATAATTGTTTTTTCAGTTTTAAATTGCGCGCCAACTCACACGGAGACACACACACACACCCACACACACACTGGCACTTTTGAAAGGATTCAAAAACACACGCTGTCAGAGGCCAGTGTCAACATTTTTGATGTTTGTTGTTCTGTTGTCTCCCTTCCACACTTTATCTCTTTCTCGCATCCTTCTCTTTATCTCCCTCTCTCTCTCTTCCTCTCTCTCTGTTCTCCTTTGAATTGAAATGCAAATTACGAGCATTTTTATTGTTGTTGGCAACGTGGTGAAAAAGTCGTCTCGTTTCCAAAAAACAACAACAACAACAACAAAAAGCGCTTGTTAAGAGCATCGCCCAGGTATGCAAAACATTTAAACGAGGAGGGGGGAGAGGGGGGGGGGGTGGAATAACAAAGGACGAAAAAAACGCTTCAGCTAAAAAAGGAAAAAGGAAGCAATTGAATTAAATTCGGCTTCCAACATGCAACTATTCAGTGAGTCAGTCAGTCATTCATTCAACATTTTGAAGATAATTAAAGTCCTTGCGGCATGGATCGCAATTCGTTCATTCGTTCGTTCATTCGTTCGTTCGTTCGAAGGACGTAATAATTAAAAGATGCAGTCGAGCAAAAAGCTCACAGCACAGAGCAAAGTTCGCTGTTGTTGTTGTTATTATTACTGTTCGCTGCTGCTTCTTTCTTTACCCTTCTTTCGGTCCTTGTGATCCTTGTCGTCGTCGTTGTTGTTGTTGTTGTTGTTGTAATCGTCATCGTTGTTGTTGTTGCTGTTGTTGTTTCTGCCAGTTAAATAAAAACATTCATCAGCTCGGTTTGAGAGATAAAATTGAGCGAATTTAAATGACAAACGATCGCGAGAGATGCTACTCGCATTGTACTCGTATTCCTGAGGATGGGTATCTGTGTATGTGTGTGTGTGTGCATGTGTGTGTGTTTGTGTGTGTTCATCGATGGGTGTAGTATTTTATTATATGCTTTAATGAGTTTTACGATGAGTGTGAAAATAAAGTTTGAGGATTTAAAATCGTTGTAATTAAAAAGAAGCTCGAATAAAAAGAATTGCATAAAAAACGGAAAAATTAAATACAAACAGAATTAAAAACTAATTAATAACAAAAAAATTAAATCAATCAATTCCAATCAATTTAAATAAATTGTAATATTCAAACATTGAAACTTTTGCCTTAAAACAATAAATAAATAAAGTAAACTGTTTTCTTTAAAAGATTGAAAAGAAAACGGTTTTAAGGATAAAATTTCTCGATATACAATATAATATAATGTAGCTATGCTATGTACATTTATACATACAATATATGCATACATTTTAATAATCGGATTTCCGATTTTTCCCCCTAAACTTCAGCTTCTTTCTTCTTATTTTTTTATTGCGATGTTTTTTCATTCCGACTTCGTCTGTCACGCACAGCTTCTGAAGAGCGAGAGAGACAAAAGATTGACCTGAAGAGTAACGTCGCTCTATAATCTGCTGAATAAAATCGCATTTTTTCCACTCCTTCGAATGGGTTTCCAGCCAAAGAGAATCGAATATTTCGCATGCAGATCATCGTCTGCTCTTCAATCCTTTTATTATTTTTTCTGGTTGTTTGGAAAACCAGAGTGACCACTTTTAAGAGCTCTCGAGTGCAAAGTTTTCAGAGTTTTTGTAAACACCGAGCGTAACTCATCCGCGCGGCTTTCAACTCATGCTCTTAACTCATCCTCTCAACTCATCCTCTCAACTCATCCCTCCACTCATCCCTCAACCCATTCTTTCAACTCATCCCCTCAAATCATCCCCCAACTCTTCCTCTCTTATCTCTCGTTGGATTGATTGTGACAGTTTTTCTCGTTCTGCATTCGCTCATAGAAACAAACCACTCGAAGAATTGACTAAAAAAACAAGCTAACAGACTGAAAAGAAGCTAAATAAAAACACTAGAAATGTTCATCCAGCAGAAACTTCGAGTTCCTGACTTCGTTCGGTTTCTGTACTCAAACTCTGAGTATCATCAGAAACCCAGCAGCATTTTTTCGAAAGGGTTTTTCGCGAAGTTGGCTTAACTTCGGGCACTCTAACTGTTAATTCTTGTACGTGGCTTTCAAATGCAAAGCGAATTCTTCAGATTAGTAAGGGGGTGGTGGTGGAGGGGCCGAGGGGGAGGGGGTGGGTGAAGGTGGAAGCTTGAATGAAGAGTCGTTTGGTCATAATTGATAACAGTTGGATTTTGTGCATGTTTGAGTGACAATTTCAATGAATTACAATTCTAAAAAATATGCTAATAAAACACTTAGTTCTTTTATAGAGTTTTGCACAATTCGGTAGAATTTGATTAATCTTTTAATTCTTTTGACCAACCGGAGACGTGGACTTGGATTTTATTTGATCTATCATTCAGATAATCAATAATAATTCTAAGAATTCCATGTACGATGGTGAATAAGGAGAATTTGCTGCTGCTTCTCTTCATCGTGTGATTGTTTTAAACTATTGAACATTCTTCTTCACTTTAAATACAAGGAATTTAAAAATCATTTCGATTTGAAAATCGATTGAATTCCCTGTCAACAATCTATAAACAAGATGTTGCCATTCGGTTAAACATTCCTTTCGATTCTGCTGTCATGTCTATTGTCGAAAATTTTCTATTTTCACTGCAAAGAATTCGGGAATTTCGAGTGCTGTGAAGATGTGAGAATGTTTTCAACTCTGAGCTCGAGAGACGAGATGCGATACAGCATATTTTCGCACATTCCTAGCAGTAGTCGTTGTTGCTTCCGACATCCGACCAGAAGAGGAAATTTTATCTGTCAGCCCCACAGAATGCATTAAAAATTCGCAAGTTCCGCCCTCTTCGCTTCAACCCTCTCTTCTATTCTATAGAAGCTATAAAATACTCGTATATTTTGGAGAAATTTTAACCGGAAGTGCAAAATTGTTCGTTTATCGCACAATTGCACAGTTTTATTGTGGCAATAGTTTTGTGACAAATGCGACAAAATATGGAACAAGACGCAAGAAAGCGAAGTAAGTGACCGAAGTAAGTGAACGAAGCGTCTGAGGCGAAGTGAAGCGGGTGCCGCAGGATACGCAAGGAAGTCGAATTTATGCAAATTTCATGTGAATGCAGATTTAAATACTATTTAAAGTCACGTTCGATGCGAAAATTCAAGTAATTTCAATACTTTTTGCATTCTTGCACTCGTGTGGAGAATCTATCGAAAGAATTTTGAGAATTTTGAAGTAAAACTGATTGATTTTATTGTATTTTATATAATTTCTTAATAACATATGTAAATGAATACAATTAATATTAAAACTGAACATAAAGTATAGAAAATTAATTAAGTTATTAAGGCGAAATCATCGAAAGTTTTTCAAATATTTATTTAAATTAGTCTTTATTTAGTTAATTTAATTTCTATTTCCCAGTTTTATTTAATTTAGTACTCAATTTTAATGAATTTCATTTGTCGCATCGATTTTTCATAAGAATTGAACACGAAAGAAACCTTTGATGTGCTTCGTGTGCTATGTCAAATATATACACTTGTGTATATATGTACCAGATATATGTGTGTACAAGTACAATATATATGTACATACATATTGGAAAAATACAAAAATTAATGAAAAAAACAAAAGTTTCATGGTTGAATTAGCTTTTGTTTGATAGTTGTTGTTGTTATTGCTGCTGTTGTTGCTGTTGTTTCTGGTGAGTGAACTCATTGTCATTGTGAACTCAATCAATGAGTGAGCCGAACTGTTAATCAGTAACGGAACCAACTGTCACCAATACTGAGACGTGCACAGGCACACAACAAACACACGGTTGCAAATTCATGGCTTCAAATGGAGGGAATGGTGAGAGGAGGTGAGAGGAGGGACTGAGGAGGAACCTTAAGAGGCGTACATGTAATTCAATTAGACGAGGGTTCTGCTTCGGCGTTCGAAACCGTGTCACCAACACCAACACATTCAAAACTTAATCGAATGCGGTTACAAAAGCCGAAAATCAAATTTGTGCAAAATGCGATTAAGCAAATCTTATCGGAACTTTGCACGTGTTTGGAGAAGAGGACAGAGAGAGCAAGAGAGAGAGAGAGAGAGGGAGACGGTAAAGAGAACAACGTCCATTGAGCACTCTATTGTGTTGAGGCAGAGTCCATTTTGGGAGTAGCCAGAGTATAGCTTGAACATTCGATAAGCTTGAACAGATCTGTAGTTGTTCCTTAGTTGGTTCTTAGTTGGTGGTCCTTCCGTGGTCCTTTATTGATCTTTGGTTGAACGAGTTGCTTGAATGGATCTTCGTTGGGACCTCAGTGCCTCTATAGTCGGTTCTTAGTTGGTATTTAATTAAATGAGTTGGTTGAGTTGATCATTAGTAGGTTCTAGTTGGCCCTTAGTTGATCTGCAGTTAGTTTAGTAGTTAGAATAACTCGGTTGAGTCTTAGTTGGTTCTTAAATATCTTTAGTTGCTTCAATTCCTTGAGGTGATTTGCTCTTCAGTTGAATGAATAAAATGGAAATCAGTGCTTTTTAAACCTTCAAAAGTTCAAATACTTTCACTGACTTTAAACTTTTTAACTGTGTGGACGCTGTATAAACTTTAAGTTCTACAAACATTATACTGGTTGCTCCCGTACCCCCCAAAAAGCACACACAAACATACACTCTTCAAATATTCGCCAAAAACTTCATCCACTTCGTTGTCAACGCGAAATCGTATGAAAACTTCGCCAATTTGTTTTCTCGCAATCTTCACACGGGACAATTTTTGGGCAAACATTTTTAATTGGAACAACATGTGTAGTGTGAGAATGTTGTTGCTGTATTTTCTGGTTGCAACTCTCGCCTCATATTGTACATTGTTGATGTATCTCGGGGACAACAGGTCCATTTCAGAAGTTTCAAGGAGCATCTCTTTCCCTCGCTTCCTCTTTCTCTCTCTCTCTTTCGTTTTCTCTCTCTCTTTCTCTTTCTATCGCCCTCTCTCTCTCCGTTGTACACCCTCCATTAGCCCTAATCTCATCATGCGTTGAGGTTGCATTTTTGTTTTTAGTGTTAGTCTTGGTTTTGGTTTCGCTTTTATTCTTTTCTCATTCTGGCTTTTTTGGATTTCATGGTGCATTCAGTTAAAACAGTAGATAAAACTGACAGGCAGGCAGGCTGACCGGCGGACTGACAGGAAGGCAAGCGACTGCCGCTCGCTGCTTCGAAGTGAAGTGAAACTTGAAGTGGCCAACTTCTAGTTTCAACACTAAAGCGATAAAAGCTGTGTTGAACACATGTACGAGTATTAATTTAGCTGTTAGATGGCTTAAAGCTATCGAAGAGCTAGTAAATTGATGTAATAAAGAAAGTTAAGTGAGCTGAGAGCTGTTAAGAGAGCTGATTAAAAGCCATTAAAATACATGTTATCATTTTGTCAATCGAGATATGTTCTCGCTTAAGCGAGATGCTTTTTGTTCGCTTTTTTTCCATATTTCATTGAATAATAAAATCAGAATGATAATATTCCCGAAAAATATGCAACACTTTTTAACTAAGCTGTTTTCAAACTAAATCCTTTAAAGCTCCACTCAGAAAGTAAGAAATCCACAAAACGTCTGCCGAATTATAAGTTTTAGAATTTTAATTCAACAACAAAACAACAACAACCGCAAGCGTCATTATTTTTTGCGTAATCAGTTTTGTCATATTTTATCACCATCCTGCACAATTTTCATAATTTTTTGGCGACAACAGAAGGGGAAGCATTTTGTGCTTACGTTTTGCTTTATGATCATCCTCAAAAATTAAGTAAAATTTATACATTTTTTTTTGGTTTACTTTACGCTCGGTGTCTCGGTGCCAAGGATTTAAAATGGATGAGAAGGAGCTCAAAGAGTTGCTGTTAGTTTAGAAACGTTGCGGAGGCAAACAACCAGGAGTCTGCTTGTTGTTGTTGTTGCTGCTTCTACGTTCGAACCAGTAAATTGCCAGCTTAAGGCTAAAAACAGATTTGATTTTCGCATGATTTATCAATTTAAGGAAATTCAATCATATTTCGAAACACATTTCGAAACAGATTTTGAGTTAAAGCTACATTTTGAACGTTAATTTAAGAAATAATAATAAATTGTAATATTGAGGAAAATTCGTAGGAATGAAAATATTAATAATAATCGTAATAATAATAATATTTTTTGGTTGCATACTTTATTGTGTTTTTTTATTTATTTAATTTGTATTTAAATTCAATTGAATTAAATGGAGTTTTGTTTGTAAGCAGATGACTCGAATTGAAGTCAACGGAATTATTTATGCATTGAAAATTCAATTAACTCTGCATTTAAAATTAAAATTCAAAAACACACAAAAATTCTATCTAAAACATCCAATAAAAATTAAATTAAAACTTCCATAGACAGAAGCTGATTGAAATAAATCGTTCTCATCATCATAATCATCCTCAACATCATCACCATCATCCTCAACATCATCCCCAACATCATCACCATCATCATAATCGTCCTCAACATCATCGTCATTTGGAACATGATTCCTACCTGCGCCTAAAATGATTCTCTATAAAAGCACAAAATACATCAAAACTACTAGCAACAAATTCGATGTGGCTTTCAGTACTGAATGATTTATTCAATGACTAAATGATTGAATGACTAAATGACGTTAAATGACGTAGCTTAAATACAGCTTGATCAATAAATTACGCTTTGGAGTCATTAAACGTTCTCTTTTAATCATCCCTCGTTAAAGTTAATGTTGCTGCAGCTGCAATTTAATTGAAGAATTAAAATTTAAATTGAAGCTCTTTAAGCTTTACTTATATTTGAGTCGCAAGTCAGTCTGTACGAATGAAAGCATTCGTCTTAATTCATTACTTAATCGAGCGTAAAGTGATGCTTAACGATGTTTGCTTAAGTTAATCAACAAACAAGGAAACCAGAAATCTTGGCTAAGCTGATCCGAGCTGAATCGAGTGTGAAATGGTTGAGGTTCTGGAGAGTGAACAGGTTACCAAGAGTTACGCTTCCACAACCAGCAGAGCTGCTTGATGTCTGTATGAAGAAAATATAAATTACAAGCCACGGTAATCGTAGGATGCGGTTTACAGTATCAAGAAAAACATTGCGCAGAAAATAGAATCTTTAAATTTTCATCTTCATACAGTTTTTTAATTCTGTTTAAATACATTATTAAATTATTATTATTTAATGTTTTTTTTAACCACCAAAAAAGTAGTTTTTCCTGGCACTTGAAGTCGCGACTTTGATTTTGCAGGTGTTTTTAATATATTATTAATGTTTCTATTATTATTATTATGTTGTTATTGTGGTTATTATACCGCTTATTATTGTTGTTGTTATTGTTGGTTGTACTGAAAATTGCCGTTATAGAAACGTGAAATCAATCCTTCCGTAGACTTTCTGTCTGGAGCATAGTTGGGTTAGGATGAGGAAGGAGCCATGGATGGAGATGGGGACAGGAAGGGATACACAAATAATAGTTGTGGAAACCGGCTTTTCTCGCCTGATTTGTAAATAAATAGAACAGCGTGGATGTAGTACGTCCCAGATACAGAAATAAAAAGAATATGCAGAAGAAAAAGAACAAAAATAATAATATACTGAGAGAAAATAAAAATTGAGAGAGTGCATTTTTTGCATCTCCTCTGGTGTTTACATGTTGGAATTAAAGCAGAATGTAGCATGCGACATTTTTTGTGTGCTCACAGGTTTGTGTTTTGGATATGCTTCATGGCTGCGTAAACTGGTGTGTGGCTACACTTTATATTTACTTTTACCATAATTCCGCGTGGTGACTTAAATAACCACATCTGCGGTATGTTTTTCTGCGTATATCTTCATTTCAGTCCCGAATTGAAAATAAAGTTTAAGTATGCTTTATTCACGTCGTTTTTCTTGAGAACAAGTTTCTTGAGAAAATCGATCAAGAGACAAGTTCAATGCGTCGAATTCGTACATCAAAACTGGAGGCAATGTAATTTATCCAGATTTGTCAATTAATTTTTCGGTTGCCATTTAAAAGATGTTGTTTATAATTCCGATCTAAAATATATCATGCTATATACATGTTACATACGAGATATTTTATCTGCATTGCTTCTCTTTACAGTGAATACTGGACTAGATGCATGTTACTTAAACTTGGTTGGGGTTTAGCTAATAACTTTTCTTGTTTCTTCCACGCTTTTGCCCTCCCCTTCAGTTATCATTACACACTCCTTATCACGTTCTTTAGCTCTCTCTTTCTCTTGGACCACGTTTTCTGAAGTTTGCTGGCTCTATCTGGGGTACCAGTTGGCCAGCCCGGTTCTAGCGTAGACAAAACAAACCTCAATTGAAGAAAAAAACATTTTGACAGCTCCCAAATATTGTGTTGAGAGCGCGGTGCATCGCTGAGATTAGATCCACACCCTTTTTTACAAATACAAATACAACACATTCAGAGGTACACATACACACTCTCATTCACACAAATCGTTGGCCAGCTCTGAGGTCTCAGCTGGAAAAGTTGTCGAGTGTTCTGTTGGAATCCTCGGCGAGGGTGTTTACCCCTCTTCCACGTCCTCTCCGGTACCCCGTAATTATAGCAAACTCACATTATGCAGCATTTGTATAGCTATTGTTTTTGTCGTTGTTGTTGTTGTCTATCGCGAGAGCGCAGGTTTTATTGATTGCATTTGATATCAGAGCGCAGGCGTTTATTTATGAACGAGTCTCAGGATTCAAGCGTGTTACTGAAAATAGAATGAAACGGTTAAAGAAAATACGGAAATTGGAAGGACTCTCAAGTGCCCTGTTTGTGTTGAGTGTTCTCTGTGTCTCTCTCTCTCTGTCTCTCTGTCTCACAAACATGCACATTTGCTGTGTGTTTCCTGTTTTCTGCCATAATAAAAATATTCCTCTCTCTCGCTTTCGTTCTCACTGTGAGAGAATTAATTTTGAAATCTTTTCAAAGGATATTTTTATGGAGGTTTCTATTTTCTACAGGTATTTTTTAGTGTGTTTCATTTTGTTACTTAAGACATTATAATGTTACAAATAAATAGACTCAATAGAATTTCATTTCAATTCAATTTAAGTTTTTATTTAGAGTTGAAATAGAATATTTAATTATTAATATATTATTTATTTTTATTACTTTTATTGCTTTAATATGTTTATCATTAAACAATGATTACTTAAGTACAAATGATTACATTTTGTTACTTAAGACATTATAATGTTACAAATAAATAGACTCAATAGAATTTCATTTCAATTCAATTTAAGTTTTTATTTAGAGTTGAAATAGAATATTTAATTATTAATATATTATTTATTTTTATTACTTTTATTGCTTTAATATGTTTATCATTAAACAATGATATATTATTATGTATCCTTACTTTGTATTTTATATATTTATTATTAGCTTTCACAAAAACTTTCACAAGAAAGAAAGTTTTCCATACTTTTTATTAAATTTTAATTCGTATTTCTTTTTTATTTAAATACCTTCATTCAGTATAAATATATTTTATTCTATATTATATATGCAATCTATATGTATATAATATTTTAATGTACATGTATATGTATGTATATGTAATATTTTAAAATAAAAATTTCAATTTATTTCATTTCATTTTGATTTATTTTATCTATTAAGGTTTATTATTTTTAATTAAAATTATGAAGTATATTTCATTTATTAACAATTAATTATTTAAACTTTATTTAATTTTATTTATATTTATTTTTGTATTTATATATTTTATTTTATTATTATTATTTATTATTATTATTATTTATTATTATTTTTTATTATTTATTATTATCATATTTTTGTTTATTATTATTATTCGTTCGCAACTTGGATGAGTCATTATTTGTCTGGCTCTGAAGTAATTAAAATGCTCTTATTTTAGGCTGATTTCTTTGAAAATACTCCTGAAATGTTTACAAAATAAGAATAAACAGGATACTAAAAAATAACAGTAAAAAACTGGAAGCTAAAGAAACCCGGAAATACCCGGATAGAAAGAGAAAAAGAAGAGAACATAAGTTATATCCATGAAAATAGAGCGAGTGTAATGTAATTCGGAAAGAATGAGAGATGGAGAGAGCGAGAGAGTGCAAGAGAGATAAATAAATAAAACAACAACCGGCGAGATTAAAATCTGATAAGAAAAACTTTTGTAGAGTTGCCAAGTTTACAAATTATTTCCATTGAAGTTGAAGAGAATTTAAAAAAAAGAGACTCGAAAGCTTATTAATTTGAATTGAATTCCTTTAGATAATCAATTCCATTTCTGATCAAGTTAAACAGATTTCATAAAGATTCATAAAATAAGAAGTTTTCATAGTTATTTATTTGTTAGTATTTGAGTTGACATCTATTTGAATGTTGAGTTGACATCTCAAGAAACTCTCTTGTTAGTCACGCGACCGACAAACAGAGCGCGAAGATGTCGATGGAAAGAACTCAATTGAAGTCAGAGAGGGAAAGCAAGAGAGAGAGAGTGGGACACAACGAGAGTGAGGGAGAAAGAATAGCGTGGGTGGTTGTTTAGAAGAGTGGGAACGGATGGGAGAGAACACGTGAAAATGAATGAATGGCGGCTGCAGTTTGCTATAAAAACGTTTTGCTTGCCTAGGAAAATAGAGAAAAATAAAGAAACAGTGATAGAGTAGGAGAAGGAGAGGGGGGGAAGAGAGAAAGGAGACTGTATCGTGCTCTCTGATACGCTCATAAGACAAGCGACGAAATGCGTTCACGTTCCAAATAATTTGGGGGAGCAAATTATTTTTATAGCAAACTTTCAAGCCAACAACAAACACACACCGACTATGATATTTCCAACAACAACAATGCATACGAGATAATAACGTATCGCCGTCTCCGTCTCTTTCCAGGGGTGGTATGTGGATAAAGTTTAGCCGCCATGGATCCCAGTGCTCTACAAAACATGGATCGGGACGCATTAAAGAAGCAGATCGAGAACATGAAGTATCAGGCTTCGATGGAGCGATGGCCTCTATCCAAGTCCATTGCAGAGTGAGTACTAATATAATAAAAAATACTACTACATTCCATTTTAAGCGTATTGAGCATATAAACAAATATTTATGCCTTTTATAATAATTAAACGTTTGAACAATTTTTAAATGAGATGAGATGAGATTTTTACAATGTCTCTGAATAAAAAAATAAAACAATCAAACATGGCTGCGGGTTTTAAAAAGTCTCTAAATGATATCTAATCTATAGATAAAAGTTGTAATAATGTGTTAAAAAATGCAAAATTAGCAGAGAAAAATTAGAACAACCAAAGAAGAAGAAGAAAAACAGAAACAAATAAAAAATTCGTAGATTCAGTGAAGGTTCTCAGTGTTTATGGAGTATTTATGGAGTGTGTATGTGTCTGGGTGTGCGTGTGTTTGTGTGTGTGTCTAGGTTATTTGTTTCCTTTTTGTTTCTTGTTGGTAGATTTTCTTGTTCTCAAGGAAACAATGTAGACAAAGTGTCTGTGTTGTTGTAGATTTGTTGTGCTGAGAATGTGTCAAGCGTGGCAAAAAAGAAGATAAGAAAGACACAGAAGTTGGCGAAGTTGAAAACTATTCAGGTAAAAATAGCGAGCAACCTCAAAAAAAACACAAAGCAGAAAGAATAAAATAAATAGATGACAAGGAAATTAAAAGAATAAAAAACACTTCAAAAATACGTGCGTGAAATCGTGTATTTTAACGCTGAATGCGAAAATCATGAAGTTAAAAACTACTCGAAAAAAAAGAATCTAGCTAAATTTCAAAGAAAGTCAAACAAAGACTGTGGAAAAAATATACCTTGTATCTACGATAAAAAAGAAAAGACTTAAAAAAAAAGTATAAAATATAAAAATATTTCCACAGTATAGAGTATAGATAACCTAGTTACTCATTAAATAATATTTTCACTGTATTAAATTCAGGTATTATTTTTTATTATACGAGTACGAAGGAAGAATTTTCAAGAATTAATTTAGGAAAAAGATTATTTTTTACCTTTCCAAAAATAATTGAATTTCAATTCAGAGTTTCAATCTTTAAAATAATATCTTCCATTTAAAAACAAAATAATATTATTATAAGAGATAGCACTATGAATTTCTAACGGTAGTTTAGTTAACAGAACACTTTTCTTATACAAGTATTTAACAATATAATATAAATACAATTACAATATAAAATCTGCTTGTTTGACTTTGAAATAGAACACTAAAACTATTTCCGAAAATATTTCGCTTAAAATTTTAGAAGATGTAGGATAGATAGACAATATTCAAATAGTATATTTAATTTAGAAATTGTATAAAATATAATATGTACATATAAGCTCTATATGTAGACTATTAAAGAGTACCGAAATAATAAATCTCCAAATAAGAATAAAAGACAGTTTTCTTGTAGAAAAGGCCCAAAAATTCAGTTAAAATAGGGATAGGAACACATTACATATTAAAATGACGTGTATTATCATATAATGGAAATATTAGATTCCAGGGTACATATAATCTATATGTACATATGTACATACATATGTATGCAATTTCTATTACATTTTGTTTCTGTATAAAGATTTTAACTGTAGAACAAACAAACTTATTTTAAAAAGTCCTCTAAACCTCCGATGTGGTTCGTCCCACTTTCGTCCAATTTCGAATCCTTTTGTGATTAAGCCTAACTTTTTTCAACCTTGGATTTTTACATTAAGCTTGTCCTTCCGTGTGTAACTAAGAAGAGGAAGGGTGGCAGATATAGAAAAGTAGGCATCTTCTTGATCAGCGTCATCTTCTGAGTCGATTTAGTCCTTTCCGTCCGACTGTCTGCCTGTCTGTCCGTCTGTTTGTCTGTGGAAATCACGACTGAGAGAAAACGAATAAATAAGTAGATATAATTGAATAAAATTCTCTTCACACATATTCTTTGTTGCGTACCACTGTTCTAGATTTTATCTGAGGGAAATCGGTTAAGAAACACGCCCACTTTTTATACAAACACTTAAGGAATCTTTTCTAAAACCATATAACAGAGCATTGAAGTAAAATATGACCACAATATATAATTCCCCATCAATATACTAATATCACTATTAGCTCCTCCACAAAAAATGGGCGTGGAGCGTTGCATTATCTATGCTCATAAGAGTTTAAAATTAAATAAGTGCTAATCTGTCTGTTCTAGCGTTAAAAACTAAGATATACAAATACACAAGTGTAGCTAACATCAGAATTCAATACGCTGTGGTACTTAACAAGGGCGTGGTCCATCCAAATTTGCATTATATGATAAGAAAAGGAATTTAGTTAAACCCTTCAGAGTGATCTATGAAGAAAAAAATTAGTATCTGTAGGAGTATATTTATCAACAAATTATATCCAAGTAGATTTGTCCTGAAAATGAGTTAAAAACACAATTTTAATATATTTATTTCTGTTATCAATGCTAAAATGGGTGTGGTTCGCCCACTTTCACAGTTTCCATTCAGAGAACTACTCTGTTTCATTACTTGAATACATTTTAATTGAATTCCGGACATTTTTCTCATATGTAAATTCACTTAAGTTCTTTCTTCCTTTATTTTGCCTCTTTGCGTCATTTTGACACAAGTAATTAAAGTCTTTAAGAAGCTACTAAGTGACGATCTTCAACGTATCTAGCTGATGACTATGCATCTCTTAGTTATCTAGATGTTGTGTATCTGTCTGAAAGTTATTTAGTCTTCTAAATATTTAATCTTGAGCTATCATGTTTGTTCTTAATTAAGTGTGGTTTTTTGTAGTTGTTCCTGAGCAAGTTGAGAAATGAAATGACAATGAAAGTGACATGTTATTAATTTGTGTATAGTTTTCCTTCAATTAACCAAATCGTTTATGCTTTATTGTTTTAATTATTTTTCATTTAGAAACCATAAAAGTGATTGATTAACGATTGATCATTGACACAGCTCTACAATAATTTTCTCACGCCGTTCTGTTGTAATATTCTTTAATTTTAGAGTCGCATAAAAAGCAACAACAGTTTTCTTGTGGTCCCGCTTCAATGACATTTCATTTAATTACTCGACGCTTATTTTTTGAATTTACAGCTGATGATCAGAGTGATCAAAGTGAATCGACAAACAATGCAATTGTTTAAAAACTCTTCTCTTCAAAATTATTTCAAAATAAATAGAAAAATATTATTTAAACGCTTTTCAAGATTCGGCTATAATTTTCATGTATCGTGTGTTCATTGAGTTTTGGCATTTGTAGATATACTCGTGAATCACAGATCCACTTCGTCGTTCTTTGGCAGTAAAACCAACTAATTAACACTTGAGGTTTTTTCACAGAATCTGCGAAATTATCACTGTCAATTATCACTGTGAATGAACAAACGATTGATGAAAAGATTGAAGTAGAGTGTGAAAACAGCAGAGAGTGATAATTGTTAAAATGTACAATAATCGTATTTATTTACACGTTTGTTTAGTTATACTTTCATACATGGTATTTAATGTTATGTGTTTATATGTTCACACAATATATTCATATATTTATGTGTAAATGAAAAAACTATCACTGATCGAATTGTGAGAATAAAATGTATCGCATGCGATTATCTGTCATGACACGCTGCTTATCCTAGATTACGAGCGCGAGAGAGCCACTCAAAACTGTTGGTGTTTCGTGAGTTTGATCTCCAAAACTCTGGTTCGAAACTTTTGTTTGCATCAACTGTTTCTAAAAGCTTTTTACTGCACATATTTTCACACTCTGTGGCGATTACAAGAGCTGAAAACACTTCCTCTTTCTTCCTGCTCTTTCTCCCTCGTCCTTTCGGTCCCCTCCCCCCCGAACGGAATGTCTAGAAATGCAATTAAATGCAGCAAACAACCAATAAAAATATGTACCACGATAGTAGAACAGCGAATTTCACGCAATTGATACAGAAACAATGTTTGCTTTTTTTGTGGAAAGAGTTTTTCGCATGCTACTTTGTTATTTGTGTCGCGTTTCTTGTACAATGAAACAAGAAGCGACAAATGAATATTACAATAAATAAAAATAACATCGACGTTTGTTCAACAACTACAATAACAATTAAAGAACAACATATAAAAATCGATAAAAAAGTGAACTGTTTTTGCTTTGTTGTTGTTGTTGTTTGCTTTAAAATATCGCAGACGTCGTTTTTGAGCTCATGCAAAGTTGATGAGTGTACGAATGAGGATGAGCTTTTATACGCGAATGAGTGAATGTGTGCGTGTGTATATAATGTATGTATGTATTGTATATATTATGTATGTGTATGTGTGTGTGCCGTAAATATATCTGGATATCTTTATTTGGTCCGTGTGTTTGACTTTCTTATTGATAAATTGTTAATAAACAATTTTCAACATTTACCATCTTCATACATTCACTCATTCATGCAGTAATATTCACTCACGCACTCATTCAGAGCGTGAAAATATTTTTGCTTTTTTACCTTTTCAGAAGTTTTTATTTAACACGCTTAAATTTTATCGCCGTTTTAATTCTGTAAACAGTTGTTAGCAGCGATTAAAAGTTGAAGTTTTGTTTAATTATATTTAATGCGATAAGAAACGAGAAAGAAAGACATTCAATAATGAGAACGAGTTGCTGCAGCGTTTAGCTGCCAATTAAACGTGTGAAACCGAACACACACACACACACTCACACTCACACTTGAGCTCAGTGTCGAATCAGAAAAGTCAACCAAACAACCTGACAAGCAGATGAACAAAGTGACGCGTTGCTCATTGATCACTACGACGACGACGACGACGACGACGACGACGTGAGAGTGAATCACGTTAACCAGAAAAACAGACAAGCGAATGAATGTTTATTGAATGTTCATGTTATGAGTGTGTGTGTGTGTGTGTGTGTGTGTGATGGTGTGTGTGTTTATGTGACCATGTTTACCGTTTGATTGCCTGAGTGCGTGCTGGTGAGCCACTCAACTGCTTGTGATTCGCTTTTGATTGATTGTTTCACTGGGATTTAATCGAGTTTGAGGACGGCACTTTTTTTATGTGAATGCGTTACAGTAGCTTATGTTAAAAAAAATACCCAGGAGAATTAAAAAAAAAGGAAAATAAAATAAAACAAAAATAAACAAAAACAGAAGCGTAGAAAAACAGACAATAACACACAAATTACTGAAAAATATAATCCACAGATAAAAACTAATAAAAATATGAATGTATGTGTTTTCATTTGTGGTTGCTGTCGTTTTTAATATTTAATATTTTTAATATTTAATTAAGGTGTCAACATACAATAGATTGTTCATTATTCATTGAGAGCCTTAAAACTCATAAATTCATAAATTCTGCGGCGGCTTAAAAGCTTGCTCAGCATAAAAAATTACACTTTTCCATGCTATTCAAATGCATTCTGAAACAAAAAGTAATTCCAATTAAAATCCTGAAATTTTTTAATAATTCATTCAAATGATTTCTAAAGAAAAATTGTTTTTCAATGATTTATAAATAGAATGGAAAATATACGAAGTGTTATACTCCATTCACCCTCTCTCTCTCCATCTCGCTCTCCCACCCACCCTCTCTTTCTTCCTCTCTCTCTCTTTTATTCTCCATAACAATGAATTTTCTTTCCTTTAAAAACGCCTGAAAGTATGCAAAGTTGGCCATTTTTTCCTTCGCCTTTCGTTCTGGTTTTCTTACTTATAAATGAATTTGCGACTTAAACAACAGTTATTAAAATGCAAAAAATTGAATATTCTTAGCTCTGTTTTAACTTTTAATTGCTCTCTTTTTTCTTCGGTCTTTCGTCTGCAGCTTCTGTTGGCCCAAAGAAGGAAAGCAAAATTAATTTCTTCATTTTTATTTCGTTTTTCTGTTGTTTTTATTTGCATTATTTGTGTATTTTTGTTTCTATTTATTTTTGCTTGCTGTAAAGCTAACAATCAGGTGAAGAAGAATACTGCTGCCGCCTTTGAGAAGAAAAAACAATTTAAACTGTCTTCCATCTCGCTCCCGCTCCCCGCTCCATCCTCCATCACTTTCATTTCATCACTTCATCAGCTTGTGCTTTGAAGACTTTGTAAGTCTCTGCTTTGGCTCGGCTCGGTTCGGTTCGGCACTTCTTCGCCTTCGTCTTCGCCATCGTGATCGCCATCGTCTTCGTCTTCGCTATCGTCTTCGTCTTACTTAAAGTATTATTTAAGTTTTCGTACGATTATTTATTGTACAAGTTTAGCTTCTTCTACAATGTAGAATGTACTAAAAGCTAGTTGTTGTTGTTGTTGTTTTGCTATTGTTGTTCTTGCTGTCTACTTTGTTGTAGGTCTCTAGTAGATTTCCTTGTTACTGCTGTTGTCTTTATTGCAGTCCAGACGTGCTCTATTCTTCATGAAACAATTTAAAGTTTAAGTTGCAGACGTTGTTTTCCTTGTTGTTGTTATGGACGATGACTTTGTTGTTGTCGTTGTTGCTTCGATTTGTCCTTCTGTTGTTTCTGTATCAACTGCATTATTATTGCTGCCTGTCTATTTGCTCTTTCAATAGTAACAGTAAAGTTCCTTGGCTTTGCTTTCCTCTTCTGTGCCTTGTTCGCTTCTTTTCTGTTTTGTTCTGTTCTGATCGACTTTCCTCTGTTCTGTTCGGCTGTCTTCTGCATTTCTTGTTCTCATCTGATGACATCTCTTGGCCAATCATTACCCAATCATGCTCGAATAAAAGAAACAAAGATATAAAAACCCTGTAGAAAAAGAATTGAGTAAAACATTTAAAATTAAAAGATTCAAACGCAAAGAAGACTGTAGCAAAAATAGCCATCAAACGCTTAACTCTATAAAGTCAATAATAATGCTGCTTCATAAAAACAAACAAATGTACACACACACACACACACACTCAATACTATCAGAGTCCGCTGCTCCAGGAACCGCTGCATTTTATGGCCATCGAATCAATCCGCTTGTCGGGATCTCATTTTTGAAGAGCAGCACCATCGAGACCCCGACTCGAAACCGCCGGCAGCGACCATTTTTATTGCTTTGGATACGCGTTGTGTGAGTGAGTGTGTTGCCAACATACGAATGACACAACACTGAGTCCTTTTTATTTCATTTCTACTCATTTAATGGTGCGTCTGTTCATCTGATTGCTTCTTTAACACTTTCTTGAAGTTAAAAAATAAACCACTATTAAAACGTTTGTACTTTTTTGCTGCATCACCCTGTAAAACTACAGATTAATGCTGCTAACAATGGTGTTTATTGTTTGTTGATTTAGATTCTGTTTTCTTAGCTTCGTGAGTAAACAAGTTTTAAGTTGATCGATTTAAAGATAAAAGATATGAGATAAATTGTTAAAATGTTACAACGAAATTAATGTTTGCTTGAGCTTGAATTTAACACAAAAAAGATCTCGCGATAAATTTTTATTAAATAAAAAAAAAAATACCAACAATTTTCTCACAAACAAATGTCATGCGATAAATTGTTACATGATGAGAGATGATTCACACCTGAAGCAGCAGGAGATTTTTTCTATTTTTAAACAGATTCTTTTTGCTACCCTTTTCGCTCTTTATCTCACGCTCTCTGTGCTCCTTCCCCTATTCTCCACGTCTTCTTGCATTTCTAAATTAATTTGCACCTTCCTGGAAAAAGTAGACAGACGCTTAATAAATTGATGACTGCTTCAGTTGCTAAAAGCACACGATACATGAGACACAAGAGCTACTGGAGGGGGCGGGAGGGAGAGTGGGGAGAGAGACACGACACGATGTTTTCGAAATTCAATCATTTTTGTCCACATCACACAACCACAAGGAATTCTATCATAACTACGGCCAGACTAAACAACCAACAAAGCGCAAAATAAAAAAAGAGAAAAAAACCACAAAACTACAAAATAAAATGAAATAAGAAAATTAATATAACAACAAAGGATGAAGTGCAAATTTAATAAAAACAGAAACAAAGCGCTTATTTAATTGGGAAAAAATAAACATATCGTCTCTGTCACTCACAAAAGAGCATGAAAGAAAAAGTGAAAAATGTAATTTTCAGCTTCGTGTCACAAAACAGCTGACAATCAGATGGAACGTCAAAATAACTGCAAAAGAATGAAAAAAGATGGATGAAAGGAAGAAACGGACAGGGACGAAGTGCGAAGGAAGCGTCAAGAAAGAACGTGGAAATACGAAAAGAAGCCACACCCGCAAAATACTTTCGTTTAATTAAGTTTATTTTGAGCATTACGAGATGAGACGAGTTTTGACATTTTTAGAGATTAAAACATAATTTTTGCCACAAAACCAAGGAAATTAATTAAAAAGCAAGCCCAAAAATATGCAACACATTTTTCCCATTTTGGTTTCCATTCTAATATTCAATGAAAAAAGTGCTATTTTTGTCACACGACATAAAAACCGGGTCATAAATATAAATTATTCGACAGCAGCAACAACAAAAAGCACAACCCAAATCTACCTCCCCGTTCACCTGCAATCGAGGGCGAGGGAGGGGCGGAGGCGGTGGTTTATTTCGTTACCGAGGACCGAAACGCGATGGTTTTGTTTTTTTTTTGTTTGTTTGTTTTCGCAATTCATTTCGCAGTTATGCTAAAGTAATGGGATCAATTTGCAACTTGAACTGGTTGTCATCCCTTTCATCCTTTCATCTTTTCACCCCTACCCTCACCCCTACCCTCACCCCTCCCCTTCCCCTTAAATTACAGTAGAAATTGCATTTTGTTGAATGTGTTTCTTTATAACTCACTTTGTCTCGTATCATTTTCAATTCTTTGTCTGAGAAAATGACAGCGTGTTGTCTTTGACTGTCTCTCTGTCTCTGTCTCTATCTCTCTCTCCGTCTCTCTCTCTCTCTCTCTCTTACTGCGTGTGTACGATGGTAAGCGTTTTATTACGTAAAGGATTGTCTATTTATAGGCGTAGCTGTTCAAATTACTTGTTTATCTACGCAACGTCAAATTATAACTGACTGAGGTTAAAAATAATTACACGGAACAGACACACGCTTAAAGCTCTGAGTATTTAAGAATGTAAATATTTATCAATTTACAGTTATTTTTAGGGTTTTTCTAGGATGTTCTGGTGAACAACGAATTAATAGTTAGTTTTGACGAAATTATGGGACTCCACCGAGTTATCTGAGTGGCATTATTATGTTGATGTTGTTGGTGTTGTTGATGTTGTTGGTACCATTGTTGTATTTGTTGTTGTCATTATTCACAAAACCAGGTCGTAGAAGCTAATTGGATGTGATTTGTTAGACAAGCACTGATGTGATTGATGCTGTTTATCCTGAATACTTCTCTAGCTCTGATGAAGGATCTTCTAAGTGATGCCATCATTTGAGACCATCATAAATACCGATGAAAATAAGTTGATTACCTCAATCCAAAGTCACTGCAAATGTGAACGATTAAACTAAGAAACAAACCAGGAATCAAACTCGAAATCAAACCCAGAATTAATCCCGAAACTAAGCTCGTAATTAAGCATGCGATTAAGTTTGAAATGAACTCTAAATGAAGTGTCAGCGAGTCAACTGCTTCGTGTCTCTCTTTTGCTCTGGATTATTTTCTGCTTTCGTCCTCCACGCACTCGTCCTGACTTCTCTCCTCTCCTCCGTTCTTCTGCCTCGCTCACTTCCGTTCTTTGGTGATTTTCCTCAACTTAATGATTGATGATAATCGACTGAGATTCGCAAATCATGAGCATCACAGGGAGCACCATCGGAGTGGTGGAGGTGGTGGGGCTCGTTACGGGGTGGGTGGTGGAGGGAGGAGGCAGAAAGTTGCTGACCTGACTAATAAAAGGAACTGAAAGGAACATAAATCTAACAGACCAAAAGCAAAACAAGCAAAACAAAGAAACTTTTCGAGGCGGCTCCTACTTTTAGGCGTTTCACTGTTGATATTGATTCCGCATGGCGTCTAGCATTTTTTTTGGCTTTTATTTACGACTTCAGACAAAAGGAACGAAGTTCTTTTAGCTGTTGTTGAGGTTGAAAACAATGAAAAAATCGAGAAATCGTTTGTCTTGGAAGCCTAAAAGTATGCCTGAAAGAAATGCGGTGGATGTTTTTTCGTGTCTGCTGTGTTGACGATGTCATAAATTTACTGCTGTCGCATTCGGCTTTATTATTTTTCCTTCTTCTCGTGCTGCTTCTTCTTCTCCTTCTCTTGTCCCTTCTTCCAATTTTTTATACCAATTCAAGGAAAGAAAAAACCAACACCAAATAATAGAAGTCAAATCGATTTAAATGCTGTTTCTTTCATTTCTTTCTTTGATTTTAAAATCTCGGTAAAGGTTTTAAGTTAAAAAAAAATACCAATAAAAGCAACAACATCGAAATAAAGGAGCAAATATTTCATCATCAACGACAGCAATTAAAAGCTCACGGGTTTCTATCGTGAAATATTATGCTGTCATGCGAGATAAATTGCACTGAATGAGAGCAAAGAAAATAAAAATGATCACAACACCTGATGAAAGAAGCAACAACAAAAGAATAAAACGAATCGCAAAAAACATTAAAAAAGCAGCAGAATCACAAAACAAATCGCAAAGCAAACCAATGATTCTAAGAGAGGGTGGAAACATGGAGGAGGTGGAAAGAAATCAGGTGGAGGGGGAGGGGTGAGGGAGAACACGTGAAAGGAAAATAAGTAGTTTTTTTGCTTTTCTTCTTTTTCTTATCGTTTTCTTGCTTTGTGCGAAGCTGATTTATGCTTAAAGTGAATAGAAAGAAATGTTAGACAGCAACAACAACAACAACAATCAATAGAAACGGAATGAAAACAGAAATAAGAAACATGAAAAAAAGGAAGAACATAAAATTGTGGGATAAAAAAGAATAAATCTATTAATGCTAAGAAACAACAACAACAACAACTCTTACTGTACTGAGCGAGCATTTAAAAGTACATTTATTTTGATAGCAAACAAACTCGAACTATAAAACAGACTTCAGTAATTTCTTGAATCTTGTGATTTTATTCCTTTTCTGTTGCTTCTTCATCTTCTTCTTCTTATAGCCACTCTTTGTTGTTATTATTATTGTTGTTGTTGTTGCTATTGTTGTTGTTTCCTGACCCAGCTAGTTAGCCAAGCCACAACATCGACAACAACAAGCGAAGTTCATTGAGTCGCCGCATTTAAAGCAGCTCGTATTGCAAACTGCAGCACTTAAGCGGGCACTCCTAACGGTTTGCAACACAATCCGTTAATAGCTGGTAACGTGATGCGAGACGTGAAGAAAAACAAAGAAACCATGACAGGAGTAACGAGTAGAAAGCGAAGGAGAGAGAGCGAGAGCGCAGCAAATAAAATGCGATGTTTTTTTTCTGCTCCTTTTCTTTTGTGCAGTTGGGAGTGCGCCGTGCTTCTTCTTCGCTCGTTTCCTCGGACGACCGACCGACCGTCAGCGTAACTGATAACTTCAAAGCGTGCCGCCCTTATTTGAGTATATTTTGCTTGACACTGTTGTTGTTGTTGTTCTACTGTTTCTTGTGGGGTGAATAAATTGAAGAGAGTTTAAAGTGAGAGATGAATAAGATTGAAGGGATGAAGAAGAAGTCCTGCAGTGTGTCTGTGTGTGTGTGTGTTTATACTCAGCAACCTGATACCCCGAGCCAACGCATCTACCAACAAATCTCCGAAAGGATTCTGTGTTGATGGCCAAAAACATTTTTTTCTCTACCGCATTCGAAATCCTGTCGAGCCAAAAGCCAGACAGACACGCAGACAGACAGGCAGACAGACATCCAGACAACCAGATGGACAGACGGCTAGACAGATCATGACAGTTTTAGAGTAACAAACAAGAGTCCTCCAATCCTGGTTTTTTTTTCATTCACTGCATAAAGTCATCAAATTTTGACAACACAATTTTTGCTTTTTTAGACTTTTTTCTATCAATTGTTTGCATAACTCGATGGTTTGGTTATTGTTTAGGAATCAAACACCCTCCAACCCCTTCTCTAACAAACCCCAGCCCCTCCCCATCCCGGACACACACACAACAGGAATATAATTTGAAAGGATGAGACTTTAACTGAATTAAACTCAGCTGAAGAAGGAACAATTTTCGTAGCATGACAAATAAAATATGCATGGCGTTTGACACACGTTATGACAATGATTCGTGCGGTTCTGTATTCTGGTATTTTTTCAAAATTTTGTTAATATTTTTTAGCCATATTTTGTGATATCGTATGAGATGAAGTGGTGAGGCGGCGGAGGGGGCGGAGGGGGCTGTACAAACCAACTGTTATTCATGTCAACTCACATAGTAACTGTTTTTCGAATCGCCTTTTTTTGGAGACACTATTTTTGAAGTGACATCGTAGCGGTGAAGCACACGAAAAACGAACAACAGTCATACGTTCCAACATGTTTGGCGGACATCCTGATGAATGGCACCAAGCCAGGGATAAACAATAACAACGTCATGATGTGAAAAAAAAGAAATCCTCGCAAATGACAACGAAAAAATAACCTTGAAGTATCATTTTCACTGCAACGTGTCACTGCCTACAGTGACGTGCCAGTTAATTAAATAACTGTACTCGGTGACGGGGGAGGGGGAGGAGGGAGCGGTTGATGTCCTGTTGTTCAGTTCTCTTGATACATTGTAGCTTGCTTTTGGGCGTCAATCTTTGTCGGATTTGAGTTATCGAGGTTCTACTGTGTCATCACAACAATCGTCATCCAATTCAATCGTAATGAATGACAAAAATTTCAATTCATGGGTTTTTAGAGGATTTTTAGAGATACTAGCAGATGGTATCTTACGATCCTTGTGATTCTTTTTAAATGTCCTTGTTTGAAACCTCTTTAAAACTGCACCAGAAAAGAATGGATTACTATTTTTGATAACTGACCTCTTTTAGTGTTTTTATTTATTCTGAAAATGAGAGAAACCCTCAAAACATGAGCGAAGGCTCATGAATGAGTGAGTGATTGAGTGACTGCAATAAAAATTACTTCAATTTAAGTGTCAATCTCTTGAAATCTTCAGCATCTGATATCATTTGAACTTTCGAAATGACCCTCGTAAACAGCAAGCGGAAAACGGAAGAATGAAACCGAACAAGGAAAACAACAACAACAACAACAACAACATCGTCTCGTTTTGAACAGCTACCGGGTGAAAGAAGCAGAAGAAGAAAAACAAAAATAAAATCCGAAACTAAATTTACGATTCTTTCCCCTGCTTACGAAAGAGCTGAAAATAACTTCATAAAATACAATTTCGATTACACGGAAGTGAGAAAGAAAGAAGGAGGAAATGAAGAAGGGGCAAAGTAAGGGGCGGGGGCAGTTTACCCCTGAAAGGATACCACAAACAAGTGAGTGAGTGAGATTTCGCTTAATTTTTTTAGGGATTTCTTTTGGCATTTTTTGTACACCCGCCAAATAAGCTTGTTAACCAGATGGTTGTTGTTGTTGTTGCTTTTCTCGAACTTCTGTAAGTTTGAAGAAGTTTGTTACACGAAACGAACGAGGTTAAAAAGGTGCGGTTTGAATCAACGGCACGTGAGGGTTAAACGAGAGAACAGGACGGAGAGAGCGGCACGGACAGAGAGTGATAGAGATCTGAGATGGGGAGGAATGGGATAGGAACCAGTGGGGGGAATCAAAATTAATCCTTGAACAAAGACTTGCAGAAAGAAGAGGAGTGAAAAAGAGGCGGTGACTGCTTTCGTTAAGAAGGATAAACTTTTGTTATTTTCTTATTTATTTTGTAATCTTCGTTTGTTTGTGTGTCTATTAATTTGTACAATAATTTTGTTGGACTGGAGATTTGGCCCTTTTGCTTGGGTTGGTTTTTGTTGTTATGAACTGCAGTGGATTCATCAAATATTCAGGTCAACAGCGAGTTATTTTATTATTTATATTTCAATCTAATTTGAAAATAAACACAAGAAAGGATGCCAAAAGTGTTATTTATCAAGATCAGTTATAATTCCTAATTAAATATAATGCCAGCTGCTGTTGTACAACCCTGTGTTTGTACCCTACACTCGCCGGTGAAGACGGGTTTATTAACGAACGGCTGGAATTTCACTCGTTTCATTTACTGATTTATATTTTTCTTAAAAATTATTTATAATTTGATGTAATTTTAGTAAATTTCTTGCAAATAGCAAAAAATAGAGGTTTCAATCGAATTTCTGCATCACCAACTTAATTATTATTTATTCCAATCAACACTTTTAATTGGCAACTCAGTGAGTGGTTTTTTTGTTTATTTATTTCATGTGTATATTGAAAAAGATAAATTAATGGAAAAATAATTGAATTAAAAGCTTTCGTTCAATTGAAAAACTAACAGAACTCGATACTCGAGCTACTATTTACGAGTATTTGTTTTGAGGAAGTGCTGAGAAGAGCGAAAAATGTGCTGGGAAAATATTTGTTCAGCTCAATTAAAAAAAATCTTTGTTTCCGCAACCCCAACAAACAAACAACCGCCAAACGACCCCGCCCACCCCACGCCTTCCTTAAAAAAGGTGGAAATATATTCTTTTTTTTAAACACACAAGTGATATAAATAAACTTGAATCAGATGTCTATTATTAGTTAAAACTCAGAATTACAGAATTTAGTGTATTATACACCATCTATTAGAGTTAATTTTAGATTACATAATAATGTATGGATTAAAGTATCTAGAGTACTTTCCGATTTTATTATTAGATCATCATCTTGTTTAGAGACTTGCTGATGACTTTTTTCCAGTCCCTTCGTTCGATTATTTAAGAAACACATTCAGAATGAAGGATAACAATATTATAGTCAATATACATTAAGTAGTTCCAACATAGATCCCAGAACCAGTTCAGTTTTCAACCGCATTATATTCACCCATACTTGTCCCAGAAAAAATACACCAGAAGCACCTAAAATATTGACTCCAACTGATATAAAGAGAGACAGACACCCATACACACACCTACATACCCACACACATGTGTATATGTGCATTTAGTTTATTGATAGTTGAGTATATTTGCATGTACAAGAAACTATCCATTCAGATACAAATTGATCAATACTCGTACCCTCATCGATGTTGTTGTTGTTACACGTCTCAAGGGAAATTGATAGAGAGGGAGAGAGAGAGAGAGAGGGGGGAGTTTTTTATGCATTAACTTAGCGGCAGCGAAAATTCAGTTTTATCAGTCTGGCACCACTGTGGGGGCAACACCGCTACGTGGCATCACGACATGCTAAAGTAACACAATTGAAAATAATATATTGAAATCTAATACAACAGCAAATACCACAAGTTGTGGGAGGAAGGGACGGAGGGAGGGATGGAGGGATGGAGGGAGGGAAGGAGGGTTGGATAAGCATATACAAAAACCAACAACAAGAACAACAACCAAATGTGACAGGTGGAAAATTGAGAAAAGAACAAATTTGATTGCATAAACAATTCCGAGGGGCGAAACAACTGACTGCTAACATGTGAGTGATTGTTTTTATATAGGTGTGGGAGGGGGGGGGGGGGGGGGGGAAGGAGGGTGTTGTGGGTGGGTGATTGAGTAGGTGCTGCTTAAGTGTAACTATGTCAGTGTAAAGAAAGAGTTTGCTTGTATGCTTCGGGAAAACTGGATATCTTATGAAAGTAAAAATGATAAAAATTATTTTCCATGTTTTATAAATAATACAAAATATCAAATGCAAGAATTTCTATGTTGATATAATAAATTGCAATAGCTGACAATTTGAATAGAATTTAAAAGAGAATCACTTCTTATAGCGACTTGAAAATTGTAAAACTCAATAAAAGTCAGGAAAAAGAATGAAATAAATTTATAAAAGAATTTTGTTATATTAACATCCGACACGAGTATCAATACTATAAACTCATGGAAAAATGGAGTTTGTTCTTATTTCTCCTTAAAAATAATATTTAAAAACCTTGCAATATTTAAAACCAATCTAAATCGATTCCACAAAAGTCAAACCTTGAAATATGGAAATGTTTCCAAATTCGCCTCATAAATTTCTCGTGTTTCTAACAAAAGAATCAATGTTAGTAGAAAAAAGGCGATGAAAGATGAAAAAAGAGAGAGTCTAACAAAAAACTGAAACGTGAACTAAAAAAAACTACAAAAACTAACGCTATCCGCCAAAACAGCAACAAAAAGCAAACAGTCATAACAACAACAACAATAGTTGGAAAAGGTGTGGTAGAACAACAGTAAAAACAGATTGAAAAAAGGTGTGGCACATTTGTAATGTATGATGTGTGTGTGTTTGTGTGTTTGTGTGTCCCCGGAAGGAACACACGAAATATTCCTTAACCATTCAAGTGAAAATATTTAATTTTTAGTTCCATTAGAATCGTTCTGATGTAATATTTTTCTGATGCCAGAAGCGAGTCGGTGACCCCCTCCCCCTCTGATCATAGTAAACCCACCACTAGGTCCACTATAAAAAGGCTTTTAATTATACGCAGAGACGCGCCCGAAGCGATGCAGCAATTTTTCCGAAGAAAAGCTTACGAAAAGTTCTCCGTTTTTCTTTTGCTTGTTTTTTGTTATTTTTGCAGATGTGTGTGTTATTTTGGAGGGTGTATAGGAATTCATGAGGGTTGCTAACAACACAAAAATCTAGAACTGTTCATCGGTGTCCATCGGGGCCTGAAGTGTTAGCAAAAAATTCTACGGTTGCCAAAAATTGAATTAGATTCCTTGCGCAGCTGTAAGAAAATATTAAAACTTAACTAAAGAAATGTTTGTTTATCTTCATTTATTATCTTTCACTGAATTGAAACAAGTTCTCTAGATACTGACTGAAAAAGGTTGCTTAGTTTTAAAAGCTTAAACAAGTGGTTTAAATTGTCAAATATTAAGACATAAAAATAGTTATTGTTTCATTTCCTACTGTATCCTTACATTTTTAGCAAAATCACAAATCTCAAGCCTATAATAAGCTTCATCTTCAATCTTTATCGCTGTATAAAAACATTGTAGTTAATTCTTTAGCCACTTTTTAAATTCGTGTCAAAAGTCTTCATCGCTATCATCATCATTATCACTAACATCATCGTCACCTTTTCACTTCCGCCACTCTTATCTTTTACTCTTATCTTTTGGCTTACAGTTCCTCCAGCTATTCTTCAGAATATCGCGATTACTATCAACATCAATTAATGTTCACCTTCGCTTCACTTCACCTCACTTCATCACACCTGCGTCGTTAATTGAATTGAATATTCTTTGATGATAGTGACGTAGCTCACCCACAATTTGAAAAAACACAAAATTAGCAAATAAAAATCGAAACCTTGAGCTATATAAATACAGGTATTAGCTATACACATGCTATAGAATTGGCAATGGCGGATGTGCTATTAAAAAATTAAACCGTAAAGGAAAATGAGTTTTATAAGCTTTTTATAGATATCTTTAAAAGCCAATCGTGACGCTGCTTAATGATGTTGTGATTATTGTTGTTAAGGTTGTTGTTAAGATGGTTGTTGTTAAGATGGTTGTTAAGGTTGTTGTTGAGATGGTTGTTGTTGCAGGGCAGAGCAGAGTTGGTAGTTAATTAGAAACTAAAGCTAAATAAGTGAGCAAGCAAAAAAAAAAAGCTCCTAAAAATATAGCTTGAAATATAAAGGGCAAAATATGAATTAAATACGTTGTTCTTTTCTTCTTCTAGAAAACAAAGATCGGCAATTTTTAAGATTTATTGAGGTTAATAAGTTAAGGTTTCAGGATTCAATATACCCTCAAAATCCTAAACAACAAAAGCCTGTAATGAGTGTATTATGCCCATTATAATTATAATATATTATATAGTTATATTAACATAACTCAAGTATATACAAAGTTATATACTTTTATACATCTTACATACTTTGTATTATACAAAATCGGACACTAGACTGTCCTAGATTTCGAGTGGGTATTCAACAAAGCTTTAACCCTTAAGTGCACAATTAACAACATTTTCTTCAATCGATGAGTTCAACTAAAGATCGAATACACTGTATACTCTCTTACATCAGTCTATAAAAGAAACTTAAAAAGAATAAAAAATAGTAGAATAATAAAAGAAGAAGATGAATAAAGAGAAAAAATATGATGATGATGCTGATGAAGAAGAAGATAAATTATTAGCATGAGAAGCATGAATGCATTATAATGGATAATGGATGAGGTATCAAAACTCGGTTATTAACAATCTTCCAGCACTTAACAGTAGCTCAAGCAGCTGTTTATAGAATCTCTTCTGTTCGCCGGAGACGACGTCAAACGATGGCATTCAAAGCACGAGTGGATACCGAAGACTGCGGAGAGTAGATGATGATTATGACTATAATGATGACGATGATGATAGCATTAAGAAAATATGTTATGGGGTGAAGAAGGGAAGAAGTCCACGTCGTTGGCGTCGACTTCGAAAGAAGTCGGTTGTCTGGCCAACCATCCACTTGATTTGTTTTCTGATTCATGAGCCAGACGAAAGAATTGAGAAAAAACAAGATTTCAAGAAGAGAAAGAAACCGAATCACGTCACCGCCACAAAATATACACCCTCTAAATGAGATTTAAACGACGAAAAAATATATAAGAATATAAAAGAAAGAATAAAAAATAAGAAGAATATAAAATAAGAAGATAAATAATAAGAAGAATAAAGAATATAATAAAAGAAGAATATGAAAGAAATGCAAACTCTTGGTTGGATTCCGTTTTTAGTTGCTTTGGTTTCCTTTTGTATGTTGTTGCTTTGGTTCTTCTTTGAATGTTCATTGAGCTGATTAATTGAATTAAAATGATTCCATTACATGTGAGGTGAGAGAATGTAACACTTCCCAAAGGGGAATCATCCAAATGAATGACTTCGTTTGTAGAAATGCAAAACTCTTCTCGTATATCCATAAATATGTCAGATCTCAAGAAATTATCTAAAGCTGTTGGTAGTAGAGTAGAGTGTGTAGGAAAAGAGGAAGACAGACAATGGAGGGCTTTCTCATCACCTTTCTTTCAGGACACGCCGACCAAGAACATATACATACATACTTTTCTATACCTGCCACCCTATTTTCGGGTGCGCTACAAACGGAAGTAGATACTTAATCATCTACCCTTTTATCTTCGGTTTTAGGGTATCAAAAGAGTGCCGGGTTTGTAGAATGAAGGACATGTTGAGTGGTTAGATAGTGTTCAAGTGATAATAAGTAATGAAACCTTAAAAAAAATGCAAACTAGAAAAACAAGATAAGAGTCTAAAATAAAACAATTTTAGCTCATTTGTGTGCTCGAGTGTCTTGTTGACAAAACTTAGTCACCTTGTATGTATGTCTGTACATCTGTCAGTTGTCGCCAAGTGTCGCAAATACCGTCAACATTTCAACAAGGAACACCTTTACGGCTTATTTTCTCCTTATTGAAACGCATGTCATGTCACGTCATGTCGTGAGCCATGAGACATGAGCTTACGAAATCCTCTAAACGCAGACGAGAGTTTTAATAAATGTTGAGCGATAACAAAAACTTGGACACCCTGTTTAAAACTTAAAATAGTTACGATCCACTCACACACACACATGTCGGGCATCCCCGCCCCCTCCCCACCCACCGACTTCCGCATTTTGATACCCTCCCGTGTTGGCGTCGGTTTCATTGTTCACTAAACAATTGTTAAAACATGTGAACAATAAAAATCAACCTGCTGCAGGCGACAATCTTATGTTGCATACTTTTGAGCGCACCATTCAGAGTGACGCCGAAGTACACGAGTACTTGCAACAACAACAAAAGCACTATGCGACAGACACGCCATTTTAAAGACGAGTGAATGAGTGTAAGTGCGAGTGCGAGTGTGAGTGGGCGGTGGGTGTGTCACCTACTTTTGATTCCTTTGATGCTTCCTTTCTCCCTCATAACGGCTTCAGAAAGCAGCAGTAACAGCAGAAGATTAGAATCAGCTGCAGTTGAATATTTCTTTGTTCCAAGATGATAGCCAAGAAGTGGTCGTGGGGAAGCGGAGGGGTGGAGGGGCGGAGGAGCGGAGGGGGTGACGTTGTAAGCAAAGCGGTTAAGTAAACGCTGAAAGGACAGAAAAACATTCTGTCGCTTGCTTGACATAAAAACCGGGTCAAACCGGGTGGCTCACTTAACGAAGATGTTGATGAGCATGATGACGAAATAACAGCGCAGCTGAATTCCATTGGAATCGTTTAAATGTATTAAAATTCTGAAAATCCGCAGGGGAGAGAAGACTTGATCAAGTGCTTAAAAGTGGGAACTCTTTGATTTGGAGCGAGAATGAGTCTGCTTTCGTGTTTTTTCATGGTTTCGGTACTCTTTACTGTACTTAATCGTTCATTTCACTTCAAATGCTTGCAAGGATTTCAAACTCCTCTTCAAACCGAAATAAAAGTATTACTTTAGATTAGAATATCGTAGTTTTTACCAAAGTCAAAAGTGAAGAGTGTCCTGGCCACTCCGCAGCGATGATTGCATACATAAAATATTTAAGTTTAATTTACAAGGGTAACTACGAGGGGACACTCTGCTTTTCTATTCAACCTCAAACCACACACACATACACACGTTGCATGATACACACATCTACACACACACACACACACACACTTTATATTTCCGCTTCTTATATTTGAGAACAGTTCAAGTTTCTTTTTTTTTTGTGACTAAAAGTTTTTGTTTGTGACTTTCTGGCCGTAAAACTTTTATAAATGTTTATAAATGTTGTAAGAGTGTATTTGTATGTGTGTGTATGTGTGTGAGTGAGTTTGTGTACTTTGTTCTATTTCAGTGTATTTGTTTGTGGCTACTACAAAAACAACAACTAATTTGTGAGCAAACTTCTGGCGCTTGACGATGTTTACACAGAGAAACGTTTGTAAATCATACACAAAGAATGAGAAGTAAAATTGTAGGAAGATAGACAGAGAGAGAGAGAGAGAGAGAGAGAGAGAAAGTGTGTTTGTATATGTACGTAACTGCGTTCGGATGTGCGAGTGTGTTAGGATAGCTTCCACATCTTCATTGTGAAATTCTGAAGTGACGGGTTTTTGTTGTTGTTGTTGTTTTACATCCTTAAAATTTCTGTGGATAAACAAAGCCAAGTAAACGCATAAAGAAGAAGAAAGGAAGAATGTGCAGCAGTGCGAAGGTCAAACTTGTTGGTGTAAACGATTCTTAGAACCCGCTCACTGACAGCCGCAAAGTATGCCACGATTTATTTAAAAACGTGTCCTCGCTCGGAATTACTTCGGATTTAGAAGTGGCGTCACATTTTTAATGACGTGCTTTCGGAAGCGGTCCTTGAATTGAAATTAATAACAATAGTTAAGTACAATTATTTAAATGTTTCTAATAACACTCGTGGCCTGGGCTATTTTTATAGCTTCCCCCTGAGCACAGTTCATTTCATCACATCCACCATCAACAGCCAACTAAACAACAACAACCAGAAGCAGCAGCAGCAATAAATTACATCTGACGTTGCTGATGCGGAAAAACAATTGCTTCAATTTTATTTCGAATTACGGCTGGCATTCGTTTCCTCTTCACGTCATCCGCATTTGTTGTTGTTCTGGTTGTTGTTGTTGTTGTTGTTGTCTGACTCGCCGAAACGAAATCGAGTTCATGCCAACATCGTTTTTTACGTCCAAAATTATTAGGGACAAATTATCTGAAGTTTCTCTGGTGGAAATTTTATTCTACGTAGTCTACGTTTGAGTGCTCCTCAAGCTGTGCCTAAATTATGCAAATTAAGACCCGTCTACGAAGTGAATTCAAGTGTGTAAGGATAAAATGTGTGTCCTCCTCCGTCTGGGATGTTGACACTTCCTACTCTCCACTCTCTGTACATCTGTAGAACATCTCTGGTAGTAATCCGCTAAGTAGACTACCTGTTTATCGCTCTCTCTCTCTCTTTCGCACAGACTAACTTGTAACTTGAGATGTGCTTTCGAATTTTATGTCACTTTCGCTCTGTGTTTTTCTCTGTTTATTAATCCGAAGCGGTGGCTTCTGGCTCCATCTAGCAACTTGTTTAACAAACACACTCGCACTTAAACACTCACACACTTAAACACTCACTTCCACACTTAAATACTCTATTTATAAGCTCTATAAATTTATTAAACTCTTGTGTTTAATCATCCCGATCATCGGGGATTCGTTTGTGGCTGTCGGTTCCTAATGGATTTTGTATGAATTAGGAGGATTTCGGGCCATGAGAGGGAGGGAAAGAAAGCCGAACACACAGACGAGGCAGAGTTGTTATTGGATAATAAATGTCACCATGTGGAATGTTCATCAAGGGGGCTGATAAGTGATCAAGTGGAAGATAATCGGTAATCGAAGACAGACAGACTTTGATTAGCGGTCGAAATAATTCTATCAACGTGCTTGAAAGTAGACAGCAAGAGATTGCAAATAACGGAAACGGAAATAAGGGATGTTTGGCATTAATTAAAACATGAGAACTTACAACAACAAGTAGTGGATACGAAGTGTAGAAGGTAGGAAGCAGAAGGAACACGAATAAAGGAAGGACTCATTTTCATGCGTTAAATACTGTAGCGGGTTTTTGTCCTTAGCTGTTGTTTGTCCTTCTTGAGCTTCCGAAAGTTAACAAAGTACTCTAAACAGTTGCGGCATGCTTTAAAAGTCGCAGGTTGACATTTGTTCCTTGTCGTTAACATATGTCAGTTTTTATAAACCCACTATGAATTATAACCACTGTGTGTGGCATGGCGTGGTTGTTGCCTTGGATAAATTAATATTTTATGAGCGCATCCTAAATGTATGCTGTGTGCTTTATTTATTTTCAGGTATACTTGCATTATACAAGCGGCCTAAAAGTATGCCATGATGTTAAAGAGAACTGCAAACAAAGAATTTGTTAACATAACTTAGACGAAAGACTGACAATTTTTTTTTATTTCTTTCTTCTGTTCCTCCCCTCGATTCTCTCACCGAGATTCAATATTAACTTAAGTTGGCCTCGTGGAAAGCCAACAGAGAAGACACACTCGCCCACGCCCACTGAATCTACACTAATCTCGAAAGAAAACACGTTTCGCTGCAGTTGGTTCGAAGAACGGGCAGAATGGGTCTGAGGTGGGAAGGTGTTTCGATGGACAGGCGAACATTGTATACACACGAATATATTAAAATCCCTGGAGATAAAAAAACAGCGTCATTCTATCGCGTTACTAAAATTGAAGAAAAAACAAACGCTAACAAAAGAGAAACGAGAACAAGCAAATCCAAAAGATTGAATTGTGTTTTCGGGCACAAGGAAAAAACACATAGAGAAAAAATGTCACCAAAGTTTAGCGCCAGTGGGCCCATGAGACAAGACAGCTGTCTCCACATCCTCCGCCCCCTCCTCGCCCCTACGGATGACCGAAGTTCTTTCTAGATAAAGAAAAAAAGAAAGAACGAAATTCTGTCTGACTCGCAGCCGCCAACGCTTTGTAAAGGATCACAGACACGGACACAAACGCGCTGTGATGTCCATTAATACGAACCGACTGACAGAAGGACCTCCTTTCTTGTCAACTTGTCCGTAGATTTCAATTCATTGCGTATTGAGTAGGTTTTTCTTTCTAGTCGCCGGAGCTGACATGTTGTGGCCTTTGCTCTCACTCTCTCTCTCCCTCTTCTTTGTCACCTCTCTCTCTCTCTTCTTCTTCTCCTTTATTACACGTATTATATTTGGACTCGATTCTGTTGATTCTGTCTTTGATCCGGCCGGTCATTTAATTTGAAGAGTCTGCTGGTGATACCAGAAAATTAACCATCGATTTTCAAATCCAGTCCAATTGAACAAAATGTAAACTCAAATTGAATCAAGGATCGAATGATGGCTTTCATGGATCCAATTGATTTAGGCGACTAATAGAAAGAGAGATATGATTAAAATAGAGAGAGAGAGAGAGAGAGAGAGAGAGAGTGATTAGAATTTGTATATCTTCAAGCCTGTTGTATGTATTTTATTTTTCTTATCTTTATGCTATAAAGATAAGATGTATGTATATATATAGACACTTATTCCTTATCTTCTAATGCTCATGAAAACTATTCTTTAATACTTATAATGTTCTAATCTTAACTTTCTTTTATTGTCTACTTTTAGGTGAGTATTAAAAGTTCAACACAAAATTGTTTTAAGAATCATCTTTAAGTGAGTATTAAATGGCCTTTTCTAAGTCGATATTAAGTAAAAAAATAATAAATATTGCAAAATAAAAGAAAAAAGAAAGTAAGAAGAAAATAAGTAAATGAATAGTAAAAATTAAAAGATGACAATAAAAAGGGAAAAGACAAAGAAAGGGATCGAAATTAACACGAAAGAATCGAAGAAATAATTTATACAACATTTCATTTCAGAGGGTCAGAGTTCAGTGAATGTAAAGTGAAGGAATAAATAAATGAAATTTAAATGAATACGTACACATATCAGTGAATGAATAATAAAAAGTGAATGAATAATAAAACGAGAATGAATAATAAAAAGTGAAGGAATGAATAATCAATCGGATGGAAAAAAATGATCGAAACTAATACACTGTGAATGTTATAAATGAAATGACTCATGAATTATTTATGCATTTGATTCGTTGACTGATGAATGAATACGATGATTGAAAGACATGCAAATTATGTAAATTACGAAGATTAAAAGAAATCGCACACATAACATTAATTTAAATCGAAGATAAAACAAATTTAATAAAACGAATTTAACATTTTTCCATTCGAAATAAATAAATTCAACATAATAAAAAGAATTATAATACAATAAATAAACAAATAATAAATAAAACAAAATATATAAATAACAAAACATAATAATAAATGCTATTAGTTAAGATCATGAATGAATTAACTTCTGAATTAATACATTTTATAAATAAATACATTTTAATAAATTCAGTTATTAAAACTGATATAAATTCCATTGATATAAATTATTGTATCAATTTTATTTCTTTAATGAATACACGTTTAAGATACGTTTGCCTTCTTCCATCTCCTCCTCCGCAGAAGGCGTGGCAAGTACAGAAAACAAACAGTTTCTATGCATGGTAAAGTGTTGCTTAAAGTTACTTGAATGAAGTGAAGATATAAGCAAGCTAAGCAATATGCTTAGTTTATACCTAATAAATAAATAAATAAATAAATAATTAAATATTGTATAATAAAGAACTTTAACAGTTGACGACATTTTTTCCTCCTCCTTACAACTAACTTCCTTAAGAAATCCCCTTTATATTGACTTTAATCACTTTAATATACTATTTCTTTTCTTTTGTTAAAAATGTGATGATGACTTTTTTTTCTTGTTGGTTGAAAAGTTTTTCATTTCCATTTCTTCGTTGATTTGCTCGTGGATTTTGAACAGAATTGCATACAACTAAGAGGCATACATGCACATAGATACACACACACACACACACAATGGTTACAAATACACGCACTTATTTATACACTCTTTTGGTGCAATCATAAAAACTATTGTCAACAACTGCGCCAAATCTGCGGCACGCAAACAACTCGTGATGGCTCAACAAACTTATTGAAGCTGAATTCAGCATCCTCTTCAACTTTCTTCCTCTGCTTTTTTTCTTCTGCTTCTTTTCTTCCTCTTATTTTCTTCTGCTTCCATTGTTTTAAAACTCTTGTTAGTTTCTGTCGGTTTTCACCACCGACATCATGACCGATTTGCCAACTCAACTCGCTGACACCCTGACTGTGTGTCTGGTCTGCTTGCTTGTCTGTCTTTCTGGCTGTTTTACCGTCCATGCGCAAGCTTGAATGTCTCTCGAAGCTCCTCTGACAGCCGCATTACTGAATATCGGAACACAACACTTCCAATCAACTTTGAGCCGGATGGTGACTCAGATGGTGGGTCAGATGGTGGTCGGTTGGTTGGTTGGTCGGTGGAGCATCATGATGAGGAGGGGCAGCGGGGGGCCGGCTACGTCATCTGAACACGATGTTGTCACTAACGATCCAGCCGACGTGACTCGACTTCTAACAACCAAAACGTGTGCGATACTTTTTTACTTTGTGTTCTCTTTCCAAATTCTTTGTTGTTTTTGGTTTTCGTTTTTATCGTTGATTTTTCTGTACTTTCTATATAAATTTTCAGATCAGTTTTGTTGTTGTAGTTCGTTTTTCCAGATGCAGCCGAAGTTTTGTTTAAAAATTGCATCAGCTTGCATTTTTATGGTTCCCTGAAAATTGCAACAAAATTACAAGTCGTGGCACGTATTAAATGAAAAAATGTTTTTAAAAATCATTCATATCAAAATATCTTGTTTTCATTAAAAATGTTATCAAACGATTGGGAAAAATTCGGATTGAATCGAAATATCAGATGAGCCATCGGGTGGTTTCTTTTTGAATTATTTAATTCAATTTAAATTAATTATTTTATTCTTTTTATTTTGTTAACTAACGAAAAACCTTGAATTTTTTTTTCATTTTTGGCTTAAGAAGTGAACAACAAAATTTTTCCGTTGGTTTTCAAGCTTCTTTCAGAAATGCATCGACTTTTGAAACTCGACTTTTTCTTTTAGTCACATTTTTGTGTAGATTTTATTTTTCCTCCTCTTTTTCCTGAGTTTTTTATTTTGCATTTTCCTGAGTTGTTATTTTTACATACAAAAAGTACAGTTCTGGGTCTTGTTCTATATACAGTCCCGTTATAAGTACAAATTAAGAAGTAGAAAACCGGGGAAAAAAATAAAAAAAAACATCTCATGACATGCATTGACCTCCCAACTCAGTCAGTCAGTCATTCATTCATTCTGTCATTCATTCAATTCAATTCAATGGAACTCTCAGTAGGTTGAAGTAAATTTAAAATAAAAGAAAATAACGGTTCCTGTACAGCGAAAAATTCCGCGAAATTCAAGAATGAGCCCCCCAACTCATGTGCCAAACAGACACACAAACACGCACATCCGCACATATGTACATATGTACATGCATTAATACATATGTGCATATATAGGTATTTATAAATATATATGCATATAAAAATCCGTGTACTTACACTGAATAATCTTGAAACCAGTGGAAAGAGTGAAAGAGCACATGTACAAAGATTGCCGCTAATGCAGTGGATGTTTTGATGATGGTACCATTGAGCCTTGCCACACACTGTGCGGTGAGTAGGAGGAGGGTGGTATGAGGTCTGGGGTTAAGAGCCTTGGGGGTTCCAGATAACAACGGGGTGTTGGTGGCGGAAGGTGTGCTGCAAAGCATACAACAACAAAAAATCCCAAGAGTAGAGCAAAAAGGTATAATGATCCAAAAAAAGACATTTGTTTTTCCTTTTTTCGTCTTCTTCTTCTTCTTTTTTTGTTGCTGCCTCGTTTTTGCATCGTTTGAATGCATTTCTATGAATAAAAATTAGAATCCGTTGATAATAGTGATGATGAGCTGCGGTTGGTTGGTTGGTGTCAAAGGTTCTCCGATGCTGTGTCATTTTCTTGATTGCTCATTCATTCATTCAGTCAGTTTTTACATTTAACAAGTAGCTAGCAGCTCATCATTAAAAAGCTTGCACGCGAAACATTTTCATGCATCAACGCATGCAACAAACAGCGTCGGCAAACCTTCGAAATTTCATTGAACTCAACTCCGTAAGCGGCTTCTGAGCAGCTTTTGGACGTTACGTTATGCCGTTACGTTACGTAGTTATGCAAGGATTTGTATGAGTACAAGTAATCATCTGTGGTGGTTGCTTTTGTAGCAGTTTCTGTTGTTGTAGTTGTGTTATTTGTTGTTGTGCTTGTAGTTTTAGTCTAATACATGCAAATCTATGCAACAACAACAACAGTACACAGACACATAAAGCAACAATAACTGCGATGTCGTCTATCTCGGTATAAATTACGATTAATATTATTCAGTTGGTTTGAAAGATGGCGACCACGCGACCAACCGATCTGTCTGTCTGTCTTTCCACCCACCCACCCACACATAAATGATGCCCTTTCTTTGAATTTCGACTCTTTTGCGAATCTGCTTTCCATCCCTTCACTGCTTCACGCTTCTCACTGACTCGCTGACTCGCTGACTGACTGATTAACATGTTGTCTTTTTTCATAACGGCGTCGTACGTCGTTAAGGCAGTCAAGCGGCAAGGATGGAAATCAGGATTCTGGATGTGACAAGCTTGACATCGCTATTCATGGAGGGCATTTAAACAGAGAAAAAAGAGGAGAGGGGGGCTAAATACATCACAGAAATAGAACAGTGTTAAGAAGAAGAGGAAGCGTTCAGAAGATGGTCTGGCGTGTGTGTCTCGTCCTTTCAGTCTCGTGCATAAACCAACGTTCGCGATAACGACAACAACAATAACAACAGAAAAAGCACCAGCAACAAGTTTTATTCTCGTTTTGCGAACCAGTTTGTACGTTCTTTCATTTAAATATCCGAATATATCCGTGAATTTATCTGACAGATCTGTCTGTTTGTCGCATATCTTCATCCCACTCTTTCTGTGTCTCTCTCACTCTTTCTGTGTCTCTCTCTCCTCGTATTTCATAAAAGTTGCTCGTCTCTTTCTCCACCTCTTTTTTGTATTTTAACCTGTCTTTTA
Organism: Myopa testacea; assembly: GCA_949629155.1. Taxonomy (NCBI): domain Eukaryota; kingdom Metazoa; phylum Arthropoda; class Insecta; order Diptera; family Conopidae; genus Myopa; species Myopa testacea. Next base: position 10,736,060 of record OX451347.1, read on the forward strand.
TCTGTTCTTTTCTGAATGCTTTCTGAATGCTTTTGTTATTTCTACCTTTCCATTTTTTTCTGTCCTCTTCCTGTCTGTATGATAATCTGAATAAATAGTGGTAAATACTCGAGCATAGACGGAGAGATAGCCACATATGTAAACAGGATCTGTTTCGATCCTGAGGGTTTATTAGATCGTGTTCGTCGTCCTGTCTGCTTATCAACTGCCGATCCTTCTGCTTGTCGGTCTGCTCGGATGTCCATCTTTTTGTCTGGCAAAAATAACCTGATGATAATAAGATAGACATTATTATCATCAGGTTAGTTTTGACATCAGTTTGTCCAGCTTATTTTTTGTTTGGCCGATTTTTCGCTTCTTTGTTTGTTTTTTTTGCTATCGGGGTGTCTTTGGGGTGAGCTTCTCTCACTTTCTTCCAATCTGTCTCCTTATTTTTCTTCATCCTCTCATTCCACTAATTTCTCGTGCTTTCTTTTTGCTTTCTACTTATTACTACTATTTTCTTCTAGCTCTTGTTCTTATTATTGTCGCATTTGTGTATTTGTTGTTGCTTTTTGTCGCTGTAAAAACCCAACATCTTCTATATATTTTTATTCTGCTAGATGCCACATCACTGTTGTTGTTATTTTTGTTATCATTTACATACTATATACTGTAAGCATCTGCTACATTATTGTTTCCCTGCCACAAAAAGAAAACATAATAAAAGGGATAAAAAAGGAAAAAGCATAGAAGACTTTTAAAAATAGAAACAACAGAAAAGCAAAGAATCAAAGAAGAGTGGGAAAAGCCAAAGAAGTGCAGCGAAACTTTTTGCAACACATTCGCAAGTTTTAATTTATTAAAACGTCTGCGTCTAGCGAACAGAACAGCAGAGGCGTCTATATAAAGAAGCATAGAAGAGGGGCAGAAGAGAGGCGGCAGAGGAGTCAGCAGACGCCATGACAACAGCCGGATGAGCCTTAAAATCCGAAATCACACGAGAACTTGAAAAGGATGTGAAAAAGATTACAGAAGAGTAACTTTAGTTGTGGCTCCTAAGCTTTTCACTTCGCTTTATTGTACTTTCCACGAAATGGATGAGTTTTTATCTCAATTTTGTTTTATGCATTTTTCATGCTCATCTCATGATTCTGATTCTTTAAAAAACATTTAAAATTGTAGACGTATTTAGATAGTGAAGAAGATGAGAAGAGAGCTTTTATGTCTTACTTTAAAGCTTTTAAATAACTGTTTTTATTATATACGTTTATTGTGTTTAATTAATATATCTATTATTATATTTCAAACAATTACGTTGGGTCTTAAATTGTATCTATCATAAATGAAATTAAATCATATAAATTAACTGCTTTACTTTCATGCAATTAAATTTCTACTCTGAATGCAAATAAATGGGGAAAATATTTAAATACGGAAAGAAGACAAAAATGAAGGTATAAAATACAGTGTGAAAATATGATTTTAATGAATTCCACTTACGCATTAATTTTATTTTTAAAACTATCGTCTGTTTGGTTTTTTCTTTTGTTGTTTTCACCCACCGTTTCTTTTCCTGAAACCATTTTTTTCACTTCATGTTTTTTTCCTTCGAATGGGATTTCCTGCTGTTCACCATCCCGGAACACTGTCAGGATGTGCAAATATTTCAACTTCTTACCCTTGTGCGATCCCCGAACCCTCCCCCACCCCTCATGTGTTTAATATAGGTCATGCTGTTGTTGTTGCTGGTGCTTTTCGAACACCCTCCAGCGAAATGGAGGCATCAACAACAACAGAAGCAGAAACAGGGGCGCGCTGCCGGGATAAAACGGCCCGATTATATTACATTTCTAGAGACTCTGCACCCCTCTCTTCTTCGTATTTCCTCCTCTCCCCTCTGCCCTCTGCCCTCTCCCCTCTGACCCCCTCCCCCCTTTCATTCTCTGGAGGCATTCGTTAAGCAAGATAAATCATGTTATCATTCATATCTTCACTCATTTTATGAAGATTAATTTTTAACTGACACGAATTGGTTTCGGTTTTTATTTTTGCTCCGAAACCAAAACTAATTGCTTTCTGTTTTGTTTTCTCTTTTTTTTTTGTTGTTTTTATTTATATTTATTCCCTTCCCTTCTTTTATCTTTCTTTCTCCTGTATTTATTTAATTTTTCTTTAATATCATTTCATTTAATGTTTCCGTTGTCTCTGTTGAATTTTTATTGTGGGTTATTTATCGATGATGTTGTTATTGTTATCGTTATTGTTATCGTTATTGCTGGTATGATTGTTTTGTTGTTTGTTGTTATTATTCTTGTTTTTAGTGTTGATGCACTTATTTTCGTTGTGTTTTTCAATCCTTTTCAACGTGCTTCAACGGATATCCGACTGCTTCGATTTACGCATTATTTTTCGGGACTTCACCACCATTTTAAGCTCTCAACCTCACTCACTGTATCATTCTTTTTTTATTGTTGTTGTTATCTTTACTGCTGTTTCATGATCTTCTGTGTTGTTATTGCAACTTTTTTCTTATCGTTTCATCTTACGTGTTTTAACGTACATAACGTTTACTATAACGTTTACGTTATCATTTCATTTTACTTCCGTTTCCGTTCCTCATTACTTACTTCCTTCTCATTCCTCCTCCTCTCATCGCTGAGTATCGCTTTTCTTCTGCATCCTTAAAGAAATTACATGCGGTGATTTGAAGTGGCACACGTTATGGTCCTCTAATATTTATACTCTACACACCTCGCATATTCTGTGCTCTCCCTCTCTCTCACTCTCTCTCTCTCTCTCTCTCTCTCTCTCTCTCTATCTCTCTCGCATCTACTTTAATGTTGATTACTATGTGTGTGTTTGGTTTGTGTTTGTGTCCGACGTAGTTTTGTGTTTATTTGGTTACCTGATTAAAAGCACATAACTGTTTAATTAACAGTTACTCCTGGCTTATAAACATCATTCTATATGCTGAAAAACTCTCCCTCTCTGTTTTTTAATAAACCAATAAAAACTTGAAAAAGTTCACATTTATGTACTTTATTTAAAAACATATGATCAATATTAAGATCTTAAATTAACACAGGATTGAGGCAAGGAATCGCAGGATGGGATGTTGGACTCATAGAACAACAACCGATACACCAATAGACAACTAAGTCTACTAACCGACATATATCAAAATGTGTATGATTATAATTTCAATAAATCGATGATTTCAGTCTCATCTGAATGAATATCGTCCATTATTTTGAAGGTGTAGTCACTAATCGTGATGCTTCGGGTTTTATTTTTGAAAAATTAATGTTCAATACCATTTACGACAGACCAAATATAACCTGGACCAGACCAGATACCATTTCTGTGGGTAAACTTAAGCTAAGCATAGTATAGTGGATATAATGAAGTGTATATAATAGAGTGTATATAATACCCTGGATATAATAAAGAATATATAATATAATAGGAAATCTGACATCAGTTTAAACTTAAAGTGAAAATACGACTTTTATTTTATTTAGCGTGTCCATTCTTTTGACGAGTTGATTTCTATTACATATATGTATGTATTATTTAGTTTGTTCCACAAAATCTATTCAGAATTCATAGGCTGGATCGTCGCTATAGATATATAAAATACATGAGATTTACATATATAAATATGTATGTATGTACAATATATATCACGTTTTCATATAATTTCATAACTTTTCCTTTAACTTTATACGAATATAATATGGAACAAAGTTTACAACTCTTTGGGATTTTTTGTACAGTTTTCTTTTAACCATGACTTCCTTAAAGAATGACGAATGGATGATCGGATGGTTAGAAAGATGGATAAACGGACAGACAGGAATAGAGACTTGTTAGCTTCTTGCTAATCAAGAGAATATAAAACCCAAAACTCGGAATTTATTCAATTCAAAGAAAGCTCTTCATTTAAGAAGAGGAAGAAGAAAAAGAAGAAGAAGAAGAAGAAGAAGAAGCCACTACAGATTCAAATATTTTAGAGAGAAAGTAGGAGGGAGGGAGAGATAGTGTCCTTACTTTTCTGATCCCTTCTCGACCAGTTTGGCGGATATTCTTTAGCAATAACAATGTTGCTCTTGATAAACTACAATTGCAACAACCACTACAATTACAACAACAACAACAACCACCATCACTACTACAACAACACGAACCCAAGCAACAAAACCCGTAAACTTTTTTGCTACGAGTACGTTTTTAACTTGAAAACTTACAAAGTTTGCTTGCTGTCATAATTTTTTGCTCATTTCTGGCACGATTTTTGCAACCCAGTTTTATTGCTATTGTTGTTGTAGTTTTTCAGTCCCATGAAATCGTGTAGCGAGCATATAAGAAACTTTTTTAAATTAAATTAAAATTTGAAATTGAAACAAAAACTTTTCAAATGACAGCGGATGAGTTGAGTGAAGAAAACCGAGCGAATGAGCGAATGAACATGATAATGAATGGAGGATGATGATGAATGAATGATGATCAACGAATGTTGTATAAAGTAAAATAAATTAAGTTAAAGCGATTAATTTTAATTTAAATTCCGTGTTGTGACGTTTTGTCTTTGAAAACACTTTTTGCTCTCTTAATAATGATAAATTATCGCTTCAGCTCAAAAGTGGAATAGATTTAAATTAATGCGGAATTATTTTTAACTGTGAAAAAGCTGAAAAGACATCGTTTTTTTCTTTGTTCGCTTTTTTTCTCTAAGCTTAAACGACTCAGTGACGGTTTTTCTACTTTCTCTGATAATGTGTCTTCTTCTTATTCCCCGTCTTCTTCTTCTTCTTCTTGTGATAATTTGTCTTCTTCTTCGCCGTCTTCTTCTTCTTCTTCTTCTTCTTGTGATAATTGGTCTTCTTCTTATTCCCCGTCTTCTTCTTCTTCTTTCCTTTCTTTCATCCTCCAGGCGGTTTGTTGGTCGTTCGGTTGGCTTGTATTCAAGCGCCTTCCTCTTGGGCACTCTTTCTATCTGACTACCTTCCCTTCTTCCCTCCTTGCATCCATCCTTCTCCTTAACAGTCTGATGTTCCGCATTATCTCGATCCAGTTGCTCATCCTCGAAGCTGTTTCAGTGGCAACATTTTCCACTTCAATTAAATACTTGCACACTTTGCTTAGCCTACTTTAAGGAGTTCACAATAAATCTTCGAACCGAGGCTTCTGCCCTGTCAAGTGGTGGGCGGCTGGTCGATGGGCGTCTGTTGCTATCAAAGGAAAAGCGGTGGGGAAACGAAAGAGGAAAACGGAAGGGAAGAGCAAAAGAAGGGGTGGAAACACCCTTCTCCATGTTGTTCAACGGCGCTCATGTCGCATAATTATGCGGCGCAAAAAGTATGACATGAATTTCACTTTCGTTTTTCTTTTACCACAAACATTGATCCCGGAAAAGGAACAACAAAAACAACAAAAACAATTACAAAAACCACACAAGTTAAGAGCAGAAAAAAACAGCCGCCCTCGATGCAGTAGCTTAGGGAAGCCAACCGAAGGGTGGTCAGCAAGAAGGGTGGATGATGAGTAAGAAGAAGAGTAGGAAAGGGCACAAAAAAGAAGGCGGTGGTGGAGGACGGGGTAAAAATGACGAATGAGTGGTGTTTGCAAGCCATTGAAAACCTGAAAACCTTGGAAACTTTTCAGAAACATCTTTTCGTTTGTGGTTACAGTTACGGTTGTGGTATGAATGTGGTTGTGGTTGCTTTCACGGGGTTACTGCTACGCCACAAAGTATGCAAACGAACGGTGGTGTTGGTATGCTAACGAATGCTGCTGATGCCAAAAAGTATGCAGTAACAAAAAAAAAAAGAAAAGAGCAGCTACAAAAGTCGCTCAACGCTTGTTAATGAAATAAAATGCTCTGCGGTTTTGAACATTGTAGTGTTTAAATCAGAAAACATGCAACATTTTTTTGTAAACTTAACGAAGTGAATTTAAAGCTAACGAAATGAACAAGCAAAGCAACTGTTTGTTGTTGTTTATTGGAGGAGCATTGTTCTTGTTGTTAAGTTGATATAACGCAAGCTACTCCAACGCTTTCTCCTTGGATCTTAAATTAGCATGCATTTTAATCTCAACAATGTTTGTCCCTAAGAATATGAGGCAGTTGTTTTCCCTTAACTATTATAAATTGTATATACTATTACATTGGCTGTTATATTGTACTCTTATACTGGCTGCTTATTGAATCCCAGCCATTCAAACACTTCAAACATCCAAGACTCACACCACCATCTCACGGAGACTCAAGTGAACATCGTGCTTAATTCTGAATGCGCCTAAAAGTATGCTCTTGGAAATGTTCAATCGTTAAAATGTCACAATTTGCTGCTTAGCTGCCATTTTATGCCTTCAATTATGCTAAACTTTTGCTCGCTTTACTTGTGCTTTTCTCAGATTGTTTTTGTTGTTGTAGATTGCATTGTGTGAGACTGAAGTGTTGTGTTACTTTCTTCTTCTTCTTCTTCTCATTATTTCAGCTGAGATTTTCCTCCGTTTGTACTCGTATATAGCAAAATACTGTTAATTGTTGTTGATATGTAAGAGTATGTTGGTGTATGTATGTGTGTGTAGATGTGTATATGTGTTTATATGTATGCGTGAAAATGAATGTGTTTATTTGTAGATTTTCTTTCGCTCTAATTCATTGTTAATCGCACTTGAGTGCGGATGTTAGTTTTGGTGCCACTTTGTTCTTCTTTTCCTTCTTCCTCTTCCCTTTCTTCTTCTTTTTGTATTATAATTTAATGTTAAAATAAGAAGTTTAAAGAAATTCAATTTTTAAGGTTTTTTGTTTTAGGTTTTAGAAGGTTTATAAACCATTGCATGATTTATGAGTTGGAGCAGTGTCACTATAAGCATCGACAAGAATTCGATGGCTTCAGCTGCTCTTTTCTTCGACATTTCAAATATAGTAAAAATCAAGGTATTGAATATTATTACCAGATTTCAAACCCCTCCGAAACCGTCAAAATCAGCTGTTCTTATGAAGCATTGAAAAACGAAGCATCCAACAAATCGCAACGTCATAAACGCCAAAAAGACTAAAAAAATATTTAAAACTACTGGAAAGTCGTTCTGTTAATGGTATCTCTCTCTCTCTCTCTCCCTCTCTCTCTCCCTCTGAGATCTTTGATAAAATTCTCTCCACAGAATTTTATTTCCGCATAAATTCATTTCTTAATTTGCAAATGCATTTTATGATATTTTTCAACTCATGAATAACTAAACCGAAAAAGCAAAAGCTACCAAAATCGGAGCAGTCGTTTGTGAAACCTCAGCAGATCCACAAACTTGTCAGACATCAGAAAGCATGGATGAAGGAATGAATGGCTGTATGGATGGATAGCTGGGTGGATGAATGGTTGGATGGCCAGTTGAATCGATGTGGTATATAAGAAAAGTTTTTATTAACGAATAAAGTAATTTTATGAATAGAAAAAACCCAAAAAAACACAGAAATTAACTAGAGAAATGAGAAAAAATTATTATGAAATCAACTCGAAAAATAAACTTAAAGATTTCAGTTATTTTAAAGTAGATTTGAGAGAGAGAGTGAAGGACACGGAAACGGAGCACGAAATGCCCTAATGGTATATCAGTGTGTGTATTTATTTTATTTTAGTGCAATTTTAGACTCAAATGAATTTTTCTTTTGTTACTTTTATAAAAGCTCCTTGGTTCTAATAACAATGCGAGTAACATTTTCAAAGCATACTTTTAGGGAACCAACCATCCACGGTTGAAATCTCTCTGGTTTGAGGCTAAATAAAAGCTATTATTACGAGTATAAAGGATTTCAAATATACAACCACCCAACAACTACAGCGACAAAATAACAACATGTCGCATATTTTAATTGTTTTTATTTTCATTTGTTTTTCATTACATTGTTTTTTTAAGATGTTTATCCGTATACAAATAATAAAATTATGACGCGTCGACGTCGCATCTGATCGACGAAGCCTATTAAATTCAGTTCGAGCGAACTGGAAACCGTATAAAGAACAAAAACAGCAACAACAAAAATAACACAGAATCACACCAAAAAAGAAACCATCGAAAACCATATAACAACAACAACACTTCAGAGAAACAAGAATTTTTTTGAAAGCCTAAAAGTATGCCTTCTAAACGAACACAAACAAAAGCGATGACGAAGTCTTGAGGTGGGGTAGGAAGTGGAAACTAGAAGGGAAGGAGTGGGGGAAGGGGAAGAGGAAGAGTGGGTGTGTTAAGAAGGCTGCCAGTTCTGAATGTAAGCATAAATCGACAGAAATGAAAACTGTTTACTTTGCTTGCTTTGTTTACATTTGAATTCTCCGTGATACGACTAAAAAAACAGTATTAAAATGAGAACAGGATATAAATATTAAATATACTCCATTGTCATTCTCTCTCTCTTGACCAAACATCCACTCAAAACACCCTCACCACCAACGCCAGCAACAACAACATCAACATGATCCTTCAGCTTCCGCTGCACTTGCAAATGTTTGTTAGTATCACTTCCGGTGATGCTGGTGCTGTTGTTGTTGCTGCTGAACTCCTCCTGCACATTTAATGCAATTATTAAGCGGCTTAAAGTTTTCCAGTAAATAAATTTTATTGCAACCACGAAAACAACAATAACTACAACAAACAAACTGCAATAAAATACAAAAACAACTTGGAAATTATTACGAAAGCGGTAATGTTAATTATGACAAAAACAACAACAAGATCAACCAACCAAGAACTCCAAAACCAATAACAATAGTAATAAAAACAACAACAACAACAACCATAGCAATTCTCTCATTCAACTCGATCCACAACCACAACGACTGTTATTTTTGTTGTTGTTTTCGGTGGATTCGTTGATTGGATTAACTTTTGGAACGAGAACTGTTGTTGTTGTCGTTTTTTTTTCCAGATGATGTTTTTCGGGGACAGTAAACAAATCATTGATGCACCAACCGACGCATAAAATTCGTCAATCAAATTGACCAGCCTTGTAGTCAATTTGTTTGAATTTAATTGAAGTTCTTATTCATATCTTTTACGTAATTCCCTCGCTCCTGCCCCTCTCCCGACTTGAACCACACGTTTTTATTTATCCTTTTTACGTGTTTAGCCTATAAATAAGATGCTTTAAGTAGACGAAGAAGAACACATCTAAGCTGAATAAGAAGTAGAATTATAAAGGAGACGAAGAAGATTTTGAGAGCTGTACAGAGTCCATCCCAAAGGACCTCCCTTCGTCGTATCTTCATTAATTTTAAGTTAAAAGTTATTAAAAAGTTAAAAGTTAAGTTAAAGTTATTAAAAATCCTTAGAGATCCCTGAAAACTAGCACAACGTCAAATCAACGCCTGCATCGTTAAAAATGAGGTTATCAATTCGATTTACGACTTCCAGGAATCATCTCGCATCTTATCCAAGATACAACGAAAGGTTTTTCGCTTCGTTTGGCTTCACTTCATTTAAATTCGAGTTAAACTTCAAAGAAAGGACATTAAAACATCGATTAGAAGGATTAACATAACAGGAATATAATTTGTAGCTTTATCCTTTTAAGTTTTGTTCTTTCGACCTTCCTAATATTTATTATTAGCTTTATACTAGCATTAGCTTTATTATTATTAGATTTATTATCATTATTGTCTTTATGATTATTTAAAGATAACACTTTGAGAGTATTTATTAAAAACTCAGAGATTATCAGGGACTATTATGGTTATATAGAAGATCAGGAGCTGTTAAGGGATATCCATGAAGGCTCGCAAATTCTAATTTCTTCGATAACTCAACATTTTCTTGATAGTTGCAGTTTTAGAATATTAATTAATTTAGTCATTTATTTAATGATTTGACTCTCTGACTTTGACTTAAGTCCTGGTTATATATGATGTGTTGCTTATTTATTACCATCGACTATCGACTATCGACCATCGACGAGCCGGTTGGCATTAAAATTGCATTATAACGGCATCGTGTCGGGTCATCTGCAACACGTTCCAGGAAAACACTAAATCACCAAAAAAGCTGTTTTTATGGCTCATGTGCGCACTCGTGCGAGTGAAGAGTGGCTGTGATTACGATGAGTGAGAGCGAGTGTGACTGGTGTAATGTGAGTAAAGAGGAACACCAGCGCATCGATTATAATGCATGTGCGAGGACCTACGAGTGCAAGGGTGGGCACGAGCATGGGCATGAGCGATTGCTAATAATTTAATGTTATGATGGGTTCTTTTATGGTCCTCATGTTATCCGTGATTCGAATCGATGAATTCAAAATATTGCAAGACGGAAAGGAGGTGGTGGAGGAGGAGGATGAGGAGGAGGATGAGGATGATGAGGGGGATGATGAAGAAGTATAGGGGAAAAATTATCCAGATAGAAATACAAGCAACAGTGTTTGACATCGCTAACCATCAAATGTGACGCTCAGTGGTTTAATAATATTGCTGTAGTTGAGTGGTGATGACTTTTAATAAATAAAGGATTTCTTTTTAGTGATTGAGGTTCCAACAAATAACAATTGTTTAAAATATCAAATTTAACGGAAGTTTTATGAAAAATATTTCATTTATTTATGTACAAATCATATGTTTTCTCTTCCAATCTTGAAAAAGACATTTTCAAAGTGATTTCATAATTAAATTTCACAAATAAATTTGTACCTTGCAGTATTTTAACGGTATTTTGAGATTGTGTCCTTTCTGATGGCTGTTTCGATGAATTTAATTAATTCTGATAAATGACAACATTTAAGCTTGAACATGAATGTTGAACGTTTCCGATCTTCTGTTTCGGCTGGCGTATCATATTAGAATTCTATCCCATTCCTTGTCTGCACTCTATTCTTCCCTTCTCTTTCCCCTTCCCCCTCCTCTAACGCTCTCAACCCGGTTTTAACCACTTTCTTATGCTTTCGCATGCAAAACAGTCCCGTTACAGCGTTCGTAAGAGACCAAAGATATGCATGATATACATGACTGAGGCTAACCCGCCGTCTGTCTGTCTTTTTGACTGTTTATCTGTCTGTCTGTCTGTCTGCCATCCTCTTAAGTTCGTGTGCTTGTGGCTGGAGTACGTGCTTAAAATTTGATTGCCTACATTTAGGCTTCCGTGAGTCTTCTTGTGTCTCGTCAATAATGTTGAAAATGTTGTGTCGTCCCCTCTCACTCACAGACCCTATCCCGGAATCCTTTGAAATCAGTACATATAACGTCATGATTGTCGAGTGTTTTCCCTTAAAATCCCCACCTCAAGTGTTGTGTCCTGCGAATTGCTTTCACTGCTGTTCATGACAGATGCATCGATTGTCAGCATTTCAATTGAAATGCGAAAAACTATTCTCAAGTATTTTGTTGACGTTTTCCTGAGCAGCTGGTGACATATTTTTGAAGACGTATTAAGAGAATAGATCTGGTCCCCCGATCGTCTTATTTTCTAGAAGCTGTTGAAAAATAAGAGTCTTGAATCATTCTGGTGCCAGTAAAATTGTTGAGAAGCGTAAACCTTATCAACTGTCCAAATTGAGCTTTCAATTAAAGTGATTAAGCTTTAAAACTGAATTAATACAAATATTCAATACAATAGAAATTCTAAAAATAGAAGAGGTAGCTTTAAAGTTTAAAATGCTTTGAATTTTTCAAGTTCAGTTCAACTCTCTTCCTCTCTCTCCATCCTCTTTGCCCTTTCTCCCATCACTCTCTCTCTCTCTTTCTCTCATTCTTCTTTTTTTTTATATCACCACTTAAAATCCTTGAAATAAATATTAAAGACAACTGCACGCGAAATCGAAATTAAGCAAAACTTTGTTTTTACGGCGGCAGTCGTTTTTCGAGTTACGACTCCTTCATTGAAGGAGAGCGAAAGAGAGAGAAAATATGTTTGCATGATTGCATGAAATGACTATTCGTGTGCTTGTGTGTGTGTGAATATTTTAATGCGTTTAGAGGCTGGAGAAAGTGTTGTTATTGTTGTTGTTGTTATTTCACTCTGCACTTTTGTAATCCAAAGCATTCTCTTTCCTTTTATTTGTTAGTTGATTACTATTCTTCTTTACTTTTCTTGTGCTCTCATCCTCATCCTCTGCTCTCTCTTTTACACGTCCATATATACATATATTTGTATATGTACACATCATATACAATACACATACATACATATACACATCCATCTGCACATTACATACCTACTTTACTCCATTACTTGGGTCCGTAGTAGTTTGTTCATTATTGAGCACAAGATGGCGCCACTGCACGTTATAAAGGCGGCGATTCGTTGAGCAGCCCTAAAATACGAGCACAACAACAAAAAACAACGAAACCGAAGCTTGGATAAAGCAGAACAACAACAACAACAAACATAATTTTACTTGTGTTGTAGTCTAAACTATAGTATTGTTATTTGTTGTTGATGTTTGTGTTGTTGTTGTGTGTTGCTGCTGTAAATCTGCTTAATAAAAGAGCAAAGCTAACGACGAGCTGGCGCTGGCACAGATGCTAACTGTTTCCACGCCTAACTGTATATCATGATGCAACTGTCATTCACGATGCACTTCAACTCATTTGTAACGAGTTCCATCTCGCTCTCGTTTTTCGGCCTCTTCTTGCCTCTTCTGACTGGTGTTTTTCCCCGCTACCAGCAGAAGAAAAACAAACAAAGATGCAAATTAAACTTCTTAAATCTCCCCTCTTAAATGTTTTCCATCTTCTTTTAAGATTACATGTTCACATTTACAGCAGTCTTCAATTAGTTGATGCCCCTAAATGTGTGCTATAATATAATATGGAAACCATGTAATTTGTTTTACTTGTCTACTGTATAAGAATACAATAATAGAAAACAATAAGAATAGCAACCGACCAACCAACCAAGCAACCAACAACAACAACAACAACAACAACCACAACCAGAGCAATTGACATTGAATACCGTGTAATTACAATAAAACTCAAGTGTGTGTATGGGTGTGTGTGTGTGTGTGTGAATAATGAAGCAGGTGAAGCAATTTATTTGCATTCGAAAAAAGGAAACCGTTTTAAAACTGCACCAGCAGTTTTTCTTCTCTTCTTTTCTTTTCTTCTTTTCAGTGATTTCCGTAACATTGCAACGCTGCTTAATGACTTTAGTTTTAACGAGTTCTGCGTGAATTCTTCGGTAATCCAGTTAAATTATGCACACGTGTATGAGTCGAAGTGTATGCGAGTGTATGTGTCCGTGTGTGCTTCTAACACATGTGCATCAAAGTGAACTCCATTAAAATACTTAAATTATGCGCATTTGTAAAGTTTTCATTCACGTTTTCTTTTAATCGTTGCGAATGCAGTGAACAAAAAAATTTGAATTTTTAGCATTCACAGTTTTTTTTAAAGAATTCTTTCTGAATTCTAAACTTCTTGCACTTTTATACAATAATTTGTAGAAATTTTAATATATCCTATTTTTTAAAACATTTTTTTATGTAGAAATTTTAATAACAGGAAATATTCTGGTATTAAAAATGCCAGTTTTTATCAGTCTTACCACTCTTTTAATCGCGTTTATAATTCATGATATAATATTCAAATCTTGAATTGAAAGCAAGAGAGAGAGAGAGAGAGAGAGAGAGAGAGAGAGAGAGAGAGAGAGAGAGAGATAGATAGATAGATATAATAGGTTCTTGAATGAAGCTTCTGTTTTGTCTTTAATGAACTTCAAGTTATCATAGTTGTTTATTTTAATGACATTTAACATTGACTCTTCTTTCATCTCATCATAATCACTATCCTCATCAATTCAATTACTTCAACAACAGTTATGATTTCCTGACAACTCTCTATGATTTCCTCGTTCTCACTGTCCTTTACATTTGTCAATCCTTAGCAATTCATTCGAGTTTTCAAAAATCTAACTGAAATTACATGAGAAAGCAATCGTTTAGCTGCTAATCTTTTAATTTCCGCTCACTCTCAGTTCCCTCTCTTTTTTTTCTATTAATTCTAATTTCTCTGCTTATTTATAGAGACACAGTCACGTAGTGAGTCTTCTTCTGTTTTATTGTGCTTAATTTTATCTCGTGTTGCTTTTATAGTCAATCAAATGAGTTGCTATCACGACAAAAGTCAGTCATCAAGGGAATAATTCTCTGGCTCCCTCCTTGTGAGTCGTATGTCAGTCACGTGAGTGGCTTAACCGTAGAGCTACCCTCGAAAAATATTCATAATCCTACCCTGAAGTGTAGATTTCTACACCCAGAGATTTTCCTTTACTTTCCAAGAAACTTCTGTTGTTTTTTTAAAATTTATTATTTAAAAGTAATATTACACTATATAAAATGAAAACATACACGGTTTGGGCATATGTTTCTTTTGTGCATTACTTTGGATATACTTTTTTGGAGATGCAGCACGCTAATTTATGATTATATTTAACTTTTAAGTTTTTCCCTAAAGTACACAGGAAACATCTAGTCTTTGAACCTTTTGGGCTAGTCTTCGCTTACTTCAGATAAACGTTTAGAAACGGATGTCAAAAGGGCTTGTGAAGGTGTTTTTTTTTTCTCTGTTTTTTGGGCCAATTGGGAGCTATTGTATCAAGAGAAAAAATATTTACAATATATTTTTAGAATGTTTTGGTGTCTTTACGTACTAGTTGTATATAACATAAGCATTTAATGCTGATGTATCAAGCATATTGCAAAAGACTGACATGTTTTGTCTTTACTTCGTTGAGCTTCGGCTTTCTTGAATGGTATCTGTTGGTGTGTTTTCTGCCAAGGAAGAATTACCTTCTCCTGCAATTAACTGCTTTTAGGAATGTCATAGCACTGTAATACTTCCACTTTTCCCCCCTTCCTTGCACCACTGCAGAATACTGTAATCCGAAACCATTTTGTCGAAGGTATCGACTCCGCCCTTTGTTTGGGTGTAAAATTTTATTATTTCAGGTAATTTCTTACTATCATCTCCGAGAATACCTCTTGAATTATGTAAGGTGCTTTCGAGGACAGTACATTTATTTTTTATGTCAATACACCATCAGGGCAGTATTTGCGGCGAAAGCAAAAGACGCACTGTAAAGTGCTGACTTTTGGAATTTAATAATTTTGGAGGAATTGATAACTTGTTTCTCCACATAATTCCAACCATTTTACCTGAGACGAAGCGGTCGTAGTTATGACAGGCCTCTTTCGCAACACATTTGATGCTTGGCTCCGGCCTTTTGATGGAAAAGGTGATGTACTCCAAACCATACCATCTTTAGACGTGAACAACGAATCACAATCTAAGTTATCCTGAGATTCTTCATCTTCCACGGAATCACCTTCAGAAACGTTATAAGATAGCTCTATTTCTTCCTAAGACGTTTGGTAATCTTCATCACTTATCAAGGAAAAATCTTCTTTATTTTCACTTTCTAACAAAATTTCTTTAATTTTTCTTCACACAAATATTTTGGTCCTGGTCCTGAGTTGATCAAAAATCAACTGAAACTTAAATTGCACAACGAAGCAAATGTCACATTAATCAAAGCATCCGAAGAATAACGGTAAAAACGACGGTTGCGATTCAAAAACAAATGCGTTTTACACGAGTGTAGTTTTCTACACCTTAAGGCGTTATACTGAAGTTTTTAAATATCTTAAATATATTAATCAATAATAAATTGACATTCCCCGATTTTAGCTCATATTTAATAATACAACAATGTCACAAAAGCTGAGAATAATATATTTTATACTTTGACGAATATTTGAAAAATAATTTTTAAAAATGTAGTTTTCTACACCAGGGTAGCTCTAGGGTTAATAACGAATCCATGCAACGGTAATGAAATCTTGGTGACCGTCATCAAACTAAAATGTAAACGAATTCACGATGCCTTCCTTCAGAGTGACCAAGCATCGACTCAACTCACCAGCCACCCATGCACTCATTCACCTCCGTTGTGTCCTTCATTTTATGTCTCTCCTCCCTTCGTTCCTTCCTGCCTCCTTTAGTACCTCCTTCCTCCGATCCATTCTTCTTTTTCTCTTTCTTTCTTTCTCATGCTCCTTCCCTTCGCTTTCCTGGCACACTCATGAAAGCTTTTCAGCTCGATTCATTCTCAACAGCGATGGAATTTCGAATGCACCACTTCGCTGGAGGACTTCTAAGCAATTTGTGCCGGCTTTCATCGTATTCGTTAAGGTCATCATATTGTTTGGCCCGCCCCTGAAGCAATCGACTGTTCGTCTTTCTTCGAATTTTTCTGGGGCCATTTTTATTGTACATTTTTTTACAATTTTACTTATCTTTTGTTGTTGTTATCTTTTACTATCATGATCGTTTATGTATCTTTTCAAATTTTAAATCTATATTTGTTCCTTTTATATACAGTGTTGAATTCTTTTGTTGTTTTTGTGGTGGTGTTCTTGCTACTCTGTCATTCATGAGCATCTTTCTTTTGGTTTTTTTGTTCTTCTTTTATACGAGACCAAATACACTCGAGATTCACTTATTTAGCTGACGCTTATCTCAGTTCATAGATTTATAAATAACTGAGATGATGTTATTTTGTTGATTTTGCTGAGAAAGAGAGAAACTCAAGATTTTATGACCGACTTTTAGAGTTCTTCAAATAAATGGACAACACATCGTATACGCAACATTATTTCATGGATTGCTTCTCATAGTTATACTATACTCTATATACTATATACTATATACTATATACTATATACTATATACTATATACTATATATATTCCATATACTCTTCATATATACAACGTAGTTGTTTTAACGTTCATTTTGTTGAGTTAAAATTTCCAACTCATTGAACTGCAACCTGCAGTCCTCCAAGCGTTTCGGCCTCTCCCCCCTCTCCTCCCTTGGCTACAGTTCTCCTTCTCTGCCTCTCTTTCTTTCTCTCTCCTTCTCTCTCTCTCTCTCTTGAAAGTTCACTAAATTCGCACTCCGACAAATTACAAGTGCTTAACCGCTTGATTACCGAATCCCTGACCCGAAAAGCGCCTAAAAACAAGCAACTGCGAAAGCCTCTCAGCTCAGTTCACAGAGCCATGGTTTGTGGCAGCCATTTTTATTTGCTTTTCTTGTTTTTCCCATGCTTCGACGTAATGTTTTAGTTTTCATGACGAGTTCATTAACTTTATCGGCTGTGACTCGGAAACTAGGAGAAACAAACAGAGGAGAAACACACAGAGGAAAAACAAACAGAGGAAAAAAGGTTCAATTCAATTATTGGTTATATTGTTCCGGTCCATTCGATGGTTGTATAATGGTGACAGAACATGTGTACATCTGTATGTGTAGCTATCAATGTTGTGTGCGTGTCTGCGTTTTTACACAGACTAGCTTCAGATTCCCAGACTCTCTTTATTACGCTTGAAGTGAGTAAAATTCAACACTGAACAACTTCTTGTGTACATTATGTAGTGCCTTTGCATTGTTGTCGTTGTTGTTGTTGGAGTTTCTATTGGCAGAGTTAATGACTAACTGTTTCCTGTTACGTTCGATTAACAGTGATTGCTTTTATAGTGAAAGAAAAATCAGTTTCATCTCATCGCCATTTTCAATTCAATAGGAAGATTTTTACATAAAAAAGGATATCTGGAAGTCTATCTGTCCAATGGTATTAACTTTCGGAAACAATTGTAAGAATTACACCACGAATAACTCGCCTAAATTTAATCTTTGCAACATTCGTGGTTTTCGTCTTATAGCTCATTCCTTCAGCTCATTGAATATTGTGAAAAATTTATAATAATTTTTTTATTTTTTCTGCCGAAGACCTTTTTAAAGATTACATCATGTCTCTTGATATTATAATTATCATCATTATAATATGGTTTCTGTTATATGTTAAGTTTTTCTGATAAACCTTTGATTGTTCTTTTGGATAGGAGTTTTCGAAGCCTTTTTGTGTTATTTTCTTTCTTCTATCTGTTTTATTTTTAATCATGTAATGTGGTTGTTGCTGTAGCTTCAGGTGTTTATGTCATCCTGTCTCTCATGCGGTTCTGAATACCGAGGCAGGAATTCTCAGGACTACCTTATAATGTACAATATGCGGACACGCATCATTATCTAGATTCTTCACTTTCTCTCTTATTTTCCTCTTATCTGTTCCTCTACTTTTCAATCCCTTTAAATACCATTAAAAACCATTCTGATTCTTAATTCATGGTTCATGATGAGGAAACTAAAAACTGAAAAGTCTCGAAACTGTTGAAAGGATTTCCCCGAACTCTGTGTGTTTCCTTGCGGCTTTAAATGCGTTTCTATGCTCTCTCTGGTTTCTGTGTTTTCCATCCCTTTTAATGCTTCAGCATGGAGCGGATTCTGCTCCAGTTCTGGGGTTATTTTCTACCTAAATAAAGAACAGGCACAGAAAAACAGGGAAAAAGAGGGAAAGTGAAAAAAAGCAGCCATTAGAAATCACCGCGGGACATTCATGGAAGCAGGGGAAGCAGAGACAGAGGGTTGTTTATGAAGAGAAATAGGAAAGGGATTTTTATTTTGATGGGTATCAGAACTTTTCAAATTAAAATTTGCGCATTTACTTCGTTTATATTGTATATATATTAAATTTCATGTTGCATTTAAAACGAGTATTTTTACGAAAGAAATAAGAACAATAAATCCACGGTTCCAATCAACAAACTTTCTCTGTTGTTATCGTGGTCTTTCCTGTGCTTATTTTGAGATAACTTTTCAAAAGATAACTTTTAATATAATTAACTCGAGATACACCCAATTTAATAACGATTACCACAACCTAATTAAATGTTCTTGAGCCAAATATCAGCAACAACAACAATAAAACTATTCTTTGGTCTTCACAACACAATTCTTTTGTGTTGTTATTTCATAGTATTATTTTTTGATATCCTGCTGCATATTTTTCATTACATCGTACAAGTTTTCCGTCAAAACTTTTTCGTGAAACTTTTCGGACCCTTTGTTTTTCTGCAGTTTTTTCTTTCTGTGGGATCTCCAAACTTTATTTCTTATAAATAATTGCTTGGAAAGAATATCAATAATGCCAAAACTTTAGTATGAACTTCGGTTTTTTCCGTTTTTATTATTATTTCCGCTTCTCCTTCTCAACTCCTCTGGCGACGAAGAAGCTTATAAAGAAAAACGCACTTCCTCGAATTTTCCTTGAGACTTGGTGACTTCGCTTTTGTGATGGCTTTTTGATGTCTTTTTATTTGATGTCTTGACTTACGATCCACAAAAATAATATTCAAAATCAAAACAATGTAAAGTATAACATCAAATAAGTCTATAAAGTCAAACATCAAATAACCAATGTGGATTATATAAAAAAAACCAAGATATTGTTTATTTTTTAATAATTTCATTTATTTATTTAAATTTTTACTTACTTATTTTACTCTTCTTTTAATAATTTATTTATCTATACCTTCTATTATTCATTTATCCATTGATTTATTTATTTAATCAATTATTTATCTATATTTTTACCTACTTATTTACTTTATTTATTTATTTCTTTCTTTATTTATTTGTTTAATTTAACTTATTTAAGTATTGATTTATTAGTTTATTCATTATTTTATTTATTTATTTATTATATATTTCAGTATATTTTTGTATTTATTTTTTACTTTCAACAAAAATACTCAAATTAGTTAATCATTTAATGAAGGTAAACAAATAAAAAATGACACCGAATTTCTGTAAATAACAGATACAAATACAGATACTGTTGTACATGGTTACATGATTAGAAAACGGATAAATTATCTGTTCACACACACTCAGATGCATTACACACTGATACATACACACTCCCACATACACAGATACATGAGGGTAATAAATTAATCGGCGGTTGGAATCACATTAAACACGAGCTCATTATTTGGACACATTTCTGGAGAATTCATGTTGGTGGTTGTGTGGTTTTGTATTTGTATTTGTGTGTGTGTGTGTATTTTTGTGTGTGTTTGTGTATACGTATTTAAGCGCCAGCTGCTTTGATTTAATGACGCATTAATAAGTTGCAAAACAAATTAATTAATCATCGTGAAACCACAAACATTTAAAATGTGAAATTGTTGCAATTTTTATATTTATTTAATGATGTAAATATAAATAAATAAATGCAGTTGTGTGTATATATATGTGTGTTTGTGCACAAATGCGGTGTTAGTTTTTTATATTAATTATATTATATTATATTAACTAAAATATTTAAATTCTATACTAATGAAGAGAGAATTGAAAGAATTTTTAATGCTGAATAATCAAACTTATTTTGATGATAAACTAACTTAATCTTGACACGGGTCACATTCGGCAACCAGCTATTTTTATTATTTTCCAAAAATTTTAACAAATTTTACGCTTCTAAAAACCGTACAAAAGAGAATTTTTCCTAGTATATATAGGGTCCGCCAAATAACTTTTTTTTTTTGAAAATGCGAGTGAGCTTCGGCTGTGTGGCACGTAGCGCCGTCCTGTTGAAACCAAATGTTGCCAATATCCTCCTCTTCAACATGGCCCGATAACGATCGCCATTGACTGTAACGGCCACTCCTTGCTCCTTGAAGAAAAATGGCCCAATTATGCCTCTCGACCAAAATCCGCACCAAACAGTGACTCGTTTTGGGTGCACTGGCTTTTCAATGTATGCGTGCGGGTTTTCTGTGCCCCAAATGCGACAATTTTGCTTCATCTGAAAAGATGATTTTTTTGGCAAAATCGGCATCGGATTTTCAAAGTAATGTCGCAATATTTCCCAGCGTTGTTCAAGCGTATACACAACCATATTCGTTCAGCGGAAGGGTAAAACTAATTATCTGTCAAATCAGACATGAGCTAAGTGTCTGTTCACGAAATAAGCACTAGTTGAAAAAAAAAACGTTAGATTGCGGACCCTATATTTTATATATTCGGCTAAATTCAACTGTTAGTTATTTTAATGAATTCATTTGAATTTTTTTTGCTGACGTGTTTCATGTACAGTGAAGATTTTTTTTTAATTTAAACCAACAACTATTTTTGTGATTTATGATATATCAAAGCTTCACATCAAAGCGTCGACATCAAAAAGAGTTAAACCCAAAATAATTGACTTTCTTTCTCTTCCCCCTCCCGCTCCACACGCTTTCCGATGCACAGTAAAACCCTGGCTAAATACAAAAAAGAGTGATAGAGACAGAGCGAGAGAGTGAAAGAAGAGAAGAAAAACTCTGCATTTATGTTAATTTGAAGTAATGCAGAGCTTTTTGTGGCTTTTTTTGCATTTTTTGTGTGATTTTTTTTTTTTGGTCATGGTTTCTGTGAAAAGATTCTCGAAGGTCAAACTTGCCATTGAGGAGATCTTCACATACGCAAGAAGAGTGCAGCACGAGTGCGGGTGAGGGTGGGAGAGGAAGGGAAGGGGTTGAGCATAGAAGAAGAAGAACAGAGGATAGCAAAAAGAAGACTTTTTTACAAGCACAGAAATCGTTTTGTAGACAGTTTGCTTTGTATAAAAGTCGGTTCGGGCAAAAAAGGAAACCAATAGTAAAAATGCAACAAAAATAAGAAGAACCGAAAAAGCAACCAACAAGAGACTTAAAATTTTGCCAGGAAAGCTGACACTTTAAGCTTTTCACTATCATGCGGGATGAATTTTTTTTGTGTAACTAAAAACTGTCATTTTTAACCCTTATAATCTTTGTTCTTCCTTTTTTCTGCCCCACCCATCGTCGACTTAGTTTTGTCCTAATCTATGCAAAAGCTTTAAGAAGGTTCTGATTGTCTTCAGCGACCACGATGATGGTGTTGATGATGATGACGACCATAACGGTTGATGATGACGACCATAACGGTTGATGGTGATGATTAGCTTTTAAGGACGGCGGAGAGCTCAGAACTCGATTAATTAAAGAAACGATTTTCTTGAATTTTAAACAATAAAACAATAGAAAAGCATTAAAAGCGTATTAAAAAAATGGAAGTGAAATAAACGAAACTAACACAAAGAAAAAGCAGATTGCGGTTAAAATAACAAGTAGCAAAAAATTCGAAGACTAGCCACTCAACTGATGAGGTACTAAAAAAGTTATCTAGCTGTAGAGGGGGGAGAGGGAAAAAGATAAAATTATGTTCATCTGAGCAACAACAACAACCAAGGCACTTATTCCCACCTCCCTCTCTTCAACAGCAACACTGCTCCGCGGCACAGAAAAACAATATTTCACGAAACTGCACTTTCCTCATCTTGTTACTGTTTCTCTTTGTTTTTGTTGTGTTTTTCATGAGCGAGAGTGAGTGAGTGAGCGAGAATTGAATCGAATCGTATTCCATCGAATAAGCAAGCAAAAGAAGAAGTAGAAGAAGAACAGCAGCATTCAGCTGAATAACGGAAGATTTCGTTCGCACTCGAGTACAAGTCGAGATGAAGAAATCAATTTTATTTCCTGGTTTTGCTGGTAGTTTTGGCCATTTAAGTGCGTCCTTCTCTGTTCTACTTCATAGCCTTCTTAATATTCTTCTTCTTCATTTTCTACTTCTTCATATGTACAATCGTGAAGAAGAATGTACTCTACTTCATAGTCTTCTTCAATAATGTACAATCGTGAGAAATAAAAAATATGCTTGCAAATTGATTTCAAAGTTTTTCGCAATTGCAATTTTTATGATCAAATTGGAACATCTTACGTTATAGTTAAGTTTAACTTCAACTTTGCGCTTTCAAGTTTTTGAGAGAAAACTTGAAAACATTTAAATACAGTGGAATATATTAGAACATTCGTTTCCCTTCACTCCCTCGCATTCTTACTGAAACAAGTAACAGCAGCCCTCCTTCTCCCACCATCAATCGTTATACGAAAAACAAAAGAAAAAATGTTGCCGATTGCACCCGCAAGTGTTCATTTTTGTTTTTAATAACAACGAAAGATGAACGAAGAGTCGTCGTCAGAGTCGAATGAACGACTAAACGAATGATGGGCGATGTCAGACTGCGCCTCTTGAGGCCGATCGCATGCAAACACATTTTATAATTTCGCACTGTTTTTCTTTTTCAACAACAACATAACTGAGCAAGAGAGGCTGGCGATGTGTGTGCTTCGTTCACTGTGTGTTGTTTTGTTTCTGTACAAGACAAGTGATGAAAAATTGAGAATGAAATTTGGAGATATTATAACAGTAAACAACAGTATTTAGAGCCAAATAACAACCAGAGCAACAACAACATTAAAACAAGACCATTTCTTTTCCGTTTTTCGTCACTTTTCATTAACTTGAACATCCTAATAATTTCCAAAAATATAATTATTAATCTTTTATTTGCTTGTGTCTAAAAGAAGATATTTTAACATATTTTTTCTTTTCATTTAATTTTCAGGATGCGTTCGTTCATCGAGGAGAATGAGAAAAATGATCCCTTAATTAATGCCCCGGATAAAAAGAACAATCCGTGGGCTGAAAAGGGAAAATGCGTCATTATGTAATATTATCGCAAACCAGCTAAAAACAATTACAACAACATAAACAACAACAGCAACAATAGTAATCAACATCAGCGATTTCACTCATTAACACAACAACAACAACAACATTATCAAGAACAACAGAGAGAAGAAGAAAACCAAAGGGAATCAGCATTGAATCGATGCAGCAACAACACCATCAGCAGCAGCATTAACAGTAACTACAACTACAACATAAACACTAGCAGCCGCAATAATAATAGTAGTAGTAGTAGTAGTAGAAGCAACAACAACAACAACATCTTTCCTAACAGCAGTCTTTATAACTGTAGCAGTATTGATCAAAGCAAGAGCAAGAATAATAATAATAATAGCAGAAATTTCAACGTCGGCACCGGCGACTGTAGTGAATACAACAACAACAACAACAATGACTACTACTATTATCACTACTACAACTACAACTACAATTTGAATTACAATGAATTGCAAGTGGAACGGAGCAAAACGGAAGCATTTCTGCAGCACGTCCGACGTCGCACTCTCCAGGAAATCATCCAACGACCAATTTTAATACAACTCGTAGCGTTTCTAATCTGGATCTTTACGAAATTACGTGGAATCATCTACAAATCGTGGCTGAGCGGCCGGCGACTGCAGTAGAAAGGAGTGAGCGGCAGGAAAAACCTACAAAAAGACAAGCCACAGAAAGGAGTTAATCAGGAGTGACGAAGAAGTGGGCGAAGAAGGAGATGGATAGACAAGAGAACGAGACGATCGTGAGTAAGAAGACAGCAGAAAAGAGAGAGGAGAGGACACGTGAGAAGCATTTAAAGTCGACGTTAAATGTTTTTAGCGTGGATGCAAGGATGGCAACAATAACAATAACAACGGAATAAAGGCCTTCACTTCTTCACTCGAATTTAACTCACAGTTTACTCAAACTGCATGCTGTTTAGTTTCGTGCAGGATCGCATGGAAAAGTGCGACATCGGACCACATTCAACATCGACAACAACAACAGCGCTGCTGCCATTACCACCCTCTTACCACGGCAACCCTTACAAACTAACCTCATTCAAAAACTTCCAAAAACTGTTCCACGCTCAGCCAACATCTTGTGTTGCTCTCCAGAGATTAGATTATGTTTTGTTTTCGTTTCTTTCTTCGATGAGCACCTTCCACATACCACGCCCTCCTCCCCCAACTACAAAAATTATTCATTAATTCATTTTAAATATTATTTATAAAAACTGGAAAAACAAAAATAACAACAACTTGTAAAATGTCAATAAATTGATTGCTGCGTTTAAAAATGCGTAAGAAGAAAAGATCAAGCGAAAAAGATGTAGAATAGAAGTAGAAGAAGAAGAAGAAGAAACGAAAAGCCATCAAAGAAAGACGAAACAAATATTTTGCAAATTTACCATTTTTACTGCTCTTCGTTTGCTCATATTTTTAAGTTCATTTTGTACCGTTAAATCCGCCATTTTTCTCTGTTTCCATGCTTCAATGGTGCGGCTTTCAACTCAGCGCAACCCAACTTCTTCGGTTTCTCTGTACTTTTATTTAATTTGAATTCCATTATTGGATAAGCTGTAAATTGAGAAAAAAAACTCCGAGATGAGCGCCAGACGCTGAGCACCGGCGCCTGGGTCAACGCCCCGACTCCGAACCCACCCGAAACAACCCTCTAGTTTTTTCAAACACAAATAACTGTATGTATCTAGAAACGTAAAACGATATTCTTTTGGTAACCCGCCAGTTCGAAAAAACTCGAAAACACACGAAAAACGAAACACTAGGAAAAACGTATTTAAAACTATGTACTATTAAAAAAGGTTTCTATCAAAACTACAACAACAACTAAAACAGCAAAAGCTACCATACTTAGACACAAACCTACATACACACACACACACCCTCGTATAGAAACAACTACTCTTAAACAAACAACAACAACAACAACTGAGAAACTATTCAAGAGTAACACAAAAACAACAACAGCAACAAGTAGACCGATATTACTACTTTTTTTTAACGCTAAAGAAAAACACGCTCTCTTGAAACCCTTGAAACGGAACTCTTGAGGACAAAAAACGCTCTTCTTTTACTCTAATACTGAATTCTGCTGTTTGCTACTTTTATTTGGTCGCTACTACTTTATTGAGTACTCAATACTAATGACACAATTCACACTACCAACCACTAAAGCCTTTAAAATCGAATTAAATTAGTTAAGATGATGATTACGAGAAAGAATCATGATCGTTGTACTAAAAATACTAAATCAAAAGCTTAAATTAGAATGAACTGATAAGAAGAAGAAGGACAGAAGCGGAATTTCTGAAACAACTGCTCTCAATGGGCGAAAATGTAGTAAAAATATTGAAAAAAGTAGTGTTGTTGCAGTTGATGCCTTTAGTAACGAATGCTTTGTTGCGGTTTTTAAATTTCAGAAGATTTCTTTAATTTGGAAATTCATTTAATTTAATAACTTTCAATTCAATTTAAAATATTTTTTCTAATTTTTAGTTTAATTTTTTTGTTTTATTAAAGTGCATTTTTTAATTATCAATTTGTAATTTTTTCTATGGTACTTTTTCTTTGTTTACAACTGCAACGCTGCGTCGCAATTAATTTTGGCTACTATTTTAGCTACTGTTTTCTTTGCTCCACAATAAAATTAGTAACAGTTTCAGAAAAACATAAACGCAGCTCAACAAAACGAGGAAAACTAGCAAGAAAAATATTAAAAACGTTTCTTTAAAGCTTAATTAGTGAAAGCGTAATTAGTAAACGCTTAATTAGTGAACCCTTAATTAGATAACGATTAATTGGTGACCCTTTAATTAGAGAACGCTTCAATTAGAGAATGCTTAATTAGTGACCCTTTAATTAGAAAACGCTTAATTAGTGAACCCTTAATTAGTAAAGAAATTAATAAAAGCTTAATTAATGCCCAAAAATGCTGCTCTTCAAAAATGCTTGTTAAAAAAGGAGCTTTAAAAAGCTGTTCAGAGCTTCATATTATTTTCACAACAAAAACAAAAGAAATACCAGAGACCACAATATAAAAAGAAGAAGAAAAAAGAAGAAGAAGCATGGGAAATCTTGATGCTGATAAAATATGATATTAAAACGAACTTTTTTAGTAGCAACTTTTTAGTGTATTTATTATTATACACACAATAAAATATATATATATAAATATATAAAGAAAAAATTAACAACAAAAACAACAACAGAACAATTATGTAATAAATATTAATATTATCACACT
This sequence comes from Myopa testacea, assembly GCA_949629155.1. Lineage (NCBI taxonomy): Eukaryota > Metazoa > Arthropoda > Insecta > Diptera > Conopidae > Myopa > Myopa testacea. Next base: position 10,762,773 of record OX451347.1, read on the forward strand.
TATTATTGCCATTCTGATGATTAGAATATGATTCTTATTATGATGATTATTTAATTGAATTAACATTGATTCATATTATGATTATAAAGATTATAATTAATATTATCATTATGATGATAAAGAAGATCACAATTATAATTCCTAATATGATGATTATTGTTATGATTATGATGATTATTGTTCTGATTATGATGATTCTGATTATGATTCATATTCAGTTATGATGATAGAAAAGATTATGGCTATGATTCATGTTATTATTATTATTATTACTATGATGATTATTATTCTGATCATTATTATTCTGATCATTATTATTATGATGATTGTTATTATGATTCGTATTATAATTGCGATTATGTCGAATTCTTACAATGGTTATAAACTTATATTAAATAAAAGAAAGAAACCAACAACAACTATTTAAACAAACAACAACAACAACAACAAACATACATACCTACATATATACAAAAACAAGAAAGAAACTAACAATATTATTATATTATGTTATATTACATTGTATTATGTATTAGACAACTAGTATATTATATCGTATACAAAGAACATAATCTTATATGAAAAGAAGAACACTTTATATAGAGAACAACAACTTTTGAGGAAGCTTATTACGAACAACAACAACAACAAATAACTAAAGGATATAAAAATTGTTCGAGTTGTTTTTATGGCGTGTTTTTTGTGTTCAAACTTCTGTTAAATACTCTCTTTATTTCTCTTTATTATTATCAGGATTTTCGTTTGATTCTTTTCATCATGATCCTGATTTTAAACTCTTCTCTTTCAAGTAGAATTTTATAACAAAAAAAGCAACATTACTCAATATTCTTAAAATTAAGTTCATTACTTCATTTAACTCTAATAACGGAAAAAGAAATAATATTTTTAAATGAATTGTTTTTGGAATTTATTTAAAAATTAGAATACATGCAAAACCAACAAAAAACTTGAGTCTAAGAAGAATAAATTAATATTTAAATTAATTAAAACTAGTAGAAAATCATTTATTATTAAGTTAAGTGTTGCACAACAACAACAAAAGCAACAACAAAGTAGCAACCCTACAACAAAAAGGAGTCGTCATTCGTTATAAGTTAGAAAAAACAACAACAACATTAACACTACAACAACAAACACTAGAAAAACCGTAGCAACTGAAAAGTTTTATTAATTAAGTTACACTGCACTTTGAAAAGAGAGGCACAACAAGTAGCAAACAACAACAACAACAAAAAAGTATGATAATAATTATACTCTTAATTAGCGGAAGAACAACAATAACAAAAACAACAATTTAACATTTAAGAAGTAGCAGAAAAATCTTTAAAATCATTAAACAAACAACAGTTCGTCATCACGTCGAAATCGTACGAAATCATGGAGAAAAACGGATGTAAATCAGAAAACAAAAACAAGATTCAAATAAAAACAAAAAAAAAATAAAAAAAATGGAAACGACAAGAATTACAAAAAGAAAAACAAAAACAACATCTACAAAAGCACTAAGAAAGCCACAAGAAACCATCTCGTCAACTTAACTAAAAGAACAAGCAGAAGAAGAAGCATAAAAAGGGGAAGAACAACGATCCATAAAGAAGCAGAATGTAGACGATAATTTAAAAAGTCAAATAAGTGGAAGTGAAAGCTTCAAAAATAGCTTCAAAGAAAGCTCCAAAGAAATCTTCAGAAAAAGCTGCTGAAGAAATCTGAAAGAAGAGCGTCACTGACAGCTTTTTCAAAACAAAATCAAGTTTCAGAGGAAATTCAAACCTCGACAAGAAGGTTCCGCAGAAAAATTGCAGCGTGGATCCAACAAGCGAGCTTTCGCGGGCTGAAGCTTTAGGAACATCGTATTTAAAAAAAAAAAAAACAAACACAGAAGAAAACTCAACGGAGAAAAATTAAAATTTAAGTTAAATTAAAATTTAAATTTAAATTTAAATTTAAAAAACCCTTAATTAAAGAAAATTTAATTAATTAATCACTTTAAGTTAGAGAACAACACAAGAAAAAAACATTTAAATTTAATTTCTGCGCGCAGTAATGAAAAAATCTACAACAAAAACAAGGAGCAAGCCTGGAGCAAACACGGCACAAAAGGAGTGTTTATTGAGCTTCAAAAAGTAGTGAAGGGATTGTAGTGAAAAATAAATAATCAGCTGTTTCCAAACAAACAACAAAAAGCTCTCTCTACAACTTTAGAGTTAATTAAAAGAAAAAAACCAAAAAGCAACCACAACAACAAATAAAATAGCTGTTGTTTTAAGCGAAAATCTTTAAGAATAGAAACAAAAGAAAAATCAAAACAAATCCAATACAAATAAAAACAAAAATTCAAATAAATTGTACTTTAGTTGGTAAGAAAACAAAATCAAAAACAAGCAAACGAAAAACTGGCAAACGAGTAAAAGCAACATCATCAAAGCTTCGAAGAACAAAGCTTCACTATTCTCAAAGCTTTTCGACTTTAAAGCTTTAAGTGTTTTCAAACTAGCCACACAAAAGCTTTAAAGCATTGAAAACTTTGAAAAGAAGAACAAAGTCGTGGGAATGTTCATAAAAAGTATAGTTTTTTAGTTATAAACAAAAGCTTGCATTTTTTCCAAGTCAACAAACTTGGCAAGTTTTGGCGTTTTTTAAGCTTAATAATCTAAAAAGTTGAGCACAGTAACAATGAGAAAAACCTTTTCATCATTTAATGCATACTTAAAAACTATAAAAAATACGATATTAAAAATTATATAAGTATATAAATTGTATAAATGAAAATAAAGCTTTCATTCTACCAAAGCGAGAAGCAAACAAGACAAACAAAGGCTGAAACCAGAATCAAAATAGGTTCCCTGAGTAGTCTTCAAGAAAGAAAGAAGACGAAAAGCTTTGTTCGCTGTCGATCGCTAATTGGTAAAAAAGCTCTCTTTCAAATTTGGTGAAAGCGTTCTAATACTATATAAATGATTATTAATTAATTAACAATACGCATATTATACCAAACAAACAACCATACAATATACTCATCTTTAAACGATTAAAACGATTAAAAAGTAGAAAAAAAACATTCCGAAAATTAACTCTGTACTCAGTAAACGAAGTTCATGTTTAAAATGAACGCTGTTATTTAAACCAGTTAAAATTACAACAACATTTAATATATAATCATAGAATAAACAAAAACAACAAAATTACAACCACTCGTATGCCAAACATAGTAAATCTAAATACAAAAAACACTTTACAGGTGAGCTTTAAAGCTCGCTCATTAAACTTAAATCTAAGCTGATGGCAGAATTTTTTTAACATTCGAAAACTCTTTAAACATGACGTAAAACTTTCAAAATCAGTCAAAAAATCTTCAACAACTGAGACAAAAGCTACAATATGAAAAGCTTTCATAACGAACTTGATTACAGTTGAAGCAGACAAAAGTCAGAGCCAAACGCTTGTTTGAGCTTTAAAGCTTTATGTGCTTTGTGAGTACTACAGAGCTTTCAATTTTAACATCTTCGCAAAGCTTTGAAAATTTACACCTTTTCAATAGCTTTGAAAGTTTTTTCAAATATTTCAAAAAAAAAAAAAAATAATCATCAAATCTTTTAATAAATGAATTGAAAAAGTTATTAATAATAGCAAAAAGTTTAAAAGCATTAAATTAAAATTTGAATAAATTTCTAAAAAAAACAAAAACAACATATAGTAAATGATATAACATATTTTAAAGAAAACAAAATAGAAGAAACAAATAAAATCAAGTTATTGTAGCAACAAAAGCTCAGCAAAAGCTCGAGTTTAGAACGTGTTTCTAAAGATAGGCAATTAAAAAGAAAATATAATAGAAAATATATACAAAGAAATATTGATGTTGTTCGTAACGAAAGTTAAATTAAATGTTTACTCAAAACAATGTTTATCTTTACTATTATTAATAATGTCATTATTACAATATTATTATTATTATAATATAATATAAAAAAGTATTATTAAATGTTCAACTAGTAAATTAAAGGAAATTCAAAGAAGAAACGACAGAAACATGCTAGGTTCCGCGTTGAAGGAGAGAGAACGGGAGAAGGAGAAAGCTTTAAAGCTCTGGGAGAGAAGAATGACGAGAGGTATACCTCAATAAATGGATAAAAATAAGAAAAGAAAAGGAAAGGAAAGAAAGAACAGATAATGAACAACAGTCACAGGAACTGGAGGAAAACCGGGTTTCCCGAAACACCGCCCTCCACCCCGCCGAAGCAGTTCAAAAGCAACAGAATACAATCCGGGAGCGTTCAGAAAAGGAGTCGGAATCTTAGCTCAATCTTATGTATTACTTAAATGTTAATGTTAAAAGTGAATGTTAAAAAGCGAAAAAGAATAACCGACAACAGTTGTTATTATTGATATTCTTATATTGAAATACAACCTCTCTGAGCATATGAGAGACTATATTATTGGACCCCATTGAATTACTTATTACTACATACTTACACACAAAACGTAGCTGTAGATTTAAATGTATTACTAAAGAGAATGATCGACTAATCTTAAGCATTATTTATCACTTATTTAGTTCTGATTTAGCGTCAAGCTTATAAATGACTGCAATCGTCAAATTTCCAGAAAGACAAGAAGAAACTTCGAACAACATCTGAAGGAGTTTTAGTTTTAAGAATACCACAAAAAAAAAACAAAAAAACCAAAAAAAAAAAAAACAACGATAACGATTAAAACGGTTTTAAATGATGATTATATACAAATGATTCAAGAAAAAAACAAAAAATGTAAAACCAATGAGAATTCTTTATGAATGAGAAATTTTAACATTTAATATTTAAACATGAAAAATTTCTAGTTAATGAAACAACAATTAATATTTAGTGATGACATAAAAATCACGTATGTTAAACATAAAGAAATAAATCATCTATGATTAGATGATTCTTCTACTCTCAAAGAACACAATTAAACACGAAAAACAATTATTGAGAAAGATGAAAGTTGAAAGAAGATAGAACGGAAAACTAAGAACAAGAACAACAGCATGAAAGCTCTTCAAGAAATAAAGTAATAAACACTTTGACTGGAGGAGAAGAAGAAAAAACGAAAACAGCTGTCTTGCTTGTGTTTTATTTAAGCTCGTCCTTTTGAATTTTCCTGTCCTTGCCACGTTTGCCTTCTCTCTATCCAATCCACTTTACGGTTGTTACTCCTCCGTCTTGCCGTTGAATCACTCACTCCACCCTCTTTTGATTGACTTCACTTCAATCACTTATCCTCATTACCACCTCCATTTAACTGTACCACCTCCATTTTGTCTCATTCCACTTCACTCCATTCCATGCGTGTTTTATTAAGTTGACTATCGCCCTCCTTTGCTCTAAACCACTCAAAATTGTACTCTACTTGCCTCTTGTATCTCAATTCTTGACTCCTCTTTATTCCCTATCTCACTCTTATTTATCAAATATATCACTCCATTATACTGCAATCCTCACTCATTCCTCATCAATATTCTGATCTTATCATATATACAAATTCACTTCACCTGAAGTTTCAAGTTCATCATCTTCACTCCATTTGACTTTACTCAACTTCATTCCACTTTACTTCAGTCACTCTACTCACCGACTCAACTCTTTTCAACTTCGATTCTCCTCACTCCATCTCAACTTTCACAAACCTAGTTGGAAACTACTCAATCCAGTTAACACTCACTCTACTCTCTGCCGATACTTTGCCTCACTCAACTTGATCCCATTCTACTCCATTCATATACTCAGATATCCTTTACTACAACTTCTTAAGTTTCAATTCACAGCACTTCACTCAAATCCATTTTAATTAATTTCACTCCAATTCAGTCCTCCAAAAGCAGTCCCATCACCACCACTTCACCCCACTCGACTTGAGTTTAGTTCACTGAAGTCCACATCTCTCCTTCTGAGTCCATTCCATCTGTGGCCACTCCATTTGAGTCTTTTCCATCTGAGGCCACTCCATTAGAATCCACTTAAGTTCCCTCCATATAATATTTTTCCACGCATTTCTTCATTCCTCTCGACGAAATTCCACAACAAACTCCATGAAACTTGCTCATCATCATTTCACTCTATTCTACTCTGCTCGTTTTTACATTGTTCTTCTTACTCCTTACTCACTCCCCACGATTCCCCTCAACACTCCTGTCATTTTCTGTTTGGTTTGAGTTCTGCTTCTTAGTATTTCGCTTGATTTGATTAGAAATAAGAGCAAAAATGTTCACCTCAGCGCTCAGTATTTAAACCAGTAAATTTTTAGCAATAAACCGACTTCAATTTAATTAACTTATGGATCAGATTAGGTAACGATTCCAGGTGTTTAGGAAAACAAATAAAGCGAGAAAAAAGAAAGCTTAAGAATAAAATAACAGAAGAAGGAAATTCAGAATCTAATTCACTCTACTTTCATATTTAAAATGAAACAGAAATCCATTTGCTGTGTTTTAAAATTACACCATGTGATTTGTCATCCTACAGGAAAATATTTTGAAATTAAATTGCATTTAGTTCGTGCCAATCCTGTCGATTTGCAAGTTGAAAGGGTTGCTGGACAATGTTGTTTCTTTGTAAAGTTTTTTCGCCCGTTCTATCCATCTTTTACGAGGTTCCAGCGACTGACCGTATTTTCTTTGGTTTTTTTTTTTTGACAAAGAGGTGAGTATACGAGTATGTGTATATTTCTCCCTGTTTTTTGTATGACCCCGCGACGTCACATGATGCCGAACCGAGTCTGTGATTCACAACATTTCGAAAAAGTGTCCTTGAAAAGTGACACAACTCAACATTTTTCGTTCTTCGGAAAACGCAATTTTGTGATTGCAGCCTGGTGAGTGAGGGTCTTCTATAAACAATGAAAGGAATAATGGTAATTTATTGAACACGTAAGTAAGTGTGCTTTCAAAATTCACCAGAAATGCTCTGTAATTTATTGAGTATTTGTATATTATTAGTTCCAATGCATGATGCTGTGCATCCGAGCCGAGCTAAAGCCAGACTCTAGATCGTTAAATAAGTGTGTTGTATCAAATAACCTCCGAGTTAATCAACGATTAACGATCGTTAAATAAGTGTGTTGTATCAAATAACCTCCGAGTAAAGCATTAACCACAACCAAGGCTACAGGCTACAAGATACAAGCGGCATCTGTCAAAATTACACTGGCCCTTATGGGGAACAAGAAAAAAAACATTGATTTCCAGTGCCGCTACGTATCTGCGGTTAGCCGCTACGCATCTTTCAGCTAGCCGCTAGGCTTCACGCCGCTTGCAGTCGATCGAGTTCTATTTTTCTCTGGCGGCGTAGCTATGCTTCTTCTTCTTTTGTGTTTGTTTACGTTTTACATATAAAAAGATTTGCGTTTTGACATTTGCTGCTGGCTTCACGCCGCTATCACTGGAAGCACTGAGGTTAGTGCTGGAAGTTAGCTACTTTTGCAGTTAGTATCTTGTAGCCTGTAGCCTTGGTTGTGGTTAAAGCATTAACCACAACCAAGGCTACAGGCTACAAGCGGCATCTGTCAAAATTACATTGGCTCTTATGGGGAACAAGAAAAAAAACATTGATTTCCAGTGCCGCTACGCATCTTGCAGCTAGCCGCTAGGCTTCACGCCGCTTGCAGTCGATCGAGTTCTATTTTTCTCTGGCGGCGTAGCTATGCTTCTTCTTCTTTTGTGTTTGTTTACGTTTTACATATAAAAAGATTTACGTTTTGACATTTGCTGCTGGCTTCACGCCGCTATCATTGGAAGCACTGAGGTTAGTGCTGGAAGTTAGCTACTTTTGCAGTTAGTAGCCTGTAGCCTGTAGCCTTGGTTGTGGTTAATGCTTAATCAACGATTAACACGATTACCAAAAACATTCTTAATATTAAATAAAAGTTTCGAAGTGGTCTTTTTTTCGTTTTCCTTTGTTGAATGTTTTGAAACATTTGTGAAGACACGAAAAAAACAGCTAGTAAAATTATTTTGTTTATAAACAAATACGAAACTTTATGGAACAGGAGCACAGCAAACAGCGCAGAAGAGCTCCAAAAATAAAGTAAGAAAAAAAGTTTAACCAAAACAAGCAGCAGCTACGGTAAATCGGCACCAGAAAAAACAGTAGCTATGACAACAACAACACAAACAAATGCTTATACAAATTTAATTTTCGGCTGTTTGTTTTTTCTCTAGCTTTTTCCTTGAACTTTCTGAAAATAAGCTTGAACTTGAAATTAAAGTAGAAGGTGAGAAATCTAAACTTGATGTGAAAAATAAACAACAACAATAAAAGCATCAGCAACAAAGCTTTATAAGTAAAAGAGTGGAAAAAACAACTAAACATTATCGAACACCGCTATCTTTCTGTCCTCTTCCCCCTCATGACACAGCAAATTTGTAAAATTTTGTCATTTTGTCCAATGTTCCACTGCAAGCAAATGGCAACAACAAAAACAACGAAACTAGATCACTTTCGGTTTTCGTTGACTGTAGGAAGTCGCAATGTTATTCGGCCCCGTCGTCAGCAGGCGCTCAGAAACGAACGATCAAGCCTACGAGCGAGTGTAGTCTTCGGTTGAAGAAGGTCGAATTGGAGCTGCTACTGCTATTGTTGTTGTTGTCGATTTTTTTGCTTCTTTAACGTTGTTTTTATGTGCACGCTCGTTTTGTTTTGTAAAAATGTCGTAATGAATGGCGTCGGACTTATGAAAAAAACCACACACCGCCCTCCTCCAATATATCAAGCGGTTGCTTACTTTGTATTTATTGGAGAGGTGGTTGAACTTTATTTCGTTTATAATTTGGAAAGAGTGTGATAGAGAAAAGAGTTTTAAGAAAGGTACTGAAAACGAATGTGCTTGTTATGACTTGTGTGTAAGGGAGACGGATATACGAATACAATATGTATTTTTGTTGGCACTGTGCGTGTGGAAAATTATTGTTGCCACTGTTGTTGTTGCTGCAGTAAAAACCTTACTGTATTCATTTACAAATTCATTCATTCGATTATTCCTCCACTCCTATGTAACATCTGATTTGATCTCTGAGATGCTAACGAAGTGCTGCATTAACTGTTTTGAAGAGTTGAGTAGCAACTCGTTGATATTTTTTATTTTTCAAGACTTCATAAAACAGAATGTTATGTTGATGATAGATAATTTTATATGTATATAAGAATTAATTGTTGTTTGTTTATTATCACATCAGTTGAGAATGGCTAGAGAAATGTGGAAAATTTTTATACATATTTATAACAGCCTGGAGTAGGTTCGTACGAAAAAAAGAACTTGGAAAAATTAAAAGGGGACGTGACAATGTCTTAAATGGCCATAATTTGAAAACTATGAGCAGCAGGAAGCTGGAATTTGCATGCTGATTGGTTTTACACTGTAAAGGTGCACTAGGCCCATATTTTGCCTAGTGAAATGAGAAATCCTTCCCTAAGTGCCCGAAATGGTCATAATGTGTAAACTATAAAGCCTAGGAAGCAGAAATTTTGCATGGTGATTGGTTGATGTACATACAGCAGCGGTCAAACAACTAGTAGTGCTGCTAAAAAGTTTAAAATCTGTTTAATGGTTTTGAGCGTAAATTTCGGGTTCAACCCGAGATTAGCTGGTCGTCTAACGTACGCACAACTTCCCTTACTTCCATATAATAGTATTTTTAACAGTTAGGAAATTAACGTAGAAAAATCTTACATAAAATCTCGTTCAATCTTTATTAAAAATCTTTATAAAAATTCTCTATCTCAATCAAAATTCCTTCGATATTATAAAAAAGTCCACTGATGAGTCCAATCTTAGGCGTTGGACGAAAAACGTTTATGGATGCCGCCTAATAACGTAAGCCGTTTCAGCATAATTATCGACAGACCATCTATTAAGAGGTAAGCCCTTAACCTTAATCTAACCGCTTTCGATTGTCTGCGACATTATTTGTGATTTGCCAATTAAACAGTTTTGTTTCGTTTGTTTTGTTTTTGTGCTGGTTCTTGATTTTTGTTTAGTTGTCCTTTGTCCCTATCCTTCAAACATGGTGTATATGAGCCGGTAGGGAAGGATTATAAACAGGTGCGTCAAAGTACGAAAACCTTTTTCTACAGCCATATTATAAAAATGGGGGTGAAGTAGAGAAGTTACCTATCTGAGTGGTGATGTTTTGTCAATTCTGCGCATGTAAAAAATTAAGCTATCCCATTTGCATGGAGTTGTTAAAACCCATAAGGATGAAAAACCTTGTAAATCAATTTGTAGCACTAAGGTTGGTATACTTATCCCATTCAAAAATGGTGAGCAATATTTTGTCACGAATCTCCCGTGACCGATTGAGCCGTTGGGGATATAGTTCCTGTAATTCAACAATTGGGTCGTATGCCGCTATGTCAGTTATGAGGTTGCTAAAGTAGCCATATCAGATATGAACGAGTATATGTCGCGAGCGTTTTGATTTATTTTGAATTGTAGAAGTATTTTTTGAGAGGGTCTAATTATGATAAAATTTTTCGTTTAGATCGCCAGTTCTTTTTTAAATGTCTAGAATTTTGTTTTAAGGAGGCCAATTTGGTTATGTTTAGAGCCAGAGTTTATCGTCAGGTGCACGGTTTACCCTAGGGCGGTTGTGATTCACCTATTCAGGCTACTTAGTTATTAGATTATTATTTAGAATTGTATAAGGAGGCACTTTTGAACAAGTTGGAGTAACCTATTTCTGGAAGTATTTAGACTTTTTTTAATTTATATGCCTCAGGCAGCATGTGGTACATTTGTTAGGAAGTTCGAAGATTTAACTGATTTTAAAATGATTATTTAGAGAAAAGAAGGCAAATAGAAGCTATGATGGAATTTTACCTAACGAAAAAATTATCTCTTTTTTTGATGCGTTATTGGTTATATACGAAACTATGTAATATTTTCCTACTTAGAAAACCTATGAAGTTGGTTGTATCTTGTAAAGTTTAAGAGATATAGGTATGAAATTAATAATTTCGAAGTTCCGAACTCTGGAACTAGGTGAGAGCGAGAAATACTTTTGTTGTTGCTGGTGTCAGTTATCATTTACGGAGGAGACAGCAGATAACCACACTCATCAGAACGATGTGTTTGCGAAAAACGAGGAGTAAAAATAAATTAGTAGATTACTACATAAAACAAATTAAATAAATAAAATAAATGAATAAATAAGATTAAATATAAATGAAATAAATAACACATACTAAATAAAAACAAAAAAGTAACATACTCGTAAATTAAACAGATGAATTATTTTATTACCGAAAGAAATTCGGAAACCAATCTTGCTCGATATGCCCTCGGAGGTGCTACAAAAAATCATCGAGGAATGTAATATTTGTGATCATAAGACCATGCGTGCTACATCGAAACAGTTGCGAGATGTATGTAGACAATGAGTTAGTGATTCACGAATTCAGAAAAGCGCTCCTTCGACAAGTAAATCTGAATTCAACCAGTTGCGAAAGTGCAGTATTGAGGGCTGCATGAATTTAATGAAAAATAGTAGGTTTTACGAAGACGTATTAATGTTTGTTGTATGGAGAGCCTTAAAATCATGCAAAGATTCTTGTGGCCTACGGAGAGCCAACCATGAAAATACAAAAAAAAATTTGGAAACCAAGCTTGCTCGATATGCCCTTGGAGGTGCTACAAAAAATCATCGAGGAGTGTAATATTTGTGATCATAAGACCATACGTGCTACATCGAAACAGTTGCGAGATGTAAACAATGAGTTAGTGATTCACGAATTCAAAAGAGCGCTCCATCGACAAGTAAATCTGAATTCAACCAGTTGCGAAAGTGCAGTATTGAGGGTTGCATGAATTTAATGAAAAATAGTAGGTTTTACGAAGACGTATTAATGTTTGTTGAATGGAGAGCCTTAAAATCATGCAAAGATTCTTCTGGCCTACGGAGAGCCAACCATGAAAATACAAAAAAAAATTTGGAAACCAAGCTTGCTCGATATGCCCTTGGAGGTGCTACAAAAAATCATCGAGGAGTGTAATATTTGTGATCATAAGACCATACGTGCTACATCGAAACAGTTGCGAGATGTAAACAATGAGTTAGTGATTCACGAATTCAAAAGAGCGCTCCATCGACAAGTAAATCTGAATTCAACCAGTTGCGAAAGTGCAGTATTGAGGGTTGCATGAATTTAATGAAAAATAGTAGGTTTTACGAAGACGTATTAATGTTTGTTGAATGGAGAGCCTTAAAATCGTGCAAAGATTCTTCTGGCCTACGGAGAGCCAACCATGAAAATACAAAAAAAAATTTGGAAACCAAGCTTGCTCGATATGCCCTTGGAGGTGCTACAAAAAATCATCGAGGAGTGTAATATTTGTGATCATAAGACCATACGTGCTCCATCGAAACAGTTGCGAGATGTAAACCATGAGTTAGTGACTCACGAATTCAAAAGAGCGCTCCATCGACAAGTAAATCTGAATTCAACCAGTTGCGAAAGTGCAGTATTGAGGGTTGCATGAATTTAATGAAAAATAGTAGGTTTTACGAAGACGTATTAATGTTTGTTGAATGGAGAGCCTTAAAATCATGCAAAGATTCTTCTGGCCTACGGAGAGCCAACCATGAAAATACAAAAAAAAATTTGGAAACCAAGCTTGCTCGATATGCCCTTGGAGGTGCTACAAAAAATCATCGAGGAGTGTAATATTTGTGATCATAAGACCATACGTGCTCCATCGAAACAGTTGCGAGATGTAAACCATGAGTTAGTGACTCACGAATTCAAAAGAGCGCTCCATCGACAAGTAAATCTGAATTCAACCAGTTGCGAAAGTGCAGTATTGAGGGTTGCATGAATTTAATGAAAAATAGTAGGTTTTACGATGATTTATTAATGTTTGTTTTCTTCTGTCTGTCTGTCAGATAAAGTAATAGATTACTAAATAAAATAAAGTAATTCACATAATATAAATGAAAAAATAACTCAAAAAAATAACATATACTAAATAAAAACAAATAATGAATATATAATGAATAGATGAATTATATACGAAAAAATTAATAAAATAACATAAATTATTAAAATGGAGAAAATTATAGGTGTTACAAAAACACAAACAACTCTATAGACATCTTTTATATGTATAGTTTGGAAGGCAGCCGTGAAGGCACAGAAAGGAAATGAGGGTGGGTTGATGTACTTCTAGCGAATGATAGTACACAAATTTAAACAAAAAACGCACATACACTTTCCAATATACACATATATAGTAAAATATAATGTGCTACTTATACTTTACGGTATACAATTTAATAAATTGTCGCCATATGTGCTGCATATTGTGCTAACGTACGTTATAATGTGCTACATAACAGGAAAGTATTAATATAATATCAATATAATATAATGTATGTATAATACATAATAATTGATATGCTAAGAATAGTGTATAATAATAATAAATAAAATTTAATAATAATAGATCGAAAAAGAAGCCATTATTTTCGGAGGAGACAGCAGATAACCACACACATCAGAAGCTGAATACATAATGAGATAGGACAATTGGAATTCGTCGCAAAACACATTGGCATTTTCAGTAACACTAGGATAAAAAATTATGATTTTGTGCAAGAAAATTTGTACTTTGCTGCAAAAAATTTGTACTTCGCCGAAAATAAATTGATTGCCTGAACGCATGAAACGTATGTTTTCGGAGATTCGTTTTCGAACATCAAAAGAAATAATTGAATATAATATATTATCTTTTTGACATGTGGAAAATATATGAGCTATTATTTTTGAAAGTGGTATAAATCAATTTTTACATGTATCGAGATATTTAAAGGTTTGAATTTGAAGTAATTTAAAAATATGGGCAAACGTTAATCAATTCGAGTGATGTTTTTAACACTATACACCTTTTAAATTTTATTATGAAATAATAATTATTGTAAAGATGTGAAACAATAAAGGATTTTTTTAGCTTCAAATGGAATTATACCAATTTCAAAAATAACATTTTTGCGATAACATTTCTGTTGTTATATTTGAAAGTGGAATAAGTAAATTTTTTCATGTATTGAGATATTTAAGGGTTTGTATTTAAATAAATTAAAAACATATTGTCAAAAGCTATTCAATTTGAGTGATGTTTTTAACACTTTTTAATTTTGTTATGAAGTAATAATAATTAAAATTATCTAAATATGTATATACCACATGCAAAAATACATACATATTACATATAACAATAGTTATAATTGGTATGTAAAACAATAAACTCATCATACCGCTTTATACAGCGGCAACATAGTAAATATGCCAAGGTTTTTGTTGTTTTCCAAATAAAAAAATTATTTTAAATGGATAACTTTCCTTCATACTAGTTTTGAAATAAATTTAATGCGGTTTGCCCCTTTTAAATCTTTTCTTAATTTAATTATGACTATTCGGAGTGGACTTATTCCACTATTTTTTTGTGATAAAAAAAAATATTTTTGTGATAACATTTTATAGTCGAAATTTTTTTGTTGACTTTGTAAAAAAATCGTACTCCATTGAATATATAATTATAAATATGGATAGAATGTTGGTTTATCTTACTAAAATTACCATGGAAATTACCATAAAATTACTGGACTTATACCACTTTCAAATATAACAGCAAATGCATAGTTGTTCTCCTTTTCACAAAAAAATTACGTATTTTGTATTGTAGATTGAATTAGAATTATGTATTGTAGATCCCGCTGGGGGACTAAAATTCCATTGCACCTACCATTTTAGATTTGGGAACTTCACCACCTCTGTTTATGTATAGTGAAATTCATATTTTAAAAGCCAATTAGAAGTTGGAAGAAATTTCCTCAAATATCCGAAGCAAAAAATATCCGTTCCAAGTAAAATAATTAATTGAAAATAACCCTAAAATTAAATGTACGCTAAGGTGGAAATGTTAAATTGTTTTTAACTTCTTTTTTTCTAGTGAGGAGTACAGAAAAGGAGTTTTAAAGTTAAACATTTTCTGGAAAAAAGTTACGATGGGAAGGAGATGCCTAAAGAATCGCCGCGTCAAACTAAATTTTTTTCCTTTCCCAACCGTACTACCGACAGCGACAGCTTAATGTAATTGTTCTTATACTGAACGTGTATATGAATTCATATATGTACATCCTACTCCATCCGTCTGTCTGTGCAAATCATAATTGCGGGGTAATATTTTGCAAGACAATTACTATTTGTCGTCATCAATTTTTCCATTGACG
This sequence comes from Myopa testacea, assembly GCA_949629155.1. Lineage (NCBI taxonomy): Eukaryota > Metazoa > Arthropoda > Insecta > Diptera > Conopidae > Myopa > Myopa testacea. The sequence continues at coordinate 10,778,053 of OX451347.1, forward strand.
ACATGTAAACTGACCGCATGAGGACAAGACAATACATTGTTTTCCAGGTAGTCGTGCAAACGATTATGACCCGAATTCTATGTTTAGTAATCTGAATAAGTTCGAACGAATTCGTATACAATATAATAAACAAGAACATTGACGACATTTTCGCCGAAGAAAAACGACATTTATATGAAAATTACGTCTATGATCACCATAGGCTTGTCTTGCACACATCAACAACGGGCCTATGTCATGTACGATTGGTCGAGAATGTCTTGGAGACAAGAAGTACTGGGTTTATATGTTATATGTAATATATCTGTGGCTACAAACCAAATCCGCTTAATTCAAGTTAGGACTGAAATGAGTGGATGACATTAAGCTTATTTTAATCTAATTCATTTATAAAAGCAGCTAAGTTAAATTTACAGAAACATAGCTTTAGAATAACAGCTTAACAACTTAATATATCCCTATATTGACGTATCATTATTGTACTACATATCCTATTGTAGTAATAGTCTAACTATACCTAAGCTTCCTAATCGGCTTCTGACTACAGAAAAAATTCTTTACTACGTTTAGCAGTTTATTTAAAACATGTATACATAAGTTAAAAGTTACATTTTAAGACAAAAATCGAATTCAACTACTTACAAACAACATTTTTTAATTAATTTTCTCTTCAACGATATCTTATTATATATTGTTTGATAATTTCAAAATGTACTTTCTTCTGTAAAATATCGAACTGTACATAAAATTTAGTAGTCAAATAAATATTCCGAATAAACTATTCGTTAAGTGGTATTTTTGTAATAAAATTTAATATTTAATACAATAAGTAAAGTATAGTTTGTATCTATATATTTATATTTGACCTTTACATATCTATATATTTGACCTTTACATTTTCTTCATTAGTTTTTTTATTACTTCCTGGTAATTTAATGCCGTTTTGTATTTTCCCCTGCAGTACTTTTGTACCATACACCTAATGGTTAACGGTGTTTTAACTTAGTGACGAAATATGTAACGCATAGAAATAGATAAGTTAGATATAGAAAAGCATATTTATTCTTGATCAGCGTCACCTCCTGAGTAGATTTAGCCATTTCCGTCCGTCCGATTTACTCATAATCACATTGCTTATTGATATACATACATACATATATTTATACCCTACACCTTAAGGTTAAGGGTATATTCACTTTGTCACGAAATGTGTAACGCATAGAGACGATAGGTATAGAAAAGTATATATATTCTTGATCAGCGTGACCTCCTGAGTCGATTTAGCCATGTCCGTACGTCAGTCTGTTAAAATCACGATCACAGGAGAACCGGTGAAGATATCGTGATGAAATTTTGCAGAAATATTGTTTCTTGTGGTGTGCCGGTTGGTATTGAAAATGGGCAAAATCGGCCCACGACCACGCCTATTTTTTATTGGAAATGTGATATCAGCGTTCGTTTTTGAGTTATGACAACAAAATTTCATTCCTGAGTATAGAGTAGAATTATATATTAATATGCCAAATAAGGGCGTGATCCGCCCACTTTTAGGTTACACAGTCAAAAAATGGTTATATGTATTGTTAAATATATAAACTTCCTGAATAAAACTTTAGATAACAACTTGTTTTCCAAAAAAACATTATTACATCAAAACTGGGTGCGCTCCGCCCACTTTTACACTACTTATGTATACAGAATAGCTCATGAAAACAAGTTTATTACCACGGATATAAAGTTTAAATTTGAACACAATAATAAAATAACTAAGCTGGTTATTTTGATTGTAATGACCACGCCTACTATTTATACAGCGGCGTAGCTAGGTCTCATGGAGCCCCAAATATTCCTACAATTCAATAAGTCACTACTTGATTTCCACAACTGTCGCCCCCGACATTGGGCCGCACAGAGTGGACCGTTACACACGCCCCACCCTAGCTTCGCCACTTTTTTCAAAACTTGTAGGTGTAGGGTGTCTAAGATTCGGCCAGGCCAAATATAGCTTTCTTACTGATTTATATATTAGTTTTATAATTTTTAAAAAGTAATGATATATATGTATATTATATATGTATGTATATAGGAGAAAAGAATGGTGTCGGCTTCTGGACGTGTCGGACAAACATCTACTATTTGCATGTTGGAACATGACACTTTGGAAAATATGGTTTGCCTTAAGAAGCTGCGTAAACAAGATATACCGGACATAAATCTTTACGTGCGTCTACTATTTCCATGTTCAAGACACTTTTCGGAAAATATGGAAGTCTGTGAAGTTGGCACCTCATTTTTTAAAAAGTTCACTAGTTTTTGGAGTTCTGATTGCACCCCAAACAGTTCTGGAGTTCTCTACCAGTTTCGGAAATAGTTCTGGCGAATTAAGCAAAAAAAAGTAATTTTAAAATTTGGGGTGCTAACTTCACAAGTTGAAATATGAAAATCGGCGATAAATCTTAAACTATAATTGATAGAATTATGGTGGTGTACAATATTCTATAGAACTATGAGGGTGCTATCCAGAACTCTAAAAAAAATTTTTTTTTTTAATTTAAAACATTTTTTAAAAAATTTGTTTTTAGAGTTCCCGATAGCACTCACAGATATATTCTGATATATCTGTGATATATAAATTTCAACGACAGTTCTACAAAAATAAGACCCAAAAACATGAATGTGAAAAAAAAATATCAAAAACGGCCATAACTATTTAAAAATACTGGAGATAGGGCATAAAGTCACTAGAACAAATCTTGGCTAAGGTGTAGTTTAGTGGACTGGCGCAGTCCACTAAAAATGTAAAATGTAAATGTAAAAAATCTCAAATTTCAAATAGCGATATCTCCTAAACTATAAGGTTTAACAGTAAAAAATTCTATAGTCTATATTTTATATTATATATGGTCTATATTTTAAGTCATAATCCTTTTTTGATTTTAACAAGTATTTATGGAGATAATTTAGTTTTAAGAAAAAATAGTGGAGGTTGTATTAAAAAATTTTTTTTTTCTCTTTTATGATAAATAAGGTATATATTAAATTCAGGTTTCTTAGAGCCCATAACCTCCCCTTTCCAACGGTATATAACATGATAGAGTATCTCCCACAGTTTCGATCACTTTTAATGAAATATTCAAAATTAGTGTTCGGTGGATATCCAAACACGCATCTTAGACTTGACTAAAGGAAACCTTAGCGCGTATTGTTTAGTATTTAATATATAAAATTTAAAACATTTTTTGAGCGTAGACCAGATGTAGGGTACCAATTTACTTTTGCAAATCTTCAGAACTCTTGCAGTACTACTCAGAACGGATCAGTCAAATTTTTGGATTACTTCGATATCAAATAATTATTTTAAAATTCTAGTTTGTAAATCGTAAACACCTTGTGAAAATTTCAAATACATAGTCGCGGCTGTTGTTTGGCACAAACGCTTGCGAAGTTCCAAGGAATGATATTGTTGAGCGAACGAAAAATCTCCGTTATCCGCACTGCTCACGCATTGTTTTTTCTCGAAAATCCAAAAATTTTGTTGGAGTTCTGAATAGCACCCCCAGAGTTCTGAAGATTTGGTTTAGTGACTTTATGCCCTATATCCAGTATTTAAATATGTTGGAAATATCTCAATCTACAACTCTCACTACAATTTATTTGTAGTTACTTCTTCATAATAAATGTAGTTGCCCTAGATTTATTGTATCATTGAATATTGTATATGAAATTATTTTTCTCTGTCTTCAATAAAAAATCGTTCAGAAAACATCGAAACTGTTTTCTTCAAAAGGTTATGGGCCCAGCACGCTTCCACTGCGCCAATAGAAAAAAGGAGAAACACGCGAATTTGAACACGAATATAAACGGCGGAATATTTTGCGCATAAAAATGAGTTTCAACAGTGTTCGAATTGATCCATTAGGAAAGGACAATTTCGACACATGGAAGATACAAGTCCAGGCGCTGCTTGTGAAGACCAACACTTGGAAATATGTCTGCGGAGCATTGCCCAAACCTACAACGTCCGCAGATGCAATCGAAAAATGGGAATCTGAGGACGCATAAGCCAAATCGGATTTAATCCTGTCCATTTCTCCAGCCGAATTGAGACAAATCAAGAACTGCAAGACATCCAAGGACATCTGGAAGAAGCTGCATGATATATATCAGTCTACAGGTCCAGCACGAAAAGCAAGTATCCTAAAATCACTTATTTTGCTAAAAATGAAAAACGGAGACGACATGCGAAACCACATACAGAACTTTTTCAATATAGTGAACAAGATAAACGAAATGGATATGAAAGTAATGGATGATTTACTTACAATCCTGCTCCTATATAGTATTCCCGATGAATACGAATCTTTTCGTATCGCAATTGAATCTCAGGAAAAATTGCTCTCTCCTGAAGCCCTTAAAATAAAGCTGGTAGAAGAATTTGAATCCCGAAAGCGGTATCAAACCGATACTACAACCGAAGCAATGTTTGTTAAAGGAAATACCATTCAAAGCAAGTTTAAGAGCGACAACGAAAGAGAATTGGGAAGAGGGCCAAATAGTCAGCGCTCATCAGCTGAGAAAAGCCAAGAACGCTTCAAATTTACGTGCCATGCATGCAGAAAAATAGGACATAAAGCTAAAGAGTGCAAATCTAAGCATTTTTCAAGCAACAAACCGAAGAAACACAACTCGAAATGCCACGAATCAATGAAGTCCGAAGTATGGTGTTTGGACTCAGGAGCCTCATCATATATGTGCGCAAGGTATACTAAATTTGAGGATCTGGAAACTGCGAAGGCAACCGTCCTAAATTTAGCCAACAATGAAAGCACGAAGATCGAGGGAAGCGGCGTCGTCAAAATCAACACAAAGGACGGCTATACCATAAGATTGGAAAACACACTGTATGTTCCAGATCTTCGATCAAATCTACTGTCAGTAGCAAAAATGACTCAGGCCGGTTTTAAAGTAATTTTCACAAATGAAGAAGCTGTAGTAATAAATCCAAAATCGGGAGAAAAATTACTAACTGCCCATCGAAGTAAAGACCTATACCATGTAGAAGAATCCTCTGAAGAGTGTAAAAGTGCCCAAGTATCTACATTAAAGGAGTGGCACGAACGATTTGGACACTTAAACGAAAGGGACCTGAAGGACATCGTCAAAAATGGAAAAGTACTTGGTGTAAAAGTGACTAAATACGAAAACTTACCTGTATGCGAAGTATGCGTCAAGGGAAAGCAAGCTCAAAAGCCTTTCCCCAATTCATCTACGAAATCCACTCACCTTCTAGAGTTAGTCCATACGGATGTATGTGGCCCAATGCGGGTCAACTTCATAGGTGGATCGCGCTACTTCCTGACGTTTATTGATGACAAATCAAGGTGGTGTGAAGTGCATTTTATCAAAAATAAAAGCGAAGTTCTAGAGAAGTTCATGGAATATAAGAATTTTGTGGAAAAGAAGACTGGTCGGAAAATCCAAAATTTGAGATCAGACAATGGAACGGAATACACTAACAGAAATTTCGAAAAGTTCCTCAAAGAAGAAGGCATTCGACATGAACTTACGGTAGAATATACACCACAACAGAACGGAACAGCTGAAAGAAAAAATCGAACACTTGTTGAAATGGCTCGATGTATGATGATTCAATCTGGCCTATCTGCAAAGTTTTGGGCTGAAGCAGTACTAACGGCGAATCATATACGAAATAGATGCCCATCGCGTACTTTAAATGGCGAAACCCCATTTAAGATATGGGTGCAAAGGATCCCAGTTGTAAGCTATTTCCGAAAGTTTGGTACAATAGCTTATATGCTAAACAAGAAGCAAGGAAAAGGAAAGTTCGAATCGAAGTCGACCAAGTGCACTTTCATCGGATATTCAATCCAGTCAAAGGCATATCGACTTTGGGATCCTGTCGGGAGACGGATACTGCGAAGCAGAGATGTAGTTTTTACAAATGCATATGCATATGAAGAAAACTTTACCGAATTTATTGCTGACGAGTACCGGAAAGGACAGGAAGGATATATCGAAAGCCATATTGAAATCAAATCATCAAACGAATTGTCAAACATCGAAATTCACGAAGAAACTCCCGAGCCTGAATACGAAGAACCAGCAATCGAACATGTAGAATCTGAAAGCGATGAATACGAAGAACCAGCAATCGAACATGTAGAATCTGAAAGCGAAGAAGCTGAAGTATTTTCTACACCAACCATTTGGAAGAGGGGCCGGGGAAGACTTAAACGACTTCTAACTGGAAAAGTAGGACGGCCAAAGAAATTATATCATCTGCAACAAGAAAAAGCTGAAAGCAGAAGGGAAGATAGCAACAATTTTGCTGGTTTATCACAAGAAGATGATCCTCAAACACCATCAGAAGCATTTCAAACACCTGAAGCTGGCGAATGGAAGATAGCAATGCGAACCGAGTATGATGCTTTAATCCATAATAATACCTGGGAAGTCATTGATTGTCAAAATGGTCAAAAATTAATCGAATCAAAATGGGTGCTAAGAACTAAATACAAAGCAGATGGATCAATCGAAAAACGAAAAGCGCGGCTAGTAGCAAAAGGTTTCACGCAAATTCCTGGCGTAGATTTCAATGAAACTGTTGCTCCTGTAGCGAGAATAGGTTCAATCCGTCTTGTAATGGCACTGGCGGTGGAAATGGGCCTCGAAATACATCAACTGGATTTCGTAAGTGCTTATTTGAATGGCCATATTGAGGAAGAAATTTTTATGCGAATTCCAAGTGAATTTAATAAAATACTTGGGAAAGAGGAGTTGCAAAATTATAATGGAAATAAGGTCTTATCGCTTAAAAAGGCTCTATATGGTTTAAAACAATCCGGAAGACAATGGTATAAGAAATTAGACGAGAGACTTAAGCAACTAGAGCTTAAACCGCTGACAGCAGATCCCTGTATTTACATGCGAAAGGAAGAAGAAAAAATACTGATTCTTATAATTTACGTCGACGATATTATTGTGGCATCAAATGAGCGAAAGTGGTTACAAGCAGTCAAGAAAGATTTGGCAGTCTTTCGAGATGAAGGATCTTGGACTTCTCAATTTTTGTCTTGGAATTCAGTTCAAGCAAAATATGAAAAACAATGAAATCGCCATGTCTCAGAGAAAGTACACTCAGCAAATTCTGAATCGTTTTAATATGGAATCATGCAAAACAGTTTCTACACCAATGGATTGCAGTATAAAAATGTCGAAAGAAATGTGTCCAGCAACCGAGGAAGAACGAAAAGAAGTCGAAAAACTGCCATACCAGAATTTAATTGGTTCTCTGATGTACTTAGCTGTTTCGACGATACCTGATATTGCACATGCTGTTAGTGTTCTAAGCCAATTTAACACAAATTACGGAAAACAGCATTGGATTGCCGCTAAAAGAGTGTTAAGATATTTAAAAGGTACACAAGATTTTGGTTTAGTATATAGAAAGATAGGAAAGCAGCTAACAGGTTACGTGGATGCTGATTGGGGTTCAAATTTAGATGACAGAAGATCGTACAGGATATATATTTATCTTTGCAAATGCAGCCATTAGTTGGGAATCGCGAAAGCAAAGAACAGTCGCCATGTCCAGTACTGAAGCTGAATATATGTCAATTTCCGAGTCAACAAAGGAAGCTATTCACTTGAGACGTTTCGTAGCAGAAATTTTGGGTCCACAACGGAAAACAACAATTTTTAATGATAATCAAGGTGCAGGACTTCTCAGTAAGAATCCTGTATTCCATAGCAGAACAAAGCATATTGACATCCGGCACCATTTCGTAAGAGAATCCATAGAGAGAGGCGATATTGAAATTATGTATTTATCAACGAAAGAAATGCCTGCTGATTTTCTAACGAAAGGTGTACCAGCAATTAAAATTAATAATTGTTTAAATAATATTGGTTTAATTCAGATATAATTTATTTTTCATTACACATAACATCCAGTAGTGTGAGATTTAGCTTGAGGGGAAGTGTTGGAAATATCTCAATCTACAACTTTCACTACAATTTACTTGTAGTTACTTGTTCATAATAAATGTAGTTGCCCTAGATTTATTGTATCATTGAATATTGTATATGAAATTATTTTTCTCTGTCTTCAATAAAAAATCGTTCAGAAAACATCGAAACAGTTTTCTTCAAAAAAATAGTTATGGCCGTTTTTGATAATTTTTTTTAGAAAATTGCTATGTCCAGAAACAATATCTGAAAATCCATAAATTTTATTACAGTTCTGGGCAGTACTGCAAGAGTTCTGAAGATTTGCAGAAGTAAATTGGTACCCTCCATCCGGTCTACGCTCCAAAAATCTTTTTTTCTCCGAAATCCAAAAATTTTGTTGGAGTTCTGAATAGCTTAGTTCTGAAGATTTGGTTTAGCGACTTTATGCCCTCTCTCCAGTATTTAAATAGTTATGGCCGATTGTTGTTACGTGAACCCCAGTTGTGTTCTCTGCGGCCACGGCTTGACTAACTGCCCCAGCTAGCTCTCTTGCAGGGCGGAGTTGCTGACCCGTCAAGCAAAAAGCACGGACAATTTTTATTAAGACTTAGAATTTTATTTTCGAAAGCAAACCAAAAAAAAAGTGCTGAAAGTTTAAACCTTATGTTAAAGTTTTTTTTAAAGAGGTGGGCGAAAAAGAATTTAAGGAAGTTATCGTGGCGAAGGTGTCACTAGAGAAAAGCAGAAGGCGCCACAAAGAATTATAGGAAAGCGTCCAACGGCTACCACCAACCGCATGCCTGATAGGTTCCAACGAAGCTCCGGATAGTGATCCAGCGACGCAAAAGAACACCTAGAGACTTCACCGCATCTGAAACGAAGAAAAGAGAACCTAATATCGAGGTATTCATAGATAGGCAAACAAATTCTAAAATTTCACACTTACCAAGCCGCCAAATACAAGTACCTACAAATAAACAAAAATCATACCAACCATAGAACACAGGGTGGGGAAAATTTGCGCGCAGTGCTTGAATCACCAAAACAGTGCAAATTTTGCCATAAATAATCATCACTCGGTTCCAAGTAGATATGCGACATCAGCTTAAAATTGATATTATTATATAGATATTAATTATTAATTAATTATTTGAGTCATAGTATTTTTTGTAATGCAATTTTCGTATCACGTCCATATAGTAAGCATATAAATCCTACGAACATCGTGTAGTTTAGCGTATAATATTTCGTATTTCTAAGTGTGTAAAATATAAATTTGTTATTATTGGTTTACGTATATGTAACCTTAACCAGGATTTTGAGACCCTCGTGTAATTCACGCTGCGAAAAGTAAGGGGGCAACGTCGATGATTACGTCGCCAACTTTAGGGTAATCAAACCACTTCGGTGAGCTCTCCTAAGTAGGAAATAAAGGGGGTCAGTTTTTCAACGTACTCGTGGTTCGGACAGTGGCAACTTCACGCCCACTCCCCCGGGAATTCAATCCTCCTGGAAAAGGAAAATTTTTCATTATAAATGTAATAAATATAAAACCTTAATTAGAGATAAAATTTTGTACTAGGTAATAACTAATAATTGTAATAAAGATAAGGAATATGCATAACTAAGCGTTCATATTGGTGAGGAGGAAAAGGGGAACATGGAAGGGTGGGTTAAACAGGACGAACCATCAGAGGGTAGGTGAGGCAGAAGTGAAACAAAATATGAGAATATGAGTTTTAAATATGAGTTATTGTTACACCCCTGCGGACGGCTTGACGGGTCAGCAACTCCGCCCTGCAAGAGAGCTAGCTGGGGCAGTTAGTCAAGCCGTGGCCGCAGAGAACACAACTGGGGTTCACGTAACAATATGGCGCCCAATCAAAAGGCTCGGCTGAGCGGTTTCTTCTCGACAGGGCCTCCAAACCATGACGGCTTGAGCTGGCAATGCGGCCAAGCTCAATTGCGCATGCAATTGGAGGCGCTGCTGACAAGAAACCGCAGACCGAAGTGTTTAGTTTTTTTTAGTTAATTTAGAGCGACGCCATAGCAATATGGCGCACGAAAGGAAAGCAAGCCTTGTGGTTCCTTCTTAGCAGAGTTCCCAAGCAGGACGGCTTGGACCGGCCAAGCAGCCTAGTCCAATTGCGCATGCCAAGGGAGCGCTGCTGACAAGCAACCACAGGCCGGAAAAGAAGAAGTAAAGCGGTTTTTCCTCGACAGGGGCTCCGAAGTCTGGTGACTTGGAAGGGCTAATTAGCCAGGTCCAAATGCACAGACACAGGAGTCACTGCCGATGAATAACCGCAAGGTGATGCGAAAGTAAAATGGCGTGTGTTCGGATGATCATTCGCCGAGTTTCGTAGTAGTGGTGACTTAACTAGGCATAACAAATCAGTTTTAATAGCACCGGAATTGCGGGATACCGCGAATGACCAACCGACGTTTAGAAATACCATAAATGTGAATTACAGTGTTCATATCTGCAGCTGACCTTGCTCTTCCGAAATTTTGGTGACTTGTAGTGAGCCACAAATTGAAAATACAATTGCACCAAATTAAATGGAAAGATAATCGGAGGAACAAGATGCAGCTTGCAGAGATGAATGTAGAACCAGAAAGAGTGTTAACTTCGGCCTGGCCGAAGTTCATATACCCTACACACGTTTACTTAAAAATTAGGTGTGGCAATCGTCTAATTTGTTTCCTTTTCAATCTCAAATAGCCTGTGACGAATATTCATGCCAAATTTGATGAAAAGATCTCTATTCGTTCTCCTGTAATCGAGTTTTATTTAATTAGTGGGCGGACCACGCCCATTTTTGGTAGTCTGTTTTGGTCAAAGATAGTTGATTTGTGAATAAAATTTCAACCTCAAATTCATATTACGAGCTGATAAATTGAGCTATAAGCATGGATGAGTTTATATTCACTATAAAAAGTAGGCGTGGTAATGGTCCGATTTTGCCCATTTTCAATAGCGATGAGTTTCTGATGATAAATAATATTCATGCCAAATTTGATGAAAATATCTCTATTCGTTCTCCTGTAATCGAGTTTTATTTAATTAGTGGGCGGACCACGCCCATTTTTGGTGATCTGTTTTGGTCAGAGACAATGGACTTCTGGACAAAATTTCAACCCCAAATTCGTTCTACAAGCTAAGAAACTTTGCTATTAGCATGGATGAATTTATATTCACTATAAAAAGTAGGCGTGGTAATGGTCCGATTTTGCCCATTTTCAATAGCGATGAGTTTCTAGCGATAGACAATATTCGTGCCAAGTTTCATGAAGATATCTCTATTCGTTCTCTTGTAATCGTGATTTCCACAGACAGACAGACAGACAGACAGACAGACAGACGGACATGGCTAAATCGACTCAGGAGGTCACGCTGATCAAGAATATATATACTTTTCTATACCTGTCACGCCTCCTTTAATGCGTTACAAACGGAAGCAGTAAGTGAATATACCCTATTCACTTCGTGTGTAGGGTATAAAAATGTTGAAATGATTTGTTGGTAAGAAAGCTAAAGGCTGATGACTTGGAACGCTCCATGAGTCAAATCCAATAGCAGCAGCTAGTAGGAGCGCAAGTAGCATCACTAAGAGTAGATGTAGCAGTGGTGCCCTCTGATGACAAACGCGAAAGCAAAACACGATCGTTCGAAATTAGTCCTAGTGTAATTAATTAAACCCGGAATCCATGTTCTGCAGATCCTCCCCGCTGCATTTCTGAAAAATAAATTCGAATATAAATTTCATATATAAGTATTAATTGTTTGTATTTTATTACCTTAATGTTTTCACATAATTAAACTTACACATTACGATACACGCAGCGGTAATCATTTGAGTTAGTTTTTTTTTAAATATTCATCACATAAAAGTGATCAATTATTTGTTAGGTGTTGGTAAAAGTGTCATTTAAATTGCATTTCTTTAATTAGTTATTCAATATTTTATTTAATTATTTATTTAATCATTTATTTATAATATAACAATTACTGTACAATCCCACGGTTTAGGTGTTCATCTATATTATTTATTTGTCGTTATAGTATTGATCGTATTTAAAGGTGATAGTTTAAAATAGATTTTCATATTATTTTAAATCAATTATAGCGTAATCATATTTAAATACCCGAAATTTTAGCAATCAAGTGAACCGACAGCTATAGTAGTGCACCCTTGTATATTCCAATAGTTAATGGTTTGTTAATAATCACATCCGAGTTTGTTAGATCATAGTTTTGATTGTTTTGTTTTATTCTCGCAACGCTTCGTGTACATGTGGTAGAAGTTAAGTGATGAATAGGATCGAACAAAGGGAAATTTATAAGAAACTGTGCCATAAAAGAAAGCACGTACAATTCGACTTAAATCGCTCATCGCCACAGCTTAAACATATCAAAGAAAATACACCTCTCAAAAGAATGGATATGTCTATAAAACCAGGTCAGGAAGACATGTCAGATCGCGAAGCGCAATTTTTTGATTTGTCCGAAACAATTATTTCAAACGTTAGACCCAAGAATCCTTCGATCAATATGGCAGCAACAGCTGCCGACGTCCGTCCGAATAACGATTTGCAGGAGCAAGGAGCCACACCAAAGTCCAGCACATATAGTAGGTCCCAAGTAGATTTGTCGTTACCGCCGCGCGTAAGTGCTGATGAAGCAAGGTACCATTCTAAAGAAAATAGGGAAGTCGAAGATACACATATGACCGACATGGTGACGCGACTTGAATCATCCTTAAATGAAGCAATAAAGGTAAGGGTTCAAGAAGGTATTCAGACAGATTTGGAACAGATGAGAAAAGAAATTGTGGGAATGTTAAATCCATATGTAAGTCATCAACAGGAGAAAACACCAATGAGAGCTAGCTGGTGCAGTTAGTCAAGCCGTGGCCGCAGAGAACACAACTGGGGTTCACGTAACATTGTTTTAAAAAATGTTTTAAATTTAAAAAAAAAAAATTTTACAATTCCGTAATTTTTTTAGAGTTCTGGCACCCCCATAGTTCTATAGAATATTGTACTACACCATAATTCTATCAATTATAGTTTAAGATTTATGGCCGATTTTCATATTTCAAAATGTGAAGTTAGCACCCCAAATTTTGAAATTACTTTTTTTGGCTTAATTCGCCAGAACTATTTCCGAAACTGGTAGAGAACTCCAGAACTATTTATGGTGCAATCAGAACTCCAAAAAAAAGTGAACTTTTTAAAGGTGCCAACTTCACAGACATGATATAAATCTTTACGTGGATTCAATATCTAATACAGAAGAAGATATTAGTTTAGGTTCTAAAAATATGGACTTTTTCATTTAGATGGGCCGCAAGTGTTTCCGTCCGTAAATGTTTTTTGACGTAATTTCCCACCAATGACTACTCTTTGCCTACGCATTCGGAGAACTCATTTGGATTTATAAATTTCGAGCTAGATTTAGTTAGTCCGAATCTCATAACGGGCAACACAGCAGGCATTCAGAATATTCTGGTACCACACTAGTAGCTGAACTCCTAGAAAACGAAAACTTATCAAAAATTGAAATGAAAACATCTTTTGGCCATTAAAGACAAAAAAATCAAACAGCTAAGGGAAGAATATTTTAAACTCAAACAATTAAATTTGCAGTTTTCAAGAAGTTCGGTTGAAATTAAAAACTGTAAATAATTTTCGGCGATTTAATAGAAATAGTGGTCCTAAGAAATAATTTAAAAAAGCAGATTTCAAAATTTAAAGGGTCGTAGATACGACAGCCATTTTAACATTGTTTCGTTAGGTGTCCTTTTTCTTTCTCGGAAAACCTAACCTATCGGTATTTAGAAACCGTTTTAGTTTTTCCAAACGAAAAAACCCTACAAAGATTTGTGTCTAAATTGCCAAAGTCTCCATGCTGCACCAATAGTAGTCTTAGACTATTGCAGTGACGTAGCCTTGGTTTTACTGAAGAGCAATAGTTTGTGTCAATTTGTTGCGATGAAGTGTCGTTAAAAATTTATCTTTAGTACAATCGGCATGAGGACAAGATTGTTGGTCTAGAAGGCTTTGGTGATGAAAACCGTTCTTCTAGAGTGACCAATAGTGTTATGACAATAATGGTTCAAGGTATTGGTGGGATGACTTGGAAACAGTCACTAGATTACTTTTTTCCCATGGCCCATGTAAGGGGGATATTATAAAAGATACGCATTTGAGGCAATAGATCAACTGCAATCAATTGGTTTATATCCTTGTCACTTTGTATGCGACCAAGGATCCAATTTTTATCTATTTAGAGTTGAAGGAATAACTGAAGATCATCCTTACTTTCTGGTGAATGACAGCAAAATTATTTTTTTTTTTGACACACCGCACTTATTAAAAAGTACTCGGAATTGCATCTCTAATCCTAAGAATAAAATCCTTTGTGCTCATAAGCTTACTTCTTCCCATATTTACCCAACACTTTCGACAAAATGAAGGTTAGCTTAGCAGCACAATTCTTTAGCAATACAGTTGCTTCTGAATTCGCTATACAGCTCCGCTGCCTTTGATAGATTTAAATTTTTGGACGTCCGAACTAAATCTAAGCATGTTTATTCCCATTCTCAAGAGCAGAGAGGCTTCCTTAAAGAAGCAATTCTTCTCACTTCTATTAAAATTACTGACTATGGAGGTTCGGACATTAAAACCTCATTTTCTTTTATTAAAGAGTGGTTGACAAATATACTAGTTTAGTGCATTTATGGGAATACTTAGCCAGCGAAGGTTTCTCTTATTTAAAAACTAGACTTTGCCAGGACGACTTAAAACATTTTTTGGTCAAATAAGAAGGGTGGTGGTAATTCTTGCCGGGATACACCTCAGATATTTACTAACCTTTTTCAAGAGCGGTGTTGGTTACATTACATAAGCGTTGTATCCAAACGCAATTGTGAACCCATGAACGATTTAGGTTTACACCCAATAGAAACTCGAAATTAAGTTTTCCGAACCGTTTGCAATGACGCATTAATTTTGGACCACTCATGGCAACATTTCCAAAGTCTGCCAAAATCAGAGTTGTCTTTAGCGAGCAGCTTACCCATAGATATAAATACAGATGAAGCTAATTTCCTCCGAAAGAATGCTTTAGCATACGTTTCTGGTTGGCTTTCTTTAAGATTTCATAACCAACATAACTGCCAGATACAGACAAAGGAACCCAATTTCAAAAACATAATTTTGTGCATAAAGCACTTTTAAGTGTGTGGGCTGATCTTCATATCCCCATGCCATACATTCCCTTTTCTAGTCAATGCCCTTTAACTACTCAGTAAATTATAATTAATATAAACCTTTATAAAGGTTTTTATAATGGACCTTGTTTAATGTTTTCTTCTGTATCAGACATTTATTGCAATTAACTAATATAAAGCTTGTTTTAATTATTTTCTTTGTTCCTAGATTCCTTCATATTCACTGAATGATTTATTTCATTATCATCAAGAATTTGTAACGCGCTGCAACGCAAACCTCCTGGGTTGGATGGAAATCCGTTATTTAAATATGCATGTTATACTTTTTATTATTAATATACTATTTAATTTATTTATTTTATATATAATTTATTTATTCAATTAATACAAAATAAATAACTAAAACAAAGTCATTTCGATTATGAATAATTTATCTTTTTATTTAAATAAAAACTATTAATGAATATATCAGGGTTCGGAATATATCCCTCAAACGAACAACTTTTTTTATATCCCTCACAAAAAAACGATCACAAAAGATGAAAATCTGTTTTGACTCATGAGCGATTTTTATTTTTTCATCTTCGTTCAAAAAAATAAATATCGCTCACGATGAAAATAATTTCGATCTTCCAACAAAACTATCACTTGGGATGAAAAAAATTCTTATCTTCAAATATTTCGATCCCTCAAGTTGAAAAAACTGCGTTTGTTGACGAATAGCGATCGCAGAAGATGAGAAAACTTCGGCTTTCGTACCAAAACGATCTTCGGTGATGAAAAAAAGGCTGCGCAGGCAAAGAATCGATCTTTGAAGATGAAAATAATTTCGACGCAGGATCGAAAAAAGCAGCGGAACAGAGTTGAATAGCATGTGTTTTGTTGGTGTTTGGATGGTTCGCTTCGCGGCAGAGACAACTGCTTGAGAATGAAGTGTTGTTTGTGTTTTGTATGAATATGTTTTTGTTGGATTTGGTACACGATGATTAAAAATTAATTTTACATGGTGTGGGATTTGAGGGAAAGTTGTGGAAGTAAATACGTAAAATATTAATATGTAAAAATATTAATAAGTAAATTGTTATCTACTATAAGTAATTCTAATATATTTTATACATATTCCTATTACAAATTTTTATTATGAATTATGTATGTATTGGGTAATGTATTAGAAAAACATTAATTGACATTCGTCAATTTTATTATCCGTCGCGACGGACATTTGAAGCATGAATTCCAACACTTCTTCCTTTATAAAATTTGTTACCTGTTGGCCCTCTAAAAATCAATCCTTTTTCATTCCAAAAGTAATTATTAACAAGGCCGATATACAAATTTACCTTCCATACATGTCCATATGTATTCAAATACCTACCTGAAAAATTTATTGCATATATTCCGAACGAACTCGCAGAAAGGGTTGAGGTAGGAATTTTTGCACTTGCTTTACGTTTTATATGCTGGACATGGCCAAAAAAATGGAAGGATATTCATATATTCTACAACTTTCCCTCACACGCCACACCATGTAAAATTAATTTTTAATCATCGTGTACCAAATCCAACAAAAACATATTCATACAAAACACAAACAACACTTCATTCTCAAGCAGTTGTCTCTGCCGCGAAGCGAACCATCCAAACACCAACAAAACACATGCTATTCAACTCTGTTCCGCTGCTTTTTTCGATCCTGCGTCGAAATTATTTTCATCTTCAAAGATCGATTCTTTGCCTGCGCAGCCTTTTTTTCATCACCGAAGATCGTTTTGGTACGAAAGCCGAAGTTTTTTCATCGTCTGTGATCGCTATTCGTCAACAAACGCAGTTTTTTCAAATTGAGGGATCGAAATATTTGAAGATAAGAATTTTTTTCATCCCAAGTGATAGTTTTGTTGGAAGATCGAAACTATTTTGAACGTGAGCGATATGTATTTTTTTGAACGAAGATGAAAAAAGATATTTATCAGTGAGGATGGAAATATTTTTATCTTCAGTGAGGGATATAAATTGAGCGATATAAAAAAGAAACGTTTTCCGAACCCTGGAATATATGTATGTATACTAAATAGATGAATTATATACGTAAAAAATTAATAAAATAATATAAATTATTATAATGGAGGAAAATATAGGTGTTACAAAAACACAAACAACTAAATAGATATCGTCTATATGTATAAATTAAAAGGCAGCCGTGAAGGCACAGAAAGGCTACCTCTTGGTAGCCTACCTGTGCTACATACATACACATATGTATATAGTAAAATATAAAATATAATAGCTACATACACATAATGTAAAATATAATGTGCAACTTATACTTTATAGTATACAATTTAATAAATTATGTCGCTATATGTGCTGCATATTGTGCTACCCTACATTATAATGTGTTACATAACAGGAAAGTATTAATATAATATCAATATAATATAATGTATGTATAATACATAATAATTGATATGCTAAGAATAGTGTATAATAATAATAAATAATTGAATAATAATAGATAGAAAAAGTATAGTCGTTATTTACTAAGGAGACAGCACACATCAGATGCTGAATACATTCTAACTGATTGCATTTTAACTACTGTGAGCAGCGCAATGTTACCACCGAAAAACGAAGATTAAAAGTAAATTAGTAGATTACTAAATTAAATAAATTAAATGATAAAAAATAAAATAAATGAAAAAATAAATTCAAATAAATAATGTAGTATAAATAAAATAAATAAATAAAATAAGTAATATATACTAAATAGAAACAAGTAGTATATTCTTAAATTAAATAGATGAATTATATACAAAAGTAAATTATATATGTAAGTAAAAAATAAATAAAATAAATTAAACCTGTTAAACTCCCAGGGCCTTCTCGTGAGGAGTTTAAATGAATGGAAGAAGGTAATTAATTATCGTTTTAATTGTCACATTTGCACTTACATACTATGTACATATGTTTAAAATTATAGATTTGGAGAAACTTAAAAGCACACACTAAAAATAATCTGGCACAAGTGCATGCATGGAGATTATTAAATGGTCTTCAACAACTGCTCACATATTTTCAATATCCTTATACTCTGTGCTTGTCTCGGATGAAAAGGTGTCTCTCGGTGTTCCTGTACATTGCTGTGTCACCATTTCGAGATTCGTTCGAGCTTATAAGAAATGCAATTAAATCAGCAGAATTTTGAAAAAATCTCAGGGATTGAATACCTCTCGGTTTTCTTTTTGTGATTTCCTTACACCGACAAATCGTCTCCAAATTTTAACTTCACCTTTTTTTAAAAAATTTTAAACTTTACTCTTAAAATGTTAGTTTAATTTTTCAAGCTAGAATGGGACTGTTTTTCTAAATTTTCGCTAAAAACATTTTCCTATATCGGTTTTCCATTCCTCCTTAAAAACTTCGATAAAATTCGTGTACATAAAATATTTATTTACAAAAGTTGTACGGAATATTATAGTACATTTATTTTTGCATTTTCTGTTTCATAACAGGAGCTCATAATGGTGTAGGCAGCAGTCCTTCTTGTCCTGTTCGACAGTAATTCCTGTTTCATTAACAAACAAGTACATACATATGTATGTACATATATTTGGTACTGATCAGTTTATATTTTCACCAATACTGCTACTATGCCACCATACTACATGAAAACTGATTTTCTTTTACGGACTACTTAAAAAAATATATGTAGCTCAAAATTATAGAAAAGGGGAATTCGATTAATATAAGAATAAATAGTTCTTGCAGCGTGAAGTTATGGAATTAGCCCAAGCTTCATCCATTGTTAGATCCTCACTACGCTGTTTTAATCTCTTGGGTCGGTTCAACACGATTGCTTCTTTTGGGTATTTTCATCGGTTATACCCATTCTTCCATTGAAATTTATTCCTTTAACAAAACAGAGACACTAAAATATATGAAACACACATAATTAAATTTCTTTCATAATATCGATTTTTCTTCGTCTTTATTAATGTGTTTCTGTTATGGTTTTGTATTTTATATTTTGTATATATGTATATATAGATGTATATGTACATATATATTGTATTATCATATAATATTTTCATCTTCTATTTCACTTTTTCATACATTTTTTAAATTTTTAGTATGTTTCTGTTTCTTCTTTATTCCATTACAACGTTTATTTTTCACTTAAATAATTTTTAAAATTAAATTTTATGGTATTTCTTTAATAATAATCATAATTATAATAGTAAAAATCAATACAATAAGGATTCATATTATCGTTTATTTGATTTTTTTAATAAAAAATGGTAAAATATTTTTAATGATACTTTAAATTGATGCTTTTTAAGCTTTTTTATTTTTTGCTTATAGCTTCTTTTTCAATTATTAGCTGCTTTTTTAAGCTTTTTAAGCTTTCTCATTTTTAGTTTATTTTTTAACTTTAACCTTTTGCCATTCTATTTTATGCAATTTCAATTGCATTCGATCATGTTTAAGTGTATTTTCAGTGTATTCAAAGAGAAAATAAGTTGACTTATGAAATGATTATGTTGTGAGTTTTATAAATACACATGTACGAAAAAAGCTTTGCTTGCTTTTTTTTTCTTAACTCATTAATTACGTAAGATTCCTCGTGTAGCTTCGAGAATATAGTAAGTATGTGTATAATGTAATGTAACTTATCAGATTTTGCTTTCAGTTGTTGTTGTTGGTGGTGATTATAATTTGTAATGGGAGAGATTGAATGGGATCACTTGGACCCATGTAATATTACATGGCATTTATACGGTTATAGTGCTTCAATACAGCTCGTCTATATACACGCTCGGTACAAATACTATATACATACATAGAACGCACACACATATATACACTTATACGAACATATGTGTGTGTGTTTGTATTTCTCTCGTTCTCCTTAGAAGATTACAAAAAAGTTACCTTCTAGGTTAAGGTTACGACGAAAAGGTACTCAAATACAAGTGATTTAGGTGAACGCAAAATACCATCAGATATCCTAAGGTCAAAGATCAACACATCAACAAACAGTTAAATAAACACTAAGCGGATACTTTCTCAACATGGCGCCGGCCTTAACACAGATATACATAAATACATACAAATATATGAATACATAAAGATACAGATACATATACATATGTAGATATACGAGTTCTCAGAGCTGAAAGAGCTGTTAAATAGATTCAAAAAAATTAACACAGTCGTAGACACAAAAGTTTGTTTAGTATTTTTTTTTTGTTCTTTGGTTACTCATTTAATTTAATTTCATTTTCTTTCCATTCTTAACAAAAACATGAGTATTTTCCTATACTTAATTTTTTGTTTTCACATTTCGTATTTATTTTTTTTAAGAGTCAACAAAAGCTTCGTCTATTCTTCTGCTTTTTCTTAGCAGCTGTAGCAAGAAATAAGGTACACAAGATTTACAACAGATTGAACTTTAAGGATTTATTTGCAAAATTCAAAATAAATTGAAATGTTTTTATTATTATTGTGATAATAATACTATTGATGTTTTTATTATTCTTACTATTATTATTGTTGTTGTAGTTTTGCAGAATCTGCACTCCAGCAATTGAATTGAAAGTGAAAAACTAAAAACGGCGAACAAAACTTTAAGCTTAGATTGTATTTTAAATATAATAATATATAGTAATTAAATTGAAACAAACAATATTTTAACATAGAATAAAACGAGATTTAAAACTAGATTTAAAACAAAAAAATAAATATGATTATTTAAATCATAATAAAGCAAAACAAATATTCTCTAAAAACTGTGAAAATATTAAACCAGTAAGAAAGCTATATTCGGCCTGGCCGAATCTTAGATACCCTACACCTAGAAGTTTTGAAAAAAGTGCCGCGGCTAGGGTGGGGAGGGGGGATGGGCGGACCACTCTGGGAGGCACACTGTCGGGGGCAGCAGTTGTGGAAATCAAGTATTGACTTATTGAATTCTAGGAATTTTTGGGGCTACAAGTTGATTAACCGTCCCGGGCTCCATGAAACCTAGCTACGACTCTGTATAAATAGTAGGCGTGGTCATTACCTTTTTCAAAACAAAATAACTAGCTTAGTTGTTATATAATTGTGTTCATTTAAACTTTATTTCCGTGGTAATAAACTTGTTCTCATACTGCTATACTGTATATGTAGTGTAAAAGTGGGCGGACCGCACCCAGTTTTCATGTAATAATGTTTTTTTGTAAAACAAGTTGTTATCTAAAGTTTTATTCAGGAAGTTTATATATTTAACAATATAACCCTCTTTTGCCTGTGTAACCTAAAAGTGGGCGGATCACGCCCATATTTGGCATATTAACGGATAATGCTACTCTATACCCAGGAATGAAATTTTGTTGTAATAGCTCAAAAACGAACGCTGATATCACATTTTTAATAAAAAATAGGCGTGGTCGTGGACCGATTTTGCCCATTTTCAATACCAACCTGCACACCACAAGAAACAATATTTATGCAAAATTTCATCACGATATCTTCACCGGTTCTCCTGTGATCGTGATTTCAACAGACAGACAGACAGACAGACAGACAGACAGACAGACAGACAGACAGACAGACAGACAGACAGACGGACGGACATGGCTAAATCGACTCAGGAGGTCACGCTGATCAAGAATATATATACTTTTCTATACCTATCGTCTCTATTTCTATGCGTTACACATTTCGTTACAAAGTGAATATACCCTTAACCTTAAGGTGTAGGGTATAAAAAAAAGAAATATATAAATAAAGAAAAAACTACAATTGTAATGTAATATTATAGATACATATGTATGTATATGGAACAATAAAAAAATAAACAATGAAATAATAGCTGCGTTTTTTTAATGAACTGTATAGATCTTCGCCATACAACTGACACTTACTCAGGTTTTACCCAGGTCTCTATCTGGATTATAGGGAAATATTAAGATTTCCCTCTATTTTGAATATAGCCAACTTCACAAATTTTGAAAAACGTCAAAAAATAAAATTGAAAAATAATTTTGTTTGAAGACCTGTATAGTTCATTAAAAAAACGCGATTCAGATTACTCTACGTATGAAAGATTATACAATGAAGTTGGGCGCGATTTCGATTTTAGCGAAATTTCCCTCGTCGTTCTTTTAATGAACTGGATCTTCAGTTCATTAAAAAAACGCAGCTAATATTAAATTAATTATTATATAAAAAATTTACTAAATAATGTAAAAAAATTAATATTAAAATATTAAATGCAAACTTTAATAATTATAAAAAATTATTAATATAGAAAGGAAGTAAGAACTTCAAATTTAAAGAAAATAAATTTAAAACAATCTAAACTTGAAGCTTCGTTCAGTTTTTTAATTTAAGCTCTTTTTTAGGATGAGTCCTTAAAAAGAATTGGGTTCAAAGCCAACATCGTTTTCTTTTGATTTTAAATTCCTTCTTAAATTGTTCACATTCGTTTCCTCGTTCATTTCATTCGTTCACATTTTTCCTTCTTTTCGTTTTGCTTTGGTTCTCGTTACGTTTCTTGGATTTTTTCTTTCAGTCATCGATTTATTTTTTCGTTTTTCTTTCCGTATCTTTATTTTTCCTCTATTCCTCTTATCTATTTATCTTTCTTGTATTCTCTTCTTCATTCATTTTCTATTCTTTTTACTATTTTCCTATTTTGCTATTTTTCAGTTCATTACAAGAATCTACTTTTTCTTTAAAATTTGCTCTACAAAATCTACATTTTCCATTTCTTTGCCTTTCCGTTTTCTTAAACATTTTGCTAACATTTTTTTTTTTGGTTTTTGTTTTTATTTTTTTTTTTAAATTTATTACACAGCCAATCAACCAGAATGCATTTCGATTTATAAAAGCAAAAACAACAGAACGAGTTGTTTATTGTTTTATAAACCGAGAGCACCGCTTAAATTCTTCTTTTTCTTCCATCCTTTTTTTCTCCTCTCTTCACCGCTTACATTATTTTGCTTCTGCTTTTTCTAATTCTTCGTCTTCGGGGTTTTCTGTGTTTTCATTTATTTATTGCATTATTTTCTTAATTTATTGCAGGCAACAACGACAACAATAAACGCAAAATTAATTTTTAAAAAAATGTACTGCTTCTTTCTATTTAAATTGATATTAAAATTTAATTGAGTTTATTTGAAATTCGTATAAAATTGTTTTTATCTATGGTTGTGAATGACTCTGTGTGTGTGTGTGTGTTTTTGTTTGTATTACAACCTGGTTTGTGGAATCTTCATAGATAGTAATGGACCGACCCAATTCAATTGCATTCACGATTCATCATAAATTGGTGCCTACGTACTAAACCACAAACCAACGCACTTTAACCATTACCCTCCCCGACCACACTTGAGTGGCATAAAGAATTACCGAGGCAACTACACTGGTCGAGTGTGTCTATTAATATAGACACCGTTAATAATTTATAAACGAATGTTTTCTATAATTCCGAGGTATTTTAGAAAAGAACTTGCTCTCATAATGTTCTCAAGGACTCTAATGTAGATATACTATCAACCATCTTCCGGCTGCTGATGAGATGTGCTAATTTATGTGCGTTGATGGTAGTGATTGTAGCCTATCCTGTGTGTGTGTTTTTGCTTACTATAATTTATTGAGTTCTAATATGAAATTATTGCATTGCTTTGATGTTGTGTTGTTGTTGCTGTTTCAACTGATTTTCTAAATGTTGAAGCTAAATGTAACTATTTTTATTCTTTGCATTTGTTTTGTTTCGTGTTTATCTACAAATTGGGCTATTTTTTGTTATTTTATTTGATTGTAGTTTATTTAGTTTAATAATATAAATTATTTTTGTTTATGTTTATGGTTTCTTCCTTATTGTTTTTTAGTATTTTTATTCTGTTGTTCCTTTTCTATTCTATTCTATTATATTTCTACGAATTCTGTACTTGAGTGTTTTTGCTCTTTTCATACAACGGAGTTTTTGAGGTTTTTCTTTAAGGTTTCTGTTTGGTATACGAAGTACATACATATATGTATTTCTAAAGTGTTTTTTTTTAATTGGTAAAATAAAAAATTTTAATTCTAAAATATTTAACTAAACAATTTTTATGAAATTAAATTATGTTAAAATTTATCGTTTTTCAAACGGTTTCATTTCTCGAAAACACACTCAAAACATGCTTCCTTACTGCACTTAAACGTAGTGAACAAGAACGAGAAATCATCTGCAACAAGTGCACTCCCTCCCACTCACTCGTAGTATACACGATAGAAACAAAATTATGCAGACTGCATAACGGCATTCAAGCAATCGTCGCATCGTGCTGATGACTTTGTTCTGTTATTGCAACAACAAAGACGAGGCCAGTTGTACGTTCGGTTGTTGTGTTGTACAAAATACAACAAGTTCCACAATAAAAAACCAAAACTTCGCACGTATAAACAGAAAGAACTAAAAATATACATATGTATGTATTTAGACGAGCTCATGCAACCAACTTCTTTCCTAAAATGAAAAAACCGAACTCACACAAAATAAAAAAAATTTGAATATTTAAAGGAATAAATTTTAGACCGGCTGCATTTAACGCTGCAATTATAATTTACATGTGATTTACTGACTCCTGTTTTACTGATTGAGGTAATGTTGAAAAATGCAATAATTTATTATTATTTTTAATTAAATTATGTACTTGTTTATTTTGTGCTTTAATTTAGTTTAAGTTGTGTAAAGTGTTTCATTCCATTGTACATACTTTTTTTTGCTTGCTTCTTATTTTGCTTTTTTCTGTTTTGTTTGTTTGCTTTCGTCTGTTTTGTGTTTTTTTTTATATTGCATTTTTTTATTTAAGCTTCGGCTTTTCAACGCTGTTATTTTTTTTCTTTTGCTATAACTGTGAAGTGTAAAAATATTTTCTTGCTTTGTTTTCTACTGCGTTTTGTTGGTTTTTCATTAAAGTTAAATTTGTTTCTGTTTTGCGGTTAGTTTCTGTATTCAACAAGTATTTAATTTAGAACTATTGTTGTTTAAAACTAATTTGGTTTTTGTTGTTGTTGTTTTTTTCGTTTCATATGGTACAAATGCTAAAAGCTTGCACTGTTTTTTGTTAAATTTACTCGGTTTTTCTTCTTATTTAATATTTCTTATCTACCGAAATTTTAACCATTAACTTAAACCATTTCTATGAAATTTTCGTTAATTTAAATGCTAGCTTTGCTTAATATTTTGAACAAAAAGGGATCACGCATTTTTTGCCAAGAAATCTTTGTTTTTTCTTCTGTTTGTTGTTGTTGGTTTGCTGCTAAATGTTGTTGTATTTCAAGGGTTTTTTTGTTTGTTGTTTTTCACTTAATTACCTTCTATTTTCATTACTTACTATTTTTAAATTTAAAGTCTTTTAAAGCACTCTAAAAATGTACTGTTGTGGTTTTTCTTTACTGCAACTTCAACTTTTCATAGAATATCTTAAGTTTCGTATTTTTCTTTGCTTCTACTTCTTCTTCGTCTTTTTGTTGTTTTTATGATTCGTGATTTGCTCGTATGTACGTGGTTGTTGTTGTTGTTGTCAAAATTTGTGGTATACTTTTAAGAGGTTGTTTTGTTTAAAGGATGAAAAAATTGTGAGAACGAACAATTTTGTGATTTAAAAGCGATTTAAATTTTTTTTTTTGTTCTTGCTTTCGTATTTATTTATGTACAGTTGGTTGATATTTAAGACGAATCTTTTCTTAAATTTCAATTTTAATTCAATCACAAGTTGTTGCTAAAAATCAAATTTTAATCAATAATTTAAAAAAATAAATACATAAAGGAAAATCAAAGCATTTTTGGAAAAATATTGAAATATTGAAAATAATGGAGTATGTATTGAAATTCATTAAACTTAAAATTACCCTAAATTATATCAAATCAAAAGTAAATCAAAAATAAACCATGAAAAATGCATTCAAAATGCAACCGAAATTTTGATCAACATTTTTCAGTAAAACGTTCATAAATGATGAGAAAAGATCCATAATATTCATTATATTTGTTTAAAAAAATGTAAACTGTGACGATTTGAATTAATTTAATTTGATTACGTAATAATTTCGTGCTTTTTTACTTTAAATATTTTTTGATTTCTTTTTAAATGTGAAAAAATGCTCAATTTTTGAATAGTTTCATTTTTATGGGTTTTTCTTTGATTTTATTATCTTTTATGAGAGTGTGTGTGTGTATATTGTATATATAACAGTTTTTATGCTTATATTTACATATATAATTTTCTTTTATTATTCATTTATAATATAATCTTTTTTATTCAGTTTTGTTTTTTTCACAATTAATTTTCGCCTTTTTTAATGCTTTTTGCTGTGTTCTGTGTCGTTTTTGTGTTGTTTTGTGTTTCATTTCAAGTGCTGCTTCTTCTTGTTTCTTCTACTTCTACATGTTTTCCTTTTAATCTGAATGTTTTAATGTTGTAATTGTAATTTAATGAATTATTAAATATATTCATAGTTTATATATAGTATATATGTATATAATTTTAAATATAATTTTGATGCTTTATATAGTTATAGTTTAACTTAATCGTGTATAGAATTATTAAATATGTTATTCTTAAGATTTTCGGTTTCTGTTTTTGTTTCCTTCTGTTTTCATTAATTTTAATTATTTAATCATTAGTTTGAACTTAAATAGAGGTATTTTTATTTTCTCCGCTGCTCACTTCAGCGTGCTTTTTTTTCTTCCATTTTCTTGTAACTACTTTTTATCTTCCCTTCTTCTCGTTTTTAACGTTTTCATTTGTTAAATAATCGATACTTTTATATTATTGAACGTATTTTTTCAGTGTAAAATTTTGCCTCCATTTTTTGCTTTGGTTTATTTTATTTAAAATATAACCGATTTTTGTTGGGTTTTCTAAATAATTCAACTAAATAAAATATTAACAAAAGTACAATTTGAATAAAAATACGAAACTAATTACAAATAAAGAAATATTAAAAAAAGAAATTTAAAAATTTAAAAAAAATAAAAAATTAAAAACAAAATTTTAAAATAAAAAATTAAAAATTTTTTATACTTGTAATTAAATTGAAAGTGAAGTGAATTTGAATAAACTTGTAATTCAATTGCCATTGAATAAAACTGAAAAATAGTAGAATTATTATTATGAAATAAATAATTAATAGATATTCTACACTTAAATATGTAATAACTAATATTCTAGATGAGTATGTGGCTTTTATTTTATTTATATTGAGTTCATTGAGTTAAGATTATTTTAATTAAGTTTACGCGTTCAATAATAAAACAAACATTTTTATTGACACATTTATTTTAACACATTTATTGAAATAATATATAATAATCGTTATAATCAATAAAAAATTGAAATAATAAATATGATGTCCTAAAACGAAAAAGTTAAATCATTAAAAATTAATTCTTCTTTTTGAAAATATTATACAAAGAATATACGATTACACATTAAAATATATTAAAATATATTACAGTGGACTCTCGAAATGCTGAACTTTCAATAAGCTTAGCAACTATTTTAATTCATTGACTATTCCAAGAGATCAACAAAGAATGAAAGACCACAAACTTGCACATTTCAGAGAATCTTTCATTCGTTTAGGAAAAAAATCGCCTGCAATACAACAAAAACACATGCCATTGCTATGAAAAGTCTTCCATCGAGTCGAAGCGCCTTCGTCGTCGGGTTACTCGTTCGGGTTGTCTTCGTTTTATGCCTTCTGACGACATCAACGCGGGGACGCCGCTGCTGGTGTGAAGTTACGGCAGCAGAGATTTGATATGTGAATTGAAATTCAAAAAACAACGTCCAACTGTAAACATTTCCTCCTTATACTGTGTCCATGGATCTCCATTAATTTATTTCAATATGGATCATGGATCTTCATTTAAATATTTCAATTATTTTCTTTTCACAGTTTTTGGCAACTAAATTAAATAAAAACCGAAAATTAAAACAAACTAAAAAAATTTATATATTTTTATATTTATTTTAAAATATTTCTTTTGCATTTCAGTAGTAATAATAATAATATTTTACATAAAACAGTGTTTAGTGGTTTGTCTTAGATAGCATTATAATTACAATAAAAAAATTAAAGAACGAAAATGTACAGTATAAAGCTTCAAAGCAACAATAAAGTTTATACTAAGTAAATAAAATAAAAAACCAAACATTGTTAAGAATTCACAAGGAAAATAATATACATATCAATATATAGTATATGTGTATAGTATATAGACCACTAATTTTTACAAAACAGTTGTAAATATTTATTAATAATAAATGTATTAAAGTAAAAGGGTCAAAAGTAACAGCGAAAAAATATGTTAAAATATAAAACATTTTTCAAAGATCGAAACATAAAAATCTGCTCTGAAATCGAGTGTATTTCTAAATTAAGTTAAATCTAAATTAAAAAATTCAAAAATGTTTGTTGAGCTTCCGAATATAATCTAAATTTAAATGGTTTTAATTTAAAGATAATAAAATCAATGAAAGTTTTGTAAAAAGCAAAAAACGAGCCTTATTTTTAGTTATACTAGATTTTAATAAATTTTGTATCGTACTTTCTTGCGTTGAAAAGAAATTTAATAAATTTTGATTTTAATGCTTTTGTTTCTTTAATTTAATATCGAAATCGGAGCTTAAATCTATGATAAAAAATCAAAAATAATTATTTACAAGAAACAGAAAATTACAAATAAGAAAAAAGAGGAAAAAATTTATAATTAAAAAAGGAATCAAAACAATCAAAGCAACAATTAAATTAATTTTTAATCAAGGCCAACTTAGTGATAAAATTTACTAATATCGTAACTTTATTATTATGACGTAACTTTATGCTGCTTTTTCATACGCATTATAAATATATATATATTATATATATAAGTTTGTTTATTGTTTACTTTTAATTACAGTTAATAATCAATAATAATAAAAATATCGGAAGCTGAGAAAATCTTCTTTTCTTTTCCATCGTCTTTAACTATAAAATATGTAAAAATAACAAAATTCTTTAATAGTAATAATAATAATAATCGAACTTATAAAATATCAATAATTAAATGTTACAAAATCGTTTCTTTTTAACTACAAGACGAACATAAAAACGAATTCTTTTCCTATTTTTACACCATTAAAATTCTTATGTTTTGCGATTGTTTTCTTACTTAACAACAACGCTTAATAAAAAATAAAAATATGTATATTTAAAATAAATGATAAAAATTAATAAAGCAACAGCTGAACGACTTCTAACTGTAAATTGTTATGTATTTATAATTAAATTAAATATCTTTCTAGTTTCTTTAATTGTTATTATTAACGTTAGCTGTAAATTTTCAATTTTAATCATTATATTTTCTTTTTTAGTTTATTATTATAATTATTTACACATTATTAAAACTTCTCAACTTTTACAACCAAAGAAAAATTGTAAGTAAAAATAATTAAACAAAAATTTAATTTTATTGTATTTAATTGACTCAAATCAATCAAGTGAAATTTACAATTTGTACAGAAGCATTTTATTGTAGTTGCTGTAGTTGTTGTTGTTGTTTTTGTTCTTGTTATTCTTGTTCTAGTTTTATATAATTTTATGATTATAGAAAAGCAAGAGAGAAACGCGATAAAAATTTAAAAAATAATTAAAATAATAAAATTGCATTGGAAAGTTGCAAAAGTAGGACAAATAAAATTTTTTTTTTTCTTTCTTGAATTTGATTTGTGAACTCATAAGAATTCTTTTTTGTCAGTTGTTTGTTTTAATTGAAATTAATTTAAATTTACAACCTTATCACGTATAATCGCAATAAAATGAAAACGAAAGGAAAACAAAACCAAAAACCAAAGCAGAAATGAAATTGCTGAAAAATTCATTCGTTTTCGCATACTTTCGTTCGTTTTCGTACATCGTTTACGTTGTTTTGCTGACCGCTATTGTTACAATGTTGCCATGTATGAAATATTTGAAGAATTTTACAATAGAAGAATAAACACAGTCATAGCGGCACGATGCAACTTCAACTCTCATCTGTCAAAATTACATGGACTCTTATTGAAAACGAGAAAAAAGTAAAAGTTCGCCTTGCCGCCTGTCGATTTAATTCTCATTTTGATAGAGAAAGTTTTGCATTTTTGCAAAACTTAATATTCTTCGTTTACAAATAGACGTTAAAAAAATCTTTTTTGGTGAACATTTATTTCTAAATATGGACACATTTATTTCGAAATGGACACGATGTTCCGAAGCAAAGGACACCCTTTCTTTTATGATAGCGGCAACACTGCTAAGTACAATACAGCATACTAAAACTACGCCCCTGGCGCATGAAAAGCATGGGAAAACACCAACAACAAACGTTGTTAGAGTTTTGGGCTTTCGTTTCGTTTTTATTGAAATAAAAAAAATTCAATTTCATACGAAAATCAACGAAAAGCAGAGACCAGATCAGCGATTGCTTTGTTTCGTGTAACTACGAATACTATCTAATGTAATGTAATGCAATATAATATAAGATAATTTAATGTATTGTAATGTACTATAATACGTGATAAAGCTGTTGGTTTCATTTTATTCAATTTTCTTCAACAGTTGCTGGTTATTTTTTAGTGTTTTTTGAAAAAGTAAAAAAAGCAAATTTTACTCATTTTTATAAACAAGTACTAAAGAAGTATTTAAAAATGGAGATATTTTCGTTAACTGATTTATTTTTGCGTCTTTATATTTTTATTTCTTCTTGTTTAAATAACAAATTCACATGATTTCTGCTTGATTTCTGATTGTGATTTGATATTTCATTTAAAATTTCTGTAAACATTCGTTGTTTAATTTTTGTTTTTAATTTGGTTTTAATAGAACTCGATTGATGATTATTATAATTGAAATATTTTGTGGGGGGGAAGAGAGGAAGGTGGAGGTGGGGTGTGGTTTGCTCAAGAAATTACTACACTGAAAAAACAGTTTCGTTATAAGAAAATATAAAACAGATATATTAAAAAATAAATTCATTGAATAAACATGTAATAAATTTTATAAAAACTTAATTTGAAAAAATCAACAAATGAGTATATTAATAAAAATCAAAAATTATTTAAACAACCGAGGGAAATAATCGATCAATCAATCAATCAATATAAAGAATGAATTAATACAATAAATTTTAATAGTGATTTTTTTCCTTTTGTTTATTATTTCATCGAAATATGTTTGTTTTAGTTTTGTTAAATTTGAGGTTTTTCATATTTGAAGTTCACACAATCTTTTGGTACATATAATTAATATTTTGTTGCTGTTGTTGTCGTTATTTATGTATGCGTGTATATGATTATTTTTCAAAAACATTGTTGCACTTTTTAATATATATCGTATATATACTATGTATGTATAGTGTAGTTTAATATCTAAGCATATAATCTTGTAATCTACATACATATGTATAAGTTCATTATACATAATTATATATAGATGTATTGTATATATGTGTATATATATATATCATATATTTAAATAGCTTTAATTGTAATAGTTTTTAATATTTGAATTTTTTATTATTTTTGTTTTTAATCTATTGCGATTTTTTTATTTTTATTTCATGATCTTTTAACCTCGAATTAATTATAAATATGTAACCGTTTTTCTTTTGTTTTTATATTTCTATTAATTATTAGAATTAAGAAAGAATGGAAAAATATACAAAAACAACAAAACAAATCATCTTAAATTCCTTTTAGTTTTATTTTTATATACGTATTTATGTATATATGTACATATATATTGTATTTAGAAGAAGTTGCTAAGATAATAAAAAAATTATGTCGCGTTGCCAACAGCGTGTTTTACACAAGTGCTTTTTTCACAGTTAGTTCATCATTACGTAATTTTTTCCCTATTCCTCCTCTTCTTTTCCTTTCTTTTCATCGCTCATGGCTGTCATTCGTTCGTTTTTTTACTATTCTTATTTTAATTTTTCCTAATTTTATTTTCTTTCGTTTGCTTTGCATTCTTCGGTTTCCTTCTTTCCCTTCTTTTCTTGATTTATCTTTATCTATGTTTACCGTTAGACGAGCGAGCCTTTAAAAAAATCCTAAATAATTATAGTTTTTTCTTTAAGTTCTGTTTTCTTAGATTCGTTAAAAAATGCATGTTTTTACGTTCGAAATAATTTTTAACAAAAAATAATATAAAGAAGAAAATTTTTTATATTTTTATATACATACATACATATATGTATATACATATATATATAAATATATAGTTAAATGCTTCATTTCTGTTTTTACTATTGCACCGTTCCACAAGTGTGAGTGTGTTTGTGTGTGTGTGTGTGTGTGTTCTTGCATGCGTGAGTGATTTCAAGACGATCGGGGCAGCATCTGATGTTTGATGTTATTGCAGTGGCTTCGATTGGTTGTTGGTGTTTCTTTTCTGGTCACACTGATGATGTTGTTGTTGTTGTTATCGTTTCTCTGTTGTTGTTGGTATCGTTCAACATCAATTCAACTTGATCCGTACCGCCTCCGCTTGACTCCAACTTATTAGGGTCACCTCGAAGCGCCGCCATCGAAGAAATCTTCTATTTAAAAAAAAAAGCGGAAAAGAATTTGAAATAAAAAGGAATGAATTAATAAAATGTCTCTCCTCTTCCTTTTCTTCGTTTTCTTCTTATTCAACTTACGTGCAGGCAGCTCAAAGCTGAAGTTTAGAGTCGGATCCGGAGTAGCGTTCAACAGAGAACTGTTTCCGTTGGCACCGCCACCGCCGCCAGTGCTACCACCCCCGGCCAGGCCAAGACCACGTGTACCGCTCACATTTCCGCTTGCACTCTGATGTTGTTGTTGCTGCTGCTGTGCTACCATCGCATTTTGATTCATTCCCAACGGACTCTGAGGAGTTGTGACGCGAAGTCCAACCGAACCGGGTCCGGACACCCCGCCAGCTCCACTTCCACCACCACCACCGACCCCCGGCGGTATTCCACTGTTGGCCGCATTTGCTGCTGTTTGTTGTTGCGCACGTCCGCTTACAACAGCTCGCAGCTCCTGTTTAACGAAGTCGGAAGAATTCGCAGTGCTGCCGACTGAAAGAGAAACGAAAACGAAACGAAACGGAAACGAAAACATATGAAAATTATAGCCACTTCTGAAAGAATGGGAAAAAGCAGAGAAAACTTAAAAAGGGGATACATTTCAAATATTATCTAATAAATACATATATACACACGTTTGTATGTGCATATGTATGTATTGGGGTGGCGAATAAGTTCGGAGCGTTTATTCTGAATCATCTTCAAGCTGCAGCTCCACCCATAGAAGACCATAACCTGCGTTTCATCCGACTGGGAGACGCTCGAGGTGAACAGTACGGGCAACACTATGTTGCCCAACTGTGCCGCGTCAATGAGAAAATTTTGCCGAAAAGACCCAATCTACAAGGACAAAAAATACTCCTTCATGACAACGCCAGGCCCCACGTACCAAAAGTTGTTAAAGCCGCCCTCTAAGGTCTCAAATGGGGGATTCTTCAGCATCCGCCGTAGTCTCCGGACCTTGCATTGGCCGATTATCACGTATTCCGTTCCCTATCGAAACAAGTCAGGGGCGTTACCTTCGACCACGATGAGGACATCAATAAAAAATTGACTCAACAACTTTTTTGACACCAGACCGATTTTTGACGGAACGGCATCAAGAAATCGGTCGAGACGTGAGAACAGGTCGTAAACAGTGACATAAAACACTTAATAGAGAACACTACGAAATTATTAGCCAACCCAATACATTTGTTATATCAACTTCAAATATATTTATGTTTATATTCTAGGATATATGTATATGTTTATGTACATGTTAGCCACAACAAAATAACGTATTACAACAACAAAGGCGGCGGCGTGACGGTGGTATTTGATTTTATTTACAGGGTGCTCTCCAGCCACAAACGATATGAACAAATGTTATGGGATGTGTTTTGTTTAATTTATGGAATACATGATTGAAATAAGTATATGAATATACAATATACATATATATGTTTGTTTTAACCTAAAAAAATAGTCAATCGAATGTAGGAGAAAAAACAGTAAAACAGCTACTCTAAAGTAGCAGTATTATTCTAAAATTATTAATTTTTTAACATTTTATTTATTAATAATTTTTTGTAGTCGAAAAACTTACTGTACTGTAATAGTAAAATACAAAGTATTAAAAGGAAAAAAACAAAAAAAAAAAATGTAAGGAACGAAATAAAAAACCATAAAATTAAGTTATATAATACTTTAAATTAACTAGCATAACAACATAAAAATAGACAAGCAAAAAAAGAATATTATTCTTTTAATACTTATTAAAAAGAAGTAATTTTTGTGGATATCTTTTGATGTAAATCATGAATGTAATATTGTAATGAATATGTTATTTGTTTGTTGTCGAGATTATATAATTTGATGAGATGATTTATTCAGAGAGATGGAACGAGTAAAATACAAACTTTCGATACAAATACAATAAATAGTTAAACTAACTGAGTAATTAAATTTTAATTGTGTTAAGTACAATAAACATAAAATTAATTTGTACTTAACATAACATTTAAATAGATATAAATAAATGAAAAAAAAAAAATATAAAAAGTTGCATTTGCAAATAGATTAATCTTTATAATTGACCATAAAAGCAAAACTATAATTATTAATTATTATATCTTTTAATTATTAATCTTATCAAATAATATCATATGAAACTGTAATCTTAAATTAAACAATTAAAAGTTGTCCCCTTTATTACAATATATATGTATGTTTCAACCATGAAATATCGATACCATAATATCGATCAATAATAACCATAATATCGATACTTTTCAATGATTTATATTTTGAAAATTATTGTAATTATTCTGGTACCTTTATTTTAAGCTATTATAATTTAAAATTGAATTCAATTTAATGCTTTAAGCTACTTGTTTAATTTAATATTGTTTTTGGTGAAACACCGATAAAACATACTTCAAAGCCTTTAATCTGGGCAAGGAAAAAAAACGCTACAAAAATCACTACATTATTATGGCAGCCGGTATGAAAACCAGTGTTGACAACATACGAATATTATTTACAACTGTGAAAAACACAAAGAAAAGACAGACCGGGTGCTGTTTAAATTTCTACAGAAGAGAGATAGAGAAAGAAAGAGAGAGAGGTCAAGAGAGAGATGAACAATAAACACACAGGAAGGAATGAATTACAGATGAAGGAACACACAAACAATTATAGGCGATATATAAGAAGATAAAAGAAGAATAGCAGAGGATGATAAAGATGAGAGTGGGATCACGTTTGTAGGGACATTTGACGGATACCAGATAATCGGATGATCGGGTAATCGGGCGATCGGATGATCAGGTGGATGATGGTAGGGTTGATGTGTTGTTCTTGTGGATGGTGTGGATGGTGGCCTTACCGCTCTGTGTGCGACCATAATAATCATTGGGCGTCGACGCACCCTGCAGATTACTGTACATCATGTTGTTGCTGTAGACGCCGCTGCCGACGCCGCCATTAACACCACCCAACATGTGGCCGGAACTGTCACAGGGTGTCGCAGCGAATGAGCGCGGGGAGCCTGTTCGTTTATTAGCGAGAGGTGAATATTTTTTTAGTGAGAATTTCTTTTTGTTTTTGGTGTCTATTTTTATGGTTATCATCTTCTGATCTATTTTAGTAAATTGCAAAATTTTTAACAAGTTTAACTTAATGGATATTATAACCTTGATGATGGAATAAAACAAGATGAAGATTGTTATGGGAAAAATGGAATTTGAGGCGGATCTTCATTGAGTGCATTTAATATATTGTACAAAGTTTTTAAACACAAAAGACGATGTTGTTAATTATTTCGGACTAATAAAAAGTGCTGCAAAAGCAACGGATGAAAACTATTATATTTAAATCTGATCCAAGACTGATCTCTACAGTCGAGAAACTTGAATTGAAAGCCGAAGGAAAAATGTACATCCAATTTTAATCCATGAGCCGCCTAGAAAAATCTTGAAATAAATCAAGCTTGATTTCGCTTGTTCTCAATTTGCTTTGATAATTGTATGATATGCAAAAAGCTATCAACAAAATGGGTCAAGTCTCATTTCACTTGATGAAGAGTCGGGTCAAAATTAGTTGCTGCTTTCTGACTTTTTAAAGAACCTCCTTTAGAACATAAATAAAGTTATAACGCGAAAAATTCCGAAACATTCAAGAAACACTTGAGACAATTTTTTAGATTTATAAAGAGCCTAACTTTTATCAAAGCTGCTTTTCGCGTAAAACAACCTCGACACTGTTGGTTTTCAGCCCGTCTCATCATTCGACTACTTACCTGGCAAGTGTTGTGTCGCTTGTGGCACGCTGCTTTGCCGCTGCATGCGTTGCAGTTGCTGCTGCTGTTGCTGTTGCACGAATACGCTGGCTGCCGCTGCGCTGCCGTACGGCGACTGCGGTGATGGTGATGTTGGAGTTCCTACGGCAAAACTTCCGCCGCTGTTGTCACCGCCCGCGGTCTGAAAGGAATTTTGTCGCTGCAGGGAGACCGAGTTCTGAGCACCCGGTGAATTCAAAGAGCGCCGCTGTTGTTGAAATTGACGAGCAGCGCTGAAAGCGGTGACACCCTATAAAAAAAAACAGAAAAATTATGTAAATCTAGGAATTCATGCATTGATTTATATTTGATTTATGTATTGTCAACAGTTTTACAACGGCAACAACAACGTGAGCAATAAATACAACTAACATTTACCTGCAACTGTGCTGATAACATCGGGTTGTGTTGTTGTAGCGACATCCTCGTACTTGCGGCATTTGCTGCGGCCGTCCATTGTTGTTGTTGTTGTTGTGCCGAAGACTGCAATCCCGGCGACCCAGGCACCCCACTGTTCCCACCGCCAAACGGTGTTTGACGAGGCGACAGCTGGGCGCCTGGTCCAGTCGCGTTGCTGCCCGTTTGACTGGCTTGAAACGCCAACTGCTGCTGCTGTTGTTGTTGTTGTTGTTGTTGCGCCGCGTTGATCACCGCGGCTTGTTGTGCGGCCTGCACTTGTGACAGCTGTTGCTGCTGTTGAGGTGACAGACGCTGCGCATTTGCCGGAAAATTATGTCCGTAGCCTGATGGGCGCGGCGAATCGAGACAGCAGAGTTTTACAAAAAGTAATTACAAATAAAAAAATTGCAAAGTTAAATAAAAGTAGTTTGATTTAAATGCTTGCATTCTTTCCACCTTGGTTGGGCTGCGGACTGAAGGGCGCACTGCGCTGGCCCGGACTTAGTTGCTGCTGCATGAGGCTCTGCGCGAAGCTGGGACTCAGCTGCGAGTCGGGCGGCAGGTTCGTGCGCGATAGCGACACATTCGGGGCCACGGAGTTGTTGAGCAGCGAACCGATGTTGTTGAGACCTGGATTAAGGCCCAAACCACTTGCGCTTTCGGGCACCAGCAGTTGCTGCTTCTGTTGCTGCTGCAAGAGTCGTTCTTTTTGCTGCGCTGCGGCCAGCTGTTGCTGCTGACGCTCACGTAAATTGCGGTACTGTTGCTGCTGTTGGGCGGTGGTGGGCATGCTGCCACCACTCGCGGTAAGCGGAACGCGGCCTCGCGCTGTATACATCGGCGGAGGGCGCTGAAAACCCTGGAAGATATAAAATATATAACGCTTTGAATAAGTTGGACTGGGTAGAAAAAATTAGAAGCGTTCGCTAACCTGGTTGCTGGCACGCATCTGTTCCATCAGTTGTTGCATCTGCTGCTGTTGGTTGTTGTTGCGCAGCTGCTGAACCATTTGCAACATTTGTTGCTGCTGCTGCTGTTGCACGCCCAGCATGGCTCCGGTCGGGTACGCAGGTGGCTGCTGCCCCTGGTGTGACAACTGTTGTTGCTGCTGCTGCGGCTGCGCAACTCCGAAACCGGACGTTTCGAACATGAGCGACTTTTGGATGGCGCTGATGGCCATGCGTTCGTTGATCTCCTGCTGCGTAAGCCCAGAACTGGGTGTGGTCGGTGTGCTTGGTACAAATGACTGATCGTCGACAACGTAGTCCATGACGCTGTCGAGCAGTTTCGACAACTCAGGATCACCGTCAGAGTTGAGGAGTTGTTGCTGCTGCTGCTGTTGTTGTTGCTGCTGCTGTTGGTGTTGCTGCTGCTGCTGCTGTTGGAGCTGCAATTGTTGTTGTTGCGCTGCGGCAACGGCAGCGCTGAGGGAGGTGGTTGTGGCGGATGAGGTAGCTGTGGCGTTTGTAGGTGTGGCATGCATTGTGCTGCCGAAAGGCGAGTGATGCATTTGGTCGGCAGGCGACGTTTGCTGCGCGTGTGTGTAGCTCAGTTGTTGCTGTTGTTGTTGAGGTCGTTGTATGTTGGGCGTGCTAGCAGCAGCTGCGGCTGCCGAGGCGGCCGCATTCTTCTGCTGTTGCGTGAGGTAGGCTTCGGAAGGTTGCTTGCGTTGGTGAGCGCCGCGTGTCGGCTTCCCCGACGACGTGTGAGCGTGAGTGTTAATTGTTGTTGTTGTGGTGGCGGACGTCGATTGCAGATTGGCGCCCTTCGGTTGCGCCACCGCGTGATGCATGGTGAGGCCGCCCATGCCGACTCCGCCTGTGGGGCCGAGGATTGTCGCCGTCGAAGTGACGCGATTCACTGTCGACGATGTGATGTCCGGGATGACCTTGACAACGGGCGGAGCCGGCAGCACGGGATTCTTTGGCGGGTTCTCAAGCAACGAGGCGAGCATCTTGTTTTTCTCGCGCAGCTGTGACGGCTTATGATCGTAGCGCTTAGCGTCGATTCCGTCGTCAGGGTCGTTGCGAGAACGTTTGCGGGTCATCGCAGGGTCAGTGCCTTGAATTTTGAGTATGCGTTTGAGATCCTCGGTCGTCAGGTTGTTGTTGGCGTTAGAGTGATGATTGTGACCGTGATGGCCGTCGTCCTTCTGCAGCTGGCGCATGAGTTCGCTTTGCCGGCCACCGGAGGACGAAGAAGCATTCTTACCGTCGTCCTCCTCCGATTTCTCATTCAGCAGCTGGAGAAGAGAGAACTTTGGGTCAGCGCGATTTATTGCAGGTGATCGTAATTCATTCTTACCTGCAGAAGCATCGGATTATTGGTGTTGGACTTCTGTATTCCAGGACCGAACATGCGCCCTCCCGAAGTGTGAGTCATTTTGAACATGCCAGAGGGCGTGCCTGCCACTGTGCCTCCGCCGATGTCCTTTTCCTCGTCGGTGTGCAGAGCAAAGTACTAAAAGAACAAACAAAAGTGTTAAGAGCTGAAATTATAAGGCGACATTTCAGAAATCCTACCTTCAGAACATTCTTGTTGTCTTTGTTGTCACCATCACCTCCCCCGCCATTGTTCGATCCTGCCCCATGCAACAGACTCGATTGGTGCGGCTTCAGAGTGAGCAAGTGACGAAGACGCTCCGAATCGGTGCTATTGGGACTTGGGCCCGTTTGTGAGGCATTTTGGGACGGGGCCCCCAACATGCCGGGGCCCCCGTTTTGCATCGGCCGCTGCTGTTGCTGCTGCAGATTGCTGGCATTATTGTTGTTGTTACTTGTGTTGTTATTGTTGTTATTGAGGTGGTCCTTGTCTGGTTTTTGATCGTTGTTGCTGTCGAAGGAAGGAAAACTGAAGCCGAAACTGTTGCCGCTGCCACCTGGACCGCCGCCACCTCCACCACCACCAATCATTCCCGTCTGACTAGCATTCGACTGGGGCGAAGGCATGCTTGCCGCTGAGTGGGACGACAGCTGGTACGGCGTCGAGGGGGAGGCGCACACAGTGTGGGCGGCCGGACTGAAGCCGTGACCCGAAGGCGGCCGTGGCGTGCTCACCGGCGTCGCTACCGAGGCGCGGGAGTTCGGACGCGAGTCGGTCCAGCCGGTGGCGGCGTCCATCTCGAACGTGGAATGCGCAAAGTCGAAATCAAAAGCTTCCGGGCCGAAGAACGAAGTGTCGCCTGGGCCGGACGGCGAAGAAGTGAAGGAGGTGACCACCGACGAGTTGTTGGAGTGATGCTGGCGCGGCGAGGACTGAACGCCGTGGCTGCCTGGTCCGCCAGTACCACCGTTGATGACCGCCGATGTCATCAGCGGCCCACCGACATTCGTCGTTTGCGTGTGATGGTGATGCGCGTTGCCGCCGCTGATGGTCTGCATGCCACCTCCCACGAGTCCGCCGCCCAGCAGTACCGAGGAATGCGGCGAACCGCCTAATAAGGAGTGCGAGTCCAATGACAGCGAGGACACAAGGGAAGAGACCAAAGCTGAGCTACCGGTCGGCGAAATTGACGTGCCGCTCATGTTGTTGCAGTTCATGTCGTTCTCCGTGTTCAGGATCGTCTGTACCGACATAATGAAGTCACTTTCGCCTGGCGTCTGATTCAGAAACAGTCTCGAGTTGGCCTTGACGTGCACGTAGACGTCGGGGGCGCCAAGTCTCAGCCGAAACGGCACCGAAATAAAATTTGGGATCGGCGGATTCACGCCCAAACCCCCGCCTGGCGAATGGGCGGCCGCCACGGAGCCGACAATTGAGGCTGAGTCCTGCAAATCCTTGAGATGTGACTTCAAGCGGTGTAGGTCCTGCACATGGCAGAGATCCTGGATGAGGCGGCCCACCCAGCTGTTTAGATGCAGTTTGAACTGCTCCCGCAAAGCGGTCGCATCCAGGCTGAGTATCTTGCCGTGAATGTCTAGCTTGAAGGTCATCTGCTCGATCGGGGCCTGCACGACGTGCTGCTGAATATTCATCTCCAGCGGCAGTTCATCCTCGGGCCGAGTGATGAGGCAGAGTACGGAGGAGGAGGAGTCGCCGTCATCTGCGAAAGAAAGAGAGAGAATCAGTGAACGGAGATCACTTTGGACCAGCTCGGCGATGAACTCACCTTTAACAGGCGCCGCTATCAGCACCACCTCCTCGAAAAGTGATTTTTGGTCCATAGCATCGAGGGCGTTCATCTGAGTGGACGCACGCCCATCCTTGACTAGCATTCGAACTTTGGTCGAAATGCTGCGTTTCGCTTTTGACTGGTTGGCGGAGGAGGAGCCGCCGGCGCCGCTGACCTGCATCTCGGAGCGGTTCGGCTCCTCGTGGTCGATTCCCCAACCACCGGCCACGCTTGTATACGACATGTTGTTGATTATCGGACTTAACTTGGCATGATCGCCAGGATGTAGGAACGCATAGAGCGGCTTCTTGTAGAGGTCCTGCTTCTCATAGCCGATGAGCTCGCGTATATTCTGCGTGCACGACTCGATGATGCCGTCGGCGTTGACCTGTAGCAGCACCCAGCCCACAGAGGAGATGTAGTGCTCAAGCGCTTCGAAGTACGCAGAGATCTCGGGTGCCGGCCCGTTCAGCACTGAGGGCTCCGCCGTTAGTGGCGGTTCGGTGGAGCTGACTTCGCCCTGTTGCACCGGATGAATCGAGCAGTTATCGGTGGCACAGCGAGTGCAGCGCGTTGAGGTTGCCTTTGTGGTGTTGTTGTTGGTTGTCGTTGTTGCTGTTGTTGACGCTGATGCGCCTTGTGTGTTGTTGGACGCTAGAGAGGAGTTCGAAGTGGCGTTGACTGCGATGTTCGAATTCGAAGACGTTGAGGAGGACGACGACGTGGAGGATGACGAATTTCTTGAGGTTGAAGAGATATCACGACTTTGACCTTTATCGCAAATATCACGGTACTAAAAGAGAGTCAAAAAAGAGCGAAAAAAATTATTAAAAAATGTAAAAACATCACAAATATCGTTCGTTATCGAAGAAACAGTATTTGAAAGTGCAAGTATATGAAAAATATGGAAAAGTTAGGAAAAGTGACGATTTTTAGGATCATCTGAGAAGATTTCTTTGGATTGTTTTTTGTTAGTATTTGTATTACGATATATACTATTGCAATCAGAGATACGTAAGTTTTGATCACTTCACAAAATAATGATGACTCAATAATTAATTAATGTTTTGGAACTCATTAATTGTTTTGTATTCGATTAATTTGTTGGACTTCTCACTGAGTTTTACACAAAAGTGCACCCCCTTTCCGCCATCTGTACCTTCATTCCTCACTCCCTCTCTT
Organism: Myopa testacea; assembly: GCA_949629155.1. Taxonomy (NCBI): domain Eukaryota; kingdom Metazoa; phylum Arthropoda; class Insecta; order Diptera; family Conopidae; genus Myopa; species Myopa testacea. Next base: position 10,820,382 of record OX451347.1, read on the forward strand.
ACACACCCTCTCTCTCTCTTTCAATCCACTGAAGGTCGTTTTAACCGCGTCTAAAGGGGGGGAAAACTGATCCCGCACAAATCTCAAATTCGGAACTCAAAACAGTGTCACTTAAAAAAGAAAAACCACACAGAAAACGACTTTTATTTTAATTTTATTTAAAAACGTTTCATGTCAAAAACTTGAAATAAATAAAACTTCGAAAAATGCGAAAAAATACAAGAAGCTCCAAGAAATAGCGTCCGGTGATCGTCAGAGACTGAAGACGATCGTATTTTTCGATCGTTTTACGGTTTTAATTTTTAGTTATTTTTCAAGAAGTCGTCGCGAAAAACAAACAAAGGAAGGAAAGAGAGGAAGAAAGAGAAGAAGAAAAGAGAACGAAGTGATGATGAAGACCTGTATGAGAGAGCTCAAGAATGAGGAGAATGGGATGGTATACAAAGCAACAACACAGAAAATATGGTGAAATACTGCTGCATTCGAATCAATTTTCAATTGTTAAATTCTCAACAGCAAAAACAACAAGAAAACAAGAAGTTAAGAGGAAGAAGAAACCAGAAAAAGCAGAATAACACAACAACAAATATATGTAAGTACAGAAAAATACACGATCATGTGTAATATTTTTGCACCTTATTCGTAATGCAGTTCGTTGATCTTCACAACGGCAACAACAACAACAGCAACACCACCGAAGAAAAACAATAATACACAGAACAAGAAGGAGATGGAGAAGAAGACTAAGAAGAGGAACACGACAACAACAGTCACTAACATCAAAGAGAGAGCGAGAGAGTAACTAAATGAGAGCGACCTACAAGAAGCCTAACAACACCACAGAAGAGAGCGAATGAGAGCGATGAATGAATTATTTTGTTGTTATTGTTGCTGATTGCACTCTCTCGTGACATTAATATTAAAAAAACAGCAGATACTACAACTAAATAACAACAACAAAAAATTTCTGAAATACCTGAATTTTTTTATAAAAAAGAGAAAAAAGAAAAAAAGAAAAAAATGTAACGAACAAAATTGAAGGATTGAAAAAAGAAAAAAAAATAAAAGCGATCTTATTGAATGAAAATTATCCAAATTTTCAACAAAAGATCTCTTGAATTCCTTCTCGCTACTCAATGAGCAAATCCTCACGCAAACTTGAGTAGTTTCAAGCACTGATGAATATTACAATCGTTGAGAGCCAAATTCTTCAGTATTTCATTCATTGAAGATGGCAGAACTGTTTTAGTAGGCAAAACTAAGGAGAGTAGCCAATTAGTACCACAACAACAACTAACAACTATACGCGTAATAAAAATACTCAAATTGAAAGAATAAGATAACAAAAGAGAAGAAGAGACAGCAGCTTCTTCGAGTAAGTGAGATATGAAAAATCAATAACTGTTGATAGGCTTAGGTAAAAAAAAAAAAAATTAACGAAAACAACGAAAAGCTTCAAAAATTATTATTTTAATAATATATTACTATAATAAAGAATAAATTAATTATATTAAATTATGTGTATATAAAACAGTTCATTTTTTAGAATAAAATTTTTAAATTACATTTACTAAAACTGTATTATAAATCCCAAAGAAAAATGGTAATGATCAAGTTTTTAGCGTTGAACTGGTGCAGGGATTCATTTAGAAAAACCAACAACAAATACACGTACAGTAAACAACAATAAAGCGAAAATGACAGCAACAACAAAAAATCAATTCGGCTGAACAGCTAAAAATACCATCAATAAAACGAAAAAACTTGGAAACACTCAGAATAAAGAGATTCACAAGATCAGGAAACATGAGAAAGCGAATAAAATCAATCATAACAAGTTAGAGAAGCAGAGAGTGAGTGAGAAAAAGATAAAGGAAAGAACATCCGAATACTCAAATATATTTAAATAAAAATAAAATACTGATAGACTGAAATACTGATATCAACATGGTAAAGAAGAAGAAACAGAGAGAGAGGAAGGGAAAGGGAAGCAAGGGACGGCGGGGAGGGGGGGGTCGAAGAAGAGGTAAAAAATATATTGTTGAGAGCTTATTTAAGTATGAGAGCAAGTAATGGGTTAACACAAAATTAAATACAACACAACACAATAACAGTTTATTTTTAAAAATTAATATAATGCATTTTATGCTTAAAATAGGTGCATTCTATTTGAAGTACATAATATATATTGCTTCTAATTAATTTATATTTAATTTAGTAATAAATTCACGTTTAGAAAAATATTCATTTCATAATGAAATGCAATTGTAATAAAAATCATTTGAATTTAGTGCTGAATAAGCAACAAAAATTAAGTGAGAAAAACAATACACTGAGAGAACGATGGAGTAACAGAGGGAGAGAGACAGAGAAAGAGGGAGCAGTAGCAAAAGGCGATTTATTTCTGTTGACTTGGTGTATATCGTGTACTTGGCTTAATACAAAAGAATATATTATGTATTGACAAAAGAAAAAAGAAAATATTTTCGTATCATTTAAATTTTGTTTATTTAGCAAAATCCCAGAAACACTAAATAATTATTATTTTGTTATTCACTGGAAAATCTTAAATTTGACCTCTGCGAATTTCGGTTTAAAACAATATGTTAAAAGAAAGAAAAAAAAAACAACGTAAATAAATGAACAAAGTAAACATGAACAAGAAATTCGGAAATCTGATGCCATTTAAATACTCAACAGAATTTTAGGAAATACATTAAAGGGCAACTAATTATTAAATTATTATAATTAATTCATTTTTAGTTGATTTCAGTGGGCGGATCACGCCCATTTTTTGTGAGTGGATTTGCTCTGATGCATTAAATCCGAGTATAAAATTTAACCTTTAGATATAGACTATTAGTTTAGAATTCATTTAGCTCTCAAATGGGATGCATTAATATTTACTGAAAAAGTCGACGTGAGAGTGTTCCGATGTTCTCCATTTAGGATATCAACTAACGGAGAGACAGCCACACGGCCGGGCGGACACACCGACGCACGGACGAACCGGGCACAGGAGGTGATCAGGAATATATTTAGGTATATCTTTTGTATATCTTCCAGGTCTCCTTTAAAGCGTTACAAACGGAAGAACAAAATTAATATAACGGGTATAGATTGTATATATCGGGAGTAGTGTATATAAAAATCATTATCTGAACGCTGCAGCTACTGCTGCACGGTTCCTACGCAGAAGCTTCGTGACGACGATAAGAATTCTTACTGCATTTTTACTCTGCAGTAAATAAATCTTTTGCTATTGTTATATATACATATGTATATAATGTGTATTTGTACAGTTCTTCTTGCATATTGCGGTGGCTTCAGTTTACTATAGTATCAGAAGGGAGCAAGATGCACGCATGCAAGAAAGTCGCTCATAAAATCAGGCCACTTTTCAAGGGCAACAGCAACGAAGGCGCCGTGGCTTAGTTGGTTAAAGCGCCTGTCTAGTAAACAGGAGATCGTGAGTTCGAATCTCGCCGGTGCCTATCCTGCGTGAGGATGTTGTTTTTTCTTTTTATTTACATATTTTTATGTAGATTGTACAATTAAGCTATTAATGCATTTACACTCCCATTTAAAACGATTAAAAAATAAGTATGTATATTAATTGTATGTTCGTTATTCGCATGCAATAAAAAATGTAAGATTTTGTTTTTCTTGTAAGACACAGCAAAGCTTAATTTAATATTATTTTTTTATTTTTCATTTTTTATTTTACTCTATAGAAGTTATATTCTAAAGTCAAAAAGTTTGAATTTCTTCGAATTGTTACCATTTTGAAATACATAACAAATAAAAGAAAGAATAATAAGTTTCTGGTCTTGTTGCATGGTCCACAAAATGGCGATTGCATTCGATTTAACTGTAATTTGAACACTGCTCAACTCGTATTGAAATGAAAATTTCAGTCACGTATCCGAAAAACCCAAAGCCAAATAAAAAATAAGAAACAGAAAAACAAGAATATAAGCTGTTTGTACCATAAAAACTACACACCCACACACGAAGAGAAGGTACAAATACAATCCTCAAAATTACATGTTCGGGGCAACGAATTAATCAGCTGTTAAAACGACCAAATTGAATTTCCACACTTTTCCTGTCCTATCAACTAAAAAAGCAAGCAACATCATGAAAAACAACAACAACATAACGATCAACAACAACGACAACACGTACGTTAGCAACACATAACAAAATAAATGCAAATTCATGCCGACTTGAATTTTATAACTTAAGAGGACTCATCGACGACGACGATGGCGATGAGTGCGTCGTCGAGCACTAAATATGCAAATTTTAGAGGTGAGGTGAGGTGGCTGTAGGTGGGGATACCAGCACCACTGCCGCTTGTAGCTGTTGTTGTAAACATTCACTAAACTAAACATTCACGTTGCTGCTGATTTTCGTTTTCAAATCGAATTGTTTTTGTTTTTGTTTTGTTTTTGGTGTTTTGGTGTTTTCAACAAACTAACAACTAAATTTATGCTCTGCATCGCCACCGCCAGCTGTTTACTTGCGTTGCTTTTATCAGTTTACTGTATTTATTTTAATTTTTATTTCTTTTTTGGTTTCTTAGTTTTATTTTTTATTTTATATTTATTTTTAATGCACTATTAAAAATTTCTATTGCTTTTCTAGTTAAGCTGCTGCTCTTGATGATGTTGTTGTCGGTGTTGTTGTTGTTGTTGTTGTTGTAGCTGCTTCTGCTACTTTTGACAGTTGTTAATATTGTTGTTGTTACACTTAATGTTAGTGTTTTTGTCTTTTGTTTTTCAGCTTTAGTGTGCTTTACTAAACATTTTATTGTCCATACTGCGGGCTGTTGAAGGAAATGTTTTTTTTTCCTTTTGCTATACTGTCTCTTGTGTAACAAAAACCTCCGAAATGCGAATTCAACCAAACAGAGTTCTGTATGTGTGAAGTGTAAAACACTTTTTTGACAACTGAATGAAGGAAGAACAAAATAACATAAAAAAACCGATAAAACTTGTTGTTTTTTCGTAACTTGTATTCGCTGTGGGAAAAATTCTATTATGTTACTCACTTAAATATTCACACATACGATATGAGGGCCCTGTATGCACAACAAAAGCACGAAAATAAAATAAAAAATAAAATAAATAATCTAAGGAACATAGATAATATATATAATTAAGGCTCAGATGATAGGGCAAAATATTCCCTCCCCCCAAGCTTGCGAAAAGGTGAATTTAGCCCTCGACACGTGATTAGAAACGGTTATTTAAATCAGTGCTTCGATGTTATTTTATATCTTGATTGTTATTTGTTGATGAGTTCTGAGTTAAATTATTGTTTCATTACACACTAAACCCATTTTTAGATAAGCTTATGTTGGGAAAGGCCAGGAGTTGATCTCCAGAGACGCGCCATCAGATTTCGCCATCTGATTATAAAGCACCACAACAACACAACGAAAACTGATATAAATGTTTCCCAAATTCAACAAAACTGAGAGACAACACACGTGAGACCGTTAAATAACGATAATAATGTACAAAATCCACGAATTGCGGATCTTTTTATTTGCGTTCTGAAGGAAAGAAATTTTTGCCAGTCTTTTATTGATTATAATCATTGCAACAATAAAATTTATGTTTATACATCAAAGAATATGGTTTTTATATTGAAACGATTTCATTCTGAGGTAAGATACGGAAGTTTCCATAATAATTTTCCACAATATCAAGAGCGAACCATCTCATAACCGTGAAAAGCTCCGGGTTTTTATTAATTCAGGGTACCCCGATCGAGCGAACTGTATATACTGTTTCTCATATAATGTCTTATATATTTTTCTCATTTATTTATCATATATTTGTTCTACTCTGTCTCACTTTGAGAGCGAGGTGAGTCGACAGCGATCAAGTCCACGGAAGGAGCTAATTGATTGATATCACTTCTGTTGAATGAATTTCGAAAGACAGAAAAAATGTCTTGGAAAATAATCATTAAATCAGAGGTTACAGAAGAGGTCATTAGTTAGTGTAAAGAGAGTATTGTAGCCACACCAGGATGATGGTAGGAAAGCTTTTTTTAACTAAACTTCAAAATAAAGTATTCAATAAATCATTAAGTAAAATTTGAACAATTAAGAAACAAATACTAATTATTAAATGTAAATGAAATGAAATTTAATGGAAAGGAGTTGATAAAATTTTGAAATGAAGTTCGTTCGTTTAAAGATGAATTTCTCCCGTGCTCGACTACGAATCGGTTGATTAAATAGAGCGAAAAACTAATTAATTAACGTAATACAAGCAACTAATGCCGTGTTCTGTTATTGTTTTATATACATTCTGAACGTAAGCTGTTGAATGTTTGAGAAAAACCAAAAGAAAAGCGAAATCTACTAATTTAACCCACACGCAAGATGAATAAGTAAATAATACTTTTTTTACTCATCGATATACAAATAAAAGCGAAGCGAGAAGGTGAATTTTTTGAACAAACGACAAAAGAAAATAAAAACAGCAACAAGAAAAAATGGGCGACGTGAAGGATCTCGACATGAAATGAACTCAAATCTGACAACAGAAGCTGTGACAGAGATCTTTATTTAACCTTCCCGGCGGACTTAATTTAAGCTTCGGTGCATGTGTGTGTGGGTGTGTGTGGATGTGTATTTGAGTGCGTGTTTGTGTGTCTGTGTTAGAAGGACATCAGAGTCGTATTTAATACTAACGAATCCTGCGGGGATTCGTCCGTTGTTTGTTTTGAGCAAACATCATATCGAATGAATGAAAAAAAATGAACATAGATTTATATGATATTTTGTTTCTCTGGGAGTATTAAATTAATTCGATTGGCTGAAGGCTAATTAGTTGGAACGAGTTGTTGTTATTGTTACTGAAATGTCAAATTAATTCGTACGCCCGAAAAATTTTTGAAGAAGTAGCAACAAACAGAACAGCGGGTTCTGTGGTGAGAGAGAGAGAGAGTGGTGAGTAACTTCAGGGAATGAATACGGTGAATAATGTGCCAGGATAGAGTGGGGAATACTGTAGAGGAGAAGGGAAATATGTATATGAAAATTGGTCCAAAACGATTTTAATGAAGAACGCTTTTTACATTTTGAAATACTAAAGGCATAGTAAAATATTTTTAATAAAGTATAGTAATCTTTCTATCATTTATTTCGAATCATGTATTTATATTTAATTTAATTTTAATATTGTCCTTATTTATTTAGTCCATTTTTATATTTTAATAAAAAGATTCTTCAAAAAGATACCTTAACTCTTTAAGGGTTTTAATTAACCCATGTAATTAACCTTTAATACTATGCATAATAAATTAACCCACAATAAAAGCGTTTTCAAGTGCTGCCAAGTTGATAAACAATAGTTACCACAACAACAACAACAGCTTCAATTCAATTAGTTAGATTTTCGAATCGCGGCACTGAATGAATTAATAAAAAATAAATTGATTTAGAAACATCAGCACGATCAGACTACAAAAGGAAAAAAACCCACACACGCACCAAACAACGCAACGTCGCTTAGCCACGTTAAGGTTACAAATACAACAACGCCACAAGCTGAAAAGAGACACAAAGTGGAGCAACCGTTAAAAAGCAACAAAAATAGGTACGTAAAACAAATTTAATCTCGACAGATAATTAAATTTGCGAACCACTCATTTACACAAGTCGATGGGCGGGTTTTCGGGTGGGCGGCTTGTGAGGCCCTCAAAAAGCAGGGGCGTATTTATACTGAGATGAAGGATTGAGAAAGGAAGTAGTGGGAGAGGGTGAGAAATGTGGAAGAGGGAAAGAGAGGAAGAGAGGGTGATGGCGAATATAAAATGACGTTGCCGGTGAGGGGCCAGTGGAGCAACAACAACAACAATAACAGCTACACGACAAACACTTCAAGAGCAGGCTTCATCCGTTATCGTTGTTGTTGTAATTGTAGTGAGTGATCTCTTGTGTTTGTTGTGGGCTCGAAAAAGTAAATCAATTGTGGCAGCCGTGATTCAATGATTGAGTTTATAAATCAGGTTACTTGAGTTGTTTGAGTTTCGGGTTTTTTCTGGTTTTTTTCTCGATCTGTTTTTGTTTTTGTTTCTGTTTCATTTCATTTTTGCTTTTAATGAAATTTTTAATGAGACTCTTTGAATGTTTGTGACAACTTCACTCACTGATTGCACACGCTCTGGCAGCACTGGCAACCAGCATAAATAAATCACAGCCTGATCACGTTTATAATTGAAATGAAATCCAAATAAAAATAAAGAAAAACAAAAACAACGATTTTGGAGTGAAAAAAATGTCAAATGATCAAACAAAAACTATCAACAGGATTAAAAAAATATTGCTGCCTATTTTCAGGGACGATTTCGTGGTAATTGATTTATTTTTTATCACTATAGTCGTCAGTTGATCTTTTAACCAAAAAAACAGATCACAGGGAGTATCTAAAAAGTAATAAAATAGGTTTTGTTTCCAACTACTTACTGTTTTGACCACTTGATTCAAAATGGCTGCTTTGTCCGGTTTCGTCGAGGTCATATCGCCGCGCTTGTTGAGCTGCAAAAATTCGGAGAGCTGCTCGATGTAGTTATTCTCGAGTTCTCTGCGTCGCTTCTCATTGTTACATTTATTTATCTGAGACTGAGGCTAAAATACAGAGCAGAGCAGGAAGAGAATAGAGCAAAAGAGAAGGAGAAAAATAGCGAAAAAGAAAGAGAGAGAGGAAAGAGAAGAAATTAGTATTTGTTACAAAACTTCATTATATAGCATTTAAATTGTATAGAAAACGAATTTAGGCACGTTGTTCATTATTAAATCCTTTCAGAATACTATGTATTTAAGTTTATCTCAAAAATTACTAAATAAAGATGAATATAGCACCCCAAATCACAAGAAATATCTTCCGTAATTTCGTAATAGAAACAGGTGACATAATTTTATAAAATAAAAACCTTTTTAGCATAACCATTTAAATTCTTTTACGTATACGTAATGTAATTCTAGTTACTTCATTCACCGATTTAACTATGTACATCATAATTATTTAAATAAAGTAACGTTTTCAAGAGATTATTTTAGTATTACGTCATTACATGTTCAAGAGATTATTTTTGTATTACGTCATTACGTGTTCTGAAATTCGAATTACTATTTTAGGCATACCTCCAGTTATGGATGAGATCCTTTATCCAAAATAAATTAATCCAAAAAAAGCAAACAAAAATACTGATGTTACATAAAATTAAACGTAATAAATACGTAGGTATTATAAAAATGCTAAACATTGATTTGTATTTAGTTCGTATTTGTTAGATTTTTATTGAAACTGTGAACGTAAGTATTTATTATCGTATTAAGTCATTTATATATGAATGAATAACTGTATATACATTTTATATATACTGTATATAAAAGAATGTATAACGGTATGTATAACTGTAACGAACAATACGTCGTCTTCTGACGTAGCAACGAAATGACAAGCATCGCCTTAAGACACACAAGTCACAGTGTATAGTAAGAAATCATGTTTTTCCTAAACACGTCAGCAATTTTAACGTAATATCCAGACTTCATTACATTTTTGTTGTTGTTAGGTTTTATATTACGTAGTCTATTGTCCTTTTTTCATATCGTATGCCACGAATTCAAGAAAATTCAAGGATTCAGTTCGATTTTAATGTTAAGTTGGTGAAGTAAATTTAACTTAATAGCACTTCAATAAAAATTTGTGCATACTACGTGAGAATTCTAAGGAACGTGAGAATTTTAAGGTACGTAAGAAGTCTAGGTTACGTAGGCATTTTAACGTAACTAGTGACATAATGTTTAAACGTCATACATTGAAACATTCAACAATTTACGGTTTGCATTATTACTTTCCGTTACGCAGTTATTTTCTAACATAATAACGAACACATTTTAAACATTTTTCATAATTTTGCAATTAACACACTTATTAACGAACGAGAACTCACCAAATTGGACTTGGAATCGGTTTTTCTGCGTATCTTTCGATTCGATGTCGCTGAGTTGGCTGAGATCGGCGATGCAACGGCATTCATAATGGCTGAACGTTGCAGGGCAGCGGCTAACGTGGCAGCGGCTGAAGCAGCCTTTTGTTGTTGCACTAACGTTATGCTGCTGTTGTTGTTGCTGTTGTTGCCGCTGCTGTTATTATTATTATTATTATTATTATTATTATGATTAACGTTATTGTTACTATTAGCCAGAGTTACGTTGTTGTTATTGTGATTTTGGTTGATGCTGATATTGTGAGCACCCAGCAATGCGCTGTGATGATGTTGTTGTTGTTGCTGCTGTTGCTGCTGCTGTTGTTGTTGTTGTTGCAAACGATGGATGCCCTGAAATGATCCACCAACCATCAGGCCACCGGCAATACCGACGCCTGCGCCCGGTTCCGGTTCCGGGGCCAAGCCAACCAACGAGCCTGTTACCACGCTGTGACCAGAGGCCGCTGTGACTGAAATAGCGGCCGTTGCTGCCGCCGGTGAGGAGTGGGGCACCGTAACGAAGCCGGCAGAACCGCTGCCGCTGCTGTTGTTGTTGCTACTGTTGTTGATGTGGTGCTGCTTGGAGGTGGACGCAGAAGCGGCGGACGAAGAAGCTGTTGCTCGAGCTGATGCTGTTGACGCAGACGCTGAGGATGTTGTTTGTATTGCCCAATGATCTTGTAAATCACACGGGCCAAGCCTACAAAGAATAAAAAAGAAATAAAAGACATCAAAAATCGTTCTTCCATTTTCAAGTGTTTAATTTAAAATGAAGTTTTGTTAGAAAAGGTTTGATAAGTAAATTTTACAAACATGAAAAATAAAAAAAAATCTTAGAAACAAGCACAGTAGTATAAACAACAACAACAACAAAGCAGCACCTCGGAATAAAACTTGATGTTGTTGTTAAGCTGAAAGCGCCATCACGACCACCGACAAATTAAACGCGGCGACAAACAGTGCTGCCAAGTTTGTAGTCGCGAGGCGGCGCCGTGCTGCTCACTCAGTCACTCACTCATTCTCGATGCGGTTGCAAGGCGGATGCGGCTCCTTGTCAGTGTTGGATGAATGAATGGATGGATGGCATAATTAAAGCTTCACTTAAATTGTGCAGACGAAGGATGGAGGAGGGCGGACCGTATCACAACAACAACAAGCAACACTGACTTGGGTAAGCAATCTGCCAGTTGTTGTTGTAAAGAATTGCATGCAACTCATCGAGAGACAAAAAAGGAAAAATCGAAACAAAAATTGACGTGGTTGATGCGATGAAATCAACATTGTTTCTGAGAGAGAAGAAAATAAAAGAGAGCGACAGAGAGGAGAAGAGAGTGCACCAGGAAGTGAACACAGCTTTCAGTTTTAATTATGCTCTGGTTTTTGTTGTTCTCACTCTAGTATTAATAAAAATGCTATAATTAAAATGATTTTCTGTCACTACGAGGAATTACAAGAGCAGGATATTAAAAAAACCTGAAAAAAACCTCTCAAAAAAGTATGAGCACAAAATTATATTAATATTATTTATATTGTAGTATTTTCAATAACACTTTCCCTGAAAAAACAAAAATAAGAGAGAAACTATAGGAAAGAAAATTGGTCAAATGTCAAAACTGATGACAGTCTCTTTATACAGGTACTACTTTAATATACCTAAGCTACTATAATTAAACTATATAATTAAATGTAAAAGCCGTTTATTTTCTAAACATTTCCAATATTTCAATAATTTCTATTGTATTGTAACAGAATTTCGCAATTCCCATCACATTCTGTTCAATTAAAAAGGTTCAATTGAAGTACTGTGTTATTTTGAAGAATTTTCGTATCAGTCATAAAAGCTTCAATTATAATATATATTATAATGTAATAATGAAAAGTATATATAATAATAATAAAATTTATAATAAAAACGATATTAATAAAAATTTCGCGAGGCCGCACTTGTTTATGAAAAAGCTTTAAAAAAGGATGATTTTCAAGTAGCAACTTATTTTTATTTTATTATTTCTTTTGTACAAATTGTCAAATAAAAAGGAAGAAAAAAAGCAGTTTTTTTATATACTTCAAAGAATTTGATTTTTTTTACACTTTAGCATTCCTGATTCTGAGTTTTTCTTTAAAGAAGGAAAAATACATCACTTGAAACTGATGCCATCACATTAAAAAACAAAACAATGTTGGGGGCTAAAACAAATGTTATTCTGAGATAATTAAAAATAATTGCCCAAAATAATGAAACATTTTTTGCTACTCATGCGAAAGAGAAGGCAACAGAGAAAAGGAGAGGAGAGATAGAAAGAAAAGAAAATACTACTTTATCCATTCCCAGCAGGAAAACATCTGAACAACAGCAATAAAACAACCTGAAAACAACAACAATCGAACATCATCACCAAGAAAACTCTTCATAACTACGTTGACTCTTCTGCTCATCATCGCGTTTTACGTGTTACAGAGGTTTAAATGTTCATTGCGATGATTCTGAGAGAAGACGGATGAGTGCGAAACGAATATAGAATGAATGCGAAATGAATATAAAATGAATGCGAAATGTATATAGAGTGAATGCCAAATGAATATGGAATGAATGCGAAATGAATACCGAATGAATGTTAAATGAATATCGAATGAGTGCCAAATGAATATGGAATGAATGTTAAATGAATATCGAATGAATGCGAAATGAATATAGAATAAATTCGAAATGAATATAGAATGAATGTTAAATAAGTGCAGAATAAGTGTGCATTGAATGGTGAATGAATGGTGGTTGCATAGCTTCGAAATGGATGTCGAATGTTGAATGAATCGAATGTTCAATCTAATTAATATTAAATTCTGAATAACAAGTGTTAAACGCTTATTTTCAAATAAATAAATCGATTATCATATGAGTGCCGAATAACTATTAAATGCAAAACAATGAATGCTAAATGAATATAAAATACTGCTGAATTAGTGCTGCATTCATTATTAAGGCTTAGTGAATAACATATGAGTACCAAATAAGTACTAAATGAATATTTAATGAATATGAAATGAATTCTAAATGAATCAAAATTAATGAGGATGGGGCTTAAGTTTGAAGCAAGGAGTTGAACGAGCCACCACAATGCCACCATCGTAATCCTTATCGTCAACATCATCACCTCATCATCATACCTCTCTCTCTATCTACATCATCTCTATCTACATCATCTTTATCTTCATTAGTTCCATCTTCTTCATCGCATTACAAACATCATTATTATCTCTTTTAACGCCGTCATCATCTTTATTATCACGTCTATCTTCATTATCATCTACATTATTACATTATGATGCCATTACAACGTCGTACGAAAGAAAGAGTAAAAAGTGAATGCTTTTTCGTTGCTTCGTGATTAATTGCTTGTAAGCCAACAATTGTTGTTGTTGTATGTTTTCTATCCACTAAAAATTTATTTACTGTTGTTATTGTTGTTGTTATTCTCATTTCAGATCTCATTCTAGTTTTGAAAACAGTTCTTTCAAAGTATTTTCAAAACTTGAAACATTTCTTGGATCATTATAAGTTTTAATTAGTGAATATTTATGTTTATTTTATAGAATTTTGACAGAAATCATTTAAGTTGATTGATTCTCTCACAAAATTGCAGCTGAAACAGAAGCAACTTCGTAACTTAAATGAACTGAAGGAATGATTGAATGAATGAATCAATGAAGTAATGAATGAGTTCCAAAATACAATTTTAAAAAAAAGTTTTTCTAAATACATTGCAAATTGCGGAAATTTCCAAACTTTCGAAAATACTTAAAAACAACATTTTAAAAATAAAAGCGCAAAATTCTTAAAAGAAATGCTTGATTTTTTCAGAATGAAATCACTCTTTCTGACAACGGAATCTGTTCCTCAGCACTTCGACTGTTTTTGCCATTTATTTTTCAATTTATTTAAAAATAAACAACTTATTTTTGTTCGTAATTAAGTTGAGTTCGGTGCATAACATTAATTTTTCGAAGAGGTTTCTTTTAAAGCAAAAGAAAAATGAAACTAAAGCAAAAAACATTAAAAGTCAATAAAAAAATAAAAAATATCCACTAAAAACCACAAAAATTAATCGGTGAAAATTTGTGTGCATTCGCAATTTCAATAAAAATACGTAAATATTTACATACAATATAAAAGAATTAAAGAATATTATAAACAATTTAATTTAATTCAAAACCATTAAAGAAAAAATAAATTATATTAAAATAAAATTAAAAATCTTAGAAATTAAAAATAAAAATTAACATAAACATAAAAATAAACAATAATGAGCATATTAAAAAAATAAAATTTAAATAAAATTAAATACCACAAATAAAATTAATTAAGATTATAATTAAAATTGCAATATAATCCAAACTAAAGTTAAAATTACACCTTAAATAAAATTAAGATTAGAACTAAAATTGAAAATTTGATGAAAATTAAAAGGAAAATTAAAGAAACTCAGTCAATAAATTTTTTAAATTCTGCTCTTTTTCTTGTACTCTTTTTTTTGTGTTCATCTCTCAATAATTACTTTTCCAAGTAATAAATATTGTTGTTGTTTTTTTACCCACCTTCACATTGGCGGCCTATTTTATATATAATTCTTGTGCTTTTTTTGCTTTTTTGCCTTTTTTTAAAGTTTATTTTCCTCTCAACATGCGGAAGTTGAGCGAGCTCTCAGGCGTAACGATTATCTTAATTCTATACTCGTTTTCGTACTCATACTCATTCCATTCATATTCATATCCCAGCACATTAACTTTTATTGCAATAAATGTGTTGCACAAGCGCTGCTTTATTCTACTGGTACTAACCACACGTACTACCGTTACAACAACAAAAGCTTCACCAACAACAACAACAACAGCACCACCAACAACAACAACAAGTGCGTTGTTTTGTTTCATACTCGCGCATTCTCTCACTTTTTAACCAAAACCTAGAATTTAATACGTTGATAATCAACAACGAAGCTATTTTTACTCATATAAAGAATACAAGCGCAAGAACAAGCAAGCTATTTTTGTTGCTAAGTTCATGTGTGTGTGAGAGAGAGGGAGAGTGTGAGTGAGAGAGATAGAAAGTGATAGAAGGAGAGAAGAAAGAACTGAGAGGAATTGCTACAGTGTGTTCATACTCGTATGTTGACTAAAAATACATAATTCATCATCAACAAATTGTTGCATTATTCGTGAGTTGCAAACAAGAATTGATTGATCGTTCAATTGATTGATTAACAGCATTCTTAACATTTGTTGTTGCTATTATATTCAGTTTGCGGTACCCTGGTTTTTCACCATTCTACTGTTTAATATTTTCAGTTGTTGCATTACTTATAACACATACATACATACTTCATAAATATCATAATTTCCTCCTTAAAATGGAGCGCGATATGAAGTCTAAAGTTCTAGAAATTGTATTAAATACTTCCAATAATAGAATCATCAATTAAATGAACAATTAAGTTAATTAAATAAGAATTGCATGAAATTCTTTACATTATCGAAGACTTCAGGTTATGATTTTCTCGGAAATCACAAGAGATCCATCGGATTCCGTTAACATTTGACCTTTTCCGTTAATAATTGACATTTCCATTAACTAACAAAATTTATTTATTATATTATTTCCCAACTTTCTTAAAAATTAATCTATTTATTGATTTTAATGTACAAACCATATATATGGACTTCAAAAGCGATTGTTTATTATTTTTCTTCATTCTGCTAACAAAAAATTAAAAATCCTAAATAAATAAATAAAAAATTGAATAAAATATTTGAACTGCATTGCAGTTGCTATCTTTTTTCATTATCTTCGGGCTGAATTTTATAGCCCAGCTACTAATCAAAATCTACGCCGATTTACGATTAAAATAATAAAAAATGCTCACTTCGCTCACAGAGAACAAGATTAACAAGTTCAAGAAGCGATTCTACAGTCGGTGACCGATTTAAGTTCTATAAAATGAATTCTTAACAAAGCGGACCGAAAACAAAATGAATTCCAATGATTTTATTTACATTTCCAAGTATTTAAATTAATTCATTATTCTTTAAAATTAATTAGAATGGCTTTAAGACTGGAAGAATAAAGACTTTGAATAATAAACGTATTTAAATATAAAATTTATATATTTAAGTACACAACTTTTCTGAAGTGCTCAAAAAATCATTTCATTGCATTTTTTTAGACTTCTTATCATTTTCTTAACGCTTATCAACATGAGTTGGTTAATCGAGGGTTTTTAATCATCGATCACAAAAAAAAAATACATAAAATAATTTGAAGAAAAGGAAAGAAGAGAGACGGAATATAAAACCAAATACAGTCAGTCAAAGTAAGAAACAGAGACCAGGACGAGAGAGAGAGAAACAATGGAAATTATAGAAACCATTGTAAAGGGTGGTCCATCGAATGATTTCTTCTTGAACTATGTAATTATATTTAAAGTAATTACTTTATTACTTAATAGATTTTTAAATTAATTACTTACTTCAAAAGAAAACCAGCCGATGGCCAATCCTATGCATTGTATAATAAAGATTTCGTGAGAAAATATTCAAGTTTTAAATACGGTCGAATCTTCCTCGATTATACGGACCTCCATAAACTGACTACAACTGTTAACCGGGATGACGAGGGTTGATTTTATTTCTCTATTAACTGTAATCTTCCTCTATTAACTGTAATTTCCCTTTATGTAATCTCTCATAACTCAGATTTTCGCTCTCGATTTTCCGTAATGAGTCAGGTTCCGAGCAACCCTGATCGAATCGAGATTTAATGGCTCGGTTCCTTGATTGCAATTGATTTTGTTCCAGTGCTGTCGGCTTCTCCCAGTAGCCTGTACTTTGTTCAGTTTACTAAGGACTAGATGCCTACCGCGATGATGTTAACTAGATGCCTACCGCGTATAGCAGTATGGGCCTAACTACTGCGAATGCCCAAGCCTCCTGAAGAGGTCACTGTATAGCGAAAGAAAACACATTTTAATGTTGGCATTAATTTTTTTTCCCCTCTAAGATTTAATCGATAGTAGCTATAAAACCAGTGTAATTGTAAACAATTGAGAGAAAAAAGAAAGGAACCTTTTCTCAACCAAGCCTCTAAAACAAAACAATATTATAGACAGCTGTCTTCCGTGTTGTTGTAACTCGTTGTTATTGCTTTTGTTGTTGTTATAATTCTTGTTGTTGCTTGTTATGAATCTTGTTGATGTAAATACTCGTATTACTTTTGTTTTTGTTGTTCTTGTTGTAGCGGTTTTTTAAACCGTTGGCCTTCGCCTAGTTTCTATGGTGCTTATTGTTGTTGTTGTAGATGCATCGACAAACAACAACAAACTAGAATTGCTATTGCTATCATATTCATTGCTGTTCTTTGTTGTTGTTGTTGCAACAACCCATTCAAACAACTCATCAAAAAGCGGAAACAAATTGCAAAAAAATGAAAAAAAAACAAAAACAATGGTGGGTGGATCATCGACTGTGTGTCTGCATCGGTCGGTGTCTCTCTCACTCTCTATCTCTATCTCACTCTCAGACTTACACTCCAACCTCGTTTTTCATAACAATGTTTTAAGGAAGTGAGAATTGTTGTTGTTGTTGTTACGGTTTTATTTACTATTGTTGATGATATGAATCAGATTTCAAATTTCATTGCCAACTTCACTCACTTGACTTTACTAGCATTTTAAAAAAACAATCATTTGAAGTAATAAAAATAAATAATAATACGTAATAAAAATAGTAAAGAAAAACGCACGTTTCATTGTAAAACTTTTTTTTCACTTTTTTATGAAGTACTGAAGCTGCCCCCTTTTGCGTTGTCATTCAAATCGTGTTCAATTGGAATTGATTTTTGGCAACAGCAGTTTTTTTTTACTTTCCCATGAAGCAAAAAGTATAAATAACAAAAACGTAATATATACGAACAAAATAGTTGACCTTCCTTTTGAATAAAGTTACGTCATCGCCTTTGATTTAAAAATGTGCTGGCGTATTTTATATACATACAATGCGTATATTTTTAAATGCACTAAAATAAAGAAATATTTAAAGAAATAAAAAACCATAATTTGACTAACGATTAATCATTTTAAATAACGGTTAAACGATTGCTTTAAAAATAAAACATCAGCTGATAAGAAAAATATTCCAACATCAAATAAAAACTGCGAATCATAAAAATAATGCTTAAAAACCACACACAACATGACATCACGTCACGTTGATGTCACATGTCGTATCTTCTCGTAGCTCTTCTCGTGAAGGGTTGCCACCTGTCACAACATCGTCAGAAGCTGTCAAAAGCGTTTACATCACTTAACGTGACTAAAAAGAAATACAGTTTTAGGGAAACAATTCCTTTTATGCAGGAAATGTTTTTAATACAAATTTTTTTCTTTTTTATTTGGAACAAACTCAGATCAAATAAAATTCACAATAATAACGAATAAAAAGTGTATGAAAAAAGTGAAGCTTAAAATGAGCGAAAAACAACAACAATACGACGTTTCATGACCCACATGTTCCGCTTTTTCTTTCATCCGTGACCCACTTTTTTTCAACGACGACGTCGCTTACGTCGCTGCCATCGTCATCGTCTTCGTCGACGTAAGTGCCTCGTCGTCGTACACGTTGTCGTCGTCGTCATCCGATGAGTAGACGAATCAGTTAGCAAGTGCAGCCGATTCAGCTCTAAACAAACACACTCACACAAACATTTCTATACACACACACACACACGTACATAAAATAGTGTTTTCAAACAGATTGATTGACTGAGAACAACAACATCGTTCCGGCCAGACGAAGCTGTCAATAATGGGAAAACCAACAACAACAACAAAAAAACACCAACAACAACTTGATTGGCTGACTGGGCCGGCTATTGACAAAAATTTTAGCAATACCAAAAAACTTATCGATAGTATTGAAAACAACAACAACAACAATGTCAACAAGTGTGCCGGCGAGGCACAGTAAACAAAAAAACACAACAACAACAACAACTACCGCTGCCACTACTAAAAAATTAATGATAAACAATAACAAATTTAATGCCAACAACAACAACACGAAGACTGACAACAAGAGTATAGCTACACAACATCAACAAACAAGCTAGAGTGAGCAGGTTGACAGCAGCACCAACAACAACAACCACAATTGTTGCAAATTGCTTCATTTACGATGCATTGTTACGATCAATCATCGTTTCTCGTGACTTTTGTTTGCAGGAAATCGTTATCAAGTAGATTGCATTTGCTGTTGTTGTTGTTGTTATTGTTGCTGTTACCGAAGTCGTACAATTAGAAATGCTTTCGTAGTTGTTGTTGGTGTTGATCTGCGGCGGGTGTCAGACGGGCCACAATGTGTGACAAGCGTGAGTGATGCGCGCATCATGATGTCTGATACCGACCACTGTCCTTATTACGTCGTCTTGGTTTAGGTCTTCGTCGTTCTCATCGTTGTCGCTATCGTCCACCTTCGCAAATCTTTCGTCATTTTAAAGAACATAAACGAAGATTTCGATGCAGTCGCCATGCAGGCGAAGTTTTTCGTCTCTTTCATCTTCGTTCCACCGAACGAACGTAA
This sequence comes from Myopa testacea, assembly GCA_949629155.1. NCBI lineage: Eukaryota > Metazoa > Arthropoda > Insecta > Diptera > Conopidae > Myopa > Myopa testacea. The sequence continues at coordinate 10,840,029 of OX451347.1, forward strand.
CGTTATCACTTACGTTATCACTATTGTTATCACTGAATGGGGGCTGCGCTGTGTCGCTTCTGATTGCTTTTCTTCTTCTATCCATATCCGTCTCTCACTCTGTCTCCCTCTCTCACGCTGGGAATCAATGAGTTAGTTTCTAGTGAGTGATTTAGTGTGTGTGGTTTTCTCTTTCTGTATTTTTTAGTGTAATTTTTTTAGTGAAAGCTATTTTTAGTTTGCACTCTGCTCTGTTTTTAATTAATTTTTTGTTTTTTTAAATTGAAATTTGCTCTGCTCTTAAGTTTTAATAATTTTTTGTTGGTGTTGTTGTTGTTTTCTTTCTTGCTGTCTTGTATTGTTTTCACTTTTAACTGAAATATTTTTCCATTCAATTTTCTTTCTTTTCTTTTCTTTTCTTTCTTAACATAATCTCTGTATTTCATCATTTATTTAAGCTGGCTTGTTTGTGGCTGGCTTGCTTTCGACGGTTTCACTTTCTATTTGATTTTTTTTTTATCGAATTTCGTTTTCAATGTCAAGTTGTGTTTATTTTTCAATTCTTCTATGAGATTTGCAACAAGCAAATAATTTGATCGTGGAACAGCCTATAAAATCACGTATGAAGGCGTTCATTTTTCTTTTATAATGTTTGAGTGTCGTTTAATGTTTAGCATTATAATTCACAAACGGTTTATTTAATTTGATCCACCATTTTTATAATAATGAGAAAATAGGCAGAATATGTAAATGTAAAATATGTATTTTAAAGGAACAATTTAAAATATTTAAAATGTTCAAATATTTGAAAGTCTTATTTTCTGATTTCTATCACTTAAATTAAAACACAGAGACAAAAAAAAAAAACAACCAATGAATTCAGTTACACGTGCGAATGATTCAATCAATAAAATAAAATTATTTAAACAGACAAACAAATTAAATTTAAATTTCAAAAGTAAAAGTAAGAAACATAAAACCACTAAAAAAAAACTTATATAGATGTATATACTATGTAAACACTGTACAAAAACAACAACAGCACAACGTACATCGTTGTCAGAAGCAGAAAAAACAAAAACTAAACCAAATCAGGAAAAAAATGAAAGCGAAAAATTTACAGACACAAAAAATACTGGATCTGGCCTCAAAACCCAGACCTACTCTACGAATTGAATGACGGTGGTGGCAAGACAAAAACAAAAACAACCACACACTCGACAACCCAGCCACGTCGCGGAGCTGCTGCTCTGTCGTTTTGCGGTCGCCTACTGAATGCGACAGGTGTATGGTTGTATTTGTTTGTGTATTTATGTGTGTACGTGTATCAAACACGGTAGCTTATCCGCTGTGTGGGCCTCACTGCATCTCCGGGTGTGGGTATGAGTGTGTGTCTGTATGCCCATCAGCCAGTATTTTTTGTAGCCCGCTCTAAAAACGCGACAAGCGAAAGTGTTGTCACAGACAACGAAATAATATACCCAAAAAACAACAACAATTAAACAAAAATACGATATAAAAAAATATACTCTGCTGTACAAATATACTCACTTAATATAGTATATATAATATATCGAAAGCAATAAATACAAACCACAATACAAATCATGTAATTTCTATGGCTTTGTTTGCATATACTACAAACATACACACACACACACACACACACACACACACACACACAACATTAATGTATGTAAATATGTGTGCTTATTTGCATCTGTGAGTGTCTTTTGGGCTTTTTATTTGGAATGTATTTTAACTTGAAAGCCTATCTTAAGGTCCATGTGGGTGTGTGTGTGTCTTATTGTTGTTGCTGTATAGAAACTTCTTTCATGCACGGTAAACATATTTTAAATATTTATATTATTGAATCATTAAACGGCTTGAAAAGCCATCAACTTGATACTGATGCGTAAATTAAATTAATAGTGATGCCACATTTTTGTGTCACTGACTCAGTTGTGATGTAAGTCAAAATCGAACGAATACACATAAAATTTGAAGAGAATCAAAGAAAAAGAAGCTGAAGACGAATGAAGAGAAGACTCGCTCTGCTTCAGATTACCGGATTGTGCCAGTGTAATCATGGACGCCGGGAAAGCCATCTCTAACGCTAAAATTACCCTGAACCAGAAGATAGGAATGCTCTCTGCTACTGAAACAGCCAGTAACGCTCTAATGGGTGTGGAGACACCCTGAGTACCTGGACGTAAGATCATATACGGTAATGAGATGGCTGATGAACTTGTTACTCGTAAAGATCGACAGTTATGAGTTACCTACGATCTTGGACCTCTTATCTTCTATCCAAGGTCAGGAAAGATGCTGCCATTATTAATTGCAGTACTGACTGGTGACTAAATGATAGAACGGCATGCAGAAGGACTGGGCCATAACTACAACTCATGGACTTCTGTGGAAACTGCAGGGATACCAACGATGAGGAGACGGTATGCACATGTCCTGCCATATCCCGCAGCAGAGTGACTTCCCTTGTGAAACCCTACTTTGATAATCTGGAAAACCTTTCGGAAGTCAAAGTTGAGGGTATCCTCTTGTTTTTAAACAGGAAAAAGTGGCTGTAGTAGCCTAACATTGCACACTTTTTTCTTAAAAAATCACATTTTTTTTATTATAAAACACAAAAATCTATGCAGGCAAAGTTTTCTCTCAATTTATTGTTTATGGGTGAAAAAAGTGTTTGTATGGATGTGGTTCTGTGTCAATGTTTATGTGTGTGTGTCTATTTGTTAGTGTGTGTGTGTTTGTTTGTATGCTTATATGTTGTTTACTTCCGTTCCAACAGCGGCTTTTAATTACAATCGTTGTTGGTGCACAGAAAAAAAAGCAATTCATATCCGTTGCAAACGCAGTTAACGCCATCCACTTAGGAATAATTTTTTTTAAAACAGCACCACCACCAACAACAACAAACAAGCAACAAGCAACTTGACTTAATTGAAGAACATTAAAAATGCACAACATAATTTATCAGTAGTTAAAAGAGAAAAAAAAACAAAAAATTCAGCTAAAGCACTAAAAATCTAATGACAAAAAAATGCATATGAATTGCGGTAAAATTAATAGAACCAACATCGACAACAACAGCGCTTATTAGCAGCGATAAAATCCACGAATATAAATAATAAAACACCGGAAACAATCGCTGACATGAGAGAAAATAAAGAAAAACACGAAAATTTGACACATTAAAAAAAATAACAATTAAATTTATTAAAAAATCATATCAAACACAAGAAACCAACCTAGTCTAAAGAATTTCATATCAGCGACTAGAAAAAACCCCAAGATTTTGAATTTGTTATAAAATTCAAATTCTTTAAATTTAATAACCTTAAAACAAAATTGCATTAATTGTGTGTTGTAGTTTTTTATAAAAACCTTGTTTAATTGCTCGATATTATTTAAGGCAATAGAAGCATTTTTATAAAGCCAGAAAAAGAGCACAAACTTGTTTCTTCTTCTTTTAGACGGACTGCATTTTTATGGGTTTCTTATGTAATTCCAAGTAACTCACCTGCAATGAAAGAGAGAGAAAGAAAGTGAGAAAACAGTATAAATATACAATATATTCAAATATACTATATACAATATATGTATTAGTAATTAATAATAATAAGTGTCAAAGAAGTGGGTATTCTACGGCAAGCCCAAGAAGAAAAAATACTATGTTAAGCCCGTTCTACGTAGAAAATCAAATTTCTTTGGTCGATTAACCAAATTTTCAAATGGATTAAAATTAATGTCTGCTTTCTATTTCAGCTCTCTGAAGTGCTCTGTTGGCCTTGAAATTGTTGTCCTTTTTTACAATTGAACAAAATGTTTTTTAACCCCTTTTTGCAAAAACAAAGAACCAAATTTTTAAGAGACCTCTCAATTTAAAAATTTAAATAATACGAAGAAACAATTCATGGAATATACCATGAATTGAACAAACAACCAGAGTGAAAATAAACACGAACAAGAACAACAATAGCAACAACAATATAATGTGTGTGTGTGTGTGGTTAATAAAACAACATATAAAATCCATCAGCTCAACAAATATTTGCGAGGTGAAAAAGGAAAACAAAGAAGAAACCAAACAGAATTTTAACAGATCAAACAAATTGATGAGAGACCGAAAAACGTGACGGGAAGTGAGTGACTACCAAAGAGAAGAACAGAAACCTCAGCAAACCGAAAATTCAAAACTGCTGTCTATAAGAAGTCTTTAAAAAATAACCACAAAAATTAATTTTAATGAAATCCAAAAAGTAAAACTTTTCACAATCATGCGGGTTTCTTTCTTTTGCCATTTTTTTCACTTTACTACAAAAACACTAACAACAACAACAGCCACTTAAGACAAACACAAATCCAAAGGAAGGAAAACTAACTGCTTGGAAAATCGTTAAATGGCAAGAAGCCGAAGTTGCTGATGTATTAAATCGATTTATTGCGCAACGAAAGAAAAAACAGAGAGGGTGAGAAAGAGAGAGACACATACACACACAAAAAACGCACCTACATGTCTCGGCCTCCTTCTCGCTTGCACATGTTTTTAAATTTACCGCACCAAGAACGGTAAAAATTGTGCCAACAACAAAAACAAGAACAGCAACCTGCTAAGCTTGCGGCATAACTGAGATTTCACAGTTCTTTTAAAACAATGTGTATGCAGCCCAATGAACAAGTTTTTGATGAAGTCTGAAAATGAAGAAGTAAGCAGGAGGGAGCGCTATTGAAAAATCATCCTTAAACAACAACAGCAACAACAAAACTGACAGAATAGCATCATCAAAAAAATGGAAAAACTAGCAGATTTTATCGTAGACTGGAAGGAAACAGAAGGAAAACATGGAGAAGAATATGGAGGAGACAATAAAGGAGAAGATGAAGTAGATGGATGAGGAAGAATCCGACGTTTTGAGGAATCGCTTTTTTGTCAAAGGATTTTCGCAGTTAGTTGTTTTTCTAATTTTATTATTTTTACAGACGACATTTTTATGCTTTTTTTTAGTTTATGCTTTTCATTTGTTTTCTTTGTAGTTTTTAGCAGTCTTTATTTCGCTCCATAAATGAAAACATATGCGACAATATTCTCGTTGTTGTTGTTGTCCTTTTCTCTACCATTCTGAGAGCAACAGAAGCGCTGTGTCCCACCCAGCAGAGAAGAGCAATTTTTGTGTTGTTCTTTTTATGCCCCTAGACGCCCATTTTAAATCTCTTACTGTTGTTGTTATTGTTGTGCCGTTGTTGATGCTGACAGTTGATGTAATCAGTGTGTCACGGTGGTTGTTGTTGTTGTTATTATTATATAGCTTGTCATAAACATCATCATTATTTTTCCAAACTAATTGCGAAAATGTGCAGAAAGAATTTCTTTATAGCAGCTTGTGGCTTGTTACTGTTGTTATTATTGTAATGAAATACGTTAGATAATATACTCGTATAATATCACACACCTACATACTCCTATACTCGTATTACGCGGAAGCTAAGGTTTTTTATCGAAAATTGTTGGGTTTTTCTTTTTAAATAATTTAAGAAACCAAGAAATAAACACGAGTAACTGCGGATAACTGCGAAAAAAAAGGAAATAAATACTAAAAAATAGAGGATTCTCTGAGTATGTACGGATTACTAGACATTTTATTACTAAATACTTATCCAAAGTGGGTATATAGTTTGATTCTGATGTGGGTATATAGATAATTCATTTGAACCTAATTAGATAATTCAAAGAGAGAAACCACCCTATATTTCTAAGGTATGATTTTATTTTAAGAATTTTTGCAAAAACTAGAAAGAGGAAGGAGAGAACGAGAAAGAGAAGGGAAATTTAAACAATTACAGCATTTTTTTCCTTGTTTTTATAATTTAACAAAAATCATAAAAAGCCAACAACAACAGCGAGAATATAATGTTCGTTAATGATTTTTCTAACCAATAAATTTTAACATAAAACTTGACTACGGTGTCGCGATTTTTGTTATAACAATAATAATAACAACAACAATTACCATGACGAATTCTAACATCTCACATCATCAGATTCATTAAATACATCTGCAGAAAACTGTTAAAAACACTTTTTATAAGTGCTAAAAACTACGGCTGCCATAATAAACAAGAACAACAACGTAAGCAGCAACTTCTAGTTAAGAGACCAATAATAATAATAATAATAATAATAATAATGCCACCACGAGAAGAGCAACAACAAGAATAATAAACAAAACAAAAAAAAAAGAATTGCTAAAAAAACAATAACAAGTTTTCATAACAAATCCGTATGGCAATAATAACAATAACAACAGAAACAAATTCGCAACAAATACGAATTACAACACAACAACAACAACGAACGATGACTTTTATGATGACAAAACGAAGGAAATCCAAGAACAAAAACAATAAAATATGAACAATTCTCCAGAAAAAGAAATAAAAACAAAACCTATAAAAAACAAGTGATAAGATCTTTTTTAAAAAAATAAACAAATACTAAAACAATCGTAGTGCTGATTACGTAGTTTAAACTGATGTCGCGAAGGCGCAACTGTACAATTGGCAACATTATATAGTATTATTGTTACTTTAGTAGTATTTACTTGCAAAAATCAAAAATTTATAATAAAAAAATCGAAAATAATAAAAAAAAATAATAGAAGATAGTTACTCAAGAAAATACATAAATTTATTACAAACGGATGCGGAATATGGATTATTTAACAGACGAAATTCGAAACAGACAAAAAAATAGATAAAATAGTTAAAAATTTAAAACAAAACAATACAAATTTAAATGTAAAAATTCAATAAAAAATAATACAAAAGTTAAACGTAAAATTTCAATAAAAAACAATAAAGGTTTTAAAGATTTCGGTTTAAAAGCCCGAAGAAGAGATTTTCAATTATTCTGTATAACTCATTGCAAACGAAAATCTATTATAAGGTGTATTGTATAAAAGTGGGGGGATCACATCCACTCTCTACCGTATTGAGATTTTAGATGCTAAGTATACAAATACAGTGTACAAACAGAGTAGGACATCCCGGATTCGATTTATTGCTGATTAAGTTTTGTTCCATGGGACATGTGTTCAAAACCGAAATAGTTTAAGACCATGAACTAGCTTAATATTAGTTCCAATACCATTAATTGCCATTTCAAAAAAGAACGATCTCGAAAAATATCACTAAAGATATAGCACAATTTCTAGAAAGCTTTTATAAATCCAATCTTTAGACTAGTACAAAAGAAAGGTTAATGCCCAGCGAACTGATACCCAGGGTTATAAATGGTTGTAAATTATACAATTATACAAATTATTATACATAATCAATAGTACCACTCCTGTAAAGTTGAAGTTTGAAGGTACTCCTGGGACTACCAAAGAGTACAAAGATGAATGGAGAAGAAACTGACAGCGGTACGTATATTAAATACAAGTGCCACCAAAGACATTTTCGACCAATTCTCGAAACCTGGGACATCCGATCGTAGAATATTTCAAAAAAGAACGATCTCGAAAAATATCACTAAAGATATAGCACAATTTCTAGAAAGCTTTTATAAATCCAATCTTTAGACTAGTACAAAAGAAAGGTTAATGCCCAGCGAACTGATACCCAGGGTTATAAATGGTTGTAAATTATACAATTATACAAATTATTATACATAATCAATAGTACCACTCCTGTAAAGTTGAAGTTTGAAGGTACTCCTGGGACTACCAAAGAGTACAAAGATGAATGGAGAAGAAACTGACAGCGGTACGTATATTAAATACAAGTGCCACCAAAGACATTTTCGACCAATTCTCGAAACCTGGGACATCCGATCGTAGAATATTAAGGGAATCGAGATCTCCGAGGAAGTGTGGAAAAACTTGGATTTCAAAATACAATATGTATATCGTCAAAGGCAGAGAACCGAACCATCTGCAACCAATGCACCAATCCAAAGAAGACACCGATTATTTCCGAGGACTTTACTTCTATTCTTCTTTAAGTTACGAGTAGGATGTCTTTCTTAATCTTTACTTCCAGTTCCTCGGATTAGATTTTTATAACGTCATCATAAAATAATATAATAAATCCTATCCTCTTTTAGTTTATAGAAACCCTTAGTTCTTAGTATGTATGATGTATACGAATACATGTCTATAATACGTACATATATCTGTAAAATGTATACTGTTTTCAACATAGTCTTTTCATTTTTTTTAATCTGCTTAGGCTTTTTTGTTCAAATACCACAGAATAGATTCTCAATTTGTTGAATTTGCAAACAAAGACCCCCAATAAGAAAAAAAACCAGAAAAATGCAAAAGAGAGAATAAAATTAAGCAAACAAGTTTCTAATTTTTATGCTCTTTCAATTTATTTGGTTGGCTCTGTCTAAGGCCAGATTTAACAAGATTTTCATCAAACAAACAAAAAAACTCCACTCAAATACGTTCCCCCAACAAACGGGTACTGGTATATGGTAAACTTGTTCTTTCTATCTGCTCTTCCTCTGTCTCCGTCTCTGTCTATATCTCTCTCTATCTCTCTCTGTCTTCTCTCTTCTACTTTTACAAACATTTCTACGGTTTAGACTATGAGCTCTCTGATTTGCTCTGGGAACTCTTTATAATAATGACGGGGGTTTTCCCCCTCATCATTTTGTACTCTTCTCTTCTTCTTTCCCGCCATCATCCTCTTCGTTTTCCTCTGTATTATTTTTGCGAAGGTGAGCGGCTTCTAAGTGGCTAAAAATGCACTTGTATTTGTATGTTTTTTGTCTCTGTATTCTAAAGGATTTAGTTGCAAACCTCTGTAGGTTTGTAGGTCTCGACGATTACGTTTGATTCTTTAGATGTTACAGCAGCAGCACCGGCACAGCACCATCGCACACCATCATCATTATTATTGTAGTCATCATCGTCGCCGTCGTCTACTAAATTTAGCGGCTTTTCATTGCTGATTCTCATCTCTTTGCTTTTCATTTCTCATTTATTTAAGTTTTTTTTTTTTTTGTTTCTCTCTCTTTTCGAGTCGTTTAACCGGTTAGTTTTTATTTATTTTTGGTTTTTTCTTTAAAGAGGCTCTTCTTTGATCCATCATGAAGCTGTTGTTGCTGTTGAATTTCTTTCCGATGGTCGGTTGGACGGTTGGATGCCGTTGCTCAGCATAGATTCTGAGATCTGAGATGTGACCACTTTTTTAGCCCTGGACCACAATAACCGGCATCGACATGGGCTGCTCTTGCTTTGAGTTCGCTATTCAACCCGGTTTTGCTTCGTCTACATTCTGCATTCTTTTCATTCTGATTGCTGCTGTTGTTCCTCAGATTAGTATTTTTTGGGTTTTTTCTTTTTGCGAATGCTTCTTAGTTCTTTCTTCCTTTTTGTTTTTGGCTTTTGTTGTTCAGCCGGTTTTCAGGTTTCTGACTTAGTTTTTGTATCTTCTTTCTTATAGTATTTCTTCTGAAACTTGTTGCTGCGGATATTTGAATGGATGAGACGATGTTTTGCTGGATGTTGGAGATTCATTCCATACAATTTTGTTGTTGTTATTAATTTTTATTCTTCTTCTTTTTAGGATATGTAATGCTGCTGAAAGAATACATTTTTCCCGAACGTTTTCATTTTCCTTTAAAGCGCTAGTGTTAAAATCATGTGTTATATAAAAAATTAAATAATAATTTATATTTAATTTTTATAACTTTTGTATTTTACTGTCTGTTTATTCCTTTATCTTCGTATTTGTTTTTTTCTGTCATCTGTTTTAAAAGTGATTTAAAATGAAGCTTCAACGAAACAACATTTAATTGAATTTCCTTGTTTGTTTTAATGAAAGTTCCTTGTAACCAAAAGAGACCGAGGAGTCATCACTCGCTTCTGTGTCTCATCCAAAGGACATTTGAATTCATGCCGATTTTGTTTTGTCTTCTTTTTCAGTGCAAACATATTATTTGTCCGTCCTGCAAGCCTCGTCGATGTGATCCGTTGAAATTCATTTCAGAATTTTTTACTTCGTATTATTTTATTTCAATTTTTTTATTTTTATTTGAGTTTTTACTTTTATTATAGTTTTTATTTTTATTTCAGTTTTTATTTGAATCTCCTCGAATTCCGGGCGGAGTTCGATTTTTATTTTTTACACTTTCGACTGTTTGTGTTTATTTTTCTTCCAGTGAAATTTCATTAATTTCAATCTATTTATTGAGCCCAGTAAAGAATTGTTTCATTCATTTTATACAACAAATATAGAAAATAAATTTTAAAAATTATACAAATAAAAGAAATAAATACAGTATTTTTAGTGGATTTTTACGAAAATTCGAAATTTTCTATTCGAATAATATTTCTAAAAAAAACTATACTTAAAAAAGGCAAAAATTAAAGTAGGCAACATGAAGAGTGGTTGGTGGAGGGGGGAGGGGTGGGGTGATGGGGGAAGGTTGGAGAGGTATTCAAACAGGCATGTTATTTCTCTTCTCTCTGTCTTTCTTTTACTCTGTGTTCGTCTACTTAAATGTTGATATATTGTTATTGTCAATTTTTCGTTGCTACTGTTTTTGCTGTTGACAGTAAAAACGTTCATTGTTTTTACGTGTTGCTGCGGCTACTGTTGTTGCTATTGCTGTTGCTGGTAGTCGTCGTCATACTTAAATTCTCACGGGGTCATTTAAATGAGCTTGTTTCAGTGGATCTGCCTGTGTTTGTGTGCGTTCATATCGTACATATTTATATACGATATTTCCGCTTTGAACGTTAGTCGCTCTGTCTGTCTGTCTGTCTCTCTCTATATAACATATGTACACATATTGTTTGCCTAATAGTTCCACGCTCGACCGCAGTTCGTCGTCGTCGTCGTTTTCTATGCTTGGTTCGTATTTTAAGATCGTTCCATGATGCGTTTCGATTTGCTGCTGGTTTATCGTCTTCATGTTTTCTTTGTATGGAAGTGCGTATGTTTGCTTGCTTGTCTGTTTGTTCGGCAGTTCGTCTGTCCATCCGACTGTTTGTCTATTCAATACGTTGACAAAAGCTTTGAATTCATTGCTTTTAAATATAATGAAATGCAGGCGGGCAGACAGGCAACAGAGCCACGAAAACTAAGCAAAAACTATGTACGAACAAAAAGCCTTTGTATAGAAAAATATGAAGATGTACGATGAACGCGACGACGACGACGACGACGACGACGACGACGACGACGACGCACGACGATGATGATGAAGACAGCGCTTGTAAAACTTGCAATGTAAATCGTCCAAAACTGAAGAATTTTCCTTTTTTTGTTGTCTTTTATGGAGTTGTTTGTTCTCCTTAAAAGTAGTTCTTTAATAAAATACTGAAAAATATAACAAGAATAAAATATTTAAAATATCAAAATACAGGGAGATATTATATAAAAATTACACTATAAAACATTGATTAAAATATTTAGTGAGTTTTTCTTTCTTATTTTCCTTTTTGTTGTAAATGCTTGAATTTTCGATTTTAACTTTTTGCATCAATCAATCAATTAATCCAGCAACAAAGTCGAAGTCTTCGTTCATTCAATGCATCTGCATATCATCGCATCATGCAATCAAATGTTCAGTCGTCAATTGTTGTTGCTTCTCTTCCTGTTCTTGTCATCTTCTGATTCTCGGTCGTTCTTCAAATTTACATCATATACGCAAAGCAAAAGTAATTCCTAACCTAACGCAACAGAAACCGATGACATTATTTTCATAGTTGTTGTTGTTGTTGCTTTTGTTTTTGTTTGTCTTCCCCATTTTCAGTTCCTTCAGCACTCTTTGCTTCTGCATCAGCATCTGATGCTGCTTGCGTTCAATGCTTTTATGTTGTTATTGTTGTTGTTGTTGTTGTTGCATGCTGGCCTCCATCATTCATTCTATGGTTGGTCGTCGCAGTTGTTGCTGTTATAATTGTATTTGCTTTTTGCATTCTTCTCCTTTTCTTGTCTTGTTGTTGCACAATTTAAAATGCATTATGCAAGTTTGAGCAAAGCAGAACAAAAACAAAACAAAAACAAAAACAACACAATCGACAGCACAATCGGCTGCATATAACAGCATCAACATAAGAAGAAGCAGAATCAGAATCAGAAGCAGCGGCAGCAGCAACAGCATCACAAAAGCAACCCTTCGGCCATGTTTTTTTTTTTTTATAATTTCGTGTATTTTCTTGAAGGTAGGTTAGTTTGATTCTTATGATGTTCTTACTAATGATGATGATACTGAAGTTGATGATGATACCGATGAATATGTTGATAATTATGTTGTAGTTGCTGCTGCTGTTGTTGTTGCTGTTGCTTTTGCGAGGGCAAAAATACTGAATTTTAAAGAAGAAATCAGAACAAAGCCAGGCCTAAGCTTAAAAAATAAAACCCGAGAAACAACAAAAAAGAGAGGAATAAAATAAAAATATTCGTGGCATTAATATTGCTGCTGTTGTTGTTGTTTTAATTGTGCCTAACTAACGTATTCTTCTTCTTCTTCTTCTTCGTTTTTATTATTATTAGTGTAGTTGTTGTGATTGTTGTTGTTGTTGCTATTTTTGTAGATGACTGCATTTGTAGAAATACAGCAGCTGCTTTTGTTGTTGTTGTTCTCTTTAATGCTGATCATTTCTTGAAGGGGTTAAAATTTTAGAAAAACAACAAAAGATTCTTTCTTCTTATTATGATATATTGCATGCTTTTTTGTTGTTGTTGTTGTTAAAATAAAACTTCAAGAATTTTTGAACTTTATTCATTAATACTAAAAATAGTGAGTTTCTTTATTTTGTAGTCATCATTCAAGCGGAACAAGAATTCAGTCAAGTTGAACTAATTTTTATTGCACTTTATTAAGAAACAAACTGCTGATTTTTTATAATATACAAATAGTTGATAATTAAATGTTGATTATGTTAACTCAATCTTCTTCTTATTCCTCCTCTTCTTCTTCTTCTTCTTTCCTATCTTTTATCTTCTACTAGACTAGAAAGATTGGGTTAAAAAACATCAGCATGTTAAATCATACAGATTTTTCTTTTTTTTTGGTTTTACTTCGTTTTTATGACAGATTTTCACCATTTCTTTGAAAACACAAAGCAACAGCAACAAAAAAAAGAAAGAAATGCTTAAAATGGAAACATTTTTTTATTATTTCTTCTTATAAAAAACAATTAAGCAATTAAGACAAAAAAGCATTCAATTTAAACCACAAACGAGGAAAAAACCACAAAAATTTACACTGCGTTTGCTTTGCGGAAGGTCGGTCATAAAATTAAGCAAACCAAAAAAAAAAAAAAAATTAAAAAAAATAGACAAAGAATAAAAGACACCCAATTAAAATAAAGTGACCAACAACAACAAACTACGAGACATAAAAACAACACATAAAGAATTCACCTCGTAAAAGGTACCATTGTTGTTGTTGTTGTTATCTTAATGTTCATATAAAAAACTACTTGTTTTAAGTTGAGGCTGGTTTTATTTTTAAGGTTTATAATAATGGTTAGTTTTTTACTTACTATTTAAGTACTTTTCTAGAAAACTAGAAAACTTGATAGAAAAGGAAAAATAAATTCCGAGAAAAAAATAAAGCAAGAAAGTAAAATAAACTTCAAGAAACCATTCCAAGACCATAGACCAAGTTTTAACACAAAACTTATCCGAATTCTTTTATAAACTATTATAATAAATATAAATATAAATATAATAAATAAATAATAATATAATAAATACGAATTACGATTAAATATATTTCAATACGTCTTTCTTTAAACCAGATGAAAGCCTAAGACGAAATCTTGATAAAAATGTCACTCAATCCTGAGTTTGTATGCATAATAAAAGAAAACCCGGAAGAAGTTTTATCGTCGATCTAGCTAAAGCTGGAGTGAACACACGATCGTCGAGATGGTGAAGTGAAAAAGCTTATCTTATCACATATCTTATCGGAACTCATTCAGATACGACATCTAAATTATATTCATACTTTATTGATAACATCTTTTAGAATAGTTTAAGTTTAGTTGAGTTTCCAGTTTCGTTTTGTTTCTTGATTAGTAATCTTAAAGAAGGCGAAACACACCCACTTCTTAAGAAGGATATCTGTAGTTTTTAACCATCATACAAAACATGTCATTACTCTTGGAATATTATCCTTTGAATGAAGGTGAACGAAATAACCTCTGCCAAAAATTGGTGTTTTAGGGGCTTTATTATTGTCCATGTTATTCGCAATATCATAGGTACGAGAGAGAGACTCACATGCTTGACAAAAAATGGACCTGCAGAGGAGTCTTCATCACGAACAGCCGCAGGGATCATGAAAAATATTCATAAAAAGGTTTGTTGTTAGGGTTACTTGCCTTAATATATGCGAGTACATTAATGCATACATTAAAAAATTAAATATTTAATCGAATGATTTCGTATCTTTCATGCTTCGGTTTTCCTTTCTGATTGATCCCGCATATTTCATGCTGTATTATTTCTGCGGTAATTTAAATTTCATGGTAAAAGCTTAAGCGTTGAATAAAATAGACGAACTGTTTGCAGTAAATGAATTTTCTATTTCCTTCCAGACTTTCTTCTTCACTCTTTCAGTTCATGTTTTCGGAATTTGAATAAATGTTTTCTAATTTGAATTAATTTGGAAACTCATTCGCTTAGACATGCAAGAAAAACAAAAGAAAACCGTATCTGCTGTTGTTATTTATTCGACGTCGTCCTCTCTTCTTCTTCTTCTTCTTGCCGGCATATGACACCCTTATTAAGCATGGATTAAAATAAATCCGTTTGTCTGAAGAGGGCAAAAAAGCTTTCGGTCTGTCATCGTTGACTGATTATTTATTATAGACATTATATTAGAATTTAATTATATATAGTCAAAGGCTAAAAGAAAACAGGAAAAAAAGAGGAAAAAAGACGTCAAGAATATGAAAAAATTATAGATCATATATGAAGGGAAAAGATTAAACGACATTAAAACACAACAAAAGAAAAACATAAACTGTTTTGGTCGTTCAAAGGTTTAATAAACGATTATTAATAAAAACGAAATTCTTTCAGTCTTCAGAACTCATTGAAAAACTCTAAAAAAGAAAGTAAAATAGGACAAAAATGGATCTTCGTCGAGTGAGCTACAAAAATGAAGTTTACTATCCGCCTATTTAGTATCACATCTGCCCACTTTTACACAATATCATACACCTTAAAAAGGATTTTCGTATACACATTTTCTTTTGCAGTAAATTACACATAATTATGGAATATTCCTTTATCTAGGATCAATATTAGACATATACTCCTCCAGAGATGGGTGTGGTCCGCCCACTTTTCCACATGCCATACAAAACATGAGGTATAGAGTAAGCTTCGAAGACCACAACTCTTTCTGGTTTTTTAAAGGTTCCTGTTTTTATCTTCTATTTTTTATAATAAAACTTTCGTTTTTTCAGAAATTCGACCAAGTTTTAAGCTTTATTTTTGGTTAGTGATATGAATGACTTAACATGTTCTTTGACTCAACGAATGACTCAATTATTTTATAGTTTATTGCTTAATATGCAACAATTTTTATAATGCAAGCACTGGGAAGCAAAAACAGAAAACTAAAATAAAAAACAATTCTACAAAAAAAGAAAAAAACTGAACAAATATAATGAGTCACTCACGCCACGCCCAGCGTATGTAGATGTCATCAAAGAAGTGTCAAGCGTAAATATCGAAGTGGTTCGCAAAGTGTAACGTATGAATCAAAGGACAAACGAAAAACAACAACAACAAAGAAGAAATAACCAGAGGAAAAAATATTTATATATTGTATAACCATTTATATTGTATATACTGTATATACACATATTGTATATAGACGAGGTACGAGTAAATTAAATCAAATCAAGTGAAAAAAGAAACACATTTAATTGTTATTTGGAATGACAGCCACGCAATGACAGCTGTTACAACAAAAGTAATACAACAAAAAATAAAGAAGCAGAAAAGCCGTAAAGAAAGGAAAAAGTAAGTAATGAGTAAGTAGTGAGTGAGTAAGCAGCTCAATATTACGTTGTGCTTAAAGTATGTACAACAAAGAAGTACAACAAAAACATGAAACCAAACAAAACAATTAATTTTCATGACCTGTCAAAGGAGAAGAAGGACAAGTAGAAGAAAAATAAGAAAAGGAGAGAGAATATTTATTCTTAGAGTAGAGAGAGAAAGATAGAGAAAAAGAGAGAGAGACAAAGAAACTAATAACAAAGAAGAGTAGATGACGATTGAGTGAGAGGGTGGAGATGAATGGCAGGATGGAGATGAATGGGAGGGTGAAGATGAATGGTTGGGTGGTGATAAAGAGTAGAGAAGAGAGAATGTGTCAGTTTAGTGCCGTTAAGTTGGCAGCATTGTGACAAATGAAAGAAGCTTAAATTGTTTACCTGCGACAAATTAATGAAAACGTCGCCGCTTCAAGCAACAAAGAAACACAAAGAAGTGGATGATGATGACTCACGTGAGAGACGGAGAGGAAAAAAAGAGATAAAGAGTGAAGGAAAGAGAGAGACAGATATACTAACGAACGTAACAATTTAGAGAATATTAGCATTAAAGAAGTAGTAAAACTACAAATAAAATGGATTCATTAAAGTATGTATTTAAAAAGTATGTTAAATATATGTATTTAATTTAATAGAAATAGAAACTAAATAGATATTAGATTGAATTCTTAGTTATATGAGCTTAAATTAAAAAAATTTCTTATTAAATTGAATAATTTATTTAAATTTAATTTAAAAGATTTATTTAATTTTATGAATTTTATTTTGAAATCAATTTATAGTTGTAGAAAAGATGTAAATAAGCACACAGAATAATCACATTATAAATGACAGGTTTGTCAGCAATAATTAGCAATGCGCAATGAGCCTGGCCACCTCCACCCGCATTCCCACCCACTCACGCCCCCGTACTTTCTCATTAGCAAGCTTAATCAATTTGAGTCAAACTTTTAAATGGATTTATTTATTGTTATTGTCGCTGTTGCTGTTGTTGTTGTTATTGTAGAGCAACTACGCCTTAAATCAGAATAAAATTTGCTCGATGTACGAGTAACACGTCTTTTAAAACCAATTTAAGGTACCCGTAAGTGCCGTAAGTGGAAGGCGTGGCGTTTTTTTGTGGAAGTAGTTTTTATTGTGGGTGCAGCTGACACGAATTGACACAAAATAACAGCAACAACTCAACTCTGCGATGATTAAGTGTGAACAAATTAAGCAGTTAAATTTTTATTGGAAAACTCGCATTTATTGGTTAAACTCGTATTTATTTATTGTATTTTAGAAAGCAAAAACATTCATTTATAAACATAATTTTTATTGTGGAAATGATTAGAAAATTTTTAAAACATTAGCAAAAGTTATTTTTCCTCCAGAATCCATATCAAAGGATCTACAAATTTTGGATTTCGCACCGCCATACTTTTTTGATAAACCTGTAACACTACAAGCACTCCTTAAGTGCTCCTTAAGATGTCTGCCTTATCTTTTAAAGTTAGAAACCTTGGGACTTTCACATTATATTACTTTTTAAACTCAACGCGAAATGGAAGAAATACAAAAGACGAAAGACTGTCATATCGAGACTTAAGAGCCTAAGTCTATAAATCTTTTTAAGTGTAGTAGTTAAAATCATATACAATAAATAAATTAAATAAGCCTTTGAAACTATATTTTAAGCCTACACATTTCTATAAAATAACGCGTTATTTGTGTTTATTTAAATGCTTTAGGTAGGTACATAGGTAGGTAGGTATTTTTATCTAAGAGCATCCAACATCATTTTAAAGGTCTTCGCTTATCTGAGTTAATATTTTATTTGCTCATGAGTACATTCATTATGATTTATTAATGAGATTTCATATCTAAACCAAGATTTTAAATTTAAAGATAAGTTTAACATTCATCTTAAGCAGCAGAGACTTAACATTCATCTTTGAAGCAGAAACTTAAATATTTGCATTTCTCTACATATTTGCACCTTAAAATACTATTAAGCTTCAAATAACAGTTTCAAACTATTCATTCAGCTAAAAACATTACTTTAATATCTTTTATTTAATCTTTATAATTCAGAAATATTCTTTTTAAGAAATTATGAAAAGTTATGCAAAATTTAAGTTATAATAATAATAAATTATAAGAATAATAAATGAAAAAGAATATGATGCCAATTTAGACAATTCGCATGTCCAATTCTATTAACTGCTGAGCTACTTGATCTATGAAGTGTGCATCGAGAGCTTATAAAAAACGAGAGCTTTTAGATTGGCAACGCTGTAGGGAGCACTCAGAAGTTCTTCCCCCCACCCCCTCTTCGCCGCCCCCTCCACCGCAATCAAGAAAAGAAAGTTTGGCAACCTGCAGTGTTGCTTGAATACGTAAACAAGACAGGCAAATTTTCAACGCGTTCGGAAAGTAAACAACGCTGTCGTCAGGCTTCATCAAGAGGCCATTTCAAGTGGCATGCAGCTTGAACTGCGAGCAGAGAGGGATGGAGGGAGGGGGGCAGGGAGACAAGCTGCCAGAAGCAATGGCTGCTTATAATATTAAGAGCTACAGCAACAACAATAACAAAAACAAATTTAATTCATGGCACCTTCTCGGAAAAGTTGATTGTTTTTCTTTTCTTTTCTTTTCTTTTGTTTTTCTTATCAACGCGCATGTAATTCTTTTTTTCCAACGTCAGTCTTTGATTGAGCACATTATTTTAACAGCAGGTGGCGCTATTAAAATTGGCAGTAATCAGCTATTGAAGAGGAACGATCAAAGCGGGGGGTCCGCGACCTGCCCTTCCCCCCTCAAGACTACAGAATAGAAATGAACTTTTTTTGTTCTTGCTTTTTAAGTTCGGCTTGTGTAACTTTTTTGTTTTAAAACATAGAAAAGTTGTTGCACACTTTTGGACAATTTAACAAATGCTATGAGCAACAGGAACAAAACTTAATGGAGGGGTCTCCACGTGCGGGTGGAGGGTGACACACGGTCGACGACACACGCTGTTTAACCAGAAAATCAGAACCTGCTTTTGGGCGCACAAACGCGAGTCACAAGTGAACACTCGCCATATGCGATGCGATGCGAACCGGAAAACAATTCAATTTAATGAGATAGAAACTGATATTGAAATTAGAATTAATCGGGATATAATTAAATTTAATTTACGAGGAGGGAGAAGAACGGGAGGGCGATAAGACTTCCGGGAAACTTCACTTCGGCAAGAACACACATGTCACAATATGAACAAAGCTTCTCCTTAAAAGCTCCTTACAAATCAGGTGAATCTAAGAGAATCTTTTATTTTTCATTAAATTTAACAGGTCTTCAGTTTTAGTGAATACATATATTAATTTGTTGCCTACCGTTTTAGGCAGCTTATGTTGTTTCTTATTATCTGTACATCTTTTGTTTTCCCTGCGCTAAGCTGTTTATAGCGCAATTAGTAGGATCACGGACATTCTCACTACATTAATCCTGCCTAATTTTGTCCTGAGAACATAAACGAATGTTTCTCCATTCGGTCGAAACATGCTTTACATTTTGGGCCCCTAGCACACATTACAGCGGTCAATGGACGCGCTTCCTTCGAATGTCCTTCGCTGCTAGAGAAAGAAAACGAGACGCCCGTCTCTTGAGTGGGAGTAAATTAAGTGGCAGGTAAGGAATACGGACCGAACAGCTTCGACCACTTAGTGTAGAACTAATTGAAAGTAAAGCCTCCTTGTAGAATAAAAACAAAGTCATTCATTAGAATACGGTTAGCAACAAATGCGAAACACGATGAAAGCTTTTCGCTTTCCTTAGTAACTAAGGAATGTAAAAAACTTCCTTTTTTGATGAGAATGTTAATGACAAGTATGAAGATGTGAGTTCTACTGACGATTTACTGGTGTGTGGGACACGAATGCGGATGTTTGAATATGAATAAGAATACAGCTCAAGAATAAATGCGGATATTGAGAGCAGATCATCGAAATATGCGGATATCAATATGAATGCTGATGTCATGCGGATGTTTGACAAATGATTTCATTTTTGGATTAAAAAATTCGAAAAAAAAATTAATTGAAATGATTTATTTTGAGACGAAATTCGAATCACGATTTGTACTCGATTGAAATACAAGCGATATTAAGAAATGTATTTCGGCGTAGAAGAAGAAGATTCTTGACAGGTTCCAGCATACACACAACGTATTCCACAAACATTATATAAATTCACCGTATTAATAATGACGCAAACGTTCACGCACCCGCGCCGAAGGGAAGGAAGGGGAACGCTTCGCTTTCAGTGTGACACGCTAACCGCTGAAGTTCATTCAACCTTGAGTACTTGAGCAAGATTTAGAAACAATAAAAACAACAAGGCAACAAGGTGAAGATGAAGAAGAGAAGAAGAAGCAGAAAAGGTCACCCATAAAAAGGATGCCACCAGCACACAACAACAAACACAGTGAACAACACGCGGCGGCAATGAAAGCAAACACTCGAAACGCGGGCTTTCGGCACAACAACCTTGAACTTGGCTGAGTGTCAAGCGTAAGGATTTTTTTCGGGTGTTACCGAGATGCGGGTGAGTATGTGTGAGTGAGCCGTTATGTGTGTGAGTCTGTGTATTTCTTTGTATGTACATAGTTGTGCGTCAAAAAACTTATGAAGATGTCTGCGTAGAGTGAAGCGAGAAAAACCAACAAAACAGAAACACTTTATTACGTGCTCTCGCAACAAAAACGAAGCCCAACGATTTAACGAAGAACAACAACAACAACGCCTCCGTTTCTTTGCCCGTTATTAATTTTTTTCGATTTATCAAAACGAAAGGATTTCAAAGGTTTCCAGGGGATTTGAAAGGATTTCGACAAGAGATTTTTTCGCAATCGCATTTCTCTTGCGTGATTCTTGTTTGTTTTCGTGTTTCTGAGAAGCACAACAATTTTATCATCGAATCATGAAAAAAATATAGTGTCTTGAAAAATAATTCAAAGTGATTTTAGAAAAGCTGCTGAGTGAAGCACTTGAATTAAAATTAATTTTATTAAAACATTTAAAAAGGGCCTCAACTCAATTTATGCTGAATAAATTAGTGACTGAATGAATGGATGATATAATCTGTTTCTACATCATGTTTTTTTCCTCTTGAATGAAAACTGAATGTAATCAAACATGTAATCAGTATTTTTTTTATATGAAAAAAAGAAACTTCTGTTTTCTGTTTCTTTTATAATATATACACACGAATAATAATTTGTCATGCCGTCGTTTCATACCTGATATGGCAACACCGGCAACCATCATAATAAAAGAAACGACAGCAATAATAATGGCAACAACAACATCAATTATAAGCTAAAACTGCTGCAAAAACAGAAGCAGTAGAAAAGCAACAACAACTACGCTGGTAGGGGCCAAGGTATGGAAGCATGAAACAACATGGAAGCCATGTTGAAAAAAGCTCACATTGAAACTGTGAAGTGAAGCGTGTTCAAGTTGAAGTCGACCGGAGTCAGAGTCGATGTCGAAGTCGAAGTCCAAGTTTAGCAAAATACCAAAAACCGAAAAAGAAAAGAAAATAAAATCTAAAATCAAATTAAATAGCTTTTATAGCAAGTAATAAAATTGGCTAAAGTTGAATTAATATTACAATAGAAATACAATATTACAATAGAAATATAAGTTAATAATTTTATTTTTGATTCTTTGACGAAACTTGTCTAAAATCGATCACTTAACACGAACTTGACGAAGCTATAAAAGTATTTGAAATGATATAATAATAATAATGACTTAGATAACATTTTCTTAAATGTAAATCGGAATAACCACAACACTTGAAAACTTAACGAAAGTGTAATTTTCAGTAATTTCTTGTAATCTCTCTGTACAAACAAGAGAATAAATTTAACAAAACTTGACGTAGCACC
Organism: Myopa testacea; assembly: GCA_949629155.1. NCBI lineage: Eukaryota > Metazoa > Arthropoda > Insecta > Diptera > Conopidae > Myopa > Myopa testacea. Next base: position 10,861,986 of record OX451347.1, read on the forward strand.
AGAAAACTTAACGAATTCGCGAAAACTGGTTCTTCTCATATTTTCTTAATAGAGTTAAGGAAAAGATGACTAAACTAAACTTAACGAAGCATTCAAAAGTATGGAGTATTGTTTTTCTCATATTTTTAAAGGAAATGATTAATCGAAGCACTTTTAAACTTAACCAAAGCGTAGAAAGATGGCTTTGTTCTCATTACTTTTTAATATAAACCAGATAAAACTGATCGAAACTTAACAAATCGCGCGAATACTGAACGAGAGTGAAAAAGGCAGACTTAATGAACTTCTGAACCAAACTTTCGATCAAGAGTTCAATATTTTAATTTAATATTATAATTTCATTGTCTTTTATTTATTTTTATTCATTTAAATCATTAGTATTAAAATAAAAACTTAACGAAACTTTAAGACACTTTTTTCTAATACTTTTTAAACACTTTGGGGGATATAAACCACTTAAAAGCAGAAGTACTGAGTAAAAAGTGATGAGTACTTTAAACGAAATCAAGTTTAAATGTAAAGTATTCGGATGATTTATTAATATATCTACAACTTAACGAAACCCTTATTTGAATCATTGATTGTGAATCATTGTATTGATGAATATCAATTATCGTAAATATTCCTAAAAAACATGGGTTTAAGTGTATCTATGCGAATTAAATAATTAATAATCTAACTTGTTATAATAATAGGCATCAATCACTTTTACATCAACTTAACGAAACTTTATTCAATCTACATACGAGTACATATGAAAACATAAAAAAGTGAATCTGGACGAAAATCGGTTGCGTTATTTTTGAATAATTTTCATATATAAAGAAAAATACGAAAATAACGAAAGTGAACCACAAAAAAATGTTGTTTGTTCATTTTTTTTGCTGGTTTTTCACGGTGCTATCAACTAAAAACAACATTTTACGGTTAAACAATTGTGTTTCATTTGTGAGCAGAAGAAACAACAACAGCAGCAACACCAACAACAACGGCATCGTCCACAGTACAGTAGCACCAGCAGCAGCAGCTACCTTAAACTTTACCTACGCCGTTGCTGCCAATTAAATCGACAATCAAACAACAACGAATGCATCCGCAGCCGCAGCAACACAACAACAAAAATACAAAAAATACAAATTTTACAACAACAACAATATTTCTTTACATCAACAGGAAACTTCATTATAAACAACGCTGCTTCAGTGCCAACGATACGACGTTGTTGTTGTTGTTGCTACACTGTTTGTTGGTGTTTGAATGCATGTGCTTGGGTTCGTGTGTCTGTGTGTGGCTGTGTGTCAGTGTGTGTGTGTGCCTGTTCCAGTGCGTGAGGAAAACATCGTCTGACTGACTAACCGATTGACTGAAGCCATGACTAACAACACAACGAGCTGGTTTAATACACTTGTACTTAAGCTGTTAACCATGCTGACTCTGGAGGTTGTATCGTATGTTTATGTTGTTGTTGTTGTTGTACTTTGTATTTGGTTGTGTTCAGTTCCTATAACTGGAAATTTCTAGTTGTAGTTGTTGTTGTTGTACAACTAAACGCAGCACCACTCAAAGTCACATCAGCAACAACAACAACAACATCATCACTACCAGGTAAACTTTGTTTTTTTTTTATTGGAGTTGGTGTTGGTTCTTCGTTAAGTTGTGCTTCTTCACCTTCTTCACCATCGCCTGCTTCGTTCGTATCGCTTCGCTTGGAGTTGGTTGAAGTTGAAAAATGTTGTTGCTGCCATTGTTGCTGTTACTTTGAATATCCTTAGCAATGACGTGTTTTCTGCTGTTTTTGTTTCTTCTTTTTTCCTCTTATTTATGGCAACATTTATTTTCATCATCGTCATTATCATTATTATCATCATCATCAGCAACGAGTTATGTGCATTTGTCTCAAGTTTAGACTTGGAGTTGCCTCGGAGGTCGTTGTTGTTGCTAAATACTTGCTGCTGCCTCCGAGTATCGTTATTTCCAGCATAACTTGGATGATGTTTGTTGTTGTTGCTTTTGGGTTGTTTTTTTTTCTGTCCTTTTTTGTTGTTCGTTTGAGTAGGTCAGGAATTTTATGCTGCAGCTGTAAATATCTGTGCTGATGTTGTTGTTGTTGCACTTGCACACAACATACATGTTTACAGTTAGTTATGTTGGTCATGTGCTCGTGTCTGTGTCTGTGCCTGTGACTATGGTTGTTGTTGTTGTTGTTTCGTCTTCGGCGTTGTTGTTGTTGCTGTTCATGATGCTGTTGTTGTTGTTGTTTTTGTTGTTGTTGTTGTTGGCATGGCTAACTAACTGAAAACATGTTGCCGGTGTCGTCGTTGTAACGAAGCGTTGACAGCTTCGTTTGAATGGGTGACTGGGTCGATACTATTATTATGTGTCTTCTACTGCTTCTGCTTCTTCTGATTTATCGACGTTGTTCTTGTTTTGCTGTAATGACGTCTTTCGCGCTTTGCATCCAGCTGTAACTTTGCTATTTTAGTTTTCCTTTTTCTCCATCGAAAATCGAAATTAAAGCAAAAAACTTCAGATATTCGTTAGGTTTGTCAAATTTAAGTTCATATATTCAACTTCTTAAGTATATTCTACCCGTTATTTGCGTTATCCGTAAATAATTCTTTGAAAACCGTATTTCAGATTGCTAAAAAATCGACTCCTAAGAAACCGACTCCTAAGAGACCGACTCCTAAGAAACCAAATATTATTCATCAATGAAGCATAAAAAATTCCACATAAAATAACATGTTGTAACAAAAGATTAATGAATTAGAAAACTCAGAGGAGAGCTCAGAGTAAGAGAACAGTGAGGATGGTAAAGTTTAATAAGCTGGAGGAACATTAAAACACGAAACATGCGAACAAATTAGGAAAATAAAAAAAAAAATAAAAAAAAATAAAAAAAAAATAAAAAAAGCAACAAACAAGGCATTTGAAGCAGGTGCTGTTCAGTCATGATGGGGAACCAGTCCCCAAACCCTGTCCAATTACAGGCCCGCATACCAGCAAAAAGCACCCACGTGACATGATGTACAACAGGAATCAATAACTGACGATATGAATAACAAAAAGCATACAACAAAAATGTGGGTGTACGGAGAGAGAGGGAAGAAGATGGAACGCACAGAAGACTGGGAGAGAAAAACAATAACTATAAAAAAAGGCAAATGAACAAAAATTGCAATAAAAAAAAAACGAAGAAGAAATTAGACGAAAAAACAGAAAGTCAACTGCAAAAAATTAGACCCAAACAAATTATTACAACAACAACGAACAATAAAAGAAACAGAAATTAAAACAAGACTAAAGACATAATTTTTTAGCGGGGGGAGGAACGAGAGGAAGGACAGAATAAAAGAATGAAGAAAACAGAGCACTTTAAATGAAAAGTGTTGTTTTACATGAAAAGCAGAAGCAAAACACAACAACAATAACAACAATTAGAAAACAAGTAGCAAGTACGAATAACAGTAGAATGTAAGCCAAAGGCGACAACAACAATAACAACAATAACAACAACAACAAGACTACAAAAGTATTGAGTGAGTGAGTATAAAAACAAAAGCAACAACAACGACACAACCAACATCAATGAAAACATCAGAATCCTTTCACATCACATTTTCTGTTGAGCCAGGACATCAATTTATCAAAAGCAACAACAACAGCAAAACAAAGAGAGGAAGAGAGAGAGAGAGAACATGTACTGTGGATTATGTTGTTACTAACGGAACAAATGGAAAGGAACAAGCATGGGTTCGTTCGAAGCATGAGAATTCGTTCCAGAAGAGGATGAAAAAATCAACAACAACAGCAAGAAAAGAGGACGAAGCGAAACTGTGACAAGGTGGAAGAAGAAGAAGAATAAGACGGTTGTCAAAAGGGTGTGGATGGTGGGAGGGTGGCGGTTAGCAGAGCTTAAGGCTGAGTAGTCGTACCGGGGCAGGCCTGCATACTTACGAAGCAGCGAAAAACGACCGAGCGACCTACTGGAAACGAAGCCCAAACATGATGATGACGACCATACACACGATGCTTATTTTGTTGTTGTTGTGGTTCCTCTTCTTGCTGATGGCATGCGACGAGGATGCATGGACAAACGACCGACAGACCCAGCTACGATATTATTACAACTCGCACAGAAAACCAAAAGAGAAGGAAGAACCATGAGAGGAAGAGAGAGAGAGAGGAGAGCAACAAAAAGTGACAAAGAGAGTGGGAATGAGAGTGAAAATGAGAGGGAGGGAGAGAGAGAAAATGGGTGGATTGGAAGGGAGAACGTACGAGAAGAGCAGAAAACCCAAGAAAAGCAATGAACAAGAAAACGTCGAGGAGAAACTCTAATAAGAATTGTTAAAGAGTCACCACGAAAACGAAAGAGCAAAATAAGGGAGAGAAAGAGAGAGAGTTTTGTGCAAATTTCCTATTAAAGAGCAAAACAACAGATATGTTTTGAGAGGAAAAAGAAAACCGCAAGAGATTAATATAATAGGAATAAAAGCGAGAGCGAATTAGGAAAATCAAGAGAGACATATAAAGAGAGAGAGAGAGAGAGACAAAAGAGAGAGACAGAAAGAGAGAGACAGAAAGAGAGAGACAAAAGAGAGGGCGACAAAAAGAGAGAGAGCGATAGAAAGAGAGAGAGCGATAGAAAGAGAGTCCAAGTGAGGAAAATTAGCACATTTTTTAACTTTTCTTGCCGCATTTAAAGCCGAATACAAGGAGCTGAAGGGCGAGAGGAAGGTAGGATAAAGGGATGGTTGGGAGAGAGGCAAGGAGAGAGAGGACTTAAAAAGGGACTGAAGCACAACACAGAACTTAACGACGAGTGACGTACTCGCATTTATGATGTAAAAGAAAAGCTTTTCATTGTCATGTGTTCTTTTTGTTGTTGTTGTTGCTAAGATGTATCGCTGGTTTTATGATCCCCTTGTTTACTGCTTTTGTCGCATTTTCTTTTTTACATGAAGGTCTACAAATTCGCCGGCTGTGACAACAAAGCTTTAAAAGTACCTTCAATTACAAAGTCAACAAATGTTATATAATCTTCATTATTCTGAGCTCTTCGTTGTAATCATCTTCATTATTATACTCACTATCATCATTATTATAATTATCCTTAAATACCAAGAACAAAAAACAATAAAATATGAAATATTTTCAGGCTGTTAAAAATATAAATCAATGTGAAGCAGCTGCTGTTGCTCAAATGCAAACACGAACAACCTCACACACATACAATCACACACACACAGCCACGTTAAATTCTCATTTCGAGTTCTAAAAAAGTGTCATAAGAACGCTTTGAGTAATGAAACACGAGAGCCATGACATGCAATGTTACTGAAGCACTGTTGAAAATGGAACAAATATTGTTGGCCCCTGTTGTTGTTGTTGTTGTTGTTATTTTTTTCCCCCATCATTCCATTTCATCCTGAAACTGTGCACGATGGTGTTGATGTAGTGGTTCCTTTTAGTATTGTTGTTGTTGTTTTTGCTGAACTGTCAGAGGACATTGACATTTTGCAGTTTTGTTTCGTTACGTTTGCTTCGAGAATCCACTCCGTGTGAGTACGAAACAAAACACGAGCGAAAGAACGAACGAGCAAACGAACGAACGAGCAAACGAACGAACGAGCGAACGAACGAAGAAACGAATATCATTGTTGACGTCGACGTCAACGAAGCAGCTGCAGCGACGGCAGCAACAACTCATTTCTTGATTCATTCGATACAATTTTTCGCTGTTGCTTGTTTTTGCTGTTGATTTTTTTTGTTGTTCTCAAATTTATTGTTTTCCACAAGTTCTCGTCTTATTCTTCTTCTTACTCCTAAACTTTAAGTTTTTTGAATACATAATAATAAAAATAATCAATAAAAATATTTTTTATTTCTTTTGGTTCTTATTTTATTTTTCATGTTGTTGATTTCCTGAAGTAGTAAATTTGTTGTTGTTGTGCAAAAAAGCTTCATTAAGTTTTTATTCGTTTAACTAAACAAAAATATTATTAACGACAACAACAACAACAACAACAATAATAATCATCTCAACGCATGCAAAAAATTCTGAAGAAATCTCAAGAAAAATTATTGATTTTTCGCTTTGAATAAAAACACAAAACAAAAATTATTGCGTCTTAAAAAATACATATGTATTTTTTTTTTTTTGCTTTGCACACTTTTAAAGCTTGGTCTCTTGTTGTTGTTGTTGTACTTATTATTATTTTTATTATTATTCTTGTGGGTATTCTTGCCATTGTTGTTGTTGTTATTGTTTCTGCTTTTGTACAGTTTCTGCTTTCAGAGATGGTGTTGGTGGCTATCGTTTCATGTTCTTTTAAAAAGAATTGTCAATTAAATTTTGAATAAAAAGTAAAATAAAAATGTTAATAAATAAAATGTAAATATGTACTATTATTAGAATTAAATATATATTAGGAATAATATTATTAATACATCAGCATTAAATATGATTAATTCTTTTATTTTTTTTTTTATTTTTTTTTAGTGAGTTTTTGATGTTTCGTTAAGTTCTGTTTTTCGTTGAGTTTCGAGTTTTTGGTAAATATTGAATTTTAAGTTAAGTTCTGTTTTTCCTCAAATTTTGTTTTTTGCGTTATGTTGTGCCATTTTTGTCCAGTTTTTACTTCCTCGTTAATTTCCTTTTATAGTCCTTAAATTAATTAATATATTTATAAATACCCAATAAATACAGTAAGTATCAAGTAATCCAAAAAAAACCAAGAAAATAATAAATAAGAACAGATGTTTATGTAAAAAATACTTTCGTTAAGTTTTCCAATGAACGCGTGATGCGATGCTACTCTTCTTAATTAATAAATCATTCAGTGAAAAATTCCAATTTAAATGAAGTGCAAATTTAGCAATTTTAATGAAACAAACAACAACAACAACAGCAGCAACATCGACAACAACGACAAATCGAAGCACAGCCAATTTTATGGTGGCCATTAATTTGTTGTTGGTAGCGTGTTTGGAGAAACCTGTAAAGTTGATGCTGCTGTTGTTGTTGTTGTATTTGTTGTTATCATTGTTGTTGTTGTTTTTGTTGCCACTACAGACACTCGTCGAGTGCGAGTGCGAGATGCCGGAGATCAAACACACATGTTTTAATTTTAATGTTTTTCACGCTAGATTCTAATAGCAGCGGATGCGTGATACTCTCTAAATTGCTGTTGCTTGTTGTTGTTGCTGTTGTCGTTGACGTTGCTACCGTTGCCATTATATTCGCATTAACAGTTTCATTTCTCGGCTCATTTATTATTTTTCAGCTTAGATTTTAGCATCAGTGATCGTATTTTTTCTAAGAATTGTCAATCAAATCTGATGAACGATGTAAACAGCAGAGAATAAAACTTAACGAAGAAAAGCGAACTAATTAAAGATTTTTTACGATATGCTTTTTATGCATTCAATCAGTGAAAAGTTGTTAATTAAAACTTTTTATTGGTAATGAAATAATAACGAGCAACCGCATTAAAAAGAATCTCAACGAAACCGAGTACTCGAGAATATTGGAGAATAATACGATAGTACATGATAATGTTATTGTAATTTATTGATTGTTTCAAATGCAAACATTTTTCCTGAATTTGTATACATATCGTATTTAAATTGAAACAGTTTCGTTAAGTTGTCGAGTGTGTTGATTGTTGAGCTTGATTAATTGGACATAATTTATTTGCAAGAAAATTACGCAGAAAATTGGACATTAAAGGACACTTTAGAGGACACTACAGATGATTCGTTGAGACTTGTTACATGTTCCACAAGTTTTCGTTAAGTTTGTGGAATAAGTTAGAGATTAAAACGCGCTTTGAAGTTATGAATAATACATCAAAGGTCTTTGTTAAAGTTCTTGTCTTATAAAAGTCTTTATTACACTTGAAGAAATACATTTTGAAGAAAACCTGGCGAAGTTCAATGAAATCTTCGTTCACCAGACTTTTGACTCAACTCATCCTTAAAACCTAACGAAGGTAGGAATATTTAAATTACCTGCTATTCTATTTGTACTTCATTATATTCAAAGAAACGAAATATAAGCTCACCTGCAAAGAAAAAGAGAAAGAAATACATATTAGAACACATTAAAATAAAAAAAAAAATACTTTTTCTCTTCTTTTCACTTCATTAATAATAAAAAAGAAAAACGAAATGGAAAGAAAATAAAAATGTAGAATATTTTAACAAACAAACGCTTTTGTTTGTCATCGTCCATCACTTCTGCTTCTTCTTCTTCTTCTGTTTTAGTCACTCTCTCCTTCTCACGTTCATCTCAACTGTCAAAAGAACCATTGATTATGTTGACAGAAAACAACAAGAAAATTAAATCCTCAAAAATCCATGTCAACGCCTACGCATGGTTGAGCAACAACAACCACAACAACAACAACAACAACAACACTCGCTAACAATAGAAATTGTATCGAAATATCGATATTGAAAATGAATTCGGAAACAACAACAATCTAGCAACAACAACAATCTAGCAACAACAACAACCAGAACAACAACAATCAGCAATAGAAGTCTTAGTAATAATAACAACAACAACAACAACTGTAGTGCTGCCAAAAATGCTGCCTTTATTGAAGACTTCTTATTGTTGTTGTTGTTGTTAGCAGAATGCTCTCAAATTATTTATTTATATTGAATTAAATAATATGTAAAAAATAACAACAACAATCGAAAGCAACAAAAGGAAGGACACCTACAACAACAACAACAACAAAAATTATTATGTCTGTGACAAGTGTGTATAATATCATCATCACCATCATCATCACCATCGCCATCACCATCGTCATCACCATCGTCATCACCATCGTCATCACCATCACCATCGCCATTACCATCGCCATCACCATCCCTATCAGCATCACCATCAGCATCACCATCGCCATCACCATGACATCACCATCCCTATCAGCATCACCATGACATCCTCATCAAATGTTAGCAATAGTGACAAAAACAACCAACAACAACAGCAACACTGTTTAATAAAAATGTTATATTTATAAAGAACCAACAAAAATAACAAAAATATGAAATATTGAGCCGAAGTGGGTTTCCTTTTTTTCTCTTTTTTGCTATTCTTTTTTTATATTTCTAAAAATGTTGTTTTTTATGACTGTTGAACGCACCAACAGCAACAACAGCATCAGCAGCAAAAGCAAAAGAATCAATAGCAAGGGCTCATAGCAACAGTAATTATCTAGTGTTCTTTATTGTTGTTGTTGTTATAATCTTTTTATTGTCTGCTATTGTTGATGGTTTCTGTTACTCTTCTTCTATCTCGAATGATATATCAACAAGGTTTTTATACGAGTATATTATATTTTTGCACCTAGAAACATGATTCTCAGTGAATTCATAAGATGTAACCACATTTCAATACAACAACACAATAAAAACCGACAACAGAAACACCAACAACACACCTGTTTCAGGACCCGTTGTTTGACGAAGAAGAAGGTGCCGATGCGGTACGGTGCGGTGCCACACGGTACGGTAGCGATTAAGCACGCGTGGACTTCAATGAGCGAACTGTTTGCTGCATTCTACCGGATATCGAGTGAGCTTCTGTAGTTAATAAGACGAAGAGTCAAGAGGATCATATACCGGTTTGGTGTCCGGCACAGTGACCGCTAACGGATACCGTACCGCACCAGTTTACGTTCGACTAAAAATACACCACAAAAAAGTTTTCTGTACATTTTTTGACATTTTAATTGGCATTTTTTACAGCATTGAAAAACAAAAGTTTCCGTTAATTTTATTATCATCAGTTTTTAGCGTTTTTCTTATGTATTTTAATGTTAGTATAATTAAAGGAAACAAGAAGAAAGACAAGAAGAAATACGAGTAGAAATACAAGATAAAACACAAGACGAAGAATGCAATCCTTGTTTTTTGAAAACCTATTTTAAAGCAGAGTTTAGTTAAGTCGAGTTTTATGTGTTGGTGAAATTTTATAGCATAAACCGTCCCTTAGAATTATTCGTCCGGTTGTAGCGTTCCATTTTGCAACCTCCCCTCCCCCCCCCCCTTTCTGTCACCTATCCACCAGTCCTTTCTTCCTCTCCTCCTCCGTCTCCCCTCCTTTCGTTCTTTCCACCAGCAACAGCAACAATTTATTCCACTTCCAACATATGTTGGCTATGAAAACAAACTACGGATATGATAACTTAACGAAAACAATGACTGCTATACCGAACTTGACGAAGACAAAGCATATGTTCTGAGTTAACATAATTTTTTATTGTTTCTAGTTTGTTGTTGCGTGTATGTTTTTTGCTGCTGTTTGCTTCTGTTTCTCGCTGTTATTGTAGCTGGTTTCAGTGGCCTGCGTTTAGTGTTGTTGTTTCTGCTTCTTCTTCTTCTTCTTCTTCTTCCTTATAGTTGGCTCCGCTTTTCTTGCAAACATTTATTTGATTTATGATTTTAACACTACACAACGATTACGACGACGTAAGCATACAGACGAAACAACAACAGCAACAAATACACAGGCACAACCACCAAATATCAGTATCAAAAGCAACAAAAAGAGCAACAACAACAACAACAATAACTGCAACTGCAACCACAACAGCTGCAGCAGCAGCTAGAAATTAAATTCGCCATTTAGCAATTAAGCGATGCACTTGCTACATTAGCAGGCAACAGAAGAAGAAGAAGAAGAAGAAAAGCAACAAGAAGAAACAGGATGAAACGGGGGGCGGGGGGGAAAGAAGAAAAGAACAACAACAATAATAACACCAACAACAATACGAGTAGCAGCAACCAGAGCATCATCAGCAGCAGCAACAAAATTTAGTATTTATTTTTAACTTTCATTAAATTTCTAAAAAAGATTAAAAAGTAAAAAAAGCTTCTTCTCCTAAATGTTGCCTAAGTGATTTATTTGTTGTTGTTGTTGTTGTTGTTACCACTGTGAGCACGCATTTTCGTCCACGGGGAATCACTGTTTCTCTTTCTTTGTTTTTTTTTTTTTGTTAAAACTCTTCTTATTTTTACCACCCTCTCCCCCAACCCACACCCTCAAGCAATACAAACATATGAGATATCCGACATTTGTAACTGTATGTTGTTGTTGTTGCATGTCACGATTTGCTGCTGTTTCTCGTTCTCTTGTTGTTGTTGTTGTTGACGGATTCACTGGTTTCTGTTGTGTTGTCGTTGTTGTTGTTGTTTTTAGCCGTTTGTATTGGCGTGGCTTTTAATATAATTTAAAAGAGGCGGTGGCGGTGTCGGTGGCGTTGCCATATCGTTCTTTTTTTCTGCTGGCTGCTTTTCTGTTCTGCATGCTTCACTTAAAAAATTTACTAATTAAGTGCAATATAAACAGCGTGAAATACGTTGACCTTTTATCAGTTCAAAGTTATAATTAAATGTTATTTTTTGGTTAGAAAATCAAGCAGACAGAAGAAGAAGAAAACCCCTTTTTTTACAATAATAAGATTAATAATAATGAACTAAACAACGAATTTAGTTTAATTATTTCATATACAATAAATATACTGTATATAATGCTATACAATATAAGAGAAGAGACGACAAGACAGACAAACTATCAGACAGGACGACATGCAGATCAGCAGACAGACCATGAAACAGATCAACAGACTAGCCAACAGAACCAAACTGGAAAATACTTGTCCACAGACATACCTACAAACATTCATGCCCATAGAAGGACCAGCAGACATGCCGAAAGACAGAATAATAAAAATGTCACCTGAAAAGACCTGCAGACAGTCTAAACAAAATATCAGGCCGGCATAGAAACCCACTCAAAGACAAGCCGTTATCTTTCTTTCTACCCACAGCAGGATTTGACCAAGAAACAGACCAAGAAAACGACGGACGGAAACACGCAAAGAGACCAACTGTCAAAACTACCAAAGAGACTAACAGGGAAAAACCAGCACCCAACCAAACAAACAAACAAACGAACTGAAAACAGATGTTGATATCTCAGACTACACATCAGACTACAAATTTTCAAATATATCGTGTATACTTATTGTTGGTCATTCATTAAAGCTACGAGAATGACGCAGTAAAAACAATCGACAAAATACTGAAGCATAAAATTAATTTTAATTCTAATGAATCAGCTAAAATAAAACGATTTCAAGAACAAAGAATGTTATTTCGAGCAAAACAAAAAACAGAGTTCTAAAAGACAATAATTAACAGTATTAAAAACAAAACACAAGAGTATTTTGACAACACAATGGACAAAAATACTAAATATTAAAACAAAATATTAGACACATGAACCATCAATCAAAGAGAAGAAGATGGAAAAGAAGACCCACAACAGAAATAGCAATTAATGACAGTTAAAAAGATAATATAGCATAATTTCTAAGGAAAAAACGTAATCGAATTTTAAAAAAAGAAAGGATTAGGATAGAGTAATACGTACTACTTAAGGATTAATTAATAAAAGCAGGGAAAAAATAATAATAATCTATGTATAAATAAGTTTCTTAGGATGTTGAATGTTTATAGAAGAATTATGTATGAAATATTGTATTATATCAGCCATATTTTGATATACTCATATAGCTACGTTACGTTTAATAACGTAACATTATTGTTGTTGCTTTTATGGTCGTTTATGTTGTTATAATTCTTGTTGTTGTTGTTGCTTCTGTTAGAGTTCTTCAGCCACCTGTAATGTTCACCATCAAACCTAAAATTCCGAAAGTAAATCTTCAAAAGTTGTGTCAAGTGAATGAAATTCAAGTGAAAAGCGTGTGAATTCTACAGCTGAGTGAACAACAAAAGGAAAGAAAGAGAGAGAGAGAGAGAGAGAAAGAGAGAGAATAGAAACAAAATAGATAAACCATCTAAACATCTAAAGAAAATTGTTTCTGATATTTTTTTATTTAATTTTTTCCCCATCTTTTTCTACGATTAAAAAAATAAACTTCAATCAATGACACAAGGATGACACACAGAAAGGGGGAGAGAGCGAGAGAGGAAGGGAGAGAGATAGACACAGCGAAAAAAATCACAAGGATAGTGAGTAGTGTAGTGTACTTATTAGAGTGGAGTAGAGAACAAGTTGTAAATTTTTTTGTTTTCTTTCTCTAGAAAAATCACATCCATCAACGTTTCCTTTGTGAAGCTTTGAGATGAGATGCTTCACAGCAGCACCAGCAGCTGTCGCTCGCGAGTATCGCTTGTAGCAGATGGCATGAAAAAAGGATCCTGCTTTACAAAAAAAAGTGCTCTTGATGCCTCAAGATGTTGCATATTTTTTATATGATATTAAAAAAGATACAAATTATGATTGAACGATTTACTTTTGAAGCTTTACTTTTGTTTCGTTATTCATCAAGTGCGTGAAGGTTTGAAGGAGAGGAAGCGAGACTGGAAATTATTGCTTGAGGACAACAACAAATTTTTGAGAAATCAGTCTTGAGATCAAAATTAAATGACTAATCAAATCATATTTAAAAATCGTCTCTGAAATCAACATCAAATCAATTTTATAACAAATCCATAATACATTCGTATTTTTAATTGACTTTCCTTTTTTTCAAAATACTATATTTTTTTGAAAAGTTTTCCCTCGGCTCTCGTCAACTGATGATAAGTTAACATTTCGCAAAACACTGAAATCGCCGTCGCTGCCGTCGAGTTTCTCCATTAAATCCTTCAAATGTTTAGCAACCTGTTGGAATGAGAAAATGAACTACTGAACGACTGAGCGAACGTGTGCGTGAAGGAATGACGGCTGCTATTTGTTTTCGACCCCCTGCTCCCCGCACCAGACGACTTGGATTACTAACGCTCGCTTCTTCGCTCCTTCGCTTGCTGCGGGCAACACGCGTCAAGACAAACAAGTTCATCGAAAGAGGACGAGAGTGAGAAGGATAGAGAGGTGGTGGGCGGGAAGCGATACCGGGACCAGGGGGCGATAGAAACAGGAGGAGACTAAGAGAGAAAAGAGCCAAAATTTGTGGTGGCGATGGTAATGATACTCGTTGTATCGTGCCGCTGATGGTGATGACGTCGATGATAACGGTAAACAAAGCACAAGATCGTAATTAATACTTAAGCACTTTGGCAAGAAAGTGATACACTCATTCGAATGTGACTCGAGTGAGCCGTCATGTCCGTCATGTCACGTTCGCATCAACTCTGTTGTGATGACACGGTTTCGCTTGATACTTTGGCATGCTTTTAGGCGTCCGAACATAAGCGATGGCAGGCGCGAGGGTAGCGGCTCTTATATTTGTATTAATTAAATTTCACAAAGAATTCTTTACAAGAAAATTGAAGGAAATGCCATGTAATTAAGTGGTAATAGTAAAGTAATTATCATTAGACTATAACTGAATAAAAATATTGCAAAAATACCCATTTTTCAATTAAAACCGAATAAATGGTACATGGTTACTCATCACTAATAAATTATGATTTAAGTTGAAAATCAATTATATAAAGAGATAAGCTGCTTTATTAAATAGACAGAAAATTAAAGTAAACACTGTACTTAATATTGAAATAAAACATAAAATTACATAATACGCATTCTAATTTGTAAGTAATTCATTGTTATTAATTGATTAGTAATACCGAGAACTCATTTTCTATACTCTATCAAATCAACAGACATTCGTAACCATTACAAATGTACTAACAAAGAAATGAAATCATTACAAATGGACATAATGTCTTATAAAAGAACGAAAGAAATCTTCCCACACTAAATGTTATTTGAGTGCCTTCCAAACACATTCTATAAAGTAATTAATAACTACAACATTTAAAAGCTGTATCTAAACTTGTGTATGTGGCATACAAAATTTCCTAATCATCAGTGCAGAAGAGAATAAAAATGTCAGTCAATTAAATGAAGTAAAGTAAAGTAAAGTAACATAAATACAAACACAAAAATAATCAAATTATCAAAAATGAATGAAGTGTAAATTAAGAATCGCATGCTTAAGTGCAATTAAATTCTGCAATTAAAGCACACACTTTTGTCAGTAAGTAATTAAGTACGAGTGAGAAAAAGTAGAAAATTCGGGTGCAGAAGGAGAGAGAAGGAGACAAGCGGTATAGAGTGCGGGCCTATACTTTCTATTTACATATATTCTATTCACTTAAAAATATGTAAGTATTTCAAATAACAGAACAAAAATCTTAAAGTAGTATTTCCTTCCCTCAGAAATGTGTAATAATTTGAAATTTAGTATATAGAATAGAACACAATAGAGTACATTAAAGTAGAGTAGAGTAGACTAGAGTAGAGTAGAGTAGAGTAGAATAGAATAGAGTAGAGTATAATAGAATA
Organism: Myopa testacea; assembly: GCA_949629155.1. Lineage (NCBI taxonomy): Eukaryota > Metazoa > Arthropoda > Insecta > Diptera > Conopidae > Myopa > Myopa testacea. The sequence goes on from OX451347.1 coordinate 10,877,332, forward strand.
GAGTAGAGAAGAAAAGAGTATAGAGCAGACCATACACAGGGTACAACATATAGTGAACCATGAATATTTTTTGAAGAGTTTTTATATCTATTATAACTTGTAAAGTTGAAAACGTATATAGTGCTTTATTTTGCCCTTTCACATGGCAGAAAATGGCAAAAATGAAATAGCATATAAGGAACGTTCCACAGAAGAACCTTGAAAACTCTGAAGAAAGAAACGAAAATTTATTATGTTTTTTTACTGTTAAATTTATAAATATAATGCAATGCACTGTATAAACAAGAAATGGTATGAAATCAGATACGATTACTTTGCTTTTCTTACTAAACGAAAATTCGTCGAAAAAATATTAAAAATTAAAGTTGAAAAAGATGGGAAATGAAGAACACAAAGTAAATAAAATTAAATGGCAAAAATAACTGCTTGCTTACCATTGGCAAAAAAAAAGAAAAAAGACTGGTGGTGGTGGTGTTATTGTTATTGTAGCTGCAGTTGTTGTTATTGTTGTTGTGTCCATGTGCGACTCACATGTGAAAAGGTAATAAATTAATTTTTTAATACAACTTTAATGAGTAGTTAAATGAAACTGAGAACAAAAGACATCAGAACAGACGAAAGGGTTGGTCGCAGGGTGGTCGGTCCGTTCTTCAGTCGGTTGGACGGTTGCACTGTCGGTTTGTTTTTCGTTGGAGTGTCTCTCGTTTTTTCGATATCTGTCCTTCTTTTGTTGCGACTTCTTCATTGTTGCCTTTGCATAACGTCGTCGTCAACTTGAGTCACTCGCCGGGCGCGCGTTGATATATTTTTCATGTTAATCAAGCGCTCATTTAATGTTCTTGAAAATGGCAAATAAAATTCCGGTAGACATTAATGCCATCTTGATAACAGTTATTAACGATAACGCATAAAACAGGAGAAAACAAAATGTTTCTCGGCAAATAAATTAGCTTCATTAGGTTCAAGCGTGGGTTAAGAGAAAAGGAAGAACAGAAATAAATTACGTCTTCGAAATGGAAAAAATACAAGCTTATAAAAAATTGAATGCATACAATATATACTGATTTTATTTATTTTTAAACCAGAAGATTCAAAACTTCTCCATCGAATAAAATACACTAAAGCAAATAAATATGTCGTTAATATTGTGTTTTCTTTTATTTTTTGATTATATTATAAACAGAAGTGGATGTGGACCAAGTCTACACGTCACGCCCTCCCCACTCCCCACCCATCCTTTCCTGATCATAATCCGGACTCGGTAATAACAATCCTCCCTTCGTTAGTTGAGAAAACATATAAAAATACAGTTCTTATTTATTCAAATTTTGATTGAATACGTTTGCATTCTAAGAAGCAGAAGAAGAAGTATTTTTAAAAAAAGCTCATTAAAATTGTGGAAAAAATCCTGAAGCTATAAAAACCATGAAGCAAAACACTGAGCAAATATTAAACTGTATGCGAAAATCAAGAGCAGAGAGATACAAAAAGAAGTGGAACGAGTGTGAACGAGAGTGAGAGAGAGAGAGTGTGTTTACCGCAAAACAACAGCAACAAAGGAACAAAACTACATAATATTAAAATAAAATAAGTTGCAGAAGATGAAATGGAGTGCAAACATGCTGAAAACGAATGCCATAAATTTTGCCATAAAACTGCAGTACATTCGCACAGATGAACGAGTGTGGAGAACGCAAAAAATACGAGGAAGGAAACGAAGCAGAAGCAGCAGCAGCAGTTGAAGAAAAAGAATCACCGGTAGTAGTAGGACTAGAAGAAGAAGAAGAAAAGACGTCGCAAATGAGGCGAGTTGAGGACCAAAGAACCAAATATACAGCTGAGGATGCTGATCACAAGGAGTTGCTGTTGCTGCTGCTGATGAAAGAGAAAGGCGCGCCATTAATGAGCGAAAAGAGAACACTGAAGAAAAGAGAAGAGCTGAAGGTGGTGGTTAAGCATCACCACGCAGCAGGAGGAGGAGGACGAAGTGGCGACTGTAGAAGAACGCCGCCACGTTGTCCCCGTATTTTTTGGTGTTTTATTAGCAACACCACCAAAGAAATTAATTGCAGCAGAGAAAAGCATCACGGATGAGAGGACGATGAGCAGACTCCGAGAAATGCGAGAATGTAGCGTACTCGTAAATCCATGAATACCAGGAAGGGACATAAAAGTGGTGTGTATAAATGAGTGTACAGCTACAACAATAATAACAACAATAATAACAACAACAACAACGACGACTTACGTACAGATTGAAGTTGAATGTGCAAAAAATGCATACGCAGGAACGAACGAACGACCGACCTACCCCAAGGCAAAAAATATTATTATTATTATTTTTATGACCGCTGTTGTTGTTGATTTTCACTGTTGATCTACACTGTTGGCCAACAATAACAAGAAAATCAGTTTAATGCAAAAAAAAAAAACAGAATCATCATCGTATTAAAATAAAAACTGAAAAAAGTAAAGAAATACGAAGACATTTAATAATATATAAATAATATATCAATACTTAGTATACTTATGTTCATATATTCATTAAAAAAATACAGAATTCTACAAAACATGTGGAATAAAATAAAAGAAACTAAAGGGAGAATAACTCACAGTAACCAAGAAAACAATATAGTACTTTCAGATATAGGAAACGTACAATACAATAATTAGAAATACAACAATAATTATAATATATCACTACTATAATAAGAAATAATAAAAAAAAGCGAATAGGCAACCCATAAATAAACAAATAACTGTATTTATAAAAGAAATAACAAAATAGAAGAAAATATTAAGGCATGTACTCGAATATTGTTTACAATCTGAGGAAATCAGGGTTTTTTAGCATCGTTTGGTTTTAGTATCCCTTATTTTAGCCTTGAGAATCGATATAAGTACATATTATCGACATATACGCACATATGTACATCTATATATAAATTTATACATACGTAAATAGCAGAACTTGATCTCCAGTCCTAATTTTTCGCACAAACAATGGACCCGAGCAGGATAAACAATAATTAGTGAACAACAAACAACTCCGTTGCTGGGTGGCCAACAAAAGCATCGGAATGCATCTCCACGCATCTCAACGCTGTCGACGGTATGCAAGCAACCCACGACGACGCACCTGACGAATACTTTAAAACATCAAAATCGCAAATATAAACAATCAATAAACCATTTATTTTGCGGAGATGCTATGGAACTATAAATTTATATTTACACAAGTTGTTTATTTTATTTAATTAGCAAACACTAATTTTTAATAGCTTCAAATTAAAATGCAATTGAAAAATATTGCATGCGAAATAATTGAATATGCAATTCAAAAGTATTGTATGTATATATGTATAAGAGACCAGCAAATGAATAGAAAAAAAAATTATAATGAATAAAAATTAGAACTGAAAACAACAACAAGAAAATTCTGTGGAAACTTGACGAAAGGTTGTGTTGCAACGGATCGGAAAACCGGGTCACAGAAATTTCTTTATCTGCACGAAAGTCATCAGCACAGTCAACAAGTCTTCATATTATATATTAATGCCTTAAGTTAATTCTAGCTCGCAAATGTTAATGAATCAAGTTAAATTTCCATGAAGAAGTGTTGACATGACAACCTTTAATAATCTGAAACTGTTTATTTTGCAACTTATTTTACAAAAGCGAAACTTAATAAAAGCAAAAACAAAAGCTTCATCCACACATACTCTGGCTCATTTAAGTCAACATTAAGCAAGGTCTGTGCTTCCGAATAACACCCATTTCACGAGTACAGAATTTTACTGAAGAGAGAGAGAGACAGAGATACAGTGTGAGAAGGAAAAGAAGAGGAAGAGAACGAGAGTGCAGAATGAAAAATGCTTGTAGGTGTGGAATAATAGCGATATCCGTCAGAATGTACAAATTACGAGAAAATGAATTAATTTTATGAAAAAACAATAATAAAAAATATCTTATTTACAAGGAAAAAAGTCATCAACGCAGAGCGTTAAACAAGAGAAATAACAAGGATGCAAAAGTAAAAAATAACAAAGATTAAATATAAAAAAAAAAGAGAAGATGTTTTTTTTTCATTTCCCGAAAATGTAACAGAAGACATCTCGTACATACATATACTATAAATGCAGACATCACTTCATGTTAACAATAATATTTATAAAGTAAACGAAGACATTTCTACAAAAAAATTGATTAAATAAAAAACAATTTAAAGGAAGTAAATGAATAAGAACGGAATATTATCCTTATAAGATTGTAAGATAAGATAAGAAAAGACAATTGCTCTCTCTTTCTCTTTCTTCCTCGTCCCTCTCTCTTTATCACCCTTCCCTCTCTCTCTCTCGCTCTGTGTCTCTCTTTCAACTTGATTCAGTTTTCATGTTTCTTAGATAATTTATGATTATTTCATTTGAAAGTTCGAAGGATCATTACTCAGATTATATTATATTACAAATGATTTCAGGGTTGAAAATTGAATTCTTCGCTATCATAGCTGCATATAAAGCACCTCATTGTAAGCACTTCCACAATCAAGACATCCTTCTCCACATAATTTTTACCCGAAATCGAAATACAGATTTTCTAATAAACGATTCTTATTCAACTTTCTTTGAATCGAGCTTCTCTTAGAAATGATAATTTTGCATCATCATCAGCAACATCAATACTAACAACAACAACAACAGAAATCAGCAATCAAGACCTGTCTGTTCTGTAGTTCTGAAACTTCTTTATAAAAGTCAGAGAAAATTACATGAGAGTAAAATGATAGACACAAAGAGAGAAGCGAAACTGCAATCACGAATCACTTTGTATATATGTATTTGTACTCTATCGTTAATGTATTATATAACGAAACATGGTACTATGAAAACTTGAACTTGGTACCATGTACCATGTTACGGAACTTGATATCAAAATATTTCAAGCGTAAAGTTTCTAAATAGATCTTACGTAAGATATTCCTATCACTCCCTGGATCCTAACCCTGATCAATATTTTAGATATTTAATAAAGTAATCAACCTCTGAGATGTTGGCCTCTGTAAAGCTCTGCATCTCTCTCATCTAAGAAACCTTGTTAAACTGACACTATTGACCACAAGGAACAACTGGCGTGCATGTGTTCTAGGTAAGCAACTGTCTTGAAGACTTTATCCTACCTCCTTAAACCTATCATGCCGACATTCGTAGTACTAGAAGAGGGGCCCTCTAGCTGTAGTTAGGACTCGTTAGAGTCCCTTCAGTCAACTTAACCTAGACTAAACTACAGGAATACCTCAGAAATGACAGCAACACGGCAACACTCTGGTAACTGTAGAACTCCAGCTCTGGATGATCTGGAAGTCTGGAATCTACAACTCAACAACAAGGTATCTACAATACAACAAGGTATTTATATCTAATATGGTAGATACTTCTAATAGTATAGAAACCTAAACATTTGTCTAATTTATAATAAAAATTAATAAATAATAATATAGTTCTTAAATCCTATTTTTTTTTGTATTAATGGTATATTCGGTGATATTGCAATAGATTCTCATTTTATTTTTCAATTTAACAACAAAATGTTGCACTTTTAATGCTACTCGCGTTAGCGTTTATAATAAAAAATGGTCCATTTTTCGATGACCGTAAAAATAAGTGAAATAAAAAAATAGAAAATATTTCCTTCTTTCCTGATGTTGCGTGCTGTAGTTGTTGTTGTGGTGGTTGTTATTGTTGTTGTTATTACGTCTGTTGCTTGCAATTCTGTCTTTCAGGGATTTCTAGCTGTCTGTCTGTTTGCAAGTAATGTTGCGAGCGTTTTATTGCACACTGGATGACGCTGTGTCGTAGATGTTGATGCTGATGTCGATGTTGATGTCTCAATCGTTCTAGGAAACTAAATGAATATCTGTCTGTACACATGTTTATCTATACGAGAATCTGTCCGTACTTTAATAGCTAGAAGAGCACGTCAATCTGTTGGAAATTCTCTCTGTTTAAAAATCTGTCTGTCTGAATGTCTTTATAACACTCTGAATGTACGAGAGTTCTTTCTATCATCCTGTAAATATTTGAGTCTGATAATCTAAGGTCTGTCGGTGGAAGAAGCTGATTGTATATCCGTCTGTATGTATGTCTGTCAGTCTGTCTGTCGGCCGGTCTATTCGTGGTTCGATTTACTTGATTGTGTGTGCAATTATAATGCACAAACGCTGTTTCACGTTGCTAAACTTTATTTAAAAAGTCAAATAAAAAAACGAGAAAAACATACAGCATTAAAAACAAATACTACGAGTACAAGCAACAGACTTCTACAGAGTCTTATCGCGCACATCTTCTCTATGAACATTAAACATAAAAATGTATGGCTTTGTATATGTTTATAAGAGCATCAAAGTTTATCATACGAGAGTGGCAACGCATACAAATGGCAAAATTTTCGAAATGGCACTTTTTTACTGCACTCAAACCAATCCAACTGACTGAATTCAATTCTGCAAAAGAATGCAAATTTTCTAAATCTGATTTATTACTTGAATCATGTAATATTTAAAATACTGTCTCGACCTCAGACACTGTACTGGACCAAGGAAACCCATTGAAGGATTCAGGGAACTTTTACACTCGGTGCTCCATATTTTTTATTCTAAGGTATTTCATTTGATGCTGTGCGAAATTTATTTATAAATTTATTTTTATAAATCATTTTTAAGTTATTTTTCAATAATCTTTTAATCATATTTGAATCGTATTTTTCCTTAAATTTGGAATATGTATTTTGAAAAAGAAAATATTCTTTTTTATTTTACTTTTTATTTTCTTAACCATTTTTAAACCATTAGCTATGAATAAATATCGAAACCGTTCAACCACCACGCAGTTGAACGCAATTGAAAACGCGTTGAGCAATCTTATTCTCATTTTATCCACAACCACGTTTAGGCTTAAGAGATAAGAACTTACTTTCGATCAGCTTACGACTGAATGGAAAATTTGCATTTAAATATTTTTCAACATACCATGCCAGAGACGGAAAGTGATAAAGAGAGAGGGGACAGAGAGGGAAAATTAATATGAAACATAAATCTCTAAACATTTTACATAATTTCAATCAAATTCAATTTACTCGGTTGTTGACCTCGTCGGAAGGTAATCCAACAAATCCTCGATGGATATTTAAATGGATTTTTGCTCTGCTTAAACCACCAATCAACCACAACAGATTCTTAGTGCATTAAAAGCTTTCAAGTTTAAAAGATTTTAGATGATTTCTATGGTGCAAATACAGAGTCAGAGAAAGGGAGGAAAAAATCAGAGAGAAGCGCAACAAATTGTTGGCCTAAAAGTCTACAGCAACAGTTTTTAAAATTCGATTTAAACCCTCGATGGATTCGAAATTAAGAAAAACTAGGAATACCAACAGGAAGACTGATAAAGAGAAAAGGAAGAAAAGAGAATAGAAGGAATACTGATCGAAATTATATACCTCACGTCCTCCGCCTCCTTCCTGTGACGTTCGAACTGAGAGATTCACTTATCTCAGGCAGTAATTAAAGATGACATTTAATGATTAGTGGCCAAACTTTATAACATCTTGTCTTCGATACCTTTAATAAATACATTCTGAGAGAATTAAAATTTGAGGATAATAAAGATGAGGATAAAGATGGGGTGGATGATTAGTATGACGATGAGGATGAGGATAACGATGAGAATAAGGATAAGAATAACGATGAGGACGAGGATAAGAGGAATGAGGATAGGAATGAGAATGATAAAGATGAGGATAAATATGAAGATGAAGATTATAGTGGTGAGGATGATGAGGATAAGTATGATGATGATAAGGATGAGGATGATGATGAGGATGAGAATGAGAAGCATGAGGTTGAATATAAGGACGAAGATGATGAGGAGGATGAGAATGAGGATAACGATGAGGTTAAGGTTATCACGAGAATAATGAGTGTGGCTAGTATGATGTGAACGATGGGATTAAATTTTTGCTATATTTTAATTCTGTATCACATACATTATAATTAATAAAAAATAGTTGAAGAAATGAAGCCCGACAGAAGCCGAAACAAAAGCAGGTTTTTTTAAGGTATTTAAACACCTGCAGAGAAACACGCCAGAAAATTAAATGAATAAAAAGAGAGGGTAGAGAAAGATAGCAAAATAGGTTTTGTGTGTGCTGTTATTTCAGCTGGTGGAAAAAATTTAGGTTACGTAAATGAAACCCGCAGAGTACGTTAATCACACGTACAAATTTAGGAGCGTTCCATGAGAAATACTACAAAAAAAAAAAAATTGAAATGCGACTGCAAACTATTTAAACAAAAGTGAAAACAGTAAAAAATTATAACAACAAAATCAACAACAACAACAACAACGTGTAGAGAAGGCTTCAAATAATTATTTTGTAACAAACGAATTGAAAATAATTTTATTACACAAGCGCATGTTTGAAGGCAGGTAAAAAACTTTACTTTGAAAGGTTTAAGAAAGATGGCCAAGAAAATGAGCCTAAACTTGACACAATTACCATAAAAATACAAACAAATATACACAGAAAAACACACTAATACACATAAAAATACGCTTGTACATATAAAAATATACTTGTATATACTTTTTACTATACAACTCACTTCTATTACCCCAAAAGACTGCAAAGCCTTAAAGTAAAATAAAAGGTATCAAAAATAGATTGAATAGAAATTAGAAAATATTTAACGAAAGTGAAAGTGGGACAATCAAAGCGTCGGCTTGGCTTCTTTCGTTCAGTTGGTAGCTGGTTAATACTGTGGTTGTTGTAGTTGTAGTTTAGTTTTCTTTGCGGGTCAAAAAAGAAGGCAAACAATAAAAGCGAAACTCGACTTGACTCGACTTCTGTGGCGATGGCTTGAAAAGCTGAAGAGTCTGAAAGATGAGCTCAGACTCCTTCGTTGTTTCTTTCTTTCCCACAAATTTGAATAGTTTTCTTCTCTTTTTGTTTTTTTGTTTTTCGGTTTCTTCTTTTTTCTTGTTACTAAGCAGCGTTTTTATTACACAGTTTTGATGGCTGCTTGCTTTGCTTCACTTTTGCTTTCATTACTCATCGAAAGCAAAAAGAAATGAAAATAAATTTTATATTTAAAAAGTGTATTAAAATTTAGTTGATTCTGCTTGGTGAATGTTAATTAAGTTTAAGTGTTAAAAAAACATTGATTAATGCTCGTATTAAATATAATATAATAGTTTAAAGATGTGTACTAATTTTATTAAGTATTTTGAAGTTTTTTTAATTGAATTAAATATTTGCACTATTATATTCATAATGAACAAATATAATTTTGCCAACACTTTAAACAGCAAAATCGAACAAAGAAAGAGAGAAAAATAATCATTGGAACTGCCATAAAATTAAATGTAACGATTACCGAGTAATCAGACCGTAACTAATGTGGACAAAGAAACAGCTAATGATATCACACCGCAAGGAAAGAGACACACACACACACACACACACACACACCCACATCCAAATACACTCACTGACACACTCAAACACAATCCATGGAAGACCGCCTGCCAGGCATGCATAAAAAAGTAGCTAAAGTAAAACAAAACCGAGTCTAAAACTAAAGAAAGCCAGTGAGAAGCATGCGTCAAAAGCAGGCACGACATGTATGAATGCCCTTCACATCACTATCGATGTGTGTTTGTGTGTGTAGCTAAGAGTTGCCTACTTTGCATTTATGCATCTTTGAAAAGATTTGCATCTTTAAAAAGAAACGATATTATATTCAACAAGAGAAATCTGAACAAATTAAAAATACAAATTTTAAAGAACATAAAATAAAGTAAAAAGAAGCAAGAAAGAAATTACACATTAAATAAATCGAAACAAAGTTAAACCGTAAAAAGTTACTTACAAATAATCAATAAATCAAAAATTGAATTAAAAAATAAAGTATAAAAAGTATAATAATAAAAAATCTAATAACTGAAAAAGAAGCTTGTATTTCATTCAATAATTTTTTACAGTTTCAGTGAGTGTTTCCTTCCCTTCCTCCAGCGAAACCCTTTTCAAATAATACACTATTATTTTAATTATTTAAAAAGGAAAAATCTTCTTCTTCTTCTTAATTGCAGTACATTTTAATTTGCCACTGAAAAGTTTTCATTGTTTATTTGATTTGATGCTTCTGCTGTCATTTAAAGCTTTAATTATTTGCTGCATTTTTAATTCGATTATTATTATTATTATTATTATTATTTTTACTATTATTATCACAGCTACGGTTGTGTTGTTATTGCCGCCAGTTTTTATTGTTCGCTGTCGCTGTCATTACAATTTAAATGTAAAAACTTTCACTTTTAGTTTCTATAATTTGCAGTAGCAACTGCAACAACAACGACAACACAATAACCACAATCATCCTCATAATACTATAACTGCACCAACAACAACAACTGGACCACAATTAGATGTCTACGCTTAACTGTTATTTATTATTTTTGTACAATTAAACTTTTAACGAACGTTTTTGAATTTAATCAATAATCGGCGACAATTCGTCATCGATGACAGTAACGACATAACAACAAAAACAGTAACAATACCACATCAACAACAGTAATAACAACAAAAACCAAAATAAAAACAATATAAGTACCAACAATATCAAAACGAAATACAAAATAAAGGAACAAAAAATATGTTATTTAAAAATAAACTTATAATCGAATTGAACACCAGGTTTTTCACTTTAAACGAAAGCGAAAATATTGTATTCCACATGAAATTATTAGCAATTAACCGATAAACAGAAATAAATATATTATCCATATTATTAATATTGCGTCTTTTGTCTTCATTATTTTATTCGCTTGGAAATTTTTGAAGTGGTATCGAAATTTACGATGAAAATGATAATCAATTGACTGATATTAATAAATAATATCTTAGAAGATTTTAAACTCCTTTGAAGAAGGGATGCATTAATATTTAGTACTTGAAAAGTAGGCGTGGCAGTGATCTCCATTTTAGATGTCTAAGAGTCCCACACGACAGAATTTATTCGTGTCACGACGATATTTCAATTCGTTCCACCGATCGTTCGGACCGATAGAAAGTCCGACAGACGACCACGCCTCCTTTAATGCATTACGAACGGAAGAAGAAAGTGCAGATAAAAATTAGATATATTTTTGATATGTATTGTATTTATTTAAGACTCAAAATACCAACCTAACGGGGCCTTAGTTACCCACTTTATTAAACTTAATTTATCGAATAATTCATTCGTTTTTTTGTTGCTGTTGTTTGTTAGTTTGTCTGTTTGTTCAGCTTAGTTTTTAGAAAAAAATTGTAGTTTCTATTTGCTATTAAAAAAACTTGTTTGGTTTAAAGTTGGATTAAATAAATGATTGAATTCATGCCAATTTATCAACTTAACGAAACTCAGTAATCAATGTACGTTTTTCTTAACTAAAACTAATTAATTAGCAGTTAAAAATGGTAAATTTGCAAAACGGATGTCATCGAAAAGAAGGTGCACCAAATTAAATTAAAACCTTAACTCAAAAAGGAAAAGGAAGAAGAGGAAGCAGTAACAGCAGCCGTGTTCAGAAAGTTGACAGTAACACTAACAACAACAACAACAACAGAAGCAAAAAATACGAGAGCAGACACGGCGCGGCACACGACAAATTTTTTACTTGAATGTTTGCGAAAAAAACTTCAACTTAAAAGCAACCATAAATTTAACGAACGACATGAGCGAAAAATGGGTTCGATTTCTGCAACGAGTATATAAAAAGAAATTAAAAAAATAAATAAAGTACAATAAAAGTGAAGGAAAATAAAAATAAAAAAGAAATTTAAAAAATTCAATCGAGCAAAAATTTACAATAAAAAAAAAAACGCTTAGCGCCATGCTTAGCAACAAGAGTTTCGTTGACTTTTCGTGTGACAAAAAATAAAAAAAAAATAAAAAATAGCATTAAAATTTAGCATGTGAAATTCAATGGAATTTTTTTACTACTTCTTTCTTTAGCAAAAATAATCTGAGAAAAATGCCACAAAAGAAAAGGAAAAAAATAATTTTTTAAGAACATCACCGTAAGAAAGAAAAAAGCCTCAACCTGAACCTTCGTTCAGTTTTTGAAATAATCAATTATAATTTATTATAGTGTAGAAAGTATCAATTACGAGGGTGATCTGAAAAGTTTCAGAATTCAGACACTTTAAATTGCCAAAAACCATGGACTCCATAAACGTGTAAGTTTCATAATTCCGAAGGTTCACAAAATCAAAGTCAGGGTATTGAGGGGTTCTACAAAGTGGCCCTGAAATGGCCTCGTTGCCCAACCAGGAAAATTTCGTGTTTTTTAACATAAGTAAAAACGTTAAATTGTAAAAAGTTATGAAGATTTAACGAAACACCGCAAATTAACAAATCTTTTGTTATCCTCTCGTTAAGTTTCATTTATAAATGAAGTAACATTAAGTACTAAAGCTGAAGCTGGGAGATGAGGGGGGGAGGACAGGAGAGGAAGACTATTTTTATAGACTTACCATTGAAAGCTTTCATTAACGAAAACTTAATTTGAACTCGCCATTTCTGAGAATCAAGGGGAAGGCGAAGGAAAACCAATTAAAAGCAGTTTTAAAGCCAAAAAACAAACTCAAACTAAAACTCAATCAAATCCATTCAATGAAAACTTAATTAAATGTTAAAAATCAAATTCGTTAAACGCAACAATAAACTTGATGAAGTGGATATAAACTACTTGTTGTTGTTGTTGTTGTTGCAATTAAAAACACGTACGTTTTTAAGTAACACGTTGAAATGCGTATTTATTTCAACAAAGCCACAAGTTTTTCAGATTTCAAACAAGCGTTTTAATTAACGACGCTCAACATGAGAAAAATAGGTGTATATACAACATTGAGAGGAAATGAGTACTGAATTTCCTCTCATGTTAAATGAATAGAAAACGATGAATAGCCTCAAATAAGTTTTATGTTGAATAAGGTTTCGTTAAGTTTTTAAATGGTTTTTAATGAATAATAATTTCGATGTTTTTTTTAATTTTTAATTTTAAATACACGATTTAAATGTTATGAGCGTTTTAAATTTGGTGAAAACTTTAAATTTGTTGAATAAATCTCTTGGGACCAAGAAAAACTCAAAACCTTCAAAGAAAACAAAAAAAACGAAGCAAGAAAAATTGTAAAAAAACGAACAAAAGACTGTTGAAATTATACAGATTAAATAACTGCCAACAACTTCGATAAAATAAACTGCACCGTTTATTTTTCGAGAACAACACAAATCACAAAAATTAACTGCAATCGTAGACAAAAAATCCACCAAAAAAAGGTAAAAACAGTCGGAAAAAAACGACGTAACTCGTGATGAGGCCAGACTTGAGTTAGACGACAACAGGCAAGAAGAAGAGAGACAGACAGGCCGATAGACAGACAGATATGAGGCACGAGTCACACCAGAGAAAAGACGAAAATCTTGCACAGCAATGAGCAACAACAACATAAGCAACTACAGAAATTTCATTTAAAAAGTTTCGAGTTTTATTTCTATGCTTTTTCGTATGTATTTTAAAGCTTAAACACTCAGATATTCAAGAGACAGATAGTTTTATTAGGAGTTGTCGTCGTCATTATTATTGTTGTTGTAGTTGTTCAACAATTTTCTGTACACATCTCGAAGAACGATTGTCATTGCTGACAAATTCAATTCATATGCGTTGCAGACAACGCTTCATGGCTTCAGAGTAGCAGCAACAACCACAATACAACAACAAACAACAACAAAAGACAGCAACTACTACTACTACGACGACGACGATGACGAACACGTCGAAAACCTACTCAGCCATCAACAACAACAACAACAGCACTCGCTTTAAAAAGCGATTCATGTAGAAAACAACGTTTTCGTTAAGTTTTGCACGCTTAAAATTTTTGTAGGTTGAAATTTGTTTTATTCAAATCAAGAAGAAAAAAAATAAAAATATATGTTTCTACATTTTTTCAAGTGAGTGTGTGTGTGTGTGTGTGTGTGAAGGTATATGTTTGCATCTGCACACATACACACTTTTTAAGTAGCTTGCTCAACAACCATTTTAAGCAGTTAAGTTGTTGTATTTTCTTTTTCTGCTTGTGTGGCTTTCGTTCAGTTTGAACGAAAAATTGTGCAGTTTATTTTTGTACTGTTTTTGTTGTTCAGATTATAATTTTTATTTTATTATTTTTTTTTTTTAGTTACAATTTGATACAATTTATGAATTGAGGCAGAAAGGCATACAGAGAAGCAGTCAGACAGGCAGGCAATCAGGCAGAGTGCGGGCCTGCTTCTCTGTTAGTCTGCCTACCTGCCTCATCGAGTCAACATTCGGCCTGCGTCAGACGGATCCACAACGCGTGCACCAGTCTCGCTGATTGGTTGATTGGGGGCATGGCCAATCAATCAGCGCGAGTCATGCCGGCCTCAAGAGCCTCATGTGACATCGGCCTTTAAGCAGCAGCAAGGAAGGCAGGCAGCACCTTCAACTTGGTGTCTATCGACTTCTCGTGTAGGTGGTGGGTGGCAGCGCCGACGTCGGCTGGAGTGTTACTGAAGTGAGCTAAGTATAAATACGAGTATGGACGTGTGTGTGCTTGTTTATTTGTGACCAACAGAAATTTGATTTTAATAGCAATTTTGATTACCTAATCAATAAAATTGTTATCGTAAACTCGTTAATTTTTGGGTACAACTTTTTTAAATACGACTTTTTTGAAACGTTGTCGTTAAGTTCTTTAAATTAAGTTCTAATAAATTACAAATTATGAAATTTGTTTTAAATAAATAAAATAAATTGTATCTAAACAACAGAACACAATTAATACTGTTAAATTTTCGTTAAGTCTCGAATTTTACTTTATATTAGTTTCAATTCAACACTGAATTCATGAAACATTTTTGAATTTAATTGAACAAAAGTTAAGTTTGAGATCATTAATCAAAGAACCATTAATCAAAAATAGTTTCTATCGATAAAATGCCGCTTAATTTAAAATAAGATTCGTTAAGTTTAAGATCCTTAAATCAGATCGTTACACTCAGATTATGTAAGGAATAAAAATGCACTTAAGTGAACTGGGTATTTTCTTGATTATATAGTAAAGGCCGTTAAAGCATCTTAACGAAAGATCCACTATAAACAATTTCGTTAAGTATTCAGTTGTTTCGTTAAGTATTCAGCTGTTTGTATCAGGTTTTTACTATATATCTTTATTATGGCACATTTATAAGAAATAATAAGCTGTTTTACATTCGCTGAGTTTTCAAACTTAAAACAGCAACTTTTTTAATTTAATTGAATAAACTGTGAAATCCATATTTCCTTACTTAATATACATCATCGTCCATTAAGCAGGAACGCCTGCTCTCGAGCCCCACTACTCTCAGACGCTATTTTGTGCTCTCTTTCCGTCTCCATCTTCCACCTCTTACTGAGCCTCTCTCTCTCTCTCTCTCTCTCACTCTCGCTAATGTCATGCTTATTTTCTAGCGAACCCAAACAAATCATTAATTTTTAAAGGGAGGCTGGCAATAATACGGCACTACTGCTGCTTGCCTTATTTAACTCATTACCTCCCCCCATCCTATCTTTTAAACCACCACCCTAAAAAAAGCTTTTAAGCGTTCTCTTTCCGTAAGCAATCGGAGGAACCTCGCCTTATTTTGTTTTTGGTTTTGCTGTTGTTGATATTGGTGTTGATAGTGTGAAGCCTCTTTGTCCCCTCTCCCCCTCCCCCTCTTTTTTCTCACAGCACTCTCGCTCTTTTCGTATCAGCCACCAGAACAACCGAAAAATTGTATGCTTTCAAATAATCAACGATGCAGCAAAAGCAGCAGCAGCTTTCGTTAAACTCGTCGACAATTTTTTTTCCTGTTGCTTGTTGCTCTCTCTCTCTCTCTCTCTCTCGCTTTGTATCTCTCGAAGTGTCTCGGAGAACTGAACGTGGTTCTCTTCCTATTCTACCGGAAAACTTGGTTTTTGTTCTTCTAAACCAAACAAATTGCAAAAAATCGTTAAACGAAACTACTTGCCGAAACTACTTGACGAAACAACATGCATTAATAAATACGTCATTAGTTCTCAGTTTAATACGTCATTAGTTTTCAGTTCTTCGTTATAAGTTGTTCCAATTTTATTCTTGTTCTCGTTGTTGCTGTCATTGATTTAGCTGCAGCTGCTGTTAGGAAATGTCAATTCTACAAATGATTTCGTTCAATTTTTAACGATTTCTTGACATGTTTTAATTTATTTGTTTTTGTTCTTTTTATTGTTGCAACATAAATTAAATTAATTTATGGCAATTTAATTAATGAATAAATTACATGGACGTAAAGGAAATGTTAAGAAACTACTAATGGACTCAAAGTTTCGTTAAGTTAAATAAAAACGTAGCTTAAACACAAACAAATACACTTATAATTAGAGCTTTTATTATAATCAGAGAGCAATTACGTATAACAATTAAAATAAAAAAGAATTTAAACTTTAAAACTTTAATAAAGTTTCGTTAAGTTACTTATTTCGACATAAAAATTTATTTACGTAATATTCTAAAGTGTTTGGTGTTAAAAAATGTTCCAAAGTAATTTCAGAATAGTTAACGCAGAAATAGTTTCGTCAAATTTCGTTAAGTTAATCATTTTGCTGTAAAACTTTTTTAAATAACATTTTGATAAAAAGTTTAGTTGTTTAATTTGTTCAATACATTTTCAAAACAATTTGAGAATACTTAATCAGTAAAAAAAGTTTCGTTCAGTTACTTATTTTGATGGAACGCTTCAATTTAGTTTAATTTTAATAAAATTAGTGGTGTCTAACAATATTTGGCATGAGTTTGAGAATAGTTGACGATGCATTAAGTTTCGTTAAGTTCGTGATTGCAGTTAATATTATTAAAACTTAAGAAAATTAATGAGAATATGTTTCTTTTCACCTTTTTTCATCTCAAGAATACAAATGTTCGTTTTTTTCAAATATTTTATTATAATTTCTGACTCACCCTGCATTTTCGGCTGCAGTAATTGACATGTGGGGCTCATCTGTTAGCTGCAGCGTGGATGTGCCCTGCTGTTGCTGGTGTTCCTGCTGCAGCTGCTGCTGTTGTTGTTGTTGCGCCTGCTGCTGATGTTTCTTCGATTGCTGTTTGCTGACACGACGCTGTTGCGAATTTTTCCGTGTTGAATTCTGCGGTGCGGATAAACGACGCTCCGAGTTCGCTGCTGTTATGCCAGCCAGCTGAAAACAGAAATAAAGAGGAAAACAAATCAATTTAAATGATTCATAAAGATTAAAAACGAATAATAATAATATTGTATTAAAATATTTAATAATTTTTAAAAAATTCAATCATTTAAAAATATCAAAGTTTTTCCTTCAATTAAATCTTAAATCATATGATTGCACTCTTTTTATTAAACTATTTCTTAGTTTCCAGGTTTCTCAAGTTTCCTTCTATTTTACTGCTCAAGTTTTTTGCCCTTTTAACTTTTCATGAGCAGCGGCACTCGAACGACAAAAGAAAGAAAAACGACGAGAGAGAGAGGAGGAGAAGAGAAGAGAGGAAAGATGGAAGTCCCGCCAAGGATACGCATTTTTTGAGAGCTCACTTCACTGTTTCTTGAAGAAGTTTTAAAAAACTGTTATTAGTTTTTGCGGTACTTATGACAGAAGTGAGCAGGTTATACTTTTATTTTTTCCCCTTTTTGTTTTTCGCTTAGTATTGTGAATATGAAACATTGAAGCATTCATTTAAAGCTCATGAAAATTTCATAAGAATTTACTTGAATTTCAGAAAAAAATTTTATTTTTATATAACATTTCTATACATTATTTAAAATGCATTTAAAGAGCCTAAAGTAATCTATTTTAGTATATTTCTTAAAGGCTTTCATTACGATTGCCACTTCTGATGTCGTCATAATCCGATAGAAAAACCTTTCCTCTGTTGTCTTTAAATCAACTGTTCGCCAATGAAAAAGCACCTGATATGGGTGCCTGTCCAGCACTATATAGAGGGAAGATAGCCTACACCTTAGACGGAGGGCTCCAGATGTAAAAAAGAACATAGGCATAGAAAAAGTGTAGGCTTCTAGACAAGGCACAATAAACTCAGAGACCATCTACGGAAATTCCGAAGTCCGGAATCCCATAGTTGCAGATCCTGTCTAGAAGACCCAGAAAGTTCGGAGCACTACATGGGTTCAACGCAAATAACCACCCACAAAGAGCTTTGTACTAGATACGGGGTTTTATGAATAAAGGCATCGATGTGTCCTACCTAAAAACTATCTTATCTCCTTGCTCCTCCGTCTTCCCTCATCATATAATACATAACTTACAAAATGCAAAAATAACTTTAAGAGAATTAATTCATTGTTTAAATGTTTAATGTTTTATTTTTAATATTTTTATTTTTAAATATTAATTATTTTAATCTTATTTTACTACTTATTTTAAAACCATGCTTTTATTTTTGTAATAATTTTAATGATTTAAGTTTCTTGTTGCAAATTTTTTGTCTATTACAATAAATTTTAAAATCTTTCGTTGTTGCTTTAAGCATGCAATCGATTTGTTTTATGATTGGTTTTGTGATTGGTTTTTATTCATTCGTCATTCATTCGTCTATTATTAATGCTCGCTATTTAATAACAGAATAAAAATATACGAATTTATTAAGTCGAATAAATAATATAGAAATGCAATTTTTTTACACATGAATAAATTATATGCAATACATAACAGAAAAACCAACTCAAATAATAACGACGGTAAACACAACAACAACGATAACAAGAACAAGAGAAGAGAACAGAAACAAGCCAGAGAAATTTTTGAACAACATCATCATAATCATCATCATCATCATCAGATATGTATGTAGATTATTTGTTTGATAAGAAATTCATTAAAATGTACAACAACAACCACAGTATAATAACACTAACAACAACTGTACAATGAAAACTGTACAAGCAGATTACATTACATTAAAAGAAATTTTAATTCGTTGCACATATTAAAGTAAAAATATAATTTGAATTTTTTCCCCATGTTTCACAAAAAAGCGGAAATTTAAATATTTATATGTGTATATGTATGTATAAAAATGAAATCAATGAAAACAATTTAAATATATAATAAATAAAAAATATATATATATGCATAAAAATGTCTGAAGAGCGATAAAGCAAAAGCATAAAGAAAAAATAAACAAATAATAATAATGCAATAATAAAGAAAAAACAAAACACAATAGAGAAACATAACAACAAAAACAATGTTGAAATCATAATCAATCACTCAGAATTAAATGCATGTAATTTTTTTTTGTGTTCGTTTTATCGATAGAATGAATAAAAATCAAAAGAATAAGAATTAAAAAATTATACGAAAAGAATAAAAAAATATTGTTATTTCACAAATTACATTAATTCTTTGTTGTTGTTATTCGCGATGACATTCATAAGGCTTCTACGAATTACGAACAACAAAAAATTACTAGGAACAAAAAACCTAAGAGCGGGGAAAAAAACTTAAAAGAATACAAGTTATAAAAAACTTTTACGAATTTGTGTTAAAAATTTTAGGTTCTCCGAATATTCGAATTATAAAATATTCGATAAACAAAAAAAAAAACATTTTCCTAAGAATTAAGGAAATTCATTAAAAGTAAAGATTAAACCAAATTTATACAGAATTTAGTCACGTTTTTTCAAAATTTAAAATTAAGAAACTTGTCATTTTTTAGTCATTGGAATGAGCCACACTTCAATACATTTTTCTCATTACTGATGCGATATATTGTTCAATTCGCTCAATTTTTTGTATTAACTTACTGAAGAAAGAACGAAATCAAACACACACACACACATACATATATATAGATATTGTACATATGTACATACATACATGTATATAGACACTCAAGCAAACGAGCTCGCGCTTATACAAATATATACAGATGTATAAATATTGCAATATATGCAGCATACAATTTATGGCCATGCACACATGCACATGCATGCATGACAATTTTGTGTGCATTGTGCAAACAGCAAACAAGAAGTTAAGCAAAAGCAAATAAGAAAGAGAACAACCAGCGGCTAAAGCTACAACAACAACAACAGTAGGAATGTAAAATTTTTAGCGAAGTGATGTTATCATCGTTGTCGCTGTTGTCATCGTTGTTGTATTTTTCATTTGTATTTTTTCACAAAATGAAATTGTTTAAAAAATTGTATTTATTTTTCTGTTGATCTGTGTTCAATGTTGTTGGTGTTGTTGTTGTACACAATAAATACGCACGTATAAATAAGCCGAAATCTGCGCGTGTATGTGTTTTTACTGCGTTGCAACTACAATGCGTTGTACTTAAATATTTGTTGTTGTTGTTGTTGCTGCTGTTGCTTTTGTCATGCTTGCACATAAATAAAATAATAATTTCCTGATTGCGTGACAAAAGTAGCCACATAATAATTGTTATCTTTCGTTAATGTTTTTTGCTGTTAATCATACATGTTTGTCATGTGTGTATGCTTGTACACTACCGACCAAAACTACCGGACCACCATTGTTCTCTTTCATAAATCCTAAACCCGTTCTTAACTCCCAAGTAGATGTGAGATTTTTGGTTTATTCAGTAATTCTTTAGAGTAATGTGAAAAATATAAATAAAATAATGATATACAAAAGTCAACCTAATAGTAGTGGTCGAAAATTGTGGTCGTAAGTCTGTTTTCTGCCTTTATTTCCTTTCCTGGCCCAAACAAAATTAAGTAAGAAGGTTATTAAGACTTTTTGAAGTGCCCGAGTCCTTTTCTTTATTATAGGACAATTACTACTTATTATTACAAATACTTTTTGTCTGTTTGTACCGGTTTTGGTATTAGAAGCGACTTAAGAACCTACGGCGATCAGAAAAACCAAGAGTTACAACAGACCTTGTTGTTAGGCAGTTATGATAATATCAAGCAAATGCAACAAAAGACAGATGTATGCCTTTCTGGAATCTTAGAACAACATAGAGCAAGAAGCAATAAATAAAATCATTTGTAAACTTTAATTATTTTAGTATCATTATCAACATACTTAATGTTGAGGGTCTATGAAATATTTTCTTATATTTATTGCAATTATAAAAGTGGTCCAGAACTTTTGGCCGATAGAGTCTCATTCAAGAACATACAATAGTTCAACAATAATTTGAATTTAATTTCCTTACAATATTTTTTATTTAATAAATAAGTTCTGAAGAAGAGTAAAGAAAAGAGGAGAGAAAAGAATAAGAGAAATGAGATGAAGAGCAATGAGAAGAAGAATAACTTAAAAGAAATGAAAACCGTTAAGCAAGCACAAGTTAATTTTGTGCAAAGAAAAAAGGTTGAAAAAATTACATACTTGCTGATAAACATTTTCCAACAGAAAACAACAACAATAACAAGAAACCCGACAACAACAACTCAATCAGTCGAAATCGTGCTTCAAACATAATTTCAGATTTTAGTAATTTTTAGCACGTTTTTCTTCTGCTGGATGGTTGGCTGGTTTGTTCGACTGGCTTCTCTACCTGCTTCAGCCTGCTTCTCCGCCTGCTTTTCCACGTTTTTCTGAGCTTTAAAGCAAGCAATGCTTACAAATTTCAATGCTATTACGTAGCTGTTGTTGTTGTTGATGTGGTAGCCTTTTTTTGCTGTTTTGTTGCTGGTGTTATAAGCCACAACAGCAACAACAACAACAACAGCCGCGCACGGCAACAGCAGCAGCAACGCGCAACAAGAACCACCTTCAACAAAATGTGGCAAGACGAGTTTGACTGCCACACCAGCAACAACAACTACAATAATAATAATAACGGCAATGATGGTGACTACAATATTGCCAACAGCAACAGCAACACAATCGAAAAGAGACGAAGAAGAAGGAAAAGAAGAAGAGCAAGCAACAGGCAACACGCAGGCAGGCAGCCAGAACCACACTTTAATAGTTACTTGCTCTTGGCCAAAATGCAGGCAGCGTGTTTTTGCCTTTTTTGTGTGGCTTAAAGCTGTTGAACGTGTTTTCCTGATCATTCTCGCGCTTAACAACTTTTTTTTCAGTTTTATTTGTTGTTTGTTGTTGTCGTTTTTTCTTTTGTCGTTGCTGCGCTTCTTTTGTCGATATTGCAGTATTCTAAACGGTGTTCGAGCCATTATGTTAACGGTAAAAAGGAGCTCACACAGAGATCTCTTTTTTTTTTGTTGTTGTTGCTTTTGCTTTTATTCTATGCTGAATGCAACGAAAGAAGCCGATGCTGCAAAAATTAGAAGACCAACCAAAAGAACAAAGAAGAAGAAGAAAAAGAAGAAGAAGAAGAAGAAACCATTTTGCGGCGGATGTTTTTTTATTTTTCGTTTCTTTTCTATTCTTTTTATAAAATCAACCAAGAAAATATTTTGTTATAAACACGAGCACGAATGCGAAAAAATTGCGTAATGAAATTGCGATGCTGTTGTTGTTGTTCTTTGTTACAATGCAACAATGAAGCTAAAAAATCAGAAGAGGAAGAGACGGAAAGAACTAAAGCCAAACTTCTGTCTGTTGTACACGAGTATCTTATATTTAACTAGTTTTAGATAATGAAAAATCTTTTTAAAAATAAATTCCAATAAACTGGTAAAAATAAGATATCAAAAATTATCGAAATAATTTATTTATTATATGTGGATAATAATGGAAATTATAGAGACTTTCGAAGTAAAATAAAAAATAATGAAACATAAGAAATAAAAATAAAATAAAAAGCACAAATTTAAAAAATGGTAGTACATAAAAATACAAAAATAGCAATAACTAAAAACTAAAACAAAAATATTATACATAAAATACGAAGGTGAAAACATTAAACACAAAATAGAACAAAAACTAAATAATAGAAGGAATAATAAATATAAAATAAAAACACGATTAAAAACTTGAACTAGAAAAGTTATGAAATAAAAATAAGAAATGTGAAAAAATTTAAAGAATTATTTAAAAAAAAAAACTAGAATAGCTGAAAAAACTCTCCTCTCTTCTCGTTTGTTACCAAAGTAAGTAGAAACAGTTGACAGCCTGCAGCTAAAAGAACAACATTACAGTGTGTACAGCAACAACACAAACCCCTACAACTGCTGGAAGAATATTGATGAAGGAGGATGAGGAAGGAGGAGAATCGAACAGATGAAGGAGTTGACTAAAAATTACGCATTCAAAACGCGTCAATTTGTCATTTCTTGATGTCTCTTTAACTTTTCTACTTTGCATTTTTAGTACCTCTCCCTACTCTTGAACAGCACACCCACCCCTCCCCCCCCCCCTCCCTGTCTCCCGCTAAACACCTTTCCAACCCACCTAACGACCATCCTGCATTCCTAACACAGCACCTACGAAGCCTCCTCCTCCTCCTCCGCCATGCCACATGCATGCATGACATGCAAACAGCGAAGCGGCACGCATTTCAACCGAAAATCATCAGACAGTTTTTGCTGTTGCTTTATTTACTAAGTTTTTCTTCAATGCAACGGTTGCCGCCATCGACGATGACGTCGCCGCTATTCTGATGGCGGCAATAAAGGGAAAAAAGCACACAAACGTCATTTAGTAAACCAGGAAAAAGAGGAAAACAAAAAGAAGCCAACGCAGAGTAACTAAAGTGAATGGAGCCACCAGTAAAGCGCGAGTGGGTGTGGATTACGTAATTTAAATGCAACACAACGGAGCATCAACAGCAGGAGCAGCAGCAACAGCGAAGAAGTTAAAGTGACCAGCTTTCTTTTATTTATTTTCCTTGTAAGATTGGCACGCAGATGCATTGCATTGCATTGCGGTGTGTTTTTGTATGTATGTGGGAAGGAGGAAGGGAGGAAGAGGGAGAGAGGGGAAGGCGATATAAGTTGGTAGTTCGGAGTAAATGTGTTTAAAATTTAAAAGGTTTTTCATTTACCCGCTCTGTGTTTCTGACTGTTGTCGAGGTTTTTTTGTCATATAAGAATCTGAATGCACCCACAACAACTATTAAAAAAAGAGAGTTGGTAAGTGAAAAGGCCAGTTTTATTTACAACGGCTAACGTTTTACGAATATAAAAGTAAGAAGTCGAGTAAGAAATCGAAGTAAAATGGTAAAAAAGTGGGATTATTCACGATTAATTCCAAATCCAACAAATTACGGGGCAATAATCGGATACAGTAATTAGCACCTCTGAGAGAACAACATCAAAAGCACCAAAAACCATAACATAACAGTAAGAAACCAACATTGGTACAGTAATAAGAACAACAACAATCACATCTGCTATATTATTGATAAAAAAGAAAAAACCAACAAAAGAAATTGTTTATTATATTTATTTAAAAATTTAACATATATACAACCATAATATTTGCTTAACGGTTCTCCACGTAATCTTTTATTTATTTAAAGTATGTTCTAAAGTATTTTCTGTGCACAATTTTTGCAAATATTCTTCGCACGCGCGAAAATTTCATTTATTTTCGAAGACGTTCACACAAGAGTGAAAGAGACAGAGCGAGGAAAGAGTGCGTCAGCGTTAAGTTAAAAATTTAAAAGATTCTTCGTTTACTTATTTTATTATTATACGATTATTTTTATTGCTCCTCCGCCTCTTCCAACAACGACGACTGTCGACGACTGACCTGGATTTATAACAATTGTTAAAAAAATTATATGAATCTTAACAAAGAAAAATAAGCAGAAAGTCACATTTAAATACGAACATTAAAATAACGAGAGAAACGTAGTATGTTTCCACGTTATTCGTGAAGCGTTGGCGGCTTTACGACGTTCAACGTTCGACATTCGTTACTTTTATTATGCTCACCTGATTGTTGCAAAGTGTAACAACAACAAGCACAACGCAATAACAATCTATAATCAAGATTTTAATGGTAATAATCAACATAATTTCAAAATAATCATAATAATAATATTTGTTCTCAATGATGCTCGAGAAAATGTATTTTTTTTTAAAGAGTTAGATTTTCTAAGTACAAGTTTCTCATAATATTGCATACAATAGTTCAACAAATTTACGAATGATGCTAAAAATGTATGGTTAACACAATAACAAAATTCATTCATTCACATAAAAAGTATAGAAAAAGATAGAACACATTAACAACGATTTCTAATTCAAATATTGAATATATACTAATGAGTCTACTTTTCGATTTTAAATTTAAATGAAGAAAAACAGAAACAATTGAGTAGATATTAAAAAATAGATATTAAAAAAATCTATATAAGAAATAGCTATTAAAAACTTGATATTAAACAAACTCATCAACAACAAAAGCACAAATTCAACTGTTTACGATTGCTAATGAAATCCTTAATTCTTGTTTAATGTTTCAGCCGACACAAGAAGATTTTAAATTCATGAATTCATTTCGTACATATTAGTAAATAATATTAAATTGTGAATGTGAAATGAGTTTTGTGGTTTTTTTTTTTAACATATTTAATAATTGTTTTTCTTGCGAATAGGTTATTAAAATGCCTCAACAAACTTTTGCATGATATACGATCGAAATATACAAAAAGCCTTAAAAAAAAATCACAAAAAAATTACACCACGAAACTTGGAAAATAAATTAAAATAATTAAATAATTTCTTTTAAAAAAGAATATAATCAAAAGAATGTTAGTTTACGCTAATACAATAAATTAAATAAATTTTTATTTTAAGAAACATACGCCAATTTTTAAAAAGTATTGTACATTTGAGACATTTGATATACAGCAGCGGTCAAAAAAATAGTAGTGGGAAGACACATTTTACATTTTTTGTTATATGTCATGTATATGTTTATTATTTTTGGCCATGTCTGTAAAAAACCGTTACACAGCTTATCTCCCCACAATATTTATATGATTCGTAAGGAAGTGTTTTTTGTTTCTTCTTGAAATCAGTGCTTTCTGAGACAAACTATCATTTTTAACGGTCAAAATAATAGTAGTGTATCAGTGTTTGTTTCATCATGCTTCTTGTCAAAAATGGAACCTTTCGAGGAGTGTGTGCAGTCAGATTGTTATCTCGCAATCGTCGGCGAAGAGTCTCCATACTTGCTCCGACATTTAATTCTGTTTTGAGTTCTGTAGCCGCCATGAAAGGGTCGTACTTAGAGAGACGGACTACTCTTCGAACCATGTTCTCTGTCATAACCTTCTTAGGACCGCGAATCTCCTTTACAGATTTGTATGTAATGGCATTCCGTATAATTGTCGGAGAGCAGCCTAACAAATTTTGGATGTCTTTATAAGTCTTACCTTCTGAAACCAATTTTTTTATAAGTGCTCTCTTTTCTGCAGTGCACTGCTTTCCGCGACACATTCTTGGAGAGAAAACTCAAAATTATTGCTATATTTTGTTTCAATAACATAAAAATTATATAATGACCCACTTCTGTGTCTTCAATTTTAAGGAAATATTGTTAATTCTTTTTTAAAATCACACTGATGAAACAAACACTGATACACTACTATTATTTTGACCGTTAAAAATGATAGTTTGTCTCAGAAAGCACTGATTTCAAGAAGAAACAAAAAACACTTCTTTACGAATCATATAAATATTGTGGGGAGATAAGCTGTGTAACGGTTTTTTACAGACATGGCCAAAAATAATAAACATATACATGACATATAACAAAAAATGTAAAATGTGTCTTCCTACTACTATTTTTTTGACCGCTGCTGTACATTAAACAACGAAATAAAGTATTACAATACTGTATAAAAAGTATTTTATTTTTTATTATTGATATATGTAATTAACTTTTTTCGTTTTAACTTAACTTTTTAACCTGGCGTTGAACTCGAAATTTAAGAAAGTGTTTTAAAAAAACGCTTATGTTACTGTAAAGTTTTTTAACATAGTACAACTTTTTTGACATCACACGCATACACCGACATACATATGTAAAATATAATAAACGCAACACTTTTACTACACAATATGCAAATATATCAGAATAAGTACATCGAATCAGAAGATTTCATATTTTCAGTTGCGGTCAAACTTGTCGCATACCACGTTGATATGCAAACCAGGGACCGGTGTGGGTTCGGCTTAAAATTATTGGTTTAAGAGTGTGAAAAATTGTTACATAAATAAGGTATATATGTATATTTATTTCTTTATATACTTTTTCCACTTTCATATATTTTGGTTTGCCGACAGGATAGAAAGCTGATGTATTGTGGATGGATTTTCCGCCATTCCTTTTCTTTATATACATATATTTCTTTAACTGAGTCAAGCTCTGTAATATTATTGGACACTTAACTATGTAACTCAAACAGAGTTCAATTCGGTTGGAGTTTATTTATCAAATTAAATATAATTCTCTGAATAATAGAGTTCAACTGTTAATTTCTTGAATATTCATTATAAATAAACAAACTTTCAATTTAATTTGAAACTAATTTTTAACTCAACTGATTTATTATATTTATCAGAGTTGTAATAACTTATTTCATTATTTCATTATTTCAATTAAGAACCTGAGTGATATACATATCTGTGTATATTACATTAAATTTAAGACTGTCTGTGTATAAAACAACTTTCAAAAGTTTTCTCGACTTTTTTACCATCTTATCCACATGCAATAATTCTCATAAACTCTTAAAACAATCCCTTCCAAATCAGAACTTTTTCTTTTTCAATTTTTTTCCGCCTCTCAATGTTTAAATAAACTCATTTTCGATCGATATGAGTACAGTTTATAATTATTTATTTTGTTTCTTTAATTATTTACTTTTATTATATAAATTCAGGAATGGTGCTCTCTTTACCTAAAGAAAAGTTTTATTAAAACAAAACAAAGAAAAAGTAGCAACCGCAAATTTGTTTAGTGACATTTTAAAAGTTTATTTCTCTAGAGATTCACGAGAAAAGGTTAACTGAACTAATTAAGTAAATTAGTTAAACCGCAACAACATACCGCGATGATGTCGAGAGCAAAAAAAGGATTGAGAACGAAAGGGTTCGAAAGTATCGCAAAAGAATTTTAATTTGAAGGATATTTTGAAAACACATGCGATAGAAAATAACAAAAAATGTATGGGATGGAAACAAATTAAAGAAAATACAGTGTATTTAAAAGGAGAAAAACAAGAAGAAGGTGAGAACGCCCACCGGGGACTGGTAAAAGACAGCACTTTCTTAATAATCGTTACACAGTTAAAAAAAGCGAAAAAAGAAAAAAAAGTGAAGTAAAACAAAATTCACAAACATGGTAGATACGCAGTTTTGTACTCATTTCACGCTTCCCGTACCAGGCAACAAAAGCGACAGAAGTAGAGTTTCTACCATATAAAAATGTGGCATCATTAATCAAGCTGATTTCTTGACGCGGCGCTGTTAAGTTTTTTGTAACGCAATTTTTTTACTCTGTATATAGTACATCTATCATATCATGCTATATACAAAGAGACGATTGTTGGTGTATCTGTCTGTCAGTTTCTCTCTCTCTGTCTGTCCGTCTGTAGTTCAGATACAAGGCAATTTGTACAATTAATCAAAATGATTCGCAAAAGACTGACATTTCGAGAGTGTGATGAAATGTTGAACAAGTCTCATTTTTCTTCCTTTCTCTCTCTCTCTTTCTGTCAGTCTGAATCTTTCTCTAGCTCTCGCTGTCTCAATATCCTCGGGGGAGAGAGAGAAAGCTTCTTGGTTGTTTAATTAGGAAATGAATTTGAAAAAAGTAATAAAAAATGCAGGACCAAAAAAGCTCAAGGATATAATTAATAATAAATAATGATTTTTTTTGTTGCTGGTTTCTTTCGAGTCGAAGTCAATGAACGCTTAATTTATAGGTTACGAACAATTCAGGCACTCGTTTAGTACCAACAACGAACGAGTGACTCAGACAATAAGAAAAACATTACAAGTACCAAATGCTTACCAAACCTCCAAATATTTATTATTTTTCTCTTGGTTTTGAGTTAAATTCTTTAAACTTGTCTTTCGAACTTAAGGAAGTAATAATAATAAGAGAACTTTCAGAAATAACCAATAATATCCTTGAAATGGTATCAATAAAATAATACCAATGAGCCATTAACACATGCTAAAAACAGTCATAAAAATCACAACACAAACACCAGCGAATAAATACGAGAAACGACCAAGAAAATAAATAAGGCTACAAAATACAAACCTGGTGCCGACACGAAATGTCAAAAGTAAAGCCGCCCACCACCGCCACCGCCGCCGCCCATCAAATTAAACTTCAGTGTGTCATAAAATACTTATGTGACCATATAAAACAAGAACAAGAACGATGAGATTTGTACCGATTTAATAGAGAAATGTGATTGGCGAATTGTTTTATTTTCATGTTATACAGATGTACCTATGTACACCACAGCAGACAAGCAGATAGGCAGATAGATGGACAGACAGACAGAAACACAAGAGATAGTTGTAAAGATTCACTTGTTGAAATAATATAAAAGACTATAAAAGTTCATATTCATTCCAAGAATAAAAACGGTCACCAAATACTTCAACAACTGAAATATTTGGAACCCGAATCAAGGAAAAAAGAAACTGGACTCATGTTATATAGTCCAGAAGATAAAAATCGTGTCCTTTATCCCCCGAAACTTGGTCAAAGCTTTTAGAAAATTATACACAATAACATAAATGAGAAGGTCCTTCGGGAAGACATCACCACGGACTTATGGTCATCACCGACACCCAAAATCAAGTGTATACCGTAATGCTTTGTGTGGCGTTACCACCGGGTCCATGCAGTTTACAAAATGGTGCGATTTAATAACCTAAGTTACAGAATCAATGATTTTTACTTCGTTCACGCCTCCATGCCTCCGATATATGAATGTACATGCACATTAATTCAATCATCCATGGTTTTCTTATTTATTTTTTTTTTATTTTATTTTTTTTTTTAATTTTTCTGTGATCGATGTATTTTATGTGATATGTACAGTTTAAAAGATAAGAATTGAAAAAACTACAAACAGTCAAGATTTAAATTCCTTTGAGTAATGCTAAAAATGGAGGGTTCTAGAATTATTCATTTATTTTTTTCCCCTCCCATTTTGTGGACTGTCAAAGTGGGCGATATTTCAAGAATGTTCGTTTGGTTTTAAATATGATCAATGATCAATGAGATTTCTTTATTTTCAGAGTTTTTGCATTTTTTCCACAACGCAGAAAGAAGAGAAAATTAAAAAAATCGAAAATAATTGACAGCTACAAATCAATCTTAATGATGAACGTATAGATGATGATGAGGATAAAGATGATGATGATTCTGAAAATGCAGACTACTGTGATGATAATATTGATAATACTGATGATAATAATGATAATAATGATGATAACTGTGATGAGGAAAAAGAAGTTGTTGCTGAAACGTCAGATGTAAGATGTTCGATGATGATGAAGATGTTGATAATGAATAATGACACTGATGTACATAATGATCTAACTTTCCTTTCCCCTTTCCACCCAACCCAACGAATATATAATAATATAATAGTAAAGAATCGTATATAATCCATGATCAATGATTAGAATAGAAACTGATATAATATAGTCAGTGATTGAATAGTAGAGAGTAAAACAGACCAGAATCGAAAAGAGTTTAAAAGAATTACAAAAGATCAGCATGTTAAAAAAAATTAACAGGAGCATGAAGAATGGAATAGAATCAAATAAAATCGAATTAGAATCGAAAAGAATGGAATAAACTTTAATCAAATGAAATAAATATGAGTGAAATTAAATAAAATTTTATAGAATTAATGACTGAAAAGGAATGAAATGGATTCAAATCTAACCGAATAGAATCAAATTGAGTTAAATAGAATCCAATGTAATCAAATCAAATATAATCCATTCCATTAATCGGATTATATTTGAATCCGAAAGGAATCGACTTGAGAGAAATGGAATCAATTGCAATAATTTGAATCAAATAGAATCGAATGGTGAAATGGATTTATATCCAATCGAATAGAATCATATTAAATGGAATCAAGAAAGATTTCGATACTGAAACGTATTGGAATCAAACGTAGATTGGAATAAAGTTAGAATAGAATCGAATACAACAGAAATCTATGATAGGTGAAAAAGTCAACGAACATACAGTACATACTCCTACAATACAAGAAAAATCATTTGTAGAGGTTAATAAAAAAGCTCCCAAAAATATGAAACTTCACCAAACAAAATTACTAAATTTAGGTTGAAGTGGGAGGTCGTCATGCCTTCTAATCACACGATTAGCAACATGACATGACTCAGGTAAATTTTTAACATCTGAACGTTCAGTTGTTGGATCAGTTGTCAAGATTTACTTCACTCCCTACGTAAACAGCGAAAAACGTATCAATCTAATTATTTTCTTCCCCTTCTCTGCCTCCTGCTTCGTCTCCCTCTGCCCTTCCTTCTTCTGCTGGCCTTCTCCTTCTTCCGAAACGTTTTGTTACTTTTACCAGTCGCAAAGTTTTATCGCTACATTTGATCGCATAAATTAAAGAATACCTTTTGTGCGGTGGCAACAATTCGGAGACCCATTTGACTGACGAACGGGACGGGATGGAGCGGGGAGGGGCTGCGGCGTTGTTTAATTCTATTGTTGCGGCAAGTTTTCGTGGAGGTGGACAGAGTTGAAAATAATGCATACGAGTAGTTTCGAAAGCGAAAACTTTCGAAAGCGAGTAGCAGAAAGCCGCAGCAAAAAGGGTATCGAAATGGTTATCATTGAAGTTAAATACAGGGAATAAAAACAGGGTCATTCATAAGCAGCTTTTGAGTTTTGTTTTTTTAATGATCACTTATTTCATTCGTATGAATATGCTTCAAATATATGTATGATATATACAAATTAAAGGAGGGCCCGTGGGGCGGTGAGGGGGTGTTGTTGGGAGACTAACACGCCTGGACTAATCAAAAAGTCCACACTTTTGCACTTCTAATGGAGATGCGTACTTAATCAGCTATATTTTTCTATCTTCTCATTGTTTTTGGTTCTGTTTGTGAGCACAGCTCTAGGAATTCCAATATTTTTGAGGACATCTTCAATAATAAGGAAACTTTTATTTAAATCTCAAAAACAATATATTTTTTTCAATATAAATAAAGGTCACGTATGCCTCAGAAATAATGGAAATACAACCAATAATAAAATTGAGGAAAACACAATAAAAAAAAGAATAGAAGTATTATTTGTTTCTTATTCTTATTTTACGAAATGAAATAAAAATCATATTTTGAGTTTTTCTGTAAAGACATGTTTTTAAGATGAGTTCAATCAATCAATCAAGTTAGAATTCGAAAAAGAATAAATTAAATATTCATAAAAATCAATAACCAACCAAACCGAAGTCTAAAATAGTTGATACTTGATGGAACCTATTTTAGAGGTTCTTCAAGAATTATTTAAAAACTCCTCCGTTATCGTTTTTATTGAAATAATTTATAATAATAGAAACAGTAAGACCCCGCTTAACGCGGGGGATACGTTTCATCAAAGTAGAGCTTAAAGCGAAACAGCGCTAAACGAAACAGCGTTAAGCGAGTCTTACTGTATTCTGGGTCATAGATTCTACGAAACAAATAAAAACAATCAAAGCAAATCATAAACAGGATATTTTTTCCTTTACTTTCCTTTAAAAATCAAATTAAATTATATCGTATAATAACATTGCAAGAGAAATGCAAAGAGAAAAAGATTGAAATTAAGCGATAGTCACTTTTTGAGTCAACAAATTTCAACAAGATATGAAAAAATGTATAATGAACATGAAAAAAGAAGATAGTAATATAAGAAAAAGAAAAATAAGAACGAGCAGAAGAAAAAGTTAAGGAGAGACAAACCACCGAAGAGAAGTATGATGAACAAGTTTTATTTAAATGAACTCAAAGCTACTAAAAATATGATGACTAATTTGCTCAGACCAGCTGTTGTAAGATCGTTCTTTCCTCCCCTCTAACGATGTCATTACTCACTCATTCTTTTTCTCTATCTCTCTCTCTCTCTGTCTCCTCTCACTTTCTCCCCTCTCCCGGTTTCTCTCTACGGAAAGCGGCAATAAGTTCTTCGCCAACAAGAAATCACAATCGTAATGATTTCGAGGGATTTTGAATCTCTTTCTTTTGCTCTACGCATCAGTGACAGAAGGCGAGAAGGGAGGCGGGATGGAGGGATAGCGGAACGATAGGCTGGCAGCAGTTCGATGTGCAGCAGCTCATCTCGTCGCTTTGTAAACGTTTTTAAATCCGCTGACCTTTGCGTCAATGTCCTCGAAACCTTGAACGTCAAACCGAAAACAAATTTACAAAAAAAATAAAATACGTAAAGCTCTACGCTTTTTGTAAACTTATTCTTTTTTTTACATTCACTCAAAGGCACATTCAAAGTCACTCTCGTTGACGAGTCTTCTGTTTCTGCATCTTTCTCGCATCTTCGTCATCTTCGTCACCTCTGTTACCTCTCCTTTCTCTTCTTCATCTTCTTCACTTAATTCCGCCTCTTCTTCTTCTTCTTCTTCTTCTTCTTCTTCTTCTTCTTCTTCTTCTTCTTCTTCTTCTTCTTCTTCTTCTTCTTCTTCTTCTTCAGTTGTGGTTGAATGCCATTTAATGTGGTTTAACCTGATGTTGGTGCAGTTATTATTAGTGGCTATTATTAATGTTTTCGTTGACGTTGTTGTTGTTATTATTCTTTTTATTACTCTTCATTGTAATTCTTGGTTTAAGGCACAAACAAAACAACAACATTCTTTAATGTGTAATAAACACGAATGAATCCGAGCGAAGTTTATGAGTGTATTTTTATTTTGCAAAAATAATTATTTAAAAATGCTGAGAACTAAAAAAGGTGGCATTTTTTTGTTTGAGATAAAAATTTTACAAATATGTATACATAAAAAGTTTTTTCTAAATAATACTTATGAAATTTGAAAACTTTTATGAAACTTAGAAAATTAAATCTTATAAATTTAAGAAAAAAAAGAATTATTATTAAAGAGGGAAGGGAGTTAGCAGGGACCCAACCTAACCACCTCAGATACGATTTGTCTTAATATCACACTATCATTGAATATTTTTAATTTTGATAGAAGACCAATAAAAAAACTCGATTGAATCTGCTGTTGAGTAAAAAACAAAAAATTATAAAAAAGTATAGATTTATTGATCAGATAAGATTGCATATCACTAATATTGATCGATAATACATTGGAATCAAGTGGAGTACAATTAAAACGGAATTATTATCGAGTTATATAATTATTTAGTCGCTAAGAAAGCAGATATTCACTTAGAATGTAGTTAGAAATACTTTAGTCAGGAACTACGTGGCGACCAGATGGCAGAAAAGAGATCGCAAACGGTAGAAAAGAAAAGCAAATAAATATCGAGAGCAATAAAATTAATAATATAATACGTATCCTATAGAATAAATTATAAAAAACTGGAAAAATATTTTATTATAAGTAAAGGGCTTTCCAATAAGTGGTTAATTTTTTGAGATAAATTATCGCATGTTTATTTCGTAATAAAGAGGAAAGTATGCCGTTAATAATGAAAAACAACATCAGCCAAATGTACACCACGACCACGCTTACAGGACCATTGCTATTCAAAATTACACCTCTTATTGGAAAACCCTATATTATATTATTATAGTATAAATGAATAAAAATTATTATTTCAACCGTTGTATTAATAATATTATCGTATGTATGTATGTATAATTAAATATATAAGTATGTATATACCTCTTTTGTTGTTTCAATAAATGCAAGAGAAAAACAAATTACAAAATAAATATACATATATTAAAAATCTTATGATTGATATTGTTGATAATGATGAAATTTACAATACAACATCCAGTGTAAGGTTCATTCACTGAGTTCTTATTCATTCTTCACTGAACGAAGTTCATGGCAATGGCCGATGTCAGACGGATCATCACGATGCGTGCATCACTCACGCTGATTGGGTGATTCATGGCATGTGACATGTGCCAATCATACCAGTATTCAATGGAAAATTTAGAAGAATTAAAATTCAAAGATAGAAATAAAAATTTAAAAATTTAAAAAAGCCCACGAAAGGGGTTCGAACGACGAAATAATTGCAATCTAAAATATTTT
The DNA here is from genome assembly GCA_949629155.1 of Myopa testacea. Classification (NCBI taxonomy): domain Eukaryota; kingdom Metazoa; phylum Arthropoda; class Insecta; order Diptera; family Conopidae; genus Myopa; species Myopa testacea. The sequence goes on from OX451347.1 coordinate 10,912,597, forward strand.
TTTAAAATTTCAAGTTTAGCATTAATTTTCTCAAGAGCTGTATGACAGAAACATAATTTAAAAAGCCGGTTAAGAAAGAGATAGATTAAGAGCATAATAAACGGCAAAGGAATTAAATAAATACTTTATTCTCAATGTATAATTAATAAAAGAATTCTCTTGTGTTTAAATATACTTATTCTTTATATATAAAAATATTTTGTTACAATATACTTGATTACTAATAATAATAATACCAAAACACCTAAATGTATTTAACAAAACAACGTTGTTGTAGTTGTTATTGTTGCTGATATAGTATAATTTTGCAGAGAATGACAATCATATTCCCACATAATTTTTCTTGTGAGCACAGCCACAAAAAATCGAAGCAACTTAATTTATCAACCATTTTAAATTTTTATCAAAGGCTCTTTTCTTCCATTCTTCTCTTTCTCTCAGCCTTGCTTTTTCTCTTCCCATTAGGATTCCAATTGCTCTCCTCTCTTTCATATTAATATTTTTATTTGTACCCAAAAATAAAAATCTATTTAACATTTCGAATTGAGTTTTTATTCGATGTTTCTAATTAACTCACTCAACTCAACCCGACCCAACTCAATCCAACTCAACTAAAAACTCTTGGAGAAAAAATTGTTTTCATAAAAAACCAATTACTCGAACCTATATTTTATTCTATAATATTGAAACCAACAACAACCACAACGTCAACGAATACACCGAGAATAAGAATAATTTTGGCGATGACCTTGAAAAAGCTTTATCTAAAAATTGAGTGCAATCAACTTTTTCTTCCATATGAATTCGTATTTGTGCTCCTACTTTTTGGTTGTTTGTTGTTGCCGTAGCTGCTGTTATTATTGCGTTTTGTTGTTATTTGATTGTTGTTGTTGTTGTAGCTGCTTTTTTACTTTAGAGTTTGTGTTGATTTGGTTTTTCGTATTCCGTTTGGTTTTTTTTTGTGATTTTTGTGGTGTTTTTAGGAATAGATTAGTTAGTTAATTTCTTGTTTTATTGTTAGTTTCGGTGTATTTAAAGCATACATACACACAATTTTAAAGCGAACCAACATTTTAACTACTAAGTTTATTTCTATTATTATTACTATTATTTGAGTATACTCTCAAACAAAGTTGATGAGAGTAGAGTAGACTGAATTCGAGTAGAGAACAAGTCAGGATAGATAGAGTAGATTAAAGTTTGAATAAAGATCAAAAAAAGATAAAGTAGAAAGCGACAGATATCGAGTATAGGTGACTTGAAAGGTTACAAAAGATTTACAATAGAACATATAGTAGAAATTCAGTCGAAAAAAAACAAAATCAATATAATAATAAATAAATAATTAAAATATTATAAATAAGAAAAGAATAGAATGGAGTAAAGTAGATAGTGTATGCATAGTATTGTAGTAGAGTATATACTAGTAGAGTATTGAGAGTGATGCAAATTCAATTTCTGTTTTACGCCTTTAGAGCTCCGAAGCAGTCCATGAACGTACCTACCAACAATCCCACGAACGCATTCGAGACGAATGAACAAACACAAAAGATTGAAAAGGGGCAAAGAAATGGGATGTAGAAGAATAACAACCAACGTAGACCTTTTCGGTCTACGTAACGGCGTGGTAAAGCAAAAATCTTCACTCCTCATTCTAACCACCAACCTACCAACCACCCCCGCTCGCCCTCCGCCCTCCACCATCCACACTCCAACTAAACCACAAACAATATAGATTTTGTTTTCGTCATAGTATCAATAAATTTTGGAAATTTCTTTACTTATCTACTTACATAGAATAGAAATTTGCAATCATTGATTGTTTACTGTTTTTATTATTGACGATGTTGTTAAGGTTGTTGTTTTTATTTTCGTTGTTGTTTACCAAATTCAATATGTTAATGTACCTGTACTTAAATTTGTACCTGAGGTGAGCTCAGCTTGTCAGAATGTCAACTCTTGACAGCTGCTTGGGAAGTAATAAAGAAATGTTTGCCTTCTTTAATAGAAATTATATCCGATAGGAATCAATTTTTAATTTAGACATTTCCATAAACAAAAGTATTTGTTAGCTTTATGGATATTATGGATATTAAAATATATATATGGATATTTTTCCATATTAAAATAATATTTCGTTTGATAAAACATTTAATATATTAATGAAGTGTCAACCTATAAAGATACCATAAATAAAACTTATAAAAAATAGAGACATGCAAATACAAAAAATATACATCAAAGAATTTGCATTGTTCCCGAAGCATGTTTATTTTGTGGTATTCGGTTGACCAGCAAAAGAAGTGCAAAAAAGCATCAAGCATTTGAAATCTTTATGGTGATGTTATATATTTATTTAGTTTTCTGTTTTATTATTTCTTACTTCTATAATTCATTTAGCAGAAGTTGTTTTTGGATTCTGCTAATTCATGATGTGATTCATTTTGATATGACGCATTTATTGAATTATTGCTTCAGAAGAGCGAATAAAATGTTGATATATTTCATATTTTTAAGTATGGTATCGTATAATAAAATATTTTAAAAATTCCTTACGTTTATTTATGTCTCTTAAAATAATTAAAAAATATTTAATTATTTTTGAAATAATTTTAAATAAAATTCTATTTTTTTACAATTTTTAGCTTTTTATAGAGCTTAATTTTAGATTTAATTTTAGATTTCGAAGACTTTATTTTAGCTTCCTGTTTTCTGCTTTTTGATTTCCGTTTTATTATTATTATTTTCTATACATACATCTATTTTATTTAGATAATAATATGAATGTAAGATAATCGTCAAAGATCTGGTCTTTCAGATCTGACGATAATAGGAATATTTGTGTATGGTGATAGAAGGTCCTGCCTATGTATATTCATAGTAGAAATCAGTAAAATCCCAGAAATTCGCTAAAATTAAATTGAAACAAAAATGCATGACATTCGATAGAGTGAATAATTCAAGGTTATTTAACAATTAATTGAGTTCAACTATTTCTTTCTTTATTTTTGTTATTATTATTCTCAAAACTTCTAAGAAACTCCGTCAATTTACATAAAAAACAGACATAATGGCAAAGAAAAAAGGTAAAAAAATTCAAATTTTTTCTGAAGAAGTAAAAACCAAACAGAATAAAAAAGTAAAAAGAAACTACAAAACAAAATAAAAAGCTTTAAATACGAGCACGATTTATAATAATAAAAAATATTCTATAAATCAAATGAAGTCCAAATTTTTTTGGAAATTAAAAAGAAAGTACAAAAAAATAATTTAGTTAAGAAAATTTTTTTTCATTTTTAGAAATTAATTTTGTTAAAAGAAAAAAATATGTTTTCGGGAATTAAAATTAAAATATTATGGAATAGAATTAATAAAATTACTTTGGTTTCAATAATTCTCATCTTGAAAATACGATTCACGTAAACATTCCTAAAATGTGTGTACAAATCCAACAACAAAATTCCGTTTGATATGTTGTTGTTATGAATTGTTGTTGTTTTTTTTTCTTCTCATATTATTGCGAGTAGTGAAAATCACTGTGTTTAAACCTTTCATCAAATGAGATACTAAGTAAACAATACAAGTGTTTAGATTTCAGATATTTTTTCCCTACATCATATTATTTAGTCTAGCTTTTGTCTAGCAGATACACTTCGTAGTACTCGTACATACACTACCGGCCAAAAGTTTCGAAGCACCCTTGAAATTTCCACAAATCTTAACAATAGTTATCCAAAGCTTTTAAAAATAAAAAGTTTAATTGTAAATTTTAAAGTTTATTACATTTCCTTACAAATTACATTAAAATTAAGGTAAGTGTAGTTAATTACGGCCTAGCGGGTAATTCCGTGCTATATATTTCAAATCATTATACTAAGACAACTAGTTCATAATTATGAAAGAAATGTTTGTCTGATAATTAGTAATGCATTGAATTTCAATAATTTTTATTGAAAAAGTCTGACGTTATTTTAGTTTCATAAAAATTGCATCGATTTGTCAGTTGGCCGCGAAAATTTGAAACTAAAGCATCGTTGCTCTGTGAGAGTTGTACAAAAGTTAAGGAACAGAGCACCAATATTTAAGCATTTAAAAGTGAATTTGTAAGTCTAAATTCTTGTGTTATTTATTTATTTAACAAGTTGTATATTTACCTTCAATTATGTACTTTTTGCAAATCGTTTTTTATGGTTTTAAGCATAAAATTGTATGTTGAAGCATAGAACGTAATTGCAGGCATGATTATTTTTTAACGAAGCCAATTCCGTGCGTAGGACGGAATTACAATATATTAAGTGTATCTTATTTTGTGAATTTCGAATTGAATATATATACTATTTTGGTTTTCTTAAATAAAATATTAAGATAAGTAAATCAAGATGTTATATATCTAATTACGTTCTATTATTTTTAACACCTATTTCTTAATTTTTAATAGTAAAGTTTATGAATTTTGCTTAAAATAAGCCAAATTTAACAGATTAAGGTTTTTAAAATTTAGCTATTTTTTTGATTGTTATTACTTTAGTGCCATTTAATTTTTACGTGGACATTAGCAAATAAAGTAAACTAAAGTAAATACTTCAAAAATTATCATTATGGTATATTTTTTCATCTTAATAGTATAGAACGGAATTAACATCACAATTTCTTCTATTTTTGATAATTCCGTGCTATCGACCGTAATTGAAAACTTAAAGCCGGTAATTACGTTCTAATTAAATGTCCAAATATTTTAGCACTAGAAATACTTAAAAAATATAGTAAATGGCTATGATAATGTATTTTTTATGCAGATATAAACAAATATGATGAAAAGAAGCAAATATACAGAGGAAATCTAAATTTAGCACTGCAGGAAATCAAACCTAACCAACCAAAACCAACTATCTTGCCATAAAGCATCCAACATTTTTATTATTCCTAAGCAAACTTTGCTAGATAAAGTTATTTCTCTTTGATTTATTTCTGGAGAGGTCTTAAAGTTGACCACAGCGACGATAACTAGAATGATAACTTAATAAGCTTTAATGCTCCGACTATCATTGCAAATCAATGCAATAATAACAAACAGTTGTCAGTAAAATAATGCAAAGGATATTGTCGGAGGTGATTTCGTTGTGATAATATATGAAGTAGATAAGTTTCTCGGAGAGGTTTTAGAAGTTATCAATGGGAATCCACCAAAATTCAAAATAAAAGCTATGACGATGAGTGGATCAAATTGGCGCTGGCCTAACAAGGATGACATATTTGTATACGATTTTGAAGATATGTATTATTAAAAAAATAGAAGCTCCTGTCATCATAAACAACAGAGACATTCAGTCAAGGGATTAAAATAATATGATTTCAAAAACTTTTATAAAATATCAACCGATACAATACGAATCAAAACGATTACACGATCTTACATTTACTTTAAAACACTGTAATGTAATCTTACTAATATTTAGTTAAGTTGATATTAGATTTCTCTGAAATAATTATTACTATTATAAATAAAGTGCTATGAAACTTTCTTTCTTTTCAAAAAATCATGCTTCCAAAAACTTAGAACGGAAATACCCGCATACTAGCACGGAATTAGTTTTTAGTCTTAATTATTAGAACGGAATTACCAGAATTTTGGCTTTTTGGAAAAATTATATTTTTTTTAATGAAGCATTTAAAATTTCAAACTTTTATTATGTAATACTACAAAAAATATATCAGCATTTAACTCAATACAAACATTTTTTATAAATTTATTTTTCATTAGCGATAACACTATTTCAAAGTCAGTTTCGGCTTAGTAGCACGGAATTACCTACACTTACCTTATATTTTAGGATAATTTTTATTATCAACATTTTTACAAAAACGTCTAAACTGATTTTTCATCAAAAAATCCCCCTTTGCACTGAATAACTTTTGCTACAATTCTTTGTATTCTGGCGATTAATTTCTTTATGGTTTCCTGTTGTATATTGTTCCATGATTCCAACAATGCATTCCACATTTCCTCTGTCGACGTAGTCGCTTTTTCTCGCATCTTTTGGCCCAGCTCAACCCATAGAAGCTCTATTGGATTGAGATCGGGTGACTGGGCAGGCCAAATCATATTTGTTAATATTCCAGATGTTTGTTTGTTCTCTAAATAGCCTCTGCACAATTTGGAACTGTGTTTGGGATCGTTATCTTGTTGCATCACGAAACCTTCGCCGATCAATCGTACGCCTGATGGTATGGCATTATGCTGCAGTATCTTTCTATACTCCTCCTTTCACATAATTCCATCGATTCGAATTAAATCGCCTACTCCATTGCTTGAGAAGCATCCCCAGACCATAACGGAACCGCCGCCGTGCGTCGCTGTTGGGATTACACACTCCGGCAGCATCTTCTCTTGGGCACTACGTTTGACGAAAATTCACCGATTTGACCCAAACAGCTCGAAATGTGATTCGTCGTTCCAAAGAACATTTTTTAAGTCCTCTTCTGTTCATTTCTTATAGGTTAGAGTCCATTGAAGTGTTCTCTTTTTATTTCGTGTTCGAAGTAAGGGTTTTTCTTTAGCAATCCTTCCACAAAGACCAGCATCTCTAGCCGCCTTATTACAGTTGTTAATGACCCGGGTTTGATCGACTGTAGTCCATCTCGGCTTCTATTTCTGGAGCCGTTTTTCTTCTGTTCCGTCTGCTTGATATTTTCATTGCTCTATCTTCACGAATTTCTTGTCGATCTTGGCCTTTCGGACCGCGGAAGGACCTCAAGAGTTCAATAATCCTTGTACATTTGTATGGTGCGATGCACAAAACTAGTCGAAATTTTTAATTTTTGCTCTATTATCCGCTCGGAATTGCCTTCCTTATGAAGAGTAATCACTGCAGATCTTATATCAATCTTATTTTTTGGCATGACTTCGGTTTTTTTAACGTTTGGTCAGTTTGAATCTTGAGGAACGAAGAATGGTGTCAATATTCTAGGTCAGCCTTTTATACTTGACCCAGGGTAAAAAATGGATGGTAATAATTATTCATAATTACCTTTAGTAATTACCCCATAAAAAAAAAATTACCCTAAGTACCTGAAAGAGGTTTTTTATAACCCTTTTTCTCGATTTTGTATGGCAAGTGCAATAAACAAAAAAATCCAATTTCTTGACTTAGTGCATTGTTTGAGCATGCAATTAAACAATGAACGCCGTAAACCCGTTTTGGGTTTCATATTACAGTTATCACTTTATAACCATCCTATTAAAAAAGAAAAAATCAAAATTTATACAATACTAAAGAAATGACACACGATTTTCTATGAACATGAGTGGTGCTTCGAAACTTTTGGCCGGTAGTGTACACTACTCGTACACTCATATGTACATACATACATACATACAAATACGTAGTCATCGGTACCTTATCAATAACATCATCGTTCATAAAAATTAATATCTCACTTTAGTTGTCTGAATACTGAAATATCGACGTTGTTTTGGGTCTTCTTCAGTATTTTTTTATTGATCCATTTTTTGTGTATGTGTAGAGATCTCTTTCGTATATGTATAGAGGTCACCAACTCATCAACATGTGGTTATCTTTTTTATTTTTATTATTGTTCTTATAGCTTTAAACTAAATAATGGCTAGTTTTTATTTATTTTTGATTGGTGATTATCTTTGTTATTTTAATCAAACACTATTTCAATCAGAAGTTATTCCAATCAAACGGCTTGCTATAATAATCTTCTATGAAAAATCTTTTCTGCAGGTGTTAACAAAAATGTAAGTAGGTTATTTATATATATTTCATAATAAATCTTTGTCCTTGTAACCGATTGATGTTGTCATTGTTTCACCTAGAAAAATTGTGTGAAAAATTATATCTGAAAAAACTACCATCACGACCATGCTTGCAGACATCGATTCGAAAATCAAAATGTTGAATGATATTTTGACGTATTTGCTCGTTTAATTCACCGATTTCATTTCTAATGTTGTTTTTCAAGTAATTCCTTGTTCCCGATTTGCTGGCATTAACTTGGCTTTTCAAACAACCCCAAACAAAAAAGTCCAATGGAGTCAAATCACACGAACGAGGCGGCCAATTCACATCATCATTCCCTGAAATTAATCGACCATTGAAATTCGATCGCAATAAAGTGATGTTTTCTTCGTCTTGTTGAAAATAGCCGTGGCGTATGTCGTTTCCACTCACTTTCAAAATAAATTTTAATAACTTTAACACGCTCTGCAATCGTATAGGACTCTATTTTATTATGTCTATCATTGTAGATTAGAAACAGAAGACACTGTCAAGGAACAAACATGGCGTTTGCCAAATATTCTCATTCCACATCCTAACGGTACTTTTGGATAACCCTTTCAATATAAATAATATAATATTGAACTATAATTAAACTTGTGAGATTTAATGTTCGTCTTTCTATACTCTTTTATAGTGTACAGTTAACACTTACCAGCTCAATATTGTAATCCCAAATTTTGAGGCACTTTCAATGTTCAAAAATATAAAAAGAAACTTAAAAAAGCACGTACACTCTAAAATTGTTTTCTTTCAGTGTACGTACAAGAAGAAGAAGACTTATCTTCAAAACTCTTATTTCAGTTACTATTCATAATTGTTGTTTTTTTTCTTATACCGTTATTATATGTATAATGCATAAAATGTCTGTGTTTAATTTAATCCTTCATTTTTTCTCAATTTTCAAGCTATTTAAGAAAAAACGTCAGCACTTAAGTCGCACTTTTTGACGATTTTATTTTTTATTTCATTTTTTAAGTGTAGAATTTTTTTGCTTAAATTAAGCAAACTACAATCTTTTGCAAAATATTTATGAATAACTTTACAACAACACCAAAAAATATCTACTTTTCTAAAAATATGACCTCTCTTATTTATCAATCAATTCAGTTTGTTTGTTTATTTGTTGTTTATTTGTTTGCTTTCTTTGCTTGTGTAATTTTTATTCAATATTTAACAATTACTATTTTTATTATTATTAAATATTAATGTTTGCTTTAGCACTTTTGTTTTAATTATAAATTTGCACTTTTCTATTTTAATTGTATTCAAATATAATCTACTGTCTTGAGATTGATTTGAATTCAGCACATGCTTTTGTTGTTGTTGTTTTTATTGTTGTAGTCTATGCGAGTATCGCCTGAAAGTAAAAGCGAAGAAAAAATATTTTGATTAGTTTTTAAAATGAATTTTAATATAAATTTTAATTCAAGAAAATATAAGAAATTGCAAGTGATATTTTATAGCTAAAAATAGACAAATAAAAATGTAATCACCATAAATTATGAAAACATCATTAATTAAAAAAAAATCTAATATTTTAATATCAATGCTTATTAATAGTTTACTTAAATTGTAATTCTTGTCATTCTTATTATTAACCTATTATTATTAAGTGTTATCTTCATTCAATTCTGAATTCTCTTTGATTTAAATAAACTTGGAAAAATTAGAAATATTATATTAAAATACATAAGAAATAAAAAAAGAAACATTTGAAATCAAAATTAGAAATGGAAGAATTTATATAAAATTATTCAAATATTGTATAAAGAAATTATAATAATGTAATAAAACAAAACAATACTCATCAAAATTATTTCTATTTTTAATTGAATTACATACTATAGCCTAGAAATGTATCTTAATAAAGACTTACTTTGAAAAACCTTATTAATTACAGATAATGTAAAAGGAAGTAACAGAAGACTCTTTAATTATTAAAATCACATAAAGTGTTTCTAAGTTTTCCAAAAAACCATCTATTTTCAATCATTCTCCTCCCCTCACTATTAAATCCAACAACTAACAAATTTATTGGCCTTCATAAAAGTATGAGTGCTAGCAATATTTTAAAGGAAGCTCAACTTGGTAGCTGAAAACAAGTCAAAAGCATAGTTTTTAATTTCAAAACCTTTAAAAAGCGCTGAGCTGAAATTAAAACTTGCTAAACTGGTTCCCCGGCAATGGCTTCTTCACCGTTCGAGTAACCACTACGAACGAAAACAGTACGAAAATAGAATAAGAAATGAAATAATTTAAACTTCACAAGCGATAAGATACGAAAATAACTCGTACATTAGAAGATTAGACAGATAGAAAGAGAGAGAGAGAGAGACCGTGGAAGAGAGAGAGAGAGAGTCCGTGGAAGTGAGAGACAGAGAAGGCGCGAGAGAGAGAGAGCAAAAACTACAAAAACACTCCAAGATAAACATGGACCGAATGTGAATTTGAAAGAAGAAGAAGCACTCATCAAAAAGTGACCATAAAACAGAAGCAGCGCGTGGTTTTGCAGCAAAACGCATCGAAAATCTATGAAAGGGGAGTGTACAGTGGGGTGGCGTGGAATGCAGTGGAAATGGAACACAGATTCTGATGAGTTTCTTTTCTGATGAGTTTGGATGAAATGACAGACACGCTAACGAGCGCTTAGCAAATAAGCAAAATCATAAAACTAATAAAATATACGAGTCGAGTGTGGAAAAAAGCACTTAATGCAGAACAAGTATAAAAGAACGGCGGCAAGTGCGAGAGGAACGAAGTGAGAAGGACGCGGACTGACAAACGTCTACACTCCACAGAGCTGGCTAGTTAGTTCCTAGTGCCAAGAATTAGCTAGTTCTGTGTTACGTAACACAAAAGACTAGAAGTTAGTTCGGGCTCCAAACAAAGCAAAAATGAGAACAAGCAGTAAAAACTGCTTTAGATTAACACGGAAGGTTATAATAAAAAAAAATAAAGGAAGTACAGACAGGTTAAGGGGGAATGAGGCGGGGAGGGTGGGTGTGTTGTGGCCTGACGATTTAGTGCGAATTGGTTGTCAATTAAAGTATCAAGATTCATGATAAAATGTTCAAAATAACACTTTTTCATTTCCTGTTTCAGTTTGGCTTCGATATTTTTTTATTGCAGTTTTAATCAGTTTAAAGCAGTAAAATAAGCGCAGTTTCTTTTTTTTTGCTTTAGTTTTAACAAAGTGAATAAAGTGACAAATAAAATTAAGTTTTAAACATTTGTTTGAAATATAAGTAGAAGAAAACCATTCAACCATCCAGAATCGAAGTCGTAGAATAGCAAAAAGACGACCTTGAGATTGGTTACCTTTACAAATATACATACATTGCTTTTGAAATATCTTTATAATCTTTATATCGTGAACCTGTTTTATTTACTCTCTATGAAAATGATCTTAAAATTTTTATTAATAATTGGGTCATTGTGTGGCTCATATTGTTCGGCCGCCATTTTGGTGAAGTTGACTTATTTGTCAGTTCAGAACAGTGGAAAGTCTTGGAAAGCGGTCGATAGCAACTTATTCTGTAGGTGATTCATCGCATAATATCTATAGTATTATAACAATGCATTGGTTATTCTGCGACAGTTTTTCTTGACCGTCAAATTTGATTGTTGACTGGTGATATCGATTGAACCTCTCGATACCCCGATTCTCCCCACTCCTAACACATTTCATTTATATACTCTTGAGGGGGAAAACATCGACACGCTAACCACCCAAAAACATTTCAGTTTCAAAGTCTTCAAATGTTATGCTAATTTTGTGGTTATGAACCAGACATATACTCGTAATTGTTATGAACCAAATAATCGTTCGTAGATACAATTTTATAAAATCTTATTTCATTTTAGAATTGATAGTGGGAAAAGCATCGATCCGGAACATAAAAAACACTCTTCGGGTTTTTTTGGAAAACCCTGTCGTGTCAAAAGAAAAACATTCAAGTGGTTTTTTCATAAAAATAATGATTACCAATTAATCACAAACGGAGTCTAGTTTATTTCTTCAATCTTTGACTTGTTACTTAACAGAATGTAAAATGTTTTTTGTTAAAAAATTATTATTATTAATCGAGAACAAAAAATTAAAAACAGGAAAATTGGGGAAAATATCACACGGGCAAAATTTTAAGTGATACAATTTTAAAGTTCATAGTGAAAGTTTAATAAACAACACTAATAATAGAATTCATTCAATTATGTAACATGAACAATTCCATTATTAATGACAAAAGATAATGAAAAGAATTAATAATGAAACTATTGAAATTAATAATTCAACAAGAAAAGTAAGTATAAAATCGGTATTTGTCGATATTCTGTGTCTTCTCGGTTTATTTACAATATTTAAAAATTTTATTCAAATTGAAATGTTTTCAAATTGAATCCCCAGTAAAACACCATCGCCACGAACAAGAACAACAACAACAGCAGCAGCAATAACGACGCTACGACAGCAACGAAAGCATACAACATCAAAGCAAACAAAAGAAATCCAACCATCGAAAGAAATCAAAGAAACAGTCGTGTAAATGCAAATATTAAGCAGATAAAAATTCATATACATACTCGTATACATGTAAACAAATTAAATCATACTTCAATACTGAACTCAACCAAAAGAGTAGGAGTAGGACAAGATTGTATATATTCTTACAAAACCAAAAATAATACTTCATGAATAATAATGTAAAATCAATAATAAAATTGTAATTTATAAATTATTATTATTTTAATTAGGTTTACTATAAATGAGATAAACATTGCTTTAAAACTGTCGTGTTAACTTAAAACTTAATATAAATGCATAGAAGAAAACTAAATGCGAATCTAAAATTTAAAGTAATCTAAGTTAAGTTAAAAACTTTTATGTACCGTTCACTATCCTTTTCCCAATACGTTTTTTCATATTAAAATGTTATCAACATGGGAAGAAAAGTTATGCTGCACTTTGTGATTAGTAAATAGATTTCAGGAGGCAACACTGTTCTAGTTTTAAATATTTTCTTTATATTATATGCAATTATATACTTTATATAAAGTTATATACAGGATTTATTATTGATTTGTTGTAATTTTAACTTTTGAAACCGATTGTATTATTTTTAGACACTACGTTTTTCGTTATTCTTAAAAATCTTGCACTTTTAAAAATACTGTTTTATAACGGGTTTTTTTTAACTAATTAATCTTTTATGCTACTTCTCTTTATTTGTAACTTTTCGTGTTATTGTTGTTGCTGGTGCTCTTCTTGTTGTTGTTACTTTTTTTAATGCACTTAAGTAAATTTTTCTTTTCAATTAAATTTTATTTATTTTTAACATATTAAAAAAATTATTAAAATTCAGTCGAAAGTAAGACAAAAACAGTATCAAAGCGTAAGAGTGAAAGCGCATGCAAGAAGAGTGAGAAAAGAGAGTGTGTGTGATATAAAGAGGTAGAGAACGAGAGAGTGATGGTGAGAGAGGGAGGGAGAAAAAAGGGAAAGAGTGATGTGTGAGAGTAGGAGATGAATTATTTCAGAGTATTTTTATTTGTGCTCTCTTTTAAGTGGTTTTTCTTTTACTTCGAACACGTCTTTTCTTTTTATTTATTTTTACCCAATATAAACATTTTTCTTTTACAATATTTTTTGTTATAAGAATTTTTACACAAAACGTTGCACAGAATGCAGTAAAACCGAGACGAAATAAAGTGAAAACGAAACGAAACTCGCACACGAGCAACGGCAACGAAGATGACGACGACGACAGTTTCGACGAGCAACCAAGAAGAAAGAAGAAACTCAAACGCAGCGAAAGAGTGGGGGGAAGGGGAGCACATCAAATTGTATGTACGACAGCGTAGCAGCAACTGACGAATGTTTGCTGGTGTGCATCAGGGCCAAACGTGGAGATGGATGTGTTGCTGTGTTGTGGAAAGTGGGAGGGGGAGCGAGGCAGAACAACGACGACGACGGCGACGACGAGCAAGCGAAATTCCGAAGCTTCACAACGAAGAAGTTATTGTGAACTATAGAAAAAAAGATATTTCAATTTCTGCTTATAGATTTTTCGATTTACACGCAACATTTTTTAATTTTCTCGGTTAGTTTTTCTTTTTCTAATATTTCTCCCTTATCTTTTTCTTTATTAAACAATAGTTAAGTAAAATGTTTTTGATTTGTTCGCTATATTTTCACTAACAAAGTCGCGATGGCGCGACACGAACAAAACCAACCCATCCGCTTCAAACGAAATGCAAACTCTAACTAAAGTGCGTAGAAATTTAGTTAAAATACGAGGACGTGTAATCACTAACCTGAGCCCCAAGTCGCGAGCAAAGAAGTAAGTTAAGAGCCAAACCAGAGCAAGTGATATGCCAATCCAAAGGAATGTAGAGGCTCAAGAGCGAAAGATAGAAACACGGAGGGAGAGAGCGAGCTCACGTTAAAATTAAGGCCCAACCATGCAATGCATATGCATGTTAAGTTTTATGAGAGAGCTCAACGAAAAGCAAGCTATTCATTCCATGCATCAGTAGAACGACCAAGCATTGCATGAAATTTAAAGCAATTAAAACAGCTGTTTCATAGTTCAGAAAAGTACCACATATGTTTTCTTCTGCTTTTAAGGGTTGCCTAGCCTCACATGAAAAGTTGAGAATCGCATAGTACGCCTCCTCAAAACTGAAGAAATTGTTTAATGTTGCATAAAATTAATTAAAAACTTTAAAGACAGTCATGTAGTATTTTTTTTATAACTTTTAATAGTTTTCTGGGACTTTTCAATAGGAAAACACTAAATAAAGTAATAAAATTTTAGGTTGCAAAAATTTAAGTTGCAAATTCGTAAGCGGTGGTAACTCTTTTTCCGTTGCTTGTTACGGAAACTACGATCCAGACCGCATATTCTTATTCACGCTATGCAAGAAGAGAGAGAACGAACTTGACGAAACTATGCATGTGCAGAGCATGCATGTTCATGGGTGCGCAAATGGGATTCAGTGTATTCGTAGTTTCTCTCTTTTCATGCATAGCATGCATATGCATTGCATGGTTGGGCCTTTACTCTCACACTCTCTCTGAAATCGGATGAAAACTTCGACCTGGCAAGGTTGAGAGAGCGCCAACAAACGTTTGTTTCACTTGCTCCCGAGACGATGCGGTCAGCAGGTGGACGAGTGGAAGGGAGAACGATATAGCGACGGCGTTTAGGAAGAGAGAGAGAGAGTACAAAAGTATCTCGCAGATACGTCAAATAGCAACAATGGAGGCGCAGTATCTCAGGCGATTGCATTGGTATGGAAAATAATGGCGGATCGGATTGAATTAAATTGAATGGGCAAACATATTTTAAAATAATAAATCATCATCAAAAGCCACAAGAAAGCAACGTAGACACTCAAAACAAATTTAAACTTATCAAAATATAAAATCTCTGCCTTCAATGGTCGAAAAAATCTATAAATTTTTCTATCAACAAAAAATTAAACTTGAAAAAAGAATTCTGTTGAAAATACCAACACCTCATCAGTTGACACGAACAACGTTGATCCATTGCGACGCTGCTGAAGTGATGACGAAACACATGTTCCACGCAGCACGAAGCTCGGCGGCGATACTCTTCAAAGTATTCACACTGAAAACTTCTCTTTCAATAATTCTCTCTCACTCTGAATCTCTCTTTCTCTCTCACTCTTGCTGTTTCTTATTATCCATTTTCATACCATACCTCTTCTAGTTGACTCTCTTTTTTGGATGGAATTTTCTTCTTTTATTTTTCCTTTGTTTTTATTTATTCTATTATTTCTCTCTGCTTTTAACCACTTTTTCGTGTCTCTTTAACATCGTATGTCTTTATTTCCCTCTCTTTCTTCCGGCCAGTCTCTCTCAGCTGTTTTTTTGTTTTTAAGGTTTCTTTGCTCTTTTATAAGCCTGCGAGCTTTTGTCGCTCTCAATCAGTGTTGCCGATTAATACATTCGTTATCTTTATCATTTTTTTTATGTTTTGTAAAATTTATAAAATCAAATTCATTTTTCTTTTGCTTTAGCACAAACTTGCTTTAGCAAAAATCATTAGAATGCATTTTTTGGTAAATTGCATACCACAATTTTTTGTCAATATCATTAAAATGGTTTGTTAATTTAAGTTCATATTTTTCAGATATTAATTTCATCTGAAAAATATAGTTAATGAGAAAGTATAAAATCTTTTTTTTTTGTTTCTTTTAAATTTCAATAAACTTTTTACAATTTTTTATAATTTCAGTATAACAAAACCTCTTAGGTCAAAAAGCAAGAGACGTTTATAACTTTTAATTATATTAACAAATCTTTGAATGAAGAATCAACAATTTTGGTCCGATATTTTAAAAGATTCGAGCTTTCAACAAATTGGTTGAAATATCTCTTTTCTCATTTGCTAAAAAGCCAAATACAAAATCTTAATAACTACAAGAAACATTCAAACACTGAGATAAGATCTTGATATATTGATTAAATTTGAAAAGAATCGATAATCGTATTAGATTATATACTAAAGACATTTTTATGGTGAAGTTTAATTAGGAAATCAATATAGTTACTTTAATTAGTTTTTAGAGAGTCATTAAAATAAACGAACCTTCAAATTGCAGAAGTTTCGATCATTATATGACGTACATTCTAATGAGAAGGTTTCTTGTGATAGCTAATAGAAAGTGACAAAACATCGTGTCTCAAGTGATGTCAATTAAATGTAACAACTTCGGCAACTATTTGGATTTTAGTGCAAATGAATATAAAAGCAAGAAGAAGACCGCGATTATAGTGATAATTAGAATCAATAGAATATAACAGCAAGAAAATTCCATATCAATATGCGACCAAATACGAACTCAGATCGGTTAAATAGAGAAAAGTTATAATACTTTGATGTATTGTGGAACGATTTTCCGTCATCCCATGTCAAGTTTGGTTTGGAGACAGGTTTGGTTATATTACTTTATTTTAATAGAGCGAGAAGAAAGTTGATGGTCTATTTTAAGAGTTAATATAAAGACAACTACAAGTAGCCGAACATCGGGTTTGATTCGACTCTATTATACTAGTATTCCTCCTTATTTTTCTCCTTTTTCTTCTTTTAATCCCTTAACAGCTGAGGATGCAAACAGTTGTTCCCTTCAAATCATGTTGAGACGTAGACAAACGCGTTATGTTGTCATTCTTCTTGTCATTTTTAGCGGGTAGCAGAGAAACATATGTATGTATGTAATTAAAATTAAGATACATTACAGAAGACAGGATAAAATAACCGTTAAAGAAATTTCTTAATTTTGCTTGAGATTTAATTTTTTACTATAAGATTAGAGTCTATCCACGATAGAGTCTCGTATAATGAGAAGAAGAAAAGAATAGAGAACAAAGAGAAGATTTGGTTTACCATTTCATTTCATATCATTTTCTTAAACCTAATATTTAATTCTGATAACTTTTAAATAATTTCCAAATATAAAGTATAATAGTTATAATGGAAATGTTTAAAGTTAGCAAAATAAATAAAGTTAAAAGAAAAAAATGCAGATTAATGAACCATGAAATATTAAAAAAGAAATCAAACATTGGAGTTGAGGTTATGCGGTCTCCCATTCAAGGGGTCAAAGAGTGGTACTGCAAGATTTTGATTTTATTTTTAAGAAAAATTGATTTAATTTTTAAGAACAAGCAATTTTTCTTTCTATGAATCAAAATTGAATTCATTCAATTGAATGGTCTTGCATAAGATGGGAAAATATCGATCTCGTAAGATATTTGATTAAAATTTTTACGATTCACGACTGAAGAATGCAAAATTTTGTACGAAGGAGTGTTCAAGGAGGTTCCTTCTGCAAGGAGAACCTTCATAAGGTTCTATGATGGGTTCTATGAAGGTTCTCCATTTAAGGTTCTATGAAGGGAACCTGTGACTTTTGCATAAAACATCTAGGAACCTTATAATCAGTTCGTCTACAAAGCAATTTTGACGATGGGACCATGGAAATCCGTATTAAAAAAAGAATCTTATTTCATTTTATAATTCATCTCATTTTATAGTAGAGATGTAGATCTTATCATTTATCATAACGTCAACACGACGAAGAGGTATGTATATCGCTGTAGTAATAAGCCTATCTTACGTACAGTGATACATAACAGAGATTGTTACTGTACCATGACCAATGAAGACAAAGAGCAATGCTTGTAAATTAAGAAAATAATTTTCACAAAAATTATGATATATAGAGGCGATAAGATTATAAAGGCGACAAACCTCACTCTCTCTCTATTATGTATATTAACGCACAGATTTCTATTTAAGCTACCCTATAACTTGTGATCATTTTATGTCAAATTTTGCAGTGCTTACTTTATCATTTGAGCTTCTTACAACTTTGCGTCTATCGCCAAAAGAGACACACTAAAGACAAACGTGTGAATTTTATGATTGCGTCCAAATAACAGCCTCGCATGTTAGGCAGGTAGGTAGGATGGGACGAACGGACGGACATCGCGGCATCGCAACCAAGCGACCAAGCAAGCAAGACCAAGATAAGCTGGTGCTCGGAGGGCGCCATCATACTCATGAGAACTTCACATCCGCGTCCGTGTGGTTAGAAGAGCACCTTCTCGCCAGTTGTTAGTCACAATTCAATTTTTTTGCAAATGACGGAAAGAAGCACGAGTGGCAAACGAACGCTGAATCAAATTAAGTTGAGAAAATAATAAAAATAAGGTATCTTTTACGACCTCGCTAGGCTTCGCTTTTATGCGTTTTTAATCTTGTTTGAAGCCACAAGTGTGAGCGAATGAATGGCGGTCCGTCCCACTGTTAGCCTGCCGTACATCCACACATTCAGCTGTCTATACGATTGTCATCTATCTGTCTGTCTGACTGTCTGTCTGTCTGACTGTCTGTCTGTCTGAGTGTCTGTATGTTTTTCCTAACGAGCTGAAGTGTTGATTGTTGCTACCGCGCAACGCAGAAAACAGTTTAAACCAAATATTAAATCAAATTAATAAAGTGTATTCACGGCGGCTTGCTACGGATGAGAGAAGAAAAGGGCGTCGTTGTAGTTGGGGTTGGAGTGGAATTCATAACACGTGAACTTGTAATCCACATAATTATAAACTTTTCTCCGAATTCATGTTTCAACACTTTGATGCAGGTTCGGCTCAATATTAAGGTCATTCATAGCGAAGGGTTGAATGAGTTTCAAATGAAAGTAAAAGCGTCATCTAAACGATTGCTAACTTTAATTGTTTAGAAGAGAGGGAGATGGAATGAAAAAGAGATCTCGTTTTCGATTGAAAACAATTCACATATTATTAGAATTGTGAATATCAAAGATTCAGATTGAATCCAAAATTGAAAATTACAATTTCCAAACTTCTCCAGACCCAAGTCGTCTACTAAGTCGACTAAAAGCACTTTTAAAGCCTTCTCAAATGTAGAGTCTTTAAAAAGAGGATCCCCAGTCATTTTCATTGAGTGTTTTCATTGCATTTTTCCTCCGTTGAAAAAAAAGAGGATCACCTTCTTGTAGTCGTAGTTAGCACTATTTTTACGACGACATTGGAGACAAGTATTTTGGAGACATAAAAGAGATCTTCTAAGCTTCATTAATAGCTATCTTTCTCTACACCTTCCCCTTTCTCTCTCTACGTACCGCATGTGCTCCCCTTCCCTTTTTAGAACCCTTCCCTTCATTTTACACTCTCTTCCTCCGGGGTTCAGCAAAAATATAAACGAGTACTTTCTGATGTGATTTTTTTATAAGGAGGACAAGAAAAACTAAGAATTTCTTCGTTTTAAAACCTTTTATAGTATAAATTTTGCAATTTCTAATTTCTAACGAATGTGCGAGCACAACAAATTAATTAAGTTTTGAATGTGTCAAAAGTTTTCTTATAAATCATTATTTTTATTTATTGGTTTGTTCATAGATTTTACGAAGGAATTATTTAAAAATAGAGTGCAATTTTAGAGTATAGCATAGTAAAAACCCAATCCAACAACTCAGTTAGGATTTCATTCTTTCTTTGCCTTGTTTTTGCTCCAGATTCGATGCTGGAGCGTCAAAGAATTAAAAGGGCAACAAATCACAATGATTTATGGACAAAGCTTTCTCAGCTTCAGCTTCACTTTCCTGAACTACATTCTGTAATGAGAACAATCGATTTCTTGCAGCGACAATCCGTCCACCGCCTCCGCTGTCCCTCATTCGACAGCATCATCACCTGCTGTGAAAGGACGAAATTAAAATGGCAACTGCAAAGTATACACGAGACGCTTCTCGGACAGGAAATCAAGTGCAAAGAAATAACGAAATGACAACAGAAAATCCATCAACCACCCACGAAGTCAACAAGTGAATTCAATCAAATCATCACTAGATATCCGCTAGATATCCTTGAAACCCGACAACAGCGGAACACACAAAGAATTGTGAACAAATGCTGTCAAAAGCAACAGATATTAAATTAAATTGAACTGCTCAATTTTGTGGTCTTTGTGCTTTAAATGCGGGGCAGAGTGACGAGAAACGATTGCTAAATATTAAATCAAATGAAAAGACAAACAAAATAGTAATAAAAATATTAAATACAATGATTTATTTTACTATACTATACGATAGAATAATAATTTCACTACAAATTCGTAAATAGTAAGCGTAATAATAATAAAAAGAAACAAAGGCTAACGCCGGAACAATGAGAACTGAGATCTTGTTATGAATTATAAGTAAAATAAAACGAATAATAAAAGGAACAAAAAAAATATCACAAATGTTGCTTATTATGGAACTTAAAAACCCTTATATTTTTCCAAACAAATGACATCTACGAGTACAGACAGATTTAAAGTATATATGGATAAGGAATAAATATGCTTTTGGAAAGGGTAAGCTTTTTGTTATTTATAGTCGACTAAAAGTGTAGTCGACTTAATCCTAGAATGCGTCTTGACATTGAATGGAGTTGAATAATGGCAAGATTCATCGATATTTTAAAAGAGTTCGAAATATTGGATGATATAAACAATTTAGAAATACGCGGATCTTTCGAAATGGATGATTCCAACTTCCATGGCCGATATCGTTTCGATTAAAGCACGTTTACTTAGAATAGTTAAAGTAAAGATAGGCAATATCTATCTCAGGTCTCCGTTAGAGTCTTGCTATAAATTATCTATTCAAGAAGATTGCACTATAATACTGTTTAATCAGTTTTCATGAGGGCACTGAGCTCAGTGACAAATACAAAGCGAAGGATAATCAATTAATTGCATTTAAAGTGGACTTTATTTGAGCCTTTTATTTTAGTCTACTTTATTTAAGACTAGAAACAACAAACAATATAAAGAGTACTATAAAATAATGGAATACTGTACACTTTATCGTAGGACTATAAACATGCACCAGAGTATTTTATTTTTCATATGCTTTTAAAATAAGTAAACTTAATCTTAAGATAAGCAGAATACTTTTCCGTTGTACTTCAATTATAATTTTTAATACTTATCGTAAAAGAGAGAGAGTTCTAAAAATTATGGCCAATCAAAAGTATGTTCAATCATCGTCAAAATTGTGCTGATGTCACCATCATATTTAAGATCAGCTGCCTTTGCTAAAGCAATAAAATATTATGATCTGTTTATTATGATATATAAGTAAATTATTACAATATACATACCTATAATGTACAAATAATAATAATAATACTACTAATAAGTTCGACCTAAGTAAATGTAAATCAAAGATTTATTTTGATTTTGAGCCAGTTTGTTACTTTTTTTTGTAAGAATCAATATTTATAACAACCATTTGTTCTTAAAGAAGTTAGATTTTCTTCAACAACAAAAGCAACATTTTAAGGAGAAAGAGAAACCTCGTTAAACACTCAAAGAAACATTTAAGCGATCTTATAATTTGTTCAAATTGCAAACAACACTTTTTTGCACAATATAAGGTGTTTAAGAATTAATATCTTAATCGCAGATATTTAGATAAAAAAGCGAAAATCCTAATTTCTTTCACGCCAGACAAATGGACAGAAATATCTGGAAATTGGCGTTGTCTATAAACAGCTTACACAACATAACAGAAGCGTGGTAGAAAATAGAAAAGGCGACCGAAAAGATTCATACATTCCTTCATTCATCCATCCATCCATCCATTATGATTACGTAGACAATCAACCCCGAACCTCCCCTTCAACTAAACGTAACCCATTTCGACGACGATGCTATCATTATCGCCGAGCAAAACACTAAAAAAACAGCGCACGTGAATAACGTGAATCCTTGTCAGTTACATCGAGCCAACCAGCCAACCAGCCAGCCATCCTCTCCCCCACCACCCACTTTTTACTTTGATTCACTCCCGGGTGCGACGGAGCAGCAGCAGCATGCAAGCGCTGTTGTGACGTTGGCGGTCGACGCATGAGAGATCAGAACGAACCAACACGAAACCGAAGCAAAAGCAAATCGAAATTTTCGGGTGAGTCGCACAAAAATCGATGAACATTGACCTTGTCCGAGGTCCTCGACATCGGCAATCTTCGAATTTCGGTATACGTTTTCGGCTGGCTTCGAACTTGTGCGCGTGCAGTCGAGGCTGAGGCCAAGATTGTGACTGTGACTGTGAGCTGTAGCTGCGGTCGCGGTCGCTGTCGCTGTCGCTGCTGCTGAAGGATATTCAAGGTGTTGATGAACGAATCAAAGTCGTCCTCGTCGTCATCAGCTGGCAGAAGTAGCGGCAGCATCAACAGCAACCAACAATTGCATGAAAATGTGCAACAATAACAACAACAAATAGTATCATTAATATTGTACTTGTTTTATTATTGTTATTATTATCGCGACCGTACGTACATTGAGTCGGTCAAAGTCGTGTTTGTGTTGTTTCTATTGTTGTTCTTTCTGTTATCTGCGTACATCTTCAGGTGTTTCATTCTCTGCCAGCAACATACATTTGTCACTAGTGTTGATGACTGTTGTCAAGGGTTGTTTGATTCTTTAAAAAGGTGTTATTAATGTTTTAAAAATTCGTTTTAAGTTATTAAATACATAAAAAGTTTAACTACATAACATAACCTAAACTCGCGATTAGATGGAGTGTTGATCATGTGACGGATGATTACTCAACCTGATCACGTAGTAAACCACTTTATAATCACTAAAAATTATCACTAATTTTCACAAGGCATCAAATTTTAAAGTGTCATAAAAATGAATGCGCGCATAATTCTTGGGAAATGTTCAAAGAAACCAAAGTTACAGTAAATCGTATTATTATTATTTTTTTTTTCTTGAAACATTCGTTGTTATTCTTCTGTGCTGTATATCGTGTTACAAACTAAATAAGTACGAAAATTTGGGTAAACTTCAAAAAAGTGCAAGAGTTCTAAAATTCTAATATATATCATATCATATTTTTATATATTATGATATGTATTCATACATACTCGTATGTATTTAGTTTTTCATTCTTACTGACGGCATCAGATCCAATTACAAAAAGTAAGCTAATGAAGCATTTCCAAGAAATTTATTTGGGGATTCAAAATAAGGGCCAATGAGGGTCTATATAACCATCAAAAGCGATTCAATGATTATGATGATGACGAGCAAAAGTAGAGCTGTTGTCGATCATCATTGTTTTTGTTATTATGAAAAAGATACCATCTCTTTCGAGTATTCAAATAAATACAATAATAACCAGAAAGAGTGTTAACTTCAGCCTGGCCGAAGTTCATATACCCTACACACGTTTACTTAAAAATTAGGCATGGCAAGTCTAATTTGTTTCCTTTTCAATCTCAAATAGCCTGTGACGACAGAGAATATTCGTGCCAAATTTGGTGAAAATATTTCTATTCGTTCTCCTGTAATCGAGTTTTATTTAATTAGTGGGCGGACCACGCCCATTTTTGGTAGTCTGTTTTGGTCAAAGACAGTTGATTTGTGAATAAAATTTCAACCTCAAATTCATATTACAAGCTGAAAAATTGAGCTATAAGCATGGATGAGTTTATATTCACTATAAAAAGTAGGCGTGGTAATGGTCCGATGTTGGCCATTTTCAATATCAATAAGTTTCTGATGATAGATAATATTCATACCAAATTTGATGAAAATATCTCTATTCGTTCTCCTGTAATCGAGTTTTATTTAATTAGTGGGCGGACCACGCCCATTTTTGGTGATCTGTTTTGGTCAGAGACAATGGACTTCTGGACAAAATTTCAACCCCAAATTCGTTCTACAAGCTGAGAAATCAGCTATAAGCATGGATGAATTGATATTCAGTATAAAAAGTAGGCGTGGTAATTATCCGATTTTGCCCATTTTCAATAGCGATGAGTTTCTAGTGATATACAATATTCGTGCAAAGTTTGATGAAGATATATCTATTCGTTCTCTTGTAATCGTGATTTCCACAGACAGACAGACAGACAGACAGACAGACAGACAGACAGACAGACAGACGGACATGGCTAAATCGACTCAGGAGGTCACGCTGATCAAGAATATATATACTTTTCTATACCTGTCACGCCTCCTTTAATGCGTTACAAACGGAAGCAGTAAGTGAATATACCCTATTCACTTCGTGTGTAGGGTATAAAAATAACTTAATCCAAGTTATAGTAAAAAAATTAGTACAAAAGAAATTATAAAAATAGGAAATCTGAAAAGCTTTTTTTAAGCGTCACCCTGAAAACACACGAAAAGTAACGTTGACGCATTTTACGACATCAAGAACAGCAGCAGCAGCTTCTTCTTCTTCTTTCTCTCAAGCTGTTGCAGTCGAAAAGTTCGTGCAGCAAGTAGAGTTAAGAGAAAAGAATTCAAATAAAATAAAGTACAAAGCGACACAACAAACGAAATAATGGATTCATTAAATTTTTGCTGTTTTAGAATTATTCTGGTTTTCTACACTGTCAGTCAATCACCTCGAAAGCAAACAACGAACGAAGAAGCATTGAAATCGCGCGTCAACAGAGTGCGCGCTGTACAAGCTTTGAATTTGATAGATTCGGCTTTTTTCATAGCTACGAACGTTTATCATAGAAAAAAGCAAATTTATTTTGAATTGTTTTCATTTAAATATTCTTTTGAAAATATAAAAAACGTACCGAATATACAAAAAATGAACAGATAATTACTCTAATCTTAATGATTCTTTAAAAAGGTAAAAACGAAAGTATAATTTCAGATTATTAAAAGGATGAATGAACAAATATCGACTATCTAAGATCTCTAATTTAAAAATAAATTTAAAATGAATTTGATAAACAGAAGTAGCAAAAAAGTGTGTACTTTTCTTTTCCCAATCAGAAAAACTTGCCTTTAAAAATGTTTGATCACATTTATTATTATTTATTGACGGTGATGCCTGATTAAAAAAGAGACTAAACATATTGGGCTATGTTCAGTTATATCGGTGCTGAGAAATTTTCTACGCAAAGATATACTCACAAAAAATTCCTTAATAAAATGTCTTCTTCCAGAAAAATGTGTCTACGGCAACACTGAAAAATAATAAAGTTTGACAGCTAATCTTGCGGCGAGAGCAAAACCAAAACAAAAATAAACTCAAGTACTATTAGTTAATATAACGTGCTCTTTCTGTCATTAGTTCAGAATATTAATCTCTAAAAAACATCTGATTTTTTAGTGTTTTTTTCACTTTGAAAAATTAAAACTTTTTGAATTATTATAAGGTTTTATTTTAGTCAGTTTTTCACTTATTCCAGAAATTAGGAAAGCTTTTTATTAACGCCTTATTCGATTCGCCACCACTGTGCACTGTACGTACTTCACATTCTTGCGTTCTTGAAATAACAAAACACTGCACTTCATTCAATACCTTGATTTGATTATCATTCACTTTTCTTATTGAATCACTTAACTTCGCTTTAATTTGCCGAACCTTTTATATTTTCCTGCTTGATTTTCCCTTTTATTGCAGAATATTTTCGTCGTGTTTGTCCACTATCGTTCTTCAATCGTGTCCAATAAATAATTTTTCTGCTAGGAAAAGCAAAACACTCGCTATCGCTGTTCTTCGCCCAACAAATTCTTTTATGTGCGAGGGAGACCATCGGCAAGTAGTGTGAGTTAATTGCGCAGTTTGCGTTACATGTGTGTGAAGGAGGTAGTTGGATGAAGGAGCTTTTGTGAATTTCTCGGCATTGAAGTTTCCATTGTGATAAAAGGCTGTTTCAGTAAACATAATTTCTTCGTTTTTTTCCAGGTTTAATTCATTGCGGCTTTTTTATTTTTACTCATATATCTAGCTAATGTCTCAGACCTATAGAGTCCGTCATACTTTGACTTCGAAGTA
This sequence comes from Myopa testacea, assembly GCA_949629155.1. Taxonomy (NCBI): domain Eukaryota; kingdom Metazoa; phylum Arthropoda; class Insecta; order Diptera; family Conopidae; genus Myopa; species Myopa testacea. Next base: position 10,938,762 of record OX451347.1, read on the forward strand.
ATGAACTGTCAAATGTATGCTTTCTTAAGAGCACCTCAGGCTCAAGCGTTGACTAACTGGGCGCTACGTTCCCTGGAATAAACTAAACTCTTGATCAGCTTTTTGGTTACCTTACCTGAATACAGCCACGTCCCATTCCGGTAGTGAACTTCGGAGTTTCGGACACCAAATATTGTAATCCATTGTAGTTATAAGTTACTGTAGGCTAACATAAAAAAAGCTATTTGACAGAATACTGATCTTTTGTTGATGTGGCATAGTTTTTCTTCATCGAAAAAATGTTCGCTACCGGAACAACAAGCTTCATCAAGTTTTTCTCCAGCTCATCCAGCCACAGCATTTATATTAAATTCTTCAGTATTTTTCATACCTTCAATTATTATGTAACGGCCTTATTCACAGAGTCATGACGACATTATCGATTGACTTTTTTGTGCTTTTCGTCGCAACTGACATTTTATAATGTCTGGTTTTGTAATCGACGAAAAGCACAAAAAGAGTCAACCGACATCGACATGAGGCTCTAAAGCACTTCAAACCCTGCTATCTTCACTGACTTTCAATTGTTTCACAAATTAATAACTTGAGAGATGGTGGTACACCCTGTACATTTTGAGATCCACCATCGGACTCGGATAGACTTGGATGTTTTTTACAGCTTGGAATAAATATTAATTATATTTAAACATAAACAAAATGACGAGCGCTGGACACAAATACAGCATTTTGCTGCCCACCTATAATGAAAAAGAAAATCTGCCAATAATTATCTGGTTGATTGTCCAATACATGGACAAAAGGTTGTAGCGGCTTGGACTCAATTATTTCCAAACAAATTATGTTTTTTTTTACTTCTATCGCAGTGGCTTTAATTATGAAGTGATTGTTATTGACGACGGTAGTCCTGACGGCACGTTGGAAGCAGCCAGAGAAATGCAGCAAATATATGGGAATGATAAGATCCTGCTACGTCCACGCGGTTGCAAGCTTGGTCTGGGCACGGCCTACATACACGGAATGAAACATGCAACAGGCGATTTTATTATCATCATGGATGCGGACTTAAGTCATCACGTGAGAGACTGAATTAACAATTAAACATCTATATTTGGTCTTAATATATTACAACGTTTAGCCTAAATTTATTCCCGAATTTATTGAAACACAAGCAAAGGAAGACTACGATATAGTAACGGGCACGCGATACCGTGGTGCAGGTGGTGTTTATGGATGGGACTTCAAACGAAAGCTGATATCGCGTGGTGCAAATTTTCTCTCACAACTGCTGTTGCGTCCGAACGCTACTGATTTGACAGGCTCCTTCCGACTCTACAAGAAGCATGTGTTGGAGAAGTGTATTGCGAGTTGTGTGTCCAAAGGTTACGTCTTCCAGATGGAGATGCTGGTGCGCGCTCGTCAGCATGGCTTTAGCGTGGCAGAGGTGCCCATTACGTTCGTGGATCGCGTTTATGGTACTTCAAAATTGGGTGGCACTGAAATATTGCAGTTCGTCAAGAGTTTGTTGTACTTATTTGCCACAACATAAAGTATAAAGAAAAGAACTGGAGCTAAATGTTTTTTGCTGAGCCAAAGATTATGTGTATGATATATAAAATCTGTAAAAGCGAATATGTACATATATAAAGGTATCCCTTGAATAGCATCGCATTGCACAAAGTTGCGAATAGCAAGGTTAAAAATTGCGGCATTCTTTGAAAGAAGGTTCTGTTAGTAAAGATTTAAGGGGTCAGCTGTTCGAACCTATGTATCTTGCGGGTGTTGTTACGTCTCCCTGCATCTCTTCTCACTAATATCCAACTCCGTATTTTGGAGCGGTCCCACAAGAAATCTGAATCCCCCTGGTCCACATTCAAGACGTAGAATAGACCTTAGAACCTGTGGGATTTTGTTGTGATCCTTCGAAATGATTGAACAGGGAATTATTTAAAACTTTTTTATTTTTGTTGAGTAATTTTATCTTATTTTTATACCCTACACACGAAGTGCATAGGGTATATTCACTGCTTCCGTTTGTAACGCATTAAAGTAGGAGTGACAGGTATAGAAACGTACATATATATATTCTTGAACAGTGTGACCTCCTGAGTCGATTTTGACCTCCCATGTCCGTCCGTCTGTGGAAATCACGATTACAAGAGAACGAATAGAGATATGTTCAAATTTGGCACGAATATTTTCTGTCATTACATGCTATTTGGGAAAAAGGAAAAAATTAGACCATTGCCACGCCTAATTTTTAAATAAACGTGTGTAGAGTATATGAACTTCGGCCAGTCCGAAGTTAACACACTTTCTGGATTTTACTTTATAATAAAAGAATATAAGGTGAAATTAATACAGTACATCCGGAACTAATAAGATAGTAATTTAGAAAATATATTGTATGTTGTAGCATAGGAAGGAAGATTAGCAGAGATATTGTCAACATAAAGATTGAAGCAGAACGGAACTAGTGTGCAACCTGGTGAAAGAATGCCTATTCAAGAGTTCTTCCTTACCTTGAATGTAAAGCTCCTTGAACTGGAAGAGGTAATACAAAAAGGTTGACACGATTTGGTAAGCCCAAATAATCTAGCTCTTGGATTTAAAGCTTACAAAAGTCATTATATAGAAATACGCAACCGAACTAATGAGAAACCTAAAATAGTGTTCGTCCTGGCCGAAGTTCATATACCCTACACCCGCACCATAAATTTATAGTTGACTTCTAATTATTTAACCTACCAGTTCTCTAGGAATCGAGATTTCCACAGATGGACGGACAGGGCTAAATCGACTCGGGAGTTGAAGCTGATCAAGGATATATATATGTATGTACTTTTATTTACTTGCCACACCTTCTTACCGTTACAAACGGTAGCACAAAGTAAATATCGACATAACTTCATGTATAGGGTATAAATATGCATCTCGTAGGATTTAAAAGCTTGTACTTTTCTTCAATTGTGCAGCATTCATTAAAAACTAAGGGTACTTATATTCAATTCTTATTTATTCTTGTCGTTATCACTCGATTTTCATCATCAAAATTAATTGAAAGCTCAAACTTTGATCTCTTTAACCGGTAAAACCGTATTTAAATATTACCACGCGTTAAAAAGTTACAGATTTTTGGCCGCCTTCTGCAAAATCTACCCACTGTGCGGCGGACCTGGACAGAAAAATATGCTGGGACCGTGGGGACCAGATGGGGGGCCAGACTGTTTTCACAGAGCAGAGGCAGTGATATCCTGGTTTACGTGCCGAAATAGCATGAACGCTATAACTTTCCGAATTATTTTTTAATAAAGAAGAATAGCTTCTTTATCCATTAGGATTTATTTTTTTTTAATATTTTAATATTTTTTCCACTATAAATTTGAGGAACATATTACATATGAAGTTTTTTAATATTTTAATCAAAATTTTACTTAACTTAGGGGTAGCCACAGTTTGGCAAAAAGTTTGGGGAACCCCACCGTCAAAAGATTACACGTCACTTGCTATCTCTTTCTGGCTGCAGAAGAAATACAACAAAATTCACCAGCGAAATAAAGAAAGAAATCAATAAATTTTTCATCTGACTTCAAAAGAGTTTTCTATCTACCTAATCTATGTTGGCAAAACACAAGGAGTGTGCAGTTCTGCAGTTAAAATACATGTGCATGTTGTTTTTTTCTAATTGTAGCCTGTCGAAAATTGGAATTCTTTTCACTATATCTTCTAAACTATTAAAGATATCCGGATGTTAACTTTTTAGAATTGATAACTTTTATTTACTTAAACTATAATAAATCCATCAGGATAGGGTATTTTAGGAGAAAACGCCCTTTAAGCGTAAAAATTGACGTCTTTTTCATAAAAATAAAAAAAAATCAATTTTTTAAAATGTAAATCGCGCGATTTCAAATGGATCAGTACGCTTTTTATACAGTTAATGTATAAAAATCTGCATTTAGTGCATTTCTGGACTAATCACATCGGCCAAGATTTCGAAATCGATAGTTTGTATTTGGTGAAATTGTAAACGTATCAAATATTTGGGATTTATCATGTTTGACTACTTTAAAAATAAGTTACATAAAAATAGCTTAATTTTTTTCTTATTATTAAACGCAATATTTTTTAATTTTGAAACTTTTAAATCTGTTAGTTAAATGTTTCTATGTTTTCAAGAATTATTTTCTAGGAACAATGTAAAAAATTGTGCCAAGTGAGATCCCGGAAATATGCAACCGAGAATATGATTGAGATATGAAAGACAACGGTGGGTGTCACATTGGACATCTTGAGGCCGCCTCAGAAAAAGCTGTTTACGTTGCACCCTGTCACACTTCAAAAAATTGTGCGCATCCTCAAACTCGTGTACGTGCAAGCGGTTGAGATGTGTTTGTAAGCGCTTTCATTTCAACGAAAGCACGGTACGGAATGATTAATTTGATGTGTCAGGAGCAGCAGCAATGTTGTCCTTTACGTACTGTCTGTCTATACCTACCGTATATTGGAATCTTATGAGTTTGCATTTTTCGAAATTTTTTAATTGTACATATTTTCCATTATTTGTGGCAATTACCTTCACCTGTTTTTACCCTTTCGGAAACGTCCTTTTTTTCAGGAATTTTCAAGTTTTAAAAAGGTTGACAGAAAGAGAGCGAGAGGAATTGCAACCTTTACCTGCATCTTGTTTTTTATTTGTTCTTGTATTTATTCTAAGAAATGTATCCTTTCTTTCCAAAATATTGTTTTGGGTTATTGATAAATATTTTGAGTAATTTTTTTAAAATAAGAATGGGCAATATTTTAATATTTAAGAAATAAGTTACTAGAGCTAATAATAATAAAAAAAAAATTACACAATACAATAAAATTCTAAACGAAAACAGTAATGTAAGAAAAAACACAAAATCAGCCGGTTTTTCCATTCCATACATTTTTTCTTTCTACCGGCATGCATGTTTTCTTAAGCGAAACCTTTGCTGTGGCTGATACGCATAAGAGCTGGGCCACAATACGGCAGCGACAGTGTCAGTGTTTCTCTCACTTTCACTGTCAGCCTACAATGAAAACAGTGGCAGCGCGCAGCGCTATCTGTCATTTGTCATTTGTTTTTACATTTGTATTTGTTTGAGTATTTGTTTTGTTTCATTCCTATAGAATAAGTGAGATTTTTTCTAAAAGGGTTGCAACACTTTTATCCAAAAAATGAGAGGATTTTATTTTCACTGCTCACTGCCGAACTAGAGTCTATAATTTTTCCCCTACTCGGCAGTGTTTTTTCCCATAAGGTTTGCATGGTGAGAGAAACACTGACACTGTCGCTGCCGTATTGTGGCCCAGCTCTAAGGCCGTGGTTATGCTATCGAGTTTTGCTTGGCAAGTAGGATTTTTTGTTGTTGTTTTGTGTGTAAAAGAGAGAACGGGATATTTTTCTGTTCTCAACATCACTCTCTCACACCGAGCACGAAAACTCGGTCTAGCGTACACCGAGGACACCAAGCAAACCGGTGTTGCTTAGTCTCAATATTCACAAAAGTATTGAAAAGTGGAATGGAGTGAAAAAATGGAATGAACTGATAAATTTATCAATTATATTCCTCTGATTATCGTTCCAAAATATTACGCCTTTATATATGTTAAGCAGATTTCAATTAATATAAACATTTGGTCTTCAATCGCGTCGAAAACTACACCGCAAATAATACGTTTTCTCATTTGTGTAGTAGACGGGTTGCTGTTGAAGGTGGTAACAAATATACACATTTGAAGAAAGCAAGCGTGGGTCAAGCACAAGCGTAACCACTCTTTTTGCACGGACTCCGATCACAAAAATGAGAGTAATTTCCCACCAAGTTTTGCTCGATAGCATAACCACGGCCTTACAAAACAGAAATGAGAAGGCAACAGATAAGAAAAATTTTTAGACCGTGCTTCGAGTTTTTATATATGTGGTAGTGTTTGACGCTCGTGAGGCAGCCAAAATTTGAGCGCTAACTTTGAGGCGAACGTGGATTGAAAGCTGTTCCACTTTTTGCAATCAACCAATCAGAGCGTGTGAGTCTGGCGCATAGATGCCCAGTGTGACACCCACCAACTACAATTAAATAGCTGTGAAGAAATAACAACCAGTCAAAACGTGAACCAAACGTCAAAATCTGCACACAAAATTTCTGGAATTGACGGGAATTAATTGTTTAACAATCGCAAATAAAATTAAGTCAGTTTGCTAAATTTTCAATATTGCGGTAATATAAAAATTAGCAATATATAAAATAACAATTTTAACCTGACAAACTCCATCCATAGATAACGGTGTGTAGACAACAAAACGGGCATTAAAACTAAAAGTTGCAGTCGCAGTGCTGCATCTACACCAGCAGCGCTCAGAAAACAACCCAACAAAAAATACAAATACAAACACAAATACAAAGCGTTTAAAAAAAAATCACGAACTCCAATCCGCCATACTTCTCTATTTCAGAACGCACGCACACGAGACGCCTTAATCCTGCCTCCCACGGAAAAGATGTCCGTCGCAGACTTCCTGAAAGGTTTGCCGTGTCACAATGCGCAGAACTTTTCGCAATTCAATACGGAACAAGGACTTCGCACTTCACAAAAACGCCCATCGGTTTATCTGCCCACCGAGGACTATCCCTCGGATCAGCATATAGTGATGGACAAGCGGTGCGTGCTGTTGCGTTATTTGACGCAGCAATGGGACAAGAAGATGCTGCCACGGAAACGCGACCATGCTGGAACTGAGAGCGGCACTACTGCCGCTGGCTCTGCACCCGGCTCAGCAGCGAGCACTTGTAAGAAACGACCACGCCTCGATCCAGTGGAATAAATTTGAAGGAAGCCAAAATCAATCGAATAAATTTCCGTACGAAAGAAAGGAACCTGAAAGCACGTTCACTCTTTTGAATAATTTTGTTTTTGCTATGCAACAGAAATTTATCCGAACTTGCATCAATTTTATATTCTTCTGTAAACTGCGTACTAATTTCTGTCTGCATAATTTCTTGTAGAAAAATAAATGATTTTTGTAAATTTTCAAAGCACATATATACGTATACTCTAACTCACTCCACATTTTTCTATAAGTAAATTAGTTACTTAAGTTAGAATTTTCTATTACTAACCAATGGTTTTCTGTATTTTATATCTACCGCAAAGATAAATGAATGAATTATATGGAATGAATATTTAATTGAATTGATGTTTGGCAATAATAAACTTTCTTAAATTAAATAAAAAAAGAGTAGAGCAAAAATCATTGCAAAAAAATTGAAGAACGAACTTTGAATTGATTCCTCTAGGAATTGGAATGGAACTTGCTAGAAAAGATAAGATACATGAACTGGTATAAATACTTTGTTAAGGTTTGCGTTTTTATCTGAATATACTCTCAATTCTGTTTTTACACGGAAATTGGTTACAGGAAAACCCATGTAAAAAAGACATTATTCGTATGCAAAATAGGTGATTGGTTCCTTATATCTAAAACCTATTGAAATTAGTGAAAAAAGGGATTTTTTAAGAACAACTGTTCAGGTTTATTTTATTAAATCACATATATAATGTGTTTTTACACAAGCATAGTTATTAAAGAAAAAAAATAGTTCAGAAAATATTAACACATTTATAATTATAAATTATAATTCTGACTTGAAACCTTCCAGAACAATCCAACAAAGTGGCTGAAATCAATAGTTTTGCTTCTCTAATATTAATATTTTTATTTTCAAATCAGCTACATTACAAGTTTCAGTTTAAACATTCTTTAGTGGTGACCCATGTCCTTTGGATCAGGCTTGCCGTACTGTTTGTCCCACCAAGCCATATATTCTTTCTTGCGTTGCTCACGTTTGGCGAAATACTCCGGGTACTGCGCCTTTTCCAGCGGATCCCAGTAGTCCAGCACCCAATCGGGTGGAATGACGTCGCGCTCGAAGGCACAACCACCGGGGCTCATAGCAACTAAAAAATAACTACGGTTAACATATGGACACACAAGCACGTATTCAGCAAGTTATTCCGTTAATGAAACAAACGTACATGTCCTTGGCAGCGGGTGTCGGTTCTCAAACAGTTCCCTTTCGCCTTCCTCCAGCAGTTCGGTTGCCTTGGCCATATCATTCACACAGCGATTTTTCTCGAAGCGTTGGCGCATCATCACGGCTCGGTATCGAAAAACAGTTCTGTGAATATATTTTCAATACAAATACGATTAACTTACATTTCTTCAAAATTACATAAGATGTGCAACGCGACGTTCGTGCATTGACTCACCTACGATCCGAATAAGCCTCTAAATTCCGCAGAACTCGTTTGTAGAGACTGCAAACTTGGCGTGCATGCGAAACAATTCCTGTGGGAATCGACATGTCTGCGAAACCTGGAAATACTTTGCAAAAATATTTGAATAGCTCTTCTCTCCCAAATAATGTTCACATTTGCAAAGTGTCAAAATGTAGGGATAATTTTGACTATAGGGCTGTCAGATTTTAACAATTTCGGAACGCAGTTGCGGGGTGTCACACTAGGCATCTTGATGCCATACTCGCTTGCGTTGATTGCAAAAAGTGGTACAGCCTTCTATCACAGAATAAACAGTATACAGAATGCGCATGTCGCCCAACGAAGCAATCTGAATTATGGGTGCGGGCCGAAAGCAATAGGGAGATAACAAAATTTGGTTAACAGAGCTTTGTCGCTGTTAATTTGTCGGGCGACGAAGTTCTCTGCTGTTATTAGTTAGGCAAGTTTCATCAAAAGAGCGAGTTCAGTGCACACTCTACCAACAAACACACATGATATGAGAGTGCTGTTTCTCTTGTTCACGTTCGTTCGAAGATCTTTTCGAATGAGTATGAAGGGATCGGAAGATCGACTTTGTTTCTTTTATTTTGCACTAACAATGCTAGCGAATATGCGTAAGAAGAGATAATCGAGCACTCGTATGTTAAGTAAAGTGTGAAAGAAAGAATCGATCAATTTATTGTGTACAGCGGGCGATGAGAAGAACGGTGCGATTCGTCTTCTGTTGTTTCTCTTACAACAACAAACCATGTGCCGTCCGTCCGTCTGCGTTTGTTTTCAATTTTGCATTTTATGGTTTTTGGAAGAAATTTTGCTTTTTGTAACTTTGTTCTGCTTCTTGTACGATGCCCAAGCTTTGTAAAGCGCTGGCACGATCTACGTTGCGAGCATAGTGTGCTGTTGAAGAATTTGTTTTTGTACAGATGATCTACTTTAGTCGGCATATCAGCACATTGAATACGTTTTACGAGTAACATTAAAAAGTTAATGGAAACCCTGTTATAGGGTTAAACGAATGTTTTTTAAGAATTTGAAATAACACGAGATAGAAAGAAAATATAACTCCGTTCATAAACATTTAACAATTCATAGATTATCAATATTCTATGCATTTTTCTCATGATTTCTTCTTTTTTTACACAGTAGTTTTGTTTTAGAAAACGAAAAAAGTGCTAGTCGACAATTTTTTAGGAGTTTGATATACCTGCGAAAACATTCCTACATCTTCCTTGTGTAAACATATACATATATTTTTACAAACATATGTATGGTACGGGTATGTGTGTACATATTTATAGTACAATAGAAATGCTGTAGGAAAAAGTCGACTGAGCAACGATGATACCGAATGATGACGAAGTTGCCGTCGGGAAATGTTGATCAGCTCACTCGGTTCGGTTACCCCGTGGTTATGCTATCGAGCAAAACTTGGTGGGAAATTACTCTCATTTTTGTGATCGGAGTCCCTGCAAAAAGAGTGGTTACGCTTGTGCTTGACCCACGCTTGCTTTCTTCAAAAATATATAGTTTTTCTCACCTGCAACAGCAACCCGTCTACTACACAAATGAGAAAACGTATTATTTGCGGTGTAGTTTTCGACGTAATGGAAGATCAAATGTTTATATTAATTAAAATCTGCTTAACATATATAAAGACGTAATATTTTGGAACGATAATCAGAGGAATATAATTGATAAATTTATCAGTTCATTCCATTTTTTCACTCCATTCCACTTTTCAATACTTTTGTGAATATTGAGACTAAGCAACACCGGTTTGCTTGGTGTCCTCGGTGTACGCTAGACCGAGTTTTCGTGCTCGGTGTGAGAGAGTGATGTTGAGAACAGAAAAATATCCCATTCTCTCTTTTACACACAAAACAACAAAAAAAAGTCCTACTTGCCAAGCAAAACTCGATAGCATAACCACGGGCTTAGAAACACCAAACGAGTTGAACTTTACAGAAACAAAGGCTGTTAAATGCTGGTCGTAATATTATTAACAGCGGACGTAATGTTAAGTTAACAGTGGTCGTAATATTGCGACCACGGAACAAAATTTTTTTTGTATGAGATGCGCATTCTGTATACTGTTTGTTCTGTGCTTCTATCCACGTTTGCCTCAACGTTAACGCTAACATTTTGGCTGCCTCACGAGCTTCAAAACTCAAAGCATCTATCTTCTGAAGCATGCACCTTCTGAACTATAGCAAATATCCGGTTATAATAGGTACCGTTACAAAGGCAAATTGAATATCTTTCATTTATGTAATGTAACTTTTTATTGAAAACGTTATAGTTTTCGAGAGAAACGTAACATTAGATTTTCAGTACTTTTTTTTCAATTCAATAATTTTTTTGTATTTAAAATGATAAATAAATCCACATAAGTTTGTGGAAAACAAGAAACTAGAGATTCTTATCTTTCTACTTATATTTTTTTCATTATTATAGGTGTAGGAGTGCAGGAGAAAACTCTTTTTCTAACATAAGTACTCAATCCTTTTTTTAGAATTCTACTACTACACTTTGTATGAGTTGTTTTGCCTTACTAGTTTTGCAGCTATGTTCGCGGTGTGTAGAAATTTGAAATTATGGCAGTGGTTACTTTTACCGTTATCGTTACAAGCAATTGTGTCTTTGATTGTGCATAGTGTTATTAAAATAACTCAGTGAAATGAAAAATTTTTACGAACAAAATTGTACGAAACCTTTTTTTAACTGAAACCTTTTTTAATTTTTTTGTTTTAAAATTTTTATGAAAAAAATCGCGCGAACAAACTCTACAAACGAGTGCTGAGGAATTTAGAGGCTTATTTCGATCGTAGGTGAGTCAATGCACGAACGTCGCGTTGCACATCTTATGTAATTTTGAAGAAATGTAAATTAATCGTGTTTGTATTGAAAATATATTCAAAGAACTGTTTTTCGATACCGAGTCGTGATGATGCGCCAACGCTTCGAGAAAAATCGCTTCGATTCAAAATTTTTTGGCTTAAATTTTTTTTGATTAAATTTAATTTTTGCGAAATACAATCAATTCTGTTTTTACACGGAAATTGGTTCCAGGAAAACCCGTGTTAAAAAAAACCACGTAAAAAAAGACATTATTCGTATGCAAAATAGGTGATTGGTTCCTTATCTCTAAAACCTATTGAAATTAGTGAAAAACAAGGATTTTTTAAGAACAACATATGTGGTTTATTTTATTAAATCACATATATAATGTGTTTTTACACAAGCATAGTTATTAAAGAAAAAAAATAGTTCAGAAAATATTAACACATTCTAGTTGCTGTCACAAATAAATTTGATTGTATGCACTAAAAGGGAATTCCCCTAAATTTGTACTATTTACAATTGCTTTGACCAGTAAATTTGCTTGTATCCACAAAAAGGGAATTCCCCCTAATTTCTGATATGAACATATTTCGCAAAAATTAAATTTAATCAAAAAAAATTTAAGCCAAAAAATTTTGAATCGTGCTAAATGGAATAAAATCGTGTAAAAAAATTTTAAATTTGTTTATTTTCAAACCGTGTTATGTTTTTCATAAAAATTTTAAAACAAAAAAATTAAAAAAAGGTTTCGTCCAATTTTTTTCGGAAAAATTTTAATTTGCTTACAGCCGCAGTATAAATTCCAAGTTTGGCTAACTAGCGCTGATGTAATATAATGTACCACGGATGCTATTCTGGAAAACAATTTAATTGTGCAATTCCAATAAAAGGTTCGTTGTAACTTTAAAATCGTGTTTTTTTCTAAAATTCTGAACCGATCCTGATGGAAAAAAAAATCCAAAAAAAGGTAAAAATATCTAGTTTCTTAGTATTGAGATAAATATATGGGTTAATTATACATTTTCCTTAGAAAATTAGACATGAATTGAAAAAAAAGTAGTGAAAAATCTTAAATTCGTTTTTCTCGAAAACTAGAAGTTTTCCGATGAAATATAATATAATATAAATGGAAGATATTTTTAATACCTTTATAACGGTACTAACACTAACCGGATATATCTTAGTGTTTAGGAGATATGGGCTGCCAAAGTTCAAATTTCAAATGGCTATAACACCGGAACCGGAAGTGAGCAAGAGTTGTTGTTGTTGTTGTAACCACCGCCAAAAACAACAACACCAACAGCAACAAGAACAGGATTGGAGCTAACCTGCCGATCTCGATTTATGCCGTCAAAACAGGTAAAGGTTATTACACGAAATAATGGAAAATACAATTAAAAAATTTCAAATAATGAAAACTCATAAATGGTTCCATAAACGGAGGTAGGTTCCAATATACGGTACGTATAAACAGATGGTAGGTAAACGACGACGCTGCTATTGCTAGTGGCACGTCAAATCAGTCACTCTGTATGCTTTAAACAGAATCAAACCAGCACCTTCAAGTTAGAGTAGCAAGAAATAGCGGGTCGTTACACCAAATGGCATATTAGCTCGGCTGCAGCAGCAGATTGTAGCAGCAAAGCATAGCAGCAACGGGGAAATAAAACTTCTTTCTCGATCTCCATAAGAGCCCGTGTAATTTTGACAGCTGAGAATTGAAATTGCATCTTGCTGTTTTGATTGTGTTCAAAGCAGTACAATGCTTTCGTTGAAATGGAAGCGCTTAAACACACTCCCAACCGCTTGCACGTACAAGATTTTGAGGACGCGCATAATTTTTTGTAGCGTGACAGTGAGTAACTTTAAAAGCTGTTTTTGGGGCGATCTCAAGACGCCAAGTGTAACAGGGGCCTTTGTCCATATGTGATGTGCAAATAAATTAAGATGCGTTCCTAAAGTTTATTTAGCCTTTGAGCAGTACATTACATCATTATGACAATTTTTCATATACTTCAAGCAAACATTTCCACAAAGAAATAAATTTAAAGAAACAAGAATATAAAATAATTATTATTATTATTATTAATTAATTATAATTAATTAATTATATAATTAATTAATTATATTATAATTAATTATTATAATTATTATTATTATTATTATTTTCTTTATAAATCACCGTATAATCAAAAGTATCTGGTATTTAACTCCTAGCACTACGTGCAATTAATATAAGGACATAAGGCCCTTTTTTTGTACTCATACTTACCAAATAAATAAATAAATACCAAATAAAATAATCAAAGCACATAAATAATTAGGCAAATAAGACAAAAACATTTAGCTTTGAAATATTTGAACACTAGAATTGTGAATATACACTATCGTTCATAAGTTTCCGGACAAGCCATTTTTGAATTCTGCGCAAATTTCGGGAGCTGTAAGTCGTCGATTCCTCTTACTGATCATTTTGATGGTGTGGTCCTCAAGCACTGAAGTAAGTTTGGGTCTTCCGCTTCTTGGCCTGCTGACAATACTGCAGGTCTCTCTGAAGCGCTGTATAGTGTCGTGGACTGCGGACTTCGGTATTTTCAGCTTATCTGAAATGCCGCGCACAGTATATCATTCCTTGTGTGAAGTTATTATTTCAAAGCGTTTTGGCTCACAATTTTCCTTATTTCTGCCCATTTTTAAAAATTTTTGTAGCTGTTTCAGCACAATTTCACGATTGTAGACGTTAAGAACAATTGACAAAAAATCAGATGACCAATGCTTTTATAGTGCAATTTTTTTGCAAAATATAAATGCATTAGTCTTTACTAATTATTTAACTGGAAGTTGTAAACATTTTCCCCTTAATAAACGGAAGCATTCTTATTTTTTTATGAGTTTTATGATAGGTCAACCATAGACATTTTACGTTATTACTATATGCACCAGTGAACATTTCGGTCTTTTACCAAAATAAATAAATAAATATAAATAATAATATTTTACTAATATATTTTAAAAGGATTGTGTCTATCTGAGTCATAGACACAATTGTGTCTATTGTGTGCCTATCTGCAGGCACACAGATTGTGTCTACAATTGTGTGCCTATCTGCAGGCAGAAAATTGCACAATTGTGGAATAAAATGGTTTGTCCGGAAACTTATGGACGGTAGTGTATTTTTAAATATTATTTTTTTTGTTGTTAAAGCAATGACTTTTTTGATTATTGATATTTAAAATACACAGTGCACCCGCGATAAGGAGAGTGTTCAGAAAACTCACTTTCTGAAAGGTGAACATATCATTAAAGTTAATATAGAAATGTGAACAAAATTTCAAAAATGCTTTACTTTGTTTAACATAATTTGTGTTCATTTAGGACTCTTATTTCTCTCACATCCGCTAATTTTTGCCGCAGTGTTCTGTCAATCGCTGTCACTTCTGACTCTGCATTTGAATTTATTTCATTTCGCCTAGCATTCAATGAAAAGCCCAGTTTTTCATTTTAAAAGATGAGACAGATATTGTGGACCAGTTAAGGAGTGGATGATCAAATCAATATACAACTACATTTATATAAATTTTTCATTTCAATAAAACTGAAAAATAAACACATTTGTAAATTGTGTTTAAGAATTCTGTTCATGTTTTTCGTTCGGGCTGTAAGCGCCAGTGTGAAATAGACTTCGATCCTAACCAACGCCTTTTGACAATTCTTTGGGACATTTCGAACCAGAATGAGTGATTTTAGTTAATGTTGTCTCTCTCTCTCACTTTGAGGAGCACTTTTTATAGATATCTGCTTATATTCGAAACATGGAGAAAGAAAAACAAGAAAATTGTTCTCACTGGTGTACAGTCCGAACGAAATATGTGAACACAATTAACCATGTACATTTTCTCTGATATGAACCATTTACTTAAATGTATTTATAAAAGTTATTTACACTGCATACGGTTACCTGTATTGAAACAAGACTAAGAAATAAAATTTGCGGTTAATTCAAGCATAATCAAAAATCTCCGGTCTATTAAAGGTGCAAAGTTTCAAAGATAAAAAGTTTCAGTTGCAATTTTTTAGTTGCCATAATTAGCTTAGTTCACAACCATGTCTTTGCTTTCGATTGCACTTCGTACTCAAACACTTTTGATTGTGTGAGCAATATTTTTTCGAAATTTCCGTACTTCCCATTTCACTCAAATCCACATTTTCTTCCCCAACAACAAACGATTGGAATTTTTCTCTTCCGTGCAAGCAGTTCAGCACAAATTTACGTGCAAATATTTCTTGGATTTCAAGCTGCTAAAGGACAAAGTGCTCAATATTAAGTGTACGCAAAAAAAGCGTGAAGAACTCAGCAAGTAAGTGAAATAATAGAAATATTATTCAATCGGTCGATTCGCATTTTGGCAGTGTGAAAGATTTGGCCGCCCTTTTTTTAAAGACAAGATGTATTATGTATGTAGTTCTGTTCTACTTTGGACCGTGTGACGTTGGCCGCCATTTTTTATTTTTGTTTACACAACCCGACCAACAAAGGCGGCACAAAAAATATCTACAATTCCGCTTTGTTCGCCTGCTTCGTTTCTGTAGCTCGGCGTTTTTTTCCCATTGCAGTTCATTCACATTTTACGCGAGGAGCCCGGCGTAAGCACCTCCGCCCGCACACACACATCGTTCGACGTCATTGACGCGCAGCCGAAGCGACCGAGGGAGGGCAGCGCTGTCGCGTTCCCGACAGCAGCACGAAAAGAGCTTTGGTTTAGTTGCGAAAGTGAGACGGCAAGAAATGTCTTCACCGGCTAATTCCCCAACAACGAATTCCGACGACGATCAAAGCCGGTGGTAAGTGAAGAAATTGTAGCATAAAAATAAAAACAAAGAAGAAAAAAGTAGCCAAATCCAAGAACAACAACATGCAAATAAAATGTGATGAAACATTCTGTTTGGTTGGTTCGTCGGTCTGCCAGTCTCGCTGTCTGACTGTCTGCGTCGCAATGAATGGGGTTGGTATCCATCCATTCGGCGCCGAATTTTATTTATAATTTTCTTTTGCAATCGTTTCCGAGGTCGTTAGCGACGCCGACCAGCGAGCGAATTATGGGGGCCGTGTACGCGAAAGGATGTGGCGCGCCTTGTAGTGCGTTATCGGAAGTGTTTCCATTTTATTTTATTATTTTTCTTCTTTATGCCTGCATGCAGCTCATAATGCTTACATAAACGTAGAGAAAACCAATTGTCAGCAAATATATGAGTGGTGGCAATAAAGGCCGGCTTAGCGATGAACTACGAACATGTAAACAATTTTGCAGAATCGCAGATTTGGAATTATTTTAACTCGGCATTTATTTTGATAAGCTAACAAAAACATCGCACAAGAGTTTGTATACAATCTGAAATTCTAGAATTAGTCAAGAAGTCTTGGAAAACACAGTTAAAATCCCTGCTTCTTGAGTTACTAAAACAAATAAATTAATATGATATTTTCAAATTTTCATGTTAACAACACAATAACATAAAAGTATCCAAGAATCGTTTGCAATTTAAGATCATTGAGAGGCTATTTTGTAGAATTGGTTCAGAACATCCCGTCATTTGGTTCGGGACCTTTTTTCCCCAGGAAGTTCGTCTATAATCTTGCCAATCTCACTTCTAGTTCCAAATGGTCAGCTTCCAATCGTCAGCTTACACCATCGCCCACGGCAAACATCACGACAACGCCCACTCCGCTTTCTGCACCGTCGTCGTTGAACTCGTCCAGTCTGCTCCTGCCAGATGGCACGTCCAGTGCGAAACGCAAGAGTGCCTTCCTCCCCTACCGTCCGCATGCCACGGTACTCACCAATTTGCAGCGTGGCAACACTGAGGCCACCTTCTGCCCCGCAGAGGTCACGCTGTCCTTCCACGAACGCGCTGGTCAAGGCGAACTGACAGTGGAACAGGTGCATCAGGAAGTCGAGCGCCATCGCAAGCAGGACAAGTCTGAAGATGGAGACGCAGACTACATTGATTTCAAGGATGAGAGCGGCTTGAGCCCTCTTCATTGGGCTGCTTTCTATGGTCAGCTGGCGACGGTCGAACTGCTGTTGGAAGCTGGGGCCGATGTTAATGTTCAGGCGCCCGAGTTGGTAACTCCTTTGTTGTTAGCAGCTTCCGGCGGGCACCATGAAGTGGTGCGTCTGCTGCTGGAACATGGTGCCAACTCCGCTCACATGGACATTGTTGGCAATACGGCTCTCATGTACGCTGCTGCCGGCAATCATCCGCACACTTGCAACGAGCTGTTGTCCAAGGATCCGGACATGACGCTGTCCAACGAGAATGGCGACACAGCTTATTCGCTGGCAGTGGAGAGCGGATGCCACTTGGCACAGGTTGTGCTTGAGCAATACTTGAACGCACTTTTGGCGTTGTGAATCTGACGATGTTGAGCTTGGAAGAAAACAGAAGAAGAGTGCTACAATTTAACTGGAATTTTTACATCTTATTGAAGAAAAGGTAACAACAACACAATTCTTTTCTATTGTTGCTTCTAGTCTGATATCCAGACATTTCATGTTGGTTTCCAAGTAAAATCAGAAAATTTAAGACATTATATACGTATGTATATTTTGACCTTTGACCGGCATATTCCGTTTATTCCTTATTTTGTAACAATATAAATGTTGTAATTTTCATGACAAATATACATGTAAAGAGCGAATCAAAGGATGTTTAATGATGCTAGGATTTGATCATTGATTCTCAAAATAACTCGAGTGGGTAGTGATCAGAAAATCAAGCTTCCTTAATCGTAACATTTAAATAGTGGATTTGTTACGTTTCTGTTATTCAAAGTGTTCTCAAGTGTATTTAATTACATTACAAGCCTTGGCGATCAATTAATCGTCAAGATGTCTGAAAATAAAACCCAAGTTGTAGGAAAATCTAAGCAGAAGTACGTTAATATATCCGTTATCTAGATTCTTCCACATGTTTCCACTCCCTTGTAAAGGGAGAAACTTATTTTTAAATGTAATAATTTCAATTGTAATGCCGCAGCTAATCTCTCAATGAAACTCAACATGATCTTTCTAAAACATGATGCCATGCTAAGTTTCTTGCCCTCATATTGAACTAAGTATATATTGCGAACTGTGTGTGTGCCGGCCATCGTGTAGAGTGCAAGTACTTCCGTTAATCCGTTTTAAACTTAGTCAGTCACGCATACCAAATCCGAAGCAGCACGGTGCGGGCGTGCGTGGTCGAAACGAAATTCATTCATGCTCAAATTTATTGATGGAAAAATGTTTGGACAGACAGGGGGACAGACAGTTCCGTCCATTCGCCCGTCCCTCCAGACGGTGGGTCTCTTGAACATGTACGGAGACTGCTAACTGTGACAGATAACGAAGTGAAGCGGTTGTCGGCGGAGGAGATGAGTGGAGGAGAGTCGCGCGAGTGTTGAGAACTGAGCCAGAGTTCAGCTCATTTCGACTTGTATGCAAAAATTAAAAATAATTTTACTCTGGCACAAAAATAAACGCGGGAGAAAAAAAAATTGCAGACGAAAGTCGCAATGACCGACCATTTTCTCGCACTCCATGGGCGACGCCCTCATTTCTCTGGCTAAGTTGAATGGTTCATCATTTTTGGTATTCTTTCTCTTCGTCTGGATGGTTTTTTAAAAGATCTTTTTTCAAGATGGTTTTTAAAAAAGAAGATAATGTATCGTCCTATTTATTCTATTCGCTATTTTATTTCTATTGATGAGAAAATATTGAATGGAAAGTTAAATATTAATTCCTAGTTTTTTTTTGTAAAATGCTATTTTAAATACATTTATAATTATAACAAATCAAATTTGTAGTGCCAAAAATAATACGATGGTGTGGTTTATTAATTAATCATTGCTTTAATTTTTACTAGGTGGTAATTTTTTAATTTTTACTAGGTAATTACATAATTAAAATTTAAAAAGTCTAAGTTTATGCTTTACTAAAATATGTACTTTTAAAATAGTACAAGTGTATTTAAGTTTAGGTTCATTTACAGTTAGCAGTGTATTCAGATAGCATAATTTTGACACTCAACAGAGAAAGCTTTTAAAATTTGTTGGTACATTTTTTTGTTTAGTGCATTCGCTCCATAATTATTTATTAAAATTATAATTTTATTTTCTATTTAAATATTGCTAAACGAATATTGAATTGCAATTTGTAAAACTTTGTTGTATTTACAATTTTATTTATTTTCTCTGCTGGCAACGCCTTTCGGTTAGGAAAAAATTCTAATTCGTGCACTGTGAATTCAATTATGGACGCGAACCCAAACATGGCGGTATTCATTTGTATACCCTTGTTGGCCAAGCAAGTTTTCTTACTCTCTCTCTCTCTCTTTCTTGCTCTTCTTTTCTGTCTATTCTGTCTTCATCTGTGTGTCTCTTCACTTTCAAATTTGCAGCATTTTTTATTTCCACTCAAAATAACAACGCCTCAGACGAGTTTGTACGCTCTCGTTTGCTTTCTGCGCTCGGCTTGTAGTTCGTTTGGTTTGTGCGTTCGATACGGCTGCACGGCAGACTTGTGTTGTTGTAACTGTGACTTGCGTGTTGTTGGTTTAAGGTGTTTTTTCTGCAAACTGAGTAAATATATATATCCATCCATCCGGTTACCTCTTTTTTAAATTGCTAAATTGTAAGAAATCAAAATTGGCTAGAAATTGAATTTTCTAAAATTTCATTTTAGTGCTTGTGGACAAAGAATGCAGCACAAGAAAAACGGAAACTCACGCATAGTGAATTAAAAGTGGAGAAGAAATTCACTACTACGCAATTTCCTGCGTGCTTCAGCTCTCTGACAAACTACAAAAAGCCGGAGGAAAATACGACGGAAAAATAGTTTTATGATAATTGCATTGTGAAAAACGGCAGCCAAGCAACGAACAAAAAGAACAACGAAGAAAGAGCAGTGTTTGGAAAAAGCAGATGTAAGTACAGAGTTAAATTAATTTTAATTAAAAAATCTACACATTTAAATGCACTCCATCAGAACTTCCTGAACTCATTCTGTTCACGAGTTAAATAATCACGATAAAAACTTCCATGTTTGATTTTATTTCTAAACTATTGTATATACAATATTTTCGGAGCCTCGAAATAATTTTCGGCGTGCGTCGTCGTCCTCGTCGGCCTTTTGTGACGTCGGCTTGGGTCTGCTCGTCTTTTTCCGCTCGCGCATTGTTACCTGGGTGCTTGAGAGTTCATGTTAAAAAGTACCCAAAGTAAAAATGTGCCGCACCAGTTTGCCTGCCTTCGTTGGTTGGTCATTATTACTTCCCTTCACCTTTCAGTTCCGTTCGTAATACATACACATACACACGCACACTTAACTCATTTCCTATTTTTGTTTAATTTGTGTCTGCTTGCTGCCCAGTTTTCCGAAATGTTGTCTGTCGCTGCTGTGATGCGTTGTTGCTTATGATTGTGTTATTATAACCCTCTGCTTTGTTGTTTCGTCTGCGGCTGTGTGTTTTTTTACTAGTCTTCTTCATTTTGTTTGCTGTTTGTTGTGTGTGCCGCAGTAGCAGCGGTTGTTGCCTTTTTTGTTTTGTCTCTTGTGTGTTGAAATTTTGTATGCTCTGTGTGAGGAGAGCGAACGAGAATAAAGGAAAGAAAAAAACAGTACAATAGATTTGGCCGATTGCCCACCACGCTATTTTCCAGCGTTGCCAACATCCTTGTTTTGTGTGTTTGCGCTGAGTTTTGCTCAATTTATTATCGTAGGTTAGTTTTTGGCTTTGAAATAAAGGATCACGAGTAATAATCATATCCTGATAACTCTTTGGTGCACTTTTTATAAACATCAGACTTGCTGTATATTTTTCTAATTATTACTTTAACTATAAACTGTTTGTTTTTCTGGAAAACCTTTTATTTCATTGAATCTAACATTATTATGTCCTGAGTTGGAGTTTTAATTTTTGTGGAGACTGTACGTGAAACCGATCCAATTTCCGTCTTTAAAAATGTGACATAAAACTGAACTAAATGAGGTTTAGAGGTTATATTTTATTCATCACTTTTTAATGGGCACTAATTGTCATGTTTAAAAACCTATTTAAATGTCTTATTCAAGAAAAAATGAGAAAGTTTCAGAGTTTAACTTTTAATATGAGTTGCACGTTTTAGCATTTATAATATCTAGGTTACAAATGATTATTTTCTCACTAGTTGCCGGTTGTGACTGGTTTATTTCTTTCATAAAAATTGTGCAAACACTAAACGTTGAACTTATTTCTTTGCAGAGGTTTTTAGGTTCGAGAAAAACATATACATACATAATTATTATTAAAACAAAATAATTTAATAACTGTTAATACTGAAATTCCGTGTTATGTGTGAACAATTTTCGAAATATTACAAAAGATAAATCAATAGAATAAAGAATAGAATAAATCAATAGAATTTCGCTTGAAATCGTAATAAAATTACATTTGGCAACGTTATAAACGTTCATTTTTTGTTTCCTTTTTTTCACTCACTTGTCGTTTGCGTTTCTCAAGTGAAAAACAGTAATAAAAGCACTTGCTACAATTCGTTTTTATTAGTGTGTCCCTCCATCCGTCCGTCTCTCGTTCAGCTAGCGACCAAAGACAACAACAACCACTCATTGATGAGTACATTTTTGTGCGCATTGCGCCACATCCAAAGATGACGCTCTCGCGAGACTAACAGCTGCAAAAGAAAACAAACAACAAAACTTTCTCTTTCGCTCCAATTGCATTGAGTTTAGTTTAGAAGAATTGCACACGATCAACAAAAAACAACAACAATGACATTCATTCATCCTCATTTCCGAGAAAACTATATGCAACAACAAGAATGATAACAACAACAAAAATAATGAAACAACAGCAACAACAGGGGTTGACTGCCTGGCCAAAGTCATCGTCGGAGATGTCGATTTGTTGTTGCTGATGTCTGCATTATTTGAACCAACGATTGAATAAAGGAAATATTCGGGGTAGGAGGAAGAAAAGGTCGTTGAAATGGAATTTTTGCCAGATGAAAAGTGTGTGTGTGCGCCAATGTTTTGGCTGCGGCTGCGTCTCTGCACCGGCTGCAGTTGCAGCTGCTGCTTTCAAATGCATGTGCCTAATTTTGGTCTTCATGCTTTGTGCAGTTCTGCAACGAATGTCTGTCTGCTGCGCGTCCGTTTGGCTGTCCTTATATTCGTAATTTAATGCTAAGAATCGACGTCGTCGTCTAGCCTGCCGCCGCCTTTGAAAAAGAGGTCACCTCTAATTCGGGGAAATCTTTTGTTGTACTGTGCTATCCACCTCAGTGCTAAATGCTTTTTTTGGATGGTTTTCTAGTCTCTGCCTCACACCATTCGTCGGAATACCATCAACGGACCGGCTCGTCGCCATTCCATTCACTTGTTCATTCCCAGCCATACCTCAGAATAACAACAGAATAACGACACTGTTGTTGTATATCGATAACATCAACTCTGTCTGTCAATTCCACGAACTATAAAACAACCGAATACAAAAGCAATCGTGTAGACGATCCAACCCGACCCGACGGATGACGACGGCGTCGTTTGCGGCGGCTACACTACACGTCCAACTTACGTATTGTGTGTTTCTTGGTTGCTTGCTTTCACATGCAAGTTCTTTATACTACTACTACTACTATATTTACTATTTTTTACTATTAATTCACTCCTCCTTGCAACTCACTGCAAAGCTTCTGTTGTTATATTTTGATGAGCAATTGTAATTACATTTTGTAATGTTGCCACTAACTACGAATGCCAGTGATAACAGCAACCTTTGTACGATTTTATTTTAGTGACATTCTACGTCAATCTTGATCATCATCGTACATCATCAAGTATTGTCCTGTGCTATACCACTAAGTTTCCGAGTTCGATTAAGATGTGATCTTAAAATATATACTACTACATATTTTATCGTGGAATCCAAGTTTTTGTGGAATCCTTTGATGTCTACAGAATTGCTACTTCCAATATTTTTAGAAATACATGCATGCGTATGTATTTAAAATTAGAGATATCGAATTCCTTCCTTGCTTCCGTCCTTCCTTTCTTCTGCTTTGCCACTTCGAGTTTGTGGGCAACTGTACTCACATATTCGTCGGTGCTTTTATGTTTCTTTCTCCTCACATCGACCAGCGCGACACCACTTAGGTTCTTTATTCCGGTCTACCCGTCATCCTCACATTCATGTTGAGGATGACGTTTTTCTCGTTTCCTTGTTGACTCCTCCTTCCTTCCTTGCACCTTATTTAATGATTTTGATCGTTTCACGTACAGTTGTAAAATTTTTATTTTCCCTATTCTTCCTCTCCTTCTTGTCCTAGTGTTTTTTTGTTTTTATTAGTTTCGTCGTTTGGTCCTTGCGGGGATGTAGTTTCGCATAACTCACAGAAGAGTCGCTCTCCTTTTTATCTCTCGTGATTGCATTTTTCATCGCTCAACATTTTTTCCTGGGGGTTGCCTTAGGGGAAGGGGAGGGGGAGGGTCGATATTCCTTTCCCCTCACCGTTATTCGGTTTTTAAACTTTCATCGTCGTTGTGTTCGTTGGCCTTTTGATTTTCTGCTTTTGTTTGCTCTTTCTCACATCACTCGTCTCTTTTACGATATCGTGAGCATATTTTTTAAGGCGTTGCCAACTTCAGATTAATTATTATTATCAAATCTGGATTTAGATTAAACGATAAGGTGATAAATAGGTAGACAGAAGATTAGACAAAATTCAAAAGAAACATCAATGATTTTTGACGGTAACATTCTTCGATGTTTTCAATTATCATAATTTTGTTCAGATTCTTTCATCGAATTTGTTTTTCTGAAGATCTCTAAGTAAATCATTTCTGCAAAAGTTTATGAGAGAAAAGAGTACGGTTATGTTTGGGGCCGTTATTCTCTTAGTTATTTTTTGGCAATCAATAACCTAATTCAGATAACTAAATTCGCTCCGTCTAAAAAGCTTTCGTCTCAAGTTTATGACACTAAACGATAATCAAGCATAAATTCAGGGTTACAAAAACGATTTGAAAGTTTCTTTTCAAGCGGATTGTAAAAATTTCATCACCAAACCGCAAGGATGTGATGTTCTCTCTTTATATCTCCCTCTCTCTCTTTGTCTCTCAGTTTCTCTTAACAGCCAGAGCTGATGTGCAGCCGAGAAAATAATATAACTAAGCTAATTACTTCAGCAGGGTGAGAGGGGTAGGGATGATGCACCATGGAACCGAAAAGAAGGGGGCCAAAGTGAAACATAATATAAGAAAATTGATTTAGCGCAACGCGGTTAAGTCTAGGCTGGACGCAGACCATGGTTTGTCTAAAGACTTGATGACTACGGACTGGGAGCTGAGAAAATCACACCAAATCATGGAAAAACCATTCGACCAATGATTCGATGGTCTGCTGATACAACAACAACAGAAGCAAGCAATGACAACAAAAAAGATTATGTTTTCTCAGTTGCTTTGTTGTGTGTGAAACGCGCAAGAAAAACACCGAGGAATTAAAGAAGAATGAGAAGAGGAGGGGCAACAAAAGCTAAAGGTCCAAGAACCCATTTTAAAATCGATTAACATTTAATTAATTTACACAGTGGTTTTTGTGTCTCCACAGACATGAATTTCTACATGAATCTACGTCATCGTTAATCTTGGTGTTGATTTTAGAAGTTTTAGAAATCGATTAAATCTATTAAATGAACTATTTTATAAAATGTTAAAATATTTCCATCCCATCCTATCCATGTAAATGTCTTAATTTCTCCCGTGCTTTCAATTTTGTTGGTTTGTTGATACACTCTTCAAAGTGATGCAGCTCTTCAAGAAATCTAAAAAAGGGAAAAAACCGGTTAAGAATGTTGCAAAAGTTGTAGAATGTTGATGAACAACAACAGAAAAGGAGCCACAACAACAATCGTCGTAACCGTTTCCACTTCTTTTTTTGCTGGCTTATTGTTATTATTATTATTTACTGTTGTGGTTACTTTAAACTATTTCAATTTCTCTTCCGCTTCTCCCGGTCACGATTCCAGAATCATCCTTTGGCCACAGTTTGTCGCTGCATTTGTTGTTACTTTGCTTACTCTCTTGCAACTCAAGGTTGTTAACCACTCTCTCGCTCTCTCTCTCCGTTTGCGCCGTTTGTTGTGTTCTCAACATATATTGATTTGTATACCTTTGTATCTATCTCTCCATCATTTCTTGTCCGTCTGTTCCAATGTCGCGTTGACTTTTGTCTGTCGTCCTTTTTGCACTTTTTTTAGCATATTCAGCAAACAACGAATTCCCGCGGATGCGCTTCGTTTAGTTCAACGCCCTTCCGAGTGTCTCTTTGCGCCCGCCTGTTTTTTTCTTAGCTTTATTATTATTTTTCAACATAATGTATTTTTTGCTTTCCGTTTTGTTTTTCCCCTGCTGTTGTTGTTCTTGCATTATCTTGTTTTGTTTATATGCGCACTGGAATTCTACTTGTGGTATTAATTTTTTCTATTTGTTTTAATTCTATTATTATGATTTACTCGTCAATGTTGCACCCGAAGAGACTTTGTTCTTCCGTTGTAACGCATTAAAGGAGGCGTGGCAGGTAAAGCATACTATATTTATTCTTGATCAGCGTCACTTGTTTAGTTGATTTTAGACTTGCCCTGTCCGTCCGTCTGTCTGCCTGGAAATCAGGATTACTGAAGAACAGAGGTATCGTCATGGAATACTGCACGAATATTTACCATTATATAGGATTTTTAAATATTGAAAATGTGAAAATCGGACCACTGTCGCGCCTATTTTTTAAGTAAATATACATCCGATCAACTATAAATTTATTCCACGTGTATAGGGTATATGAGCTTCGGCCAGGACGAAGTTAACACGATTTTTGGTTTTAAATTACTTTTGTTTATAAACAAATTAACGCTCTTTCTGGTTTTAAATTACTTTTGTTTATAAACAAATTTTGTTGTAATTCATATATAAAATTTTATTGTATGAGCTCATGTTTCATTTATTGTTTTAACTGTTATTGCTGTTGTAAACATTTCAGACCTGTTATTCATCAACATTGTAAGTTGAGGAACGAGTACGAGGGGGGGGGGGGGGGGGTGTATCTAAACATCCTCTGTCATTATTTTTGAAGGGTTGGCTGTACTCATATATGGACATTTCGTTTATTTAACAGTAGAAGTACTGAGAACCACAGTAGTGGTTCTTCAAAAGTTTTTAGAAAATAACTCTATTCTTTTTGCATGGATCTCGAATATGGCCTTTTCGAATATTTTCCAATATTCTCGATACAGCTGCAACAAATGTGCATAGGTTTTATACAAAGAAATAACAGAAGAAAATATATCCATAAATCCATCTGGACTAGAAAATTTGTAATGACCCCTTGAAGAGCCCTGGAAGTGATGATTCTTTGATAAAATTATCTGATTTTCTCTGTCATTAATTGTGACAGACTCTGCAATGGAGAATCCTTCTCCAAATATTTTTATAACATTTTTGGTTACAAGTTACGCTGGTTGCAAAACATTGAAAACTCAGAGGCGAAACAAGAACTAAACGCTTTTTATACTCTGCATGTAAAGGTTGAGAGTATATTCACTTTTTTGTCCTTTCATGTGCAACGCATAGAACCAGATATGATAGTTATAGAAAAGTATGTATTTTCTTGATCAGCATCACTTCAAGAATTAAAATAGCCATGTGTCGCCTCTGGCTGCCTGTTGAAATCACGATTAGAGGAGGATTAAGTATCTTAATAAAGCTTGGCCGAAATATTCTTTGTTATTTCCCAATGTTTGGTATTGATAATTAGCGAAATCGGTCTACAAGCACGCCGACTTTTTATACTGAGTATCCAGGGATTTCGGGTATCCTGAGTTTTCGAGTTCTGACAATGTGTTGCATTCCTGGATATATCATGGAGTGGCATTATGCGTTAATGTGCCAAATATGGGCCTGATCCGCTCACTTCTAGTTTAAATGGGCTGAAAAAGCGTTCTTCTTCGTTGTATTGATAACCCTACATAATTTCTGAATAAAACTACTTAGCATTTTATGATCCAATAAATTGTTGTTACAAAAGTCGCCTTGTGTGCAGTATTTACACAGTATAGTCCTTAAAAGCATTTATTATCATATCAGTAAGGTTTTAAATAACTTAATATATCTTACTTCAGTAATTAAGTAGGGGTAGTTTTTATTTCTATTACTAGGCATCAACGCCCACTCGTACCCAAATCTCTACCGGAAGCTTGAAGGTGTAGGATATTTCGTAGACAAAACCCTTACTAGTCCAGTTCAGTAAAATAAGGAAAAGAAGTGAGGATTATTATGGGCATCGCTTGTAATCGTACGGTTTGTCCAAACCAACAAACCCTCTATCCCTCAGATCTTGATAGAGAACTCCAACTTGTTTAGGAAGGAAAAGTAAGCGCATTTTATATGAGGAAATAGTTTAGTTTCGATAATGTATCATTCGATTTTTCAATATTGATATGAGAATTTATATACTGAATCTATCCAGAACACACCGATGTGAATACCCTCATCATAATGAAAAATGAATGATTAAAAGGACTCACTGTAAACTTGTTGCTTGTGCCGACTCAGCAATAACAGCCAGATTCTTATCCAGTTCTCTCCTCGTTTTCGTACTATAATCTTCTCCTTTTACGCTCTTTTTATTGTGTTTTATGTATGTGTTATATGCTTCTTTCTTTCCGTTTGCAATTTTTTGCCATTCCCTTATGAAACTCATTTGTTTACAAATTTTACTACTTAAACCGATGCAACAACAGCAGAAGCATACCATAAACTTGCATCATTCCGCTCCCCTCCGGCCCCGCACTAACACAGCGCCATCACATCACCTTCGTGCGACCACTTCTTGTTTTTATAACGTTGAGAGAGAGAAAGAGAGAGCGATAGACGCCGTAGCAGGTTCAAGCTCAGTCAGCCCCCCATCTTGGATTCTTGTGGTTGTTTTGATCAGAGTTTTATTCGTTTTTCCTTTTATTTTAAATTTTATTCCTGAGGCACTCCGTGTATTTTGTTGTTTTTGTATATTCCTTTGTATCTGTTGAAGATGATGATGATGATGATGTTGGGACGACGCCGGGTAGCCAGCTAACCCTCTTTTACTTTGCCTTGATATATTTATGCATGAGTGTGTTTTTATGTATTTGTTGCAGCCACATTGTGTCTGTTTTATGTTCAACTCTGTGATGCGGCAGCATTTTAAGTTTAACAGCTCAGTGTAGATGCTTGTTGCTAAAATTTTGAGCGGGAAGAATATTTTTGCATATTTTCCTTTTTCCTCTTCTCTTTCCGCTTGCGTGTTGTGTATTTTGTTTTGCATTTTTAGTTATACGAGAAGATGACGAGTGTGAGTGTAAAACATGCAGAAAAAGTTTACACGTTACATTGTTAGTGTTGGTTTTGTTTGTTGTTATTGTTCAACGCCTGATAATCGCTTTTAATTTCTGCAAAAATATTAAATAAGTTGACAGACACACTTATATTAATATGTAATATTAATTACAGACACACACACACACACACACAACACATGCATTTCCACACAGATTCCAACGTGGTTTGTATGTATTGAGCACATGTTGTGGTATTAACTTCTAAGAAGGCTTGGATTTTTGTTTTGTTTCCTTACCGCTTCGTGTCTTGTTAGTTTCCTTCTGATGCCTGTTTCATGTCAACAACATATTTTGCTGGATTCGTTTTGGAGTGTGATTGGTTGTTGTTGTTGTTCGTCAGGCGTTTCTCAGCAGGAATCGGGCGCAAAAGACGACGGCGTCGTTTGTTCGCTTGCAGGCGAACGAACGAACGTATGAACGAACGACCGACCGAAGGAACGATGAATTCGATCTTCCTTCTGATGGGTTCTCTTCTTCACGTGTTGCTTCTTTATCTTGACTGTCCTTCGGCTAGTTTTCCCGTTTATTCCTTTTCCTTGTTTGTGTACTCCTCGTGTTTTTTCGTCTTCCTCCTCTGCTTCTTCTGTTTCTTACGCTGCATCTTCGAAACAGTTGCTGAAGCGTTGCGTTCGTTAAGTGTTGTTGCAGTTGCGCGTTGCAGCACCTTGTGTTCAGTTGGCGTTTTATTATTGAGGTAGCAGTAAATAAATTTTTTTCTTCATCAATAGTGATAAAATATAGTAATAAACATTGTATTGCTGTTGTTTGAAATTGCGTTTTGTTTTTATATTATTTGGGCATTAAGATTTACAAAAAAAACGTGTCAAGTTTTCAGAGTGGAATTTTCTTAAAAAACTGTATACTTTTCTTGGAAATGAAAGAATTTAAAAGAGAATTTTTGGGGAATTTTCCTAGAATCCATTAAAATGAGTAAGTTTAATTTTAATGCAATGAATTTTGTGTTTTGTTTACTTCTTATTTTTATACAATACAATATTAGCAAATAGTATATTATGTATTTATACAATCTTTCAATATAAAATATTTGGATATTTAAGCATTGATTTAAACATTTTTTTGTTTTAAATATCTGATTAAAAGGGATACGTATATTTTAGACTTAATTTTAAACGAGTTTCCCTATAATAAATGATATATTTTAACTTTTCAATTAACCGTTCTTACTTTAAGCACTTTTTTACCATTGATATAAAAATTCCTGTATTGAATTCCCACCAAAAAGAAGACGCAGAAGTGCACAGTACGAAGAAACACCGTTAAATGCAAGAAGACGAAAATAATAAAATAAAAATGATCGATCAGCGCACGAATCAGAAGCACAAAAAGTTTTTTACAGCTTTTTGTTTGGAGCTGTTATTGAGGATTGAAGTCAACAATAATAGCAGCAGCAGCGACAACAACAAAGAGAACCATATAAAAAGAACAAGCATTTCAATTCGAACGTGTTTTATGAGACTATACAGTGACTCCTTCCCTGTGCATCCCCCCCACCCTCTCTATCCTCATTCTACAGCCGCAGCCGCAGCAGCACTTCTCTTGGGGCATCTTAGGAAATTCTCAGAATTCTTGACAGCATTCCAAAACGCGTGCGCGCGCTCGTTTTCAAAGCACACCTTTAAAATGTTTCTTACCTGTTCTCCGGCAGAGCGCTGGCGTTGGTGGTGTGGTGAATATATTTTGTGTCGCTTTTCGCTGGCTCCGTGAGTGGAATCTGGTGTGTATGTTCAACCAAATTCTTGTCCAAAGCAAGCATCACAGCGCAAAGAATTTCAAACAAACAAAACAGGCAAAAGAATCATTGAAACTGCTTTTAAAACCGGTCAAATTTAAACGAAATCCGCGCTGTAATTGAATGGAATGTTGATTGTTTGTTGCTGTTGTTTGTTTTTGTCTTTGTCTTTCTACTTTGTTGGTCTCTTCATTGTGGTAGTTAGTGATTTTAGAGTAGTTGAACTTAAATTTTTTTATTTATCACACTAAAGATGTTAATGGAAATGGAAATACAAAATGTTGTTATTTACAGATTTACAAATTATAAATTATAATTTTCAATTCAGATTCAGATTACTTCTTGATTTCGGTCATGTATTGTGTCTATTAAAAGCCACTTGATTCAGTCGTGTTTGTGAGCACAGCAACTATTATAGTTTCCTAGTTTCGCTTTAGTTACTAATGAGAAGAGTGTACTAATGAGAAGAATTATTAATGAGAAGATTCAAAATAAAGGAAGCTTGCAAGATGTTAATTACGCGGATTGATGCTCGTTATCATCGTCGCTCTACTTTGTATTGTGTGTGGACTCAGTTCAGTCGTAAATGGGTTAATGTCTTAAAACCTCACCATCTTTAATATTCTATTAAATAGCTTATAGAGCTTATCTCATTTGTTTATTTAAACAATTAGTAGTAAGATCATATAGGAAGGAGAAAGAGAGAGAGAGAGAGAGATAGACACAGAAAGAGAGAAATAGGAAGAATATTAAAAAACATGTTGCTTTTTTTAGTGTCTTCGTTTACTCACTTGTTGAACATCGCGTTTTTTCTCATTCCTGCTCTTCTATTCTAAGCTCGTCTCTTCTGTGTCGCTCTTTCTCTCTGTGCTCATAATTTTCACCCTTTTCAACTTATTGCACTAAATAATAATGTATTCATAATTGCAGAAATATTAAAATAAAGTGCGTCCACTTAATGAATGAATGAACTTTCAACAGGGCGAAGAGGGAAAGTGGACCCCCTTTTGCTGTGTTACGAAAACTCCTCTATTATTCTATTTTTACCCTTTGTTGCGTTGCGTTGTATTGTGTGGTTGGTTGGCGGTTCATGTCTTGAAACGGTTTTTATTACATGGCATGTTTGCATTTTTTCAGTTGTTTGTGGCGAGGCCCTCTTCCTCCGCCCTCCCCCGTCCCTCCCACCGTTCGAAGATGGGTAGAGAGCTTCGACGTCATGCTTAGTAGCTGATGATGTTCTTCTGTATTTAATTTGTTGTGTTTTGTTATGTTGCAACATTTCTTGTGTTTATTCACATTGTATTCAATCCTCTTTCTAAACTTAGCATGTTTGGCATCAATGACGCTTGATAGATTTTTAGAAGGGAGATTTTCTTTTTTTAATTAATAAAAAAACTGAAAATAATTTATTTAAATGGTTATTTTATGCAGTGACTCAAATGAATGAATATCGTGTATTATTGTATAAATAGTTTTTATGATTCCTCTTTTCCAACTTATTGAAGACTCTTTTTTTAACTCTTCTACTTGAGAGTTCCCAGAAAATTATATAAACACCTGAACAATTCACCGTATAATTTGCAGTTCTTAAAAACTAACACGACTCCAAAATTTATCTAAACAATGAAGATAAGTTTTGAAGTATTTATTGAACTAAATACTTTATTTACACTCATCTTTAATTTCATTCGTTTTTATATTTTTAATTCTTGTAAATGTTTATGTTTAGATTCAGTAATTTGAGTATTGAAATTGAAGCTAATTTGTTTATATTCTTCTTATTATTCCTTCCAGTGAATGCAACAAGAAGCCGTTCGCATTGTTTCATGATCGACGCCTGGTCAAGCGACGAACCACGAATCACTTCTCTCTCCTGAATAAAGTGTACGTCTGAGCGAGCCAAAATCAGAGACACAACAACGAAAATAATAATAAAAATAACAATAACAATAACAACAATAAACTTGCAACATTCGTGGAATGCGGCCAACGACAACGTGGCCGGTGTTGTTGCTGTGCTCAACTTCGTCGTTAAATGCGTAGAGTAAGATTTATTTTTGTTTTTCTTTTACTAACCGACGTTTATTGAAAGCTTCAAATAACGGAAGAACATTGTAAACATATTTTATTTGCTCGTTCTTTTTATTAACAAATTGTTTATGTATGTCGTCCCTTTAAAATCTGTCTTCTTTACAAAAACAATAAATAAGCACAAATTGTAACTTGAGTGCGTGTGAAAGCGAGTGAGGGAGGAAGTGTGACTGAGGGGAAAAAGAAGGACTTTATTCATTGTATCATCACTTCCTGAACAAGTTCATAACTGATATTAACTTCATAGCAACTCAATACTAAATAACATTAACATCATTCTAATCATTAGTTCAGTTCTTAATTTCGGACTCACGATCAGCCCATTTAATTTTCTCTTCATTTCTTTAAAATGCTTCTTGAAATTTTATTTATTTATTTAATACTGATGTATCTGTTTGTTGTTTGTTTGCATTTGTTCCCATTTGTTTGCTGTATCTGTCCTTCCATACAGCAGAAGATATCGTATGACTGATTTGTTAATATTCATGTTGTTGTTGTTGCAAGTTTTGTGAACTTTAGATAAGATCAATCGAAGCCAGTCGAACACTTCCTCATCTCTTCTCTGTCTCTCTGTTGACTCTTCCAATCCTCTTTTAATCCCCCTTCATATTTATTTGTACAATATTTCCGACTAAAAGCAGCATTTTTTACTCTATCAAATTCTATACATTCACATATTCATTCATTAATTCAATCCGTCGCTGCTGCTCCAACGCGTTTCGTGGCGCGCCTTTTTCGCTTCTTGCTGCTCGCGTCTGCTGACATTTTAAGTAGTTTAAGATGCCGTTACGAGTCAACGTATTGAGTATGAGTACGTAAGCTTTAGCATATAGAATGTTGTCATTTCCGTTGCCATTTTTCCCTGGTTTTTGTCTCTGACTATCTAGCTATCTACAAACCATAAGCTTGCTTTAACAAGTTGATAAATTCTTAAATATTGTACATTACAGTAGAACATCTGAAAACTTATTATGTAGTATTATTCTTGTTATTGAATTCTAATGATTTAAAATCTCTGAAAGTTAGTTGAAAGAAATTAAAGCCTCTTGTCATTTTATTCATCAAATTACGCCTTAACTTCGATTATACATATGAATCTAATGATTGCAGAGTCCTGATTCATATAATTGAAATGTCCATATAATCTAAAAGTATTGTATTAAATGAAATGACAAAGTATATTCAATAATTTCATCATGATACAGATTTTATTTATTTATTTGTTTATTATATACTTCATGATACAGATATTGCACCACAAAGTAATGTACATATGTATGTACCTATGTATACTATATACAATTTAACAGATAAAGTACATATAATGTTTGTGAATGTCTTTTTATACAGTTGTCTTAAATTCATTCAACGCTTTTCAAAGAACCAGTGATTAGGCAAATCTCAAAAGTCTATTTAATCACGTTTTTCGTTTCTTTAAGAAATTAAATTCCTCATTTTAGTGTTCTTAAATTGCTCCTAAGTCGATGTTGTTGTTGTTATTTTCATTCTTCGACAGCAACAAAGACAGCATAATAACCGAAAGGCGCCAACGAAGTACGGCTGAATGAACAATGTTTTAATAATAAAATTTTGACTGTTGAGATCTTCGATCTTGACCTACGCGTGGTGATATCATTGAATTATTTGGTTATTCAACTCTGGAGATTTGCGAGCAAAATTCTTCTGATGCCGCTACTGCTGTCTGTCCTCTCGCCCCTGCCCTTGCTTCTTCTTCTTCTTCCTTTTCTATCCGCTTTGTCTTAGCTGTGGTTCTTTTTTGTACTCTTAAAATTTGTTGTATTTAAATTCCTCCACTTGCGTCGCTCGTTTTTTTTGTTCTTCTTCCTCGCTTCAATTGAACTTTGTCTACAAATTATTTTGACATTAAATCTTGTGTATTGCAGATTAACGAAAAATCTTAATATTAATAATTATTGTTATTATTAATATTGGACTTTTTATTCCTTCAAGAATCGAATCGCGTTACATTTTTTGGCGCCGTGGCTGGCGTCAATCACGCGTCATTAATATTAATTATGTACATAAAAAAAGAATTCTAGGAGTCACTCCTCAATCTCCCCACATCACACGAGAAGGAAAAGAAGAAGAACAACCAGGAGGCGGATTTCCAAACGATAAATTGTTTTTTTTTCTGGCTGTGGTGAAATCGACCATCATTGAAAGATGATGAAATTTATTACGCGCTCGATTATTCGTGTTATCAGTAAATACAATAAATAAAACCAACATATCGATAAAGTAAATTAACAAACATTTAACATTGTAAGTGATTGAGTACATTATGTCCCTTGGCTTAGCTGTGGAAAAATGGTTTTATTGTAGTTAAGAGAAAAAAGAAAAAGCAGGGTCCGTGTTTTTCAAAGCCTTTGCTTATTTCATTGTTAATTCCATGTATTAACAACGGCTCCCTCGCCGTCCTTCTCCAGTCTATTATACACGACATCTAATTGTTAGCTTCTATGAGAATTAGCTTCTATAAGAATGCCTATTTATGAATTTTATAATTATTATAATATATAATTATAATATTTATAATTTTAAAATTTGGGTTCATATGCTCTAGAATATTTATAGCAAATCCGTTGGAATTTAAAGGACTCTTATTATTACTCTGCTCCTACTTCTGGTCTTTGATTCTTTACAAAATATATCACATTGAATATCATTTTATTATATTTTTATTCCAAACCATTGTAAGAATTGCCAGCATATTTTTCATCATCTCCGTTTTATTCAACATTATTAAAAGTACCTTTATTAGACAAGTGTATTTTAAACTTATTCCCATCAGTAAAATCATTTCGTGAAGCGTTTATTTTTGCTGCTCACTTTTGTCAACGTCTTCTTCTGTTCCGTTTCTTCCGTTTTCGTGCTTTCTTCTGTGCTGAAGAGTTGTGTCATTCTTCAAAGTGGCTGCGAAATGTTCGATTCGAAATTCATATCACAGCCAGCTTTGAGGAGCGCCGCGCGTCTTCACGGCATTCAGATCTGCAATAATTTTTCGAATTAATTAATTGTTCCCCTCGATAACGATTATCTCATGTCGTTAATAGTGAAATTTGTTCTTAATTTTGTAAATTTAGAAAAGTAATAATTCAATATTAAATATAATTTTTAAAAAATGTGATCTACTGTGGCCTTAAATTTAACATTAAATACGATTATATAGTGCTTTGAATTAACAACTATCATATAGTGATGTTTGCTTGTTGTTGTTGGTGGACATGGAATCAAAACTGAAAACTTGCTTGTCTGGGCCTCTCAAAGTGGCTGTGAAATGCTTTTATTGGTTCAATATTTTTTGACGCATATCACAGCCAGCTTTGATGAGCTTAGCTGAGCGAATGTTAAACTACAAAACAATGTGACTAAAACCAAGTGATTGATTTAAAAATATAACTTCAATTCGATTGATTATTATGAGAAACACTTGTTTTTTTCCTGGAATATTCCGAATCGTATACAAAAATGTTGCTTATCTAAGCCTCATCAAGTGGTTGTGATATGGATATTCAACGCATATCACAGCCAGCTTTGATGAGCTAGGATAATCAACGGAATACAACAAAATCTATGAGTGGTTGAGTGTTCATGCCATCGTTCGTAAATCGTGGTGTGATATAAAAAAAAGGATTAAAAAACACAAAACTAAACCAAGCTTTGTTTTGTTCATCTCCGATTCGCTTTTCGGGCTATTTTTCAGCCTAATACATATTATTTTATGACTAAATATATGCTATTGCGTTTGTAATAATATTTGTAGATTGTGTCATCGGATTCATCATCCCAGTCATCAAAATTCAGTCGATTGAATGCATCTCATCAACATCAATATCAACGTTATTTTCATACCATATGAAGTTTCCTTTTATTTTTTTTTTTAATTTGTGGTGAAGCTTGCTAATTATAATCAACTGGATTAAATGAGGAACATTTTGTGTTTTTATGTATTCTTCTTTTTCTATTCGAAAACAAAAAAAAGAATTAATTTTATTTCTTCTGTGTTTCTTCCCAGGCAAAAACTGCGGCGTCTCGTTAAAATAATTTTGATATCCCTTCTTTACTAGAATGCAATTTTTAACTTGGAATTTCGACTCGGCTCGAATCGTTAATTGAAGGATGATTTGTCACATCTTCAAGATTAAAAAAACACAAAACTTTACCACTCTGCAGTGAAATTCCAGAAAAAAAGAATCAAGATCATCGTCAATCAAAACGCTGTTTAGAATCTAAAGAATTCAAGAGTTGTTCTCGCAGATTCTGTGATTTTGATCATATTTTGAAATCATATTTTTAAAATAAGAACTTTTATTTTGCTATTTTTAAAGATCTCATCAAAGAAAGTATTAAAAAATCGTCTGCACGTTCGCTTTATAGAATATACATGAGATTAATTTTGGACAAATCATTCCTTTTTATTACTACTAAAACTTCAAATAACGAAAATACCAATGAATGAAAAACCAGTTTTAAAATAATTGACTACGAATAGTGATAAAATTATGCTGTTAAATAGAAAGCACCAAAAATTGTGAACTTTTACCAAGAAACCGTAGATAAATATAATCAATATTTTAAAAAACAAAACAAATCGTTAAGAAATAAACCCAAAAGTATTTCACAACAATCATAAAAAAATAATTACGTAAATTATTATTATTATTATTATTGAATTATATACATAACAAAGCTGAACCCTTAGTTCTTGTTTAACCAATAACACAAAGGAAATTATATAAAATTAGCAAAGAAATTGCTACTATATATTCGCATAAAAAAAGGTTTAAATAGTTCATTTAATAGCACCTAATAAAAAATTGATTTGTTATCTGTTCACTTCATAAAATTAAGATACGAAAATATAAAAGAATAAACAAGTATTATAAAAAGGAGGATAAATATATAAAGAAAAATAATATAGATATATTCCTCCTTTTATATTTAACATAAGAAACAAACAACGTAGAAGAAAACGAATCTAAACTAAATCTTGAAGGAGTCTTGATTGAAACAATATTTCTAAATACATAATTGTATCATTCCGTAATTATTTAAAGATTCTTCCAACATGTTTTCGAATGCAATTTCTTTGACTCTCTTGTTGTGTCTCTTCTACTTTCTTACACCTCCTTCGGCGGTGGTTCATTTCGCTGAGGCTTGCTCTAGTCGCACGGTACCCAAACCACGTCCCTCGACGACTTCATCCTCTTCCATGGCAGGCAAGCGGTCACCAACTACAACAACGGCAGCACCCACGACAACTGTCGCTACCACCACCACCAGTAGCACCACCACGACTGCTCGTCCCAACATCACGTTCCCCACATACAAATGCTCGGCTACTTACGATGCCTGGTATTGCCTGAATGAGGCCACCTGCTTCTCGGTCAAGATCGGCGACTCCATCATGTACAACTGCGAGTGCGCCATCGGCTTCATGGGTCCGCGTTGCGAGTACAAGGAGCTTGATGGGTCGTATCTACCGAAGCGTCCACGTCCACTGCTGGAGAAGGCCAGCATTGCCAGTGGTGCTACATTGGCGTTGCTGTTCCTACTGTTCGTTTGTCTGACGTTGTACTTGCGCTACGATCAAAAGTCCAAGTACATTACATTTGCCGCGGACGATGTGAATGTGTCGTCGGCCGCATTGCGTTGCCGCTACTGCATCGAAAAGTGCTGCAGTGGAGATGTTGTGCTGTTGGAGGATAATGACGAGGTGTCGTCTTCGGCGGACAAGTGGTGGTTGCGTGGCATGGAGTTGGCCGGAGTTGGTGTTTTCGGAGGCATGGCTGGATTCGCTAAACAACAACAGATGAAGGCGATGCCAATGACATTTGCAGTTAAGCGTACCACAAAAATGTAAGCACAGTAATAATAAGAAGAAGCAAAGCTGGTAGCAGAGGAAATGAAAAGAGAGAATACTCAAAATTTTATTCCAGGGAAGAATGTAAAAAGAAAAACTGTTGGATTATTCAGTTTCAAATAATTTCTTGGTACTCAAAGTACACAATATAATTCATAATTAAATAATGGACAGGAAGATATTCTAAAAATTTAGCGAAAGAGAGACGATGATTGCCTTAAATAGATATCAAGTTAATCAACCTTAGAAAAATAACAATTAAATTCGAATTGATTTGATGAATTGATTTTTTAAAAAACAAACTTAGATTTAGAAAAGTCCATGAATGAGATACTTCTGATATGAGATAATGAACCCCGAGCTGAGAAATTGATGTATCGCTGTTGGAAAACTAAAGCTATTGATTACTTCTAAAAATCAATACTTAAACTAAAAGCTCAACGAAAAGCTGAAGAAAATTCCTGAAATAAAGCCAAACCAGAGGCATGAAAAACTAATCTATTCATAGAAATATTGTTTCTTGATTTAACTATAAATCGTTGTTTAATCATGAAAGTATTATTATACACCACTCGCCCTTATGATTCTTTTACGAAATTTAAATACACAATTTGTATTGATTGAATATAAAATTTTATTCTTTGAAATTTATTTTATGTTTATGTTCTTAGGTTTTCATTTTAAAACGGTTTTCTTGCCAAGTTTAGAGTGCAAGTGATTAGAGGATTTTTCCATGTTTATTATAAAAAGTCGATATTTTTAAGGACTTTAAAATTCAAAATATAAACAAACTCGAAATTTTGTGAAACTTTGTATTGTGTTTTCAAAAGTGTAGTATTTTAAAATAAGCAAAACATAAAGCGAAGGAAGGAAGCGAAAAAATTAAAAAAGTAATGAAAAATAATACTCATTGGCTGTACTAGATTACAGCCTACATACTACATTACACATTACATTACTACATTACATACTTTGGCCACTAGCAAATTTCTAGTAACACAGCTTAGTTGGCATTAAGTAAACAGCTTAAATTTGTATTGTAAAACCAACAATAATCACTAATGTCC
The DNA here is from genome assembly GCA_949629155.1 of Myopa testacea. Classification (NCBI taxonomy): domain Eukaryota; kingdom Metazoa; phylum Arthropoda; class Insecta; order Diptera; family Conopidae; genus Myopa; species Myopa testacea. The sequence goes on from OX451347.1 coordinate 10,978,181, forward strand.
TTGAAGTTTATTAGATGTGCTTAAAATCGACCTACAGTGGGCCAGTAGTTTTTGAACACCTTGAATTTCTTACTTACAGGCACAATGGAAGGAAAATCCAACATTATACACTTGCAAAACATTTAAAAAACAGCAGATACGAAATGCAAGGAATTCAAATACTTTATTCACCCAATGTATGTATTTTTCACAGGACTAAAATTGGCGTCAAATGCTTTATATTACGTATTCCATTTACTATATACACCACAAAGAGTTGCATACATATACATATATGTTTATATATATTGTATGTGTATTTATTATATACTCTTATTATGTATTGTAACAGCGCTTTTACACTACTTCTTACACAAACTCACATTCATTTCTTTATGTATTTTAGTTATTTAAGTGATATTTATTTATTTAAATTATATATTTATAAAAAAGCAACTACTTAACGAATGAAAAGTATTAAAAGAAAAAGTCTTGAAAACAAATTAATTAAAGAATGCACATCATTATGTTGTAATGCATATTAAATTATTTGTAGTTTTATTTTCGACTACTGACGACCCGGCACTCTGCAACATTCCCATAATTTGCTTTGAATCAGACTCCAAAACGCTCCATAGCTGCTGAGTAACCAAATTGCAATCGTCACCACTTTTAATACCAACCGAAAATCAAAATAGTTCGCTGCATCTAGCGAATAGTCGAGAAAAAGTTCCGTATCGAAGGATAACAGCGTACTCAGCATGGCAAATGTGAATGTGATCAGTCCGAGTAGAATATGTGTGCTTTTATTAAGTACCGGTCTCAGCTGATCCTTTAATTCGGTGGCGTAGAGCGCAGACAAGCCGCTGCCGAGGCTAATCACACACATAATAAATGCAACCAGGCCTGTGAATATAAAAGAAAAGAATATCTCATTCAAGAGAATAATTTCAAAGTAAATTTAAGGAAATTCCAAAAAGAAGGGCACCCCGGCAAACTTTGGAGCTTTCATGCGTATGGAAATTCTTCATCAAAGGAACAAAACTTTATCTTTCCATTTGCTTCCGATATTGAAGTTGATTCACCACCCTTCGTCTTGAAAGAAAGGGACGAAGATCCTTGAAGATCGCCATGGAACATTTGTCACAAATATGAATCTTGTTTGAATCTTAAACAAATGTCTTCAATATAAAAAAACTTGTATCGTTTTCTCTACAAAAAAAATCCATAAATTTATCGCAATTACTTCATATTTTATTCGGAATTCTGTCTATTGTGTAAATGTCTGTATTTGTCTGTATGAAAAAATAAACAGAATTTTCTCTAGGTTTTATTTTCTTCAGAATTATTTGAATTTTTTTTGAAGTGTTCTCTTGTCAGATGTAAACAAAAGTACATGTACGAAAATTTGCATTTTGCTCTTCGGAGAAAGGATAAAAACACTCCTTTCTATTGTGATTTGTGTTCGTGTCCATGCTAGGATAATTTTGAAGCCAATCATCATCGACCACTTGACAAAATTAGAGCAGCTTTCATTGAGAGTATCTCGAGACTAACATCGAAGTTTTAAAGATTTCGGGTAAGTGAAGAAATTTGAAGATATGGTAAAATGGGGTTGATGTAGAGAAATTAAAAACTACTTCTCTTCTTAAGAACTGCTACACTATGTAGTTTGACTCACCCAGCTGGCCATGTAATGTTGGAAAGTGCACTTCCTCCAGATCCATTTTAACTATAATACCCGCGATGCCTAGAATTGATCCCAACAGCTGCAGCACCCAATGCATACGCGTCTTCTCCGGACGTTGGCATATCTGCGTGATTAGATTGCCGCGATAGTGCGCCATTAGACCCTCGGCCATGAGGCAGGTGAACTGCGTCCAAAAAGATCGAGATTGAGTTCGCACTTTTCCACAGACAACATACACTACAAACAACACACAGCCACACGCGTTTACAGAAAACTCACCCCGATCGTGCAGAGGCAGGCGTGCCACGGTATATCGGCAGGTCGTTGGCGCAGGCAGACCCAACACACGTAGATTGTAATAAAGCCAATTAACAAGCGATTCAGCTGGGAAAGAACCCATTCCAGGCATTGCAAGTACGTTGTTTGGCCATGTTTGAGCCGTGGTGACGCCTCACTTGTTACTTTGTTCACTACAAATTTTTCCGTCTTGGCCATGTCGTTCCTTTGCTTCGGAGCAGCGCTTTAGCAATGTAACCGTCGAATTGTCGGTAGCTGTGGCTGATAGCGGACACATATACATACGTATGTGCGTATGTGTTTATTGCCCCTGTTTTGATTGGCAATCAACGATTGACACGAGAAATTCGTATGAATTAAAAAAATTCGTTTTCATTGATAAAAAACTACTGTGGAGTTATGGTATCGATAAACATGATAAAAGCGCTGCTGACTGAGTGCAGTTACGCAGAAACAGGAGGGGTGCGGTTAAAGGGTGCGTCTAATCCCTTGGACAGAGACGAACTGGTGTAACTTTTGTCAAAAAAATGTTAAAAGAAGTGTTACAAGAATTCAATGCAGTTTTATGAATAATTAAGTACCATTATTAAGATTGAAATAAAATTATTACGTTACCTAAATAAAAATCGAATTTATTGAAGATTTCGCAGTTTGAATGCTTCGTACAATTCAATCAATTGATCGGTTATTGTGAAGAAATTTGCTGGAGTGTTTGATACTTTGTTCCATTGACAACGATCGAGCTGAAAATTGACAAGTATCAATCACAATTGACGCTGGCAATACTAAAATTCAAAATTTACAATCGACTGACGACAACAGTCGTATATCAACCGCTGACTGACACTCGCTCGCCTTGTGGGCCAATGCTTCGATGTCGCTTGATAACGCGGAACATTGTGAAGTCATAATGATTTTTTTATTTGTACATTTTTCAGTGATTAGTTTTTTTCAGATGCTATCAGATAAGTTTTGCATTTTTAGAGCAACTAGTCTTTTTTAAGGCCTGTTCGACGGCGTTAAAACAGCTTTTGAGGTTCTGGAGTCGCACAGTTAAGAAAGTCAGTGGCGGGTCCATGGGTATTATACAAAGCGCCCAGATTTATAAAGAAATCCATATCGATGTTGAAATATACGAGTTCTCATATTTTATGAGCCAGCCGTTTTTTAATTACAATACAGCTGAATTTACTAGAAAAATTAGTATTTCTGGAGTATTTTGCTTATTAAAGTCAAATTTGAATTTAGACAGAATAATGGTCGAGTTCTTTCCAGTGAGAAATGTTCAGTAATTATTTTTGCAAGTAAAATATAATGCCTGAGGAATGTTTCCGAGAGGATAAAATATTGTTTTCTCAAAGAAATATTTCGCTTATATGGTGTGGATTGCTATAGCTTTATATTTGGATGCCAAACATTTTTATTATAGTTTATGAGTGAAGTAGTTTCTTTAGCAAATCATTTATTATTTTTAAATGCCGAATACGTTTACAACAAAATTATGAAACAAATGAAGCATATATTTGAATGAAAGAGGCCATTAAGGTTTTTATGACAATGTGTTAGAGTGAGATGAATATAATCGCGATTTGATAAGTTTTTCTCTGTTCTGCCTGCGTTCATCGACGGCGACAGGCGTTCTTAGTTCCAACAGGCTGACTCAAAGCCAGACAAGAAAATCTGCTGTTATTCGCGACGTTCGCGACCTTCGACGACGTCTCTCTCAATTCTCAAAAAGCTGACGTCTTCTTTATTTAATGCAGTAATATAGTTTTTATTTAAATATTATTTAAATTAATGGATATAATTGGTTCTAGTTTTATATATAAATTACATATTTTCGATTTTGGGCCAATTTTTAATTAAAAAATTTATTCGAATAATTGTAATATAAATCAAATAATTATAGTTTATTTATGATTGACTTTTAATTAGGTGGATATTCAAGATTATAGTCGTGTCAATAAACATGTCCAGCCGAATCCAACAGTTGAAGCATCAGTATATAATCAAAAAATTATAGTATTTTCGATGATCACAAGATTTTCTGGCTTTTAGAACAGTAGATAAGATATTATATGAAATAGAATAGACTGATTATAGAATATAAAAGGAATCATTGAATCTTAATTGAACATCTGCTCTTTCTGTTTATCCCAAATTTTTTCAATTTCCTTTGAAATTGATGGAAATTTCCTTCCATGTTTGTGTTTTCGTTTGTCCCGAGTGATCTGCGATTCTATTCATCCGATTGTGATGAAACTTAGGTGATGATAAATAAAGACGGCCGAGCAACGCCGGGTTACTAGCCGGTTAGTTTGAAATAAAATTTAAAAATCCGTTAAACATATTTTGAAATTTGAGTCAGCCATTTTGCGAACGCACGAAGTTTTGAAACACCCGCTTGTGTATTGGAACTGTTGTGAGACTGTTACTGACGTAGTTAATTTAATTTTAACGCTGTTAAAGCATTGACATTGAAATATCATGGGATATAATATAATTCATGTTCATGTTTATGATCGTTAATGTTCAGATAGAAATACAGAAAATATTTTCTTGAATTAAACTATTAATTTAGTTTTTTCAATTTTCATTGTCGTTTAATATTTATAAAACTAAGATTACAAATAAGAAAATTATTATTTGTCATAAATTTATTACATATTTACGAATCGTTCGTACTTAACATTAATTAATTTCTTCTACAAAGTTGCTATCTGTTTAAACTTTTCTATAAATCGCTAAGTTACAATATTTAAACAAAATCTAATTCAACCCTAATCTAAATTCAAGTTTTGACTCGCTTTTAATTAAAGTTCTTTATTATATTGCGAGCTTTTTGATAGAGTGCCTGCAAGGGTCCAATAGAGCACAAGAACATCGAGCTCAACGTTATGCATTGCATTAATATTTGGAAGTCCTCGCTAACTTTACGTCTAAAGAACCCAGTCTCGTATCCGTAGAACTGGGCGGCCATCGCCAGCACAAATGTTGCCAGAGCGAGAGAAACGTGAAAGGTTTTGTTGAGGAGAGGATTCAGCAAGCGTTTGAATCGCATCGAGTACAAAGCGCTCAGGCCGGTCGTCATACTTAAAAGACAGAGCAAAAAGGCAGCAAAACCTATGCGAGAGTGAGATATAAGGAGAAGAAACAGAGAGAGAGAGAGGGAACGCATTCTTCTCTATGTTCAACTTACCTAGTTTTCCGTGTATGCTTTTCAACAGAAATCCTTTTTGTATCAATTTAATTAGACTACCGGCGACACCCAAGCCGCCCCCCAGCACTTGCAGTACCCAGTGAATTGTGGTTTTTGTGGTACGCTTTAAGTTGAAAGTGAGGACGTTTCCGGTGTAGTGACACATAACCGCCTCGGCCATGAGAAAGCAGAACTGTTAGAAAAGAGAGAGAGAAAAAAAATATCTTAATAGAATATATTAATAAAAATACGGTTAATAATTAAGTTTTGAAGGCTCTTCATTGATGGCAAAAGTTCATGGATGTATTATAAGACATCATGTAAGCTTCCAAACTTAAAGAAAATAAGTATAATGGTACTAATAATAATAATAATAATAATAATATAATAATATAATAATATGGTAATAATAATAATATAATAATATGGTAATAATAATAATAGTGATAATACAAGATGTGCCTCTATACAAGGTCAATGCAGAATATGTAGTAATTCCGGGGGAAGCTATAGATCATATTATCAGCATGTCCAGCTCCGGCTCAATGAGACTATTTGAACGGGATAATAATGTGGCAAAGAGACTATATATTGTACACTGTTTTAAATGCAATGCATTCTCTGGAACAAACCAGAACTACGTCCAATTTTAGAAAAGCCTACCATCAATATACTTATTTATTTGGCACTTACAATTGATGTAGCAATTCTTCGCGATTGCAAATTCTGGAGGCGTACAGCGAAAAGTTTCAAAATACAAATGTGCTGCAGAATTGAAAAGACAATGGAGAGTCTTGATGCAATACATACATATATATCCATTTATTAGCTCCGCTTCTGGACTAATACACAAAAAGATGATCCCCCAATATTCGGTAGATGGATATACATACATACACCATAGCGAAAATGTCTGCGAAGAATGCAACGAGTATTTGTGCGAGTAATTGTGGATCCATATCGCTCTGTGCGCTCCTTTATGAACCTGGATTTAAATAGATATCTAAATTCCTCTGGATCACGTTGAATTCCAGAAATACGGGAAATAGAAACTAATATACTAGCAGTTGCTTGTTGCTATTGTATACTTAATATTGTAATTGTATTACTTTGATAGATAATAATAAAAACAAAAAAAAAATGAATTAATTAGTTTACATGCTATTCATTTTAAAAATTATATCCACGATCGTCCGTTTGTCGTGGGTTTCACTTACACCGATGGTCACCAGCCAAGCGTGCAACGCGGTGCCAGCCAAGTTTATTCGCAGACACAACCAGCTCATGTAGATTGTTACGAAGCCGATGCAAACATGGCTCAGCACGTTGACGAAATACTCCAGGCGATGCACCATTTGGCTCGACTCCGTGTCCACGCCCATTCTGTAGGACAACAACAGCAGAGGGTCCTTCGTACTGCTTTGATAGCCACGAATGTCTCCGGACCAAGGAAGCGACCCGAAACGTTGCGCGTTGAAATTCTGTTCAATGTCGACGACGGAATTGAAATCTAAACTCGTTGTTGCACCGTAATCGGTCACTCGACTACTAATCGCTGGTTCCTTCTCAGACGCCATGAAATGGGTTGGATTTTTTGTGTTTATAATTTTGGTGTAGGTACATATACAGTACATATGTTACTCGTTTATATATTTTTTACGCTTTCCTTATCGGCAAAATTTAAAATTTTCTCTTTAAAGCTGTCACATAGTATTTTTGTTCTGCCTGTTAAAAGATGATCGGAAAGGGGGCGGGGGGGGGGTAGGTAGGGGGGAGTTAGTCCAACAAATTTTGCACCGTCTACTGCTGTGGATGAGGGAGGATTGAACGTTCAAGTGGGGTTCCCTCGTGCGTGTGGCAAAATTTTTATGAGCTGAAACTTTATGTCTGTCGATACTCGTACGTTATCGCGGTAAAAACCGGCAACAGAGTGAAGTACAAATAAAATAATTATAAAAACTAATTATCTATATACCACTTGACAAATTTATATCGGTAAACGATTATGAATACAAGTAAAATATATTTGATAGCAATAAAAAAAACCATAAACAAAAACGGACTTTATTGCCATCAATTGAATTTATAAATTCAAAAATAGGTTCTTTAAATTTCTCGTTATTGGTATATTTTTTATGAATAAAAAAACAACTGTTCGTTGCTAGCTAGGAGGTTATGTTTATCATACTATTATTCAGATATATTCAATATATCTATATTATATATATATTATATTGTATTAACTGTCAATAATAAGGTACCAAGCATTACTTTTGTATGGACTTCTAAAAGAAAATGAAATGAAATTAAATGAAATAAAAAGGAAATTCACTGAAATACAATTAAATTAAATAAAATGAAATTAAATAAAATAAAGTAAAATAAAATAAAACAAAACAAAATAACAAAACGAAATAAAATAAAACAAAAAAAATTACATAAAATGAAATAAAATAAAATTAAATTAAATGAAATAAAATTACATAAAATGAAATAAAATAAAATTACATAAAATGAAATAAAATATATAATCAATTTTGAATAATTTTCATAGCTTTTTCTATTTGATTCTATTAATAATAATTGTTTTCTCTTATGCCTTTTTTCTTATTTTTTTTTTAATATTTCTATATTTATCAATCTAAAGTAATAAAAAACTGCATTAAGTTTTGCTAATTACTATGGACAGTTAATAAAATGTGACAGAATATTCGACAGCAAACTCTTAGAATTATTTGGAATTTGGAACTTCGTTGTATCTATATATATAAAAATGAGTTGCCCTATGTTCGTGATTTTATAACTCGAGAACCACTCAACCGATTTTCAAACGACTACATGCGTTGGAAAGGTCTACTTTCACTGATGGTTTATAAAAAAAAACATCGAAAAATTTCTACGAATATGCGTTATACGCGCACTTTTATGATGGTGTGTTTTCCCTATATAAAATTGTTTTTTTTTATGCGAATTACATTTTGTCGGTATAAGGCTCTGATTGCTCACGCCATTTGACTTATTTAATTACTGTGTGTTTATTGATTGTCATTTAAGTTTACAGTGTGAGCATTGACATTTTTTAATTATTGATTTGTAATCTTCCACTTAAAATTAAAATCTTTTGCATAAAAAAACAATTAAAAAAATTATTCAACAATGCCGCGAAGAAGACGTTCACAAATTGGCCGACGAACTCGCCACAGCAGTCAAATACGTTTAAATAGATCTAATCAGGATGAAGAACAGCGATTAGAAAGTAATGAATTAGCAAGGCAACGAATGGCACGATCAAGATCAAATCAAATCAAAAACAAAGAGAAGAACTTACAGTTTCCCGTTCGTTTGGCTTTTGCAATGACTTAATAAAGCTCAAGGCCAGTCGTTGCAAGTTTGCGGAATAAATTTAGAACTTCCTGTATTTTTACACGGTCAACTGTATGTTGCATGTTCACGTGTTGGGAAGCCGTCGTCTTTATTCATTTTTTGTGAAAATGGCAATACTAAAAATGTGGTTTACCACCAAGCTCTGCAATAAATTTTTTCCTTTTTGATGTTCTCACTTTAAAAAATGTATATTATTTTGCACTTCTTTTTCAGGAAAATGTCTATTCTTTCTAGAAAATTTAATTTTTAATACAAAGACGTAAACGTATGTTATTGTATTGTCCAGCAACGCGGGCAGGGTTACTCTAGTTTTATATAAACTTTAGATAAGGTTATAAAAGAAAAGCCTAAATGATGTATGAATACGATTTAAATTTGTTGGCGTCTCTTATCAATTCTGTATATTTTATGCCCTAAACGCGAAGGTTAAAGAATATACTAAGTTTTATTTTCTTTTTGCAAAGTAAAGCTTAAGGCCATTGTTAGCATCTTTCTTTAGTTCTTTAAGAAGCTGTGTTTCTGACTTCAAACTAATTTAACTAATCAAACTAAATTCAAACTAAAATAAAACCGAAGCTACTAAAACTGGCATCGGGTGTTTCTCGTCAAAATATTTCAATGATTTATTTTCAGTGGCTTTGCCTCTCACTTCAGTTTAATAAGCACTTTTAACACTAAATTTGTTTTTAATCAGATAATTATATTGTATGTACATATGTATGTAGTGCAGAATATTTTCGTAACTTTAAGTACGTAGCTCAAATCGAGTACCGCCCACTTTAAAATGTAAACAACGACTGATTAAAAGCTTTTAACTGAACCTTACTTATTTACACTTATTTTCTAATGTCTATAGCATTACAACAACAACAAATACACATACTCCATCTACCATACGTACATGAAAATGAAATCTAGCTTGGAGGAAAATCCCGGCGTTGAGAGAAACGAGGGGACCAACTTAAGAAAGCGAATCAAACAGTTGAGCTTCTCATTGTTCCATTTTATTCACGGTCAAGTTTAGTGGACGTTTTGTTAGATTTTCTTACTTGCGGTTTTTCTACGCACTTCAACTTGGTGCAGAATTTCATTGCATTCAATTTATTTTATCATAAAATGTTCTTTTTTATTCTTCTCTTTTTAATTCTTCTGTTTCCTTCGTTATATGAATTCATAATTGAACTACGAAAATTCGTATAATTAAGGGAACTTCTTAAATTTGAAATAACGTTGGAAATTGTAAGAATGTATTAAACAGAACATTAGTATCATTGATCATTGATTTCCATCATTATTATTATCAAAAAGCTCTATATTAATAAAAATACTCAATCTCCATCATTGAATCACTATTTAAGCTAGAGATATGAGTTAAGAATTATCAACAAAAGCTGATGAAGAATATTGTTGTTTTTCTGGTACATCGCTGTGAGGCGCTTCGGACAACTTAAAACCGACGCGACCAGCGTAACACACTTCATCAGTATCTGGAAATCAACACTAACTTCACGGCTGAAGAAAGCAGTATCGCAACCGCAGTATTGAGTGATCATGGCAACAACGAAAGCCGCCAGCTCCATCAGATTGTGAACGCTTCTGTTCTGCAGCCGACGCATCGGAGCGGAACAAAGCGTCCAAACCGGGCAAAAGGAGTACAAAAAAGCAAAAACAAATCTCTGAGAAAATATCCAAACAACAATTTATTCCGTATTTCATCTATCAGGTCCACTCATGTTATGATAAATACAGCACTCAACTCACATACATGAATACATCAGGAAATCGTCCTGTAAAAGTTTGACCAGCGCAAAAGTAACGCCCATTACCCAGCATCCGCAGCAGGTACTGAATTGTGTGGTTCTGGTTACACGATTATAACTGCAGATCAGCACGTTGCTTGAATAGTGTATCTTATTGCTTCGGTCATAAAAACTGAACTCTTTCGAGGATCAAATATTATGCTGAAAAGATAAATGCTGGCCAGATGATCTGCGTCCATTCCAAGTGCTTCCATAACAGTTATTCGAAATGTGCATTGAAAAACACTGAAAGCACTATTTTGATAGAAACCGACTTTAGTATGATTTTGTCTCTGAAGCGTAACATTTCTTTATCTTATATATGTAAATAGCAATTTATATCTTATCTAATATACCTATATGTATATAATACATTATTTGTATGTTTATATTGTTATGTAAAATATTCTGAAATTAAGCATTTCGTTGAATTTACGGAATTATAAAATATAATTGTTCATAAGTATGTATTTAAAAGATTGATGACTATATGAGTTGATTGTATCATAAACAACTGTTTGTTGTTAAGTGCTTATAATTCGTACAGTGGGATATATTCAAACTTTAAGAAATGAAAAAAATTAAAATTAAATAAAAGTATAATCTTGTCTGAAATTAAAGTATAATCTTGTCTAAATCATAATCATAAAGTCATTAATTTGCTCTTGATTGATGACCATTTTTTTCACTGTATTATTTTCTCCATTTGTGAGAAATGTTTTTACTGAAATGTTGCATTTCATTTAATTATCACAAATTAAAAATAATTACAAACTGATACTTATTTGTTTCTTTTGCTGATAAACTGATAAAGTTAGCGATTATTTATTACCGTAGAATAACCGAACTATTCTCGCGATCCGAAAATTTGTCCTCGTTGAAAGAAGAAAGAATAACATAAGATTGTTAAATTGCTAGATAGCAAAATTATGTGCATAATTAAAATTGGCAACACGAGAATGTTTTAAGCGAAAAAACGTAAATGATTCCTTAATCGAATTTGCTGTAGGAGAAAAGATGAAAGTCGTTGAACTTCCGTTGCCAATCTCGAAATTTGAATAGCGGACGACGTATCTTCAAACAAAAATTACATACATATTGCATGTTATTTAAATGGATGAATGACATTTTTGTTTCGAGGTTCGCTTTATTTTATATGCTGTATTTTGTTAAAGCCTGGAGCAGCAAAGCTACGAGATATAACGAGATAAAAATAATAAATAACGAAAAGTGATCGGTATGATCGAAGCTGAAACGCCCTACACCGTGAACTCTGATGAACGATCATTTACCTGAACCTTTGGAACTGAATGTTAAAGTGGCGTACCACGGCTTTGGGAACCTTTGAATCGGGAGTTCAAGGGAACTTTTGCTATGTTGAAGTGGACATGAAGCACATTAGAAGGTGAAGTAGGAGTACATTTGCTCGTATGTAGTATTTTCTAGCCACAGAAGATCGTTTTTCATATCAATTGCTTTGTAAAAACTCAAAATTCGCCGTTGTTAAGTGAGCCGTATCCAAGCTAACTGTGATTAGTCAATGATATCGAACAGACGAAAAACTTTTACTTTTCAGAGTGATTTGCATCACTCTTTAAGACTTTTGTTTGTCTTTGACCTTAAAGCTAAGTTTGATCTAAGTAAAAAAAATTAAGCCACATCCATTACTTTTGCCAATGGAAACAATTAAGAAATTCAAAAATGAAACAAATATAATAATAATACAGCAGCGGATATATGTACATACATACATAAAAATGATGTTAACAAGAATAATGAAAGCAATAACAACGAACTTAGCAAAGCTTCGTTCACATAATCAGCCGCACGTGCTGCTTCACCCTCCTTGGATGCAAGTATGAATCACATTAAGAAAAAAATACTTAATATTTACTTATACTAATTTTAGGAATCTAAATTAAGCTCTTAATTTACAAATATCGCAACTCCGCCGCGGCGTCTGCTTACGTTGATTGTCCGTGAAATCGGCGTTTATCGAGTTGTCCAGAATTACACTCAAGAAAATTATTTATACAACCTTCCATATCATACATTTATAAGTATGTACATATATAAGTACAAGTACATATACATATAAGTAGTATGTACAACATAAGTAAACGTTAAATTTTAATTGAAATCTGTTAAATTGATACATATTCCAAAAAATAAGTATTCTTATTTATCTGAATATGTATACGTATCTATCTAATTATTTTATTGTCATATCCTCAATATGATTCTTTTTATTCGGAAAATTAATAAACTTCCTTAAAATTATAGGTTCACATTCCCCTAACTTTTCTTTCTAACTTCTCCGTATATTGTTCTGAAACGTTTTCCTTTCAGTGTATCGCATTTTGCACTGTATCTTTATTCGGTCCATGCAGTTGAAAGTAAATCGTTTGGGTAACTTTTAAAGTTAAGACAAAAGCTTTGTAGCGTCTTAAAGATCTCTGTGGTTTTTAGTTGCTCCGAAAACTCCGAGTACTTTAGATCAGATTAGAAACGTTGTTTATATTTCTGATCCGTATTTGTAATTATTTAGTTGTTTAGAACTGTTTATATAACAAGGAACCTTTAATTTAAATTATTTGAATGTAATAGCAAATTTTGGGTAAGCTGCTATGTGAAAAGTAATTACATTAAACTGTAAATTAATTTTAATTTTATAGTGAAAATAATAAATTATAATAGGGGTACCGGTTTATTCGTGCGGTTTTTTTCGAAAATTGAAGCTTTATTGTGAAAAAATGGTTACAAATTTAATATTCGCGACGCCAAGGATTTTGCAAGTTCTCCTTGCGTTTGGGATGGATCTTGGGCGAGCAACGTCTCCAATTCGTGATTTTCAAACTTTTTTGGCTCTCCGGCCATCATCCCCCCCAAGTCAAAATTACCACTTTTAAACCGTGCATACCACTTCTGGCACGTACGGTCTTCCACCAAAATACGATGACTTTCGGCAGCCTTTTTCTTCATATTGAAGTAATGAAGAAGTACTCCTCGCAAAAACACTTTATTCGGCACGAAATTCGACATTTTCAGATTAAAAAGGATTGTTGTTTACGCTTCAGCTAAATGAGACATACTGATTCTGAAACTATATGACAGTAGCTTTCCAACACATATTTAAAAAGGTGAATAAATAAATAAAAGTTACGGGAATAAAAGTCAAGTTACGCATCCGTTAGAAAACTGCCGAACCGAATTAACCGGTACCCCTATTAGGTTCAATTAAAATCAAAGATTTATAAAACAAACCTGGTCTCTGAGTATTCACTTTGCTTTTAAATGTTAAATTAAGTATTTTATGGCTTTATTTCTTTATTAGTACTTTTTTTAATTTAGCTTCGGAAGGCTTTTTTGCTTTCGGAGGGTCCTCATTCCGGTCCATTGGTATATTTTTTGTGGGACCTTTGTTACTAACTCACTATTTCACAGTTAAAAGCAACTGTTGTATTCTGATCTACAGAAAAGTGGTAGTCAGCAAAATTTAAAATTTATAACTACATATTTAATTAGGCTTTGGAATTCTCTGCCGCTACACTTAAGACAGATGTCGTTGGGGGGCCGCTTCAAGCAAGCTATAGTGCAGTATTTTTCTACGTCCTAATTGCATGGTGTTCGAACATTCTTTTCTTTTATCCTTCACTGTCATTCGTTGCTCTCTATCTTCTCCTACTTTCTTATTAACTCTTGTTTCTAATTGCTGTTTTAAGTTAAGTTAAGTTATAGTTATAATTGTATAATTTTAAGTTACATATATTTAAGTTTTTTTTGTTACGTGTAATATTTGTTGCTAGTACTAAAAAAGACGTAGGTCTTAGCGTACATTGAATATTGTGAATAAATATTTTGTATCCTTTGGGTCTTAAACGGTTCGGACATCAGTTGTTAACCTCTTGTTTAAATATGGCTAAGCACTGTACTAAACTTGTTTCAGCTAAAAAAATGTATTTCGACAAAATTAAAACTTCAACGAATTAACAAAAAAAAGGCTCAGAACTTAATAATACGGCTCAGAATTTAAGAGCGTAATAAAATTAGAAGTGAAAATAAAATATTATACTCTTTAATTAGACTTTAACAGACTTTTATCGACTTTTTAGACTTGATCATTTTACCATAAAACGTATTCGTTTGGTTTTTTAATTTGCTATTTTTTCTACTTCCTTCAGATCCAAGAAACTACCAATAAAATGGAAAACACGTGTGAAGCACCCAACATTTTGAAAGACGGTTTCTACCAGTCGGCCGCTTTGGCTGTTGCCATGTCGAACAAGAAAGAAGACAGACTCGAATTCGGTTCCATGACTTTCTTGACCTTGATCTTCGTCATCCTGAATGTCCTCAACCACATCCTGCTTCTACTCATGCTGGGTGGTATCACTTACATATGTATACGGATAAAATTCCAAAAGACAGCGATGCATACGTTCCTCACTACACTTGGGGTAAGATTACTATGCCAACGAAGCACTTGAGCCAGTTTCGGCAATTACCTGAATATGTATTTATCAATGATTGTTCCGAGTAGATGATCTTTCTATTGGCCGAAGGAATGATGGTCCGTTATCAATCAAATCCATTGACGCGGAGTCTCAACCCTTTAGCACAGAATCAGGTACACATCACGTTGCAGGTGGTTGGAGGATTGTTGGGTCTGATCGGAACGGGACATAAAATGATGATGAAAAAGAAGCATTTCCATACATTACACGGAAAATTTGGTGAGTTTCAAATATGTGTATTGCATTTGTTGTACTATTTGTAAATAGCTCATTTCGGCAAAAATTCAGAGATGTGAAGTCAATAGTCCGTTTCTATAATTTTTCTCGAACGATTTTTCGTTTGAAATTAACGTCATAGTGACGTCATCTGCCAACCGAGTTTTTTCTCACCGCAAACCTAGCAGTGAGAACGTTCAGTGACCTAGCGAGAATGGCTGATATCACTTGCATGTGAGCAGAGCGAGTATTTCTCGAACGAAGTTACAACAATGGGCCCAAATATTGCGATTTCCATTCAAATTGACAAATCATCCTCGTAATTAATGGAATCAAGGGCAAGACTAAAAATAATTAGGACCGGAGCTGCCGAGTCCCTTCCATTGATTTGTTCGGGTGGAGAATATTGGCGAACTGAGGGGCGGCAGCTCAAAAATAGCCACTAAATTGTTTGCTAAATTTTAACAATTTATTTATTTAAAAATGTATAATTCTTGTTCAAACGTAAATTTATTTGAGTGACAATTTCAAATGAACACTCAACTCAGTTACAATATCGATAACATTATTTGTACCTAAAAAAGTGAACATCAGTCATTAAAATTCAAGTTGAACCTTCGGTCAAGTCGAACACTCTTTATATTTGTTCCTATTAGATATGTATTTTGGTTAATTGTTTTAACTATATTTTTTATATTCTCATAGGTTTGGCTACCCTCATACTGTGGACAGTAAACTTAATTTTAGGGACTCTAACATATTTCGTCAAGGATTTTGGTGCTACTTTGGGTTTGTTATTGTCGACACTATTGCACAGCTTTATAGGCATTATTGCTTTCTTTATGTCCGTATTTGCCCAATATTGCGGATATGACTCAGGCTTCTTTCGACGAAACTTTTCAAATGTAACCATATACAAAAATTTTCTTATAATTATGATGATTTTAACGGCTTTGGGCCCCATTCAAATATGTGTTGATAACTATATCGAATATATACATTCGGATTAAGAGCATTATAGTGTATACGAAAATTCGAAGTTTTGTGAATAAATTGCACTTTTGAGATTATGTCGAATTATGTATTTTTATCACAGAAAACATTTCTAGGTAAAATAAAAAAAAATTTGTCTCAAGTGAATATTCAAAGCTTACCGAATTAGATAAAATAACTTTGCATAGAAAGCTGCTAAGATTCAGCTAAGACAAATGTAGGTAAGATTTCATTTCGAAGAAGAATATAGAATTATACTGATGCTTATACTTAAAATTAGCGCTTTAATTGTAATATATAAATATAGAAAGTTACTGAAATTTTGAATTGAAAAGAAATTCAATCAAAATAAAATTTCAGTTATGTGGTCATCTGCATTTTAGATCATAACAGTAATAATGTGAATATATTTATTACATTATATGCGTGGTGTAAATACATACACCGCCCATATTTTTCTGGCTTCAACGTTTTTCACTTGCAATGGGATTTGAACTCGCAACTTGACTGGCAAGATTGTATAGCTAGCAGTCAAGTTGCGAGTTCAAATCCCATTGCAAGTGAAAAACGTTGAACCCGGAAAAATATGGGCGGTGTATGTATTTACACCACGCATATAATGTAATAAATATATTCACATTTCTCAGCGTTTAGAAACATGCAAATTAAGTAATTAATTTGCATTGAAAATTCAATACAATAAAAACAATACAGTAATAATGTCACTTGTTATGTTAGTTTTTTGTCGGAATATCAAATATAATACTCGTATATATATACATATGTATGTTGAGTTTTATTATTCGACCAGGCTGCGAAGGTAGTAAAAGAGACACTACGAATTTCCACTTTAGCCCAATTTACATTGAGGAGGCTCTAACGGGATTTTCGTTGCTCTTGTTTTCCAAAGAAATTGAAATAACAGAACAGATAAGTGGATAGATAATTAAAAAAGCCTGTCTAGTTTTGAGATTTGATTTTGTGTTTGTTTTGTGCTTACAATTCCGTTTCAGCAGTGGAAAATTAATTGTGTCCCTTGCGTTCAGTTTGTCTCTCATGGCATGCAATGAGCCAAAGAGACTAGAGGGCTTTCTATCTACATACATAAAGTATATAATATTGACAATTGGTAGTTTGCAATGCATTTTCGAAAAGACTACAACTTTTGCAATACAATGTAATAATTAACAAAGGTTCCCTATGTGTCAAAAACATAACACATCGTCAACCCTCTCTATCAGGGAAAAAATTTATGACATTTTGAGTCTCATTCAAGTTTACTCAGTGTAAATTAGAGATGAGCGATATTTCCGTACCGGTGATTTTGTCACCGTGATTTAAAAGTCACTGGTCACTGGAGTGACCGAATATTATTTTTACCAGTGACAGTGACAGCCTTCGTTCCACGATATTTATTTATATATTCGTTCCTTTCACTGGTTTGTTTCCGTGCCGTGAATTCGGAATAACATATTGTTTCGTTGAATTGTACAAAAACCCAGTTGGGTTTCTGTAGAGTTGAGCGATATTTCGATACCCGTGATTTTGTAAATGTTACTTTGGACAGAATAATTTTTTGTAACAGTGACAGTGAAACGATTCGTTCCAGTCAGTGGCTGGTTCCCGTGGCTGTAAAATAGCTATATGATTTTCACGTATTTTTTCACGTATTGTATAACAACGTAGGTTTGCCTGTATGTAAATTTAACATTCTGTTCTAAATAATTTGCTATTAAACATTTGCTTGTGACTTATTTTTATTTCCCCATACATATTAATTATTATAATTGTTCGAACATTATTGGAAAAATTAAATAATAATATGAAAATGATGATACAAAAGAAAAAACCTGAGTAACAAAATTATTATTTTGTATTGTCCAAACAAGTTCTTATTATATACAATATTATAATATATGTATTATTATTATTATTAGAATTGTTATTATTATTATTATACAGAAAAATTTATTTCATAGTCATTATTTGTTTTAAAAATGTCGATATTAAAACGTATTAAAATTTCTGATATCGGTTACTTATATCAAAATCACGGTGACTTAAAGTCACTGGTAAAAATCACGGTGACAGAAATGTAGCAGTCACTGCTGTCACCGTTCTCAAAAAATCACTGGAACGCTCATCTCTAGTGTAAATGGCTTCGGTGAGATAAAATGAATTTTCGTGAATATGACTGAATTTCTCATTATAGTCTCCTCGTTGTAATTTGGGCTTTAAAAACTTCATAACACGTGGTAAATACCTTTTTTATAGTAGTAGAACTTTTGTTTATTAACTCTTATTTATTTCGGACCAAATCGGAATTTTTCGAGCAATTTTTCATACACATTTTTAATTGTTATCAAAAATGTAAAAATATTTCAAAATGTTTTCTTCTAAAATCCTGGGAAAAGGTAAGAATTGACACTTTCTGAGTATTAGAATAATTATATGTGTTAAATATATATTTTACTTAGGAGAATATTAATGAATTGGAAAAAAGGGATTAAAAATCTTACATTGAGATTTTTTCGAAAACTAGGTTTTCGATATAATGTATAACATAAATAGAAAATATTTTTAATACCTTTATAACGGTACCTATATCAACCTAGTAGTTTATAGTTTAGGAGATATAGACGGTTAAATTTCGAATTTCAAACGGCTATAAAATAGCAACCGGAGGAGGCCCTCTTTTACCCTATGTTTAGTTTTGTTGTTGGGGTCAGGACCAAAAATAACAAAAAAAATGGGCATTTTGCATGAAACCGAATTAAAGCCTTTATTTCTTTTCGTAATATATACTATTCCTTCCTCGAATATTAAAACTACATTTTTCAGTATTTTAGTACTATTTTTCTTTTCTGACAAATTGTTTGCAAATAATAACCCTGCGTAGGGAATGAAATCCGTGACTAGTTTTAACCCAGTGATTCATTTTCGTCTTTCAACCGAGTAACCACGCGAAGAACTGTGCCAGGATTTTTACTTTTCAGCTAATATAATTAAAAAAAGCTTAATTAAACATGTACGGAGGAGGACAACAACCTATTTTAGTATTGAGCCAGAATACTAAACGTGAATCCGGGCGGAAGGTGCAGCTGGAGAATATAAATGCCGGCAAAGCAATCGCAGATGTCATTCGCACATGCCTGGGGCCGCAAGCCATGCTGAAGATGTTGATGGATCCAATGGGCGGTATCGTGATGACCAATGATGGCAACGCCATTTTGCGTGAGATCACCGTTCAGCATCCGGCGGCCAAGAGCATGATCGAGATTGCTCGCACTCAGGATGAAGAAGTGGGCGACGGCACCACCTCGGTCATTGTGTTGGCCGGCGAGATGTTGGCAGCTTCAGAGCAATTCATGCAGCAGCAAATACACCCTACAGTTATAATACGTGCTTATCGCGAAGCTCTGGAGGATATTATTCAGCATCTGAACGCAGATTTAAGTGTTCCGCTGGACGTGAACAACAGGGATAAAATGGCCGAAGTGGTGAAAGCATGTGTTGGCACTAAATTCATCGGCAAGTGGTCGGATTTGGCGGTGAAGATTGCTCTGGATGCCGTCCAGACGGTTACACTCAACGAGAACGGACGTCTCGAGGTCGATATCAAACGTTACGCAAAGGTGGAGAAAATTCCCGGTGGAACCATCGAAGAGTCGTATGTTCTAAAAGGTGTGATGCTTAATAAGGATGTAACCCATCCCAAGATGCGTCGGCACATTGTACAGCCACGCATTGTGCTACTCGACTGTGGATTGGAATACAAGAAGGGCGAGAGTCAGACGAATGTGGAGATTATTGGGGAGCAAGATTTTACACGTATGTTGCAAATAGAAGAAGCATTTGTGCAGCGTGTGTGTGAGGACATCATTGCTGTCAAGCCTGATGTTGTGTTCACCGAAAAAGGCGTTTCCGACTTGGCCCAGCATTACTTGCTCAAGGCTGGCATCACAGCTATACGTCGCGTACGCAAGACCGACAATCTGCGCATTGCACGAGCATGCGGCGCTACCATTGTCAACAGGACTGAGGAGTTGACCGAACGCGATGTTGGCACTGGGGCTGGATTGTTTGAAATCAAGAAAATTGGTGATGAATACTTTACATTCATAACGGAGTGCAAGGATCCAAAGGCTTGTACCATATTACTGCGTGGAGCCTCTAAGGACATCCTTAATGAGACGGAGCGCAATTTGCAGGATGCTTTGAACGTCGCCAGAAATCTGGTGATTGAGCCACGTTTGGTAGCTGGAGGAGGTGCTGTGGAAATGGCTTTGTCACAGCTGCTAGCACGCAAGCAACTTAAGGGCCCCTACATGGCAGTGGCTTCCGCTTTAGAAATAATTCCACGTACTTTGGCACAAAACTGCGGAGCCAACACGATTCGCACACTTACCGCATTGCGCGCCAAACATGCCTCGCACTCTGGCGACGGCGTTTGTGCCTGGGGCATTGACGGCGAATCTGGCGAGATTGTCGACATGCATGTGAAGGGCATTTGGGAGCCATTGGCCGTTAAGCAGCAGACATACAAGACGGCCATTGAGACTGCTATTCTTTTGTTGCGCATCGACGACATTGTTTCCGGCTCCAAGAAGCGTGGTGGCAATGAACCCACAAACCCGGCAAATGCTGCAATGGGACAGGAATAAGTAATCGCTGCATATATTTACATTTTCCATCAATTTATGGCTTTTATTAATGTATTTAAAAGTAACTCTTAAATTACTATTACTCATCATAACCAATGCACTGGAAACAGAATTCATAAAGAAATAAATTTTTAAAATGGTAAAACCTTAAATTCGAGTGTTTAAATTCTTAATATGGATAAGGTTTTTAAAGATATCTTGAGCTTATATTTACAACTTATAAAAAAGCTGCAAAATAGTTTATGACGTAGTTTAAAAGATTAGAATTCAGTTGGAAAGCTGGGCTCTCTGATAATGGAATGATGCAAACATTTCTCTGGCTACAAGCAAGACGTAAAAATATCTATCGATTTCTCAAACTTTTCTAGAGAATTACTCGAAATTCTGAATCAATTTTCTGCATTTTTCATATCAAAGAGCGAGATAACATTTGTGGCGAAACTTACGACACTTCTAGTTGTACTATTGCAATCGTCGTTTTTGTCACCAGTGCGCGGACCACGCCCATTTTCGGGAGTATATATATATATTGGTTTGAGGCGGTGGACTCTGGAATAAAATTTTAGTTTTAAATTCGCTCTACAAGCTTAGAAATTGAGCTAAAAGCACGGATGAATCCAAATTCGCTATAAAATAGTTTTTGCCATTCCACCGATTTTTCCCCTTTTCAATCTCAAACAGTTTTTGATGACGTATATTCGTATCATATTTCATATTTCGTATCATATCTTCTTTTCGTTCTCCTGTAATCGTGATTTCCATACACGGACGGAAACGGCTAAATCGACTCTGGTGACGCTGGTCAATAATATACACTCTTCTGCACTTGCCAGTTCTTTAATACGTTACAAACGAAGAACAAATGAATATACATACTCTTGTCCCTTCGCAACTGCGAAAATCAAACATGAATAAAACAAAAGCCAATAAATACAACAGTGCCACGAATCGAAATTTGGAATGTCCTTTAAAGCCTTTAGAATGGTCAGAAGAGGGACGTTTAACATAACGAGTACTTACATATATGCAATGCTTCGTTTAAAAGCCGAGTATATTCATGAAAGTAGAAATATGTTTCAACCGAAGTTTTTTTATTTTTTGTATTTATCCCAGAACAATATAAGTTCATATAAGTACATATACATGTAAATGTTCTTGCCAGTTGGGCATGTTTCAACCGCATATGTTTTGTTTTTGTGGTTTAATTCATTGTATTTCCCGATGTATATATAGTATTATTCGATATATAAGTATATGTAGATTAATATATGTATGTACGTGAAGTGTAGTGAATATATTTTATGCTGGACTGCATCTGATTAAATAATATTCCATAAAATATGATTGGTTAATCAAATAAAAAAGTGCGGACTTGGAAAAAAAAAATCAATTGGGTTCTTTTCTTGTGCTTTATATAAAAGAAATATGAAACGCCCATCTTCAGAGAATACAGGTGCTCCTCCCATAAGCCAGTGCGAACTTGAAAAAATTGGGTCTCGCAGAAAAAAAAATCAATTGGGTTCTTCTCACCCCCTTTCCGAAAGTTTTACAAAACGCTTTACATAAAAAAAAATTAAATGTCCTTCTTCAGAGAAAATACAGGTGCTCCTCCCATAAGCCAGTGCTTTTCTCACAGAAACAAAGTGATGAATAAATTGGATTTTTAAGAACCACGTTGGGCACTGCTCAACAAATCCACTGCCTTCGGAATATCTCCGTCAACAGATTCCAAGAGCTGCGTCAACCAGTTGCCCTCGTTGCTGAAACCCATGGACATCATGCCTTTTACAGCTTTGTCGATGCGGCTATCTGTGAAATAATGTAATATGCTTCAATAAGTAAGCAATAATGCACAAAATCGGTTTAACGAACCCCAGTGATAAAGCGCGTTGGCCATACCCGGGTCTGGTGCATTGGTAGCTGCGGTGTTAGTGGTAGCATCAGCAGCAGCACAAATAACATTAGTCGGAGCAACAGAAGCAATGCCTGTATTAGTGAAAGCAGCAGCAGTGACTGCATTAGTGGAAGCAACCGCATCTGCTGCATTAGTAGAGGCAACAGCAGCAATATTAGAAGTAGCCGCATTAGCAGCTGCAGCAGATCTTGCGGCCTGTTCTTTCTTCTGCTCTTGTTGCATGTGGGCCTGCAAGTCCCTTCCTAACTGTGCGTAATTAAGCTCTGCAGTTTGTGTCTGAACGGCAGCAGCGCCAGCTGCATTAGAAGTTGCAGCTACATTACCTGAAACAGTAGTTAAGCTTTCATTTACTGTCCCAATATTATGATTTTCAATGATTTGCCAGTCGGTCTCTTCGCTGTGTGAACGATCTGAGCTTGATGCCTCATTTGTAGCCGCACCAACTGTGTTCAAGACGATAGGAATAGCCTCCTTTTCTTTCTCAGCAGACTTCTGGCTGTCATTTGAGGAAATTGTGCTTCCATTTAATGGAGTTGGGGAGCTGAACGAGTTATTTCGCTGATTCTGCGAAAATGGAGACACCGGTACTCCCGCTCCACTGGAATTCTCAACGGGATCCAACATTTTGGCGAACATTTCACTGAAGTTATTCAAAATTTGTATGCCAGCTTTCATGTACTGCGGATCAACATTCTCAAGCTTGGGTGAACCAATCACCGTAGTGTTTGTGGCCTCATTATTACCGGGATTTTGGATCGTCTTGGTGATGGTGATGGACTTGGGTTCGACTTGGTGACGGAAAACGGGTTTACCAACGTTGATAGTGTTGGGAGTTGGAGGTGGTGTCTTAGGGTTGGCACCAGTCTGATGAGGGAAGTAAATTAGTTGGAGCGTTTAACCAAGTAATAAAAAAACAGATTTACTTACATTCGGATTTTCTAATGTTGCTCCGGCAAATACAGCTTCAGCAGCAATTTTGGCAGCGTGTGCTGCAGAAACAGCTGCTTCCTGGGCTAATTTAGATGCTGCAGAAGCAGCTGCTTCCTGGGCTGATTTAGGTGCTGCAGAAGCAGCTGCTTCCTGGGCTGATTTAGATGCTGCATCGTGTGTAGTCGTATTTTTTCCAGAATCGGAATCAGACGATGGAGTGCGCTGACCTTCATTTGTTGTAGTTTTTGTTTCCTCTTCGTAAGCCGGGCCACCGCCTTCAGCCAGATCATGCATCATGTTGTAAAGATGTGTAAAGATGCCGTGTTGCATCTGAGTACGATGATGTTTGCGTGAGTAACGACCATGATGGTTATGTTCCTTTCCTTCATTCGGGGTAGATTTACCATTGGCATCATCGCCAGCACGAGAAGTTGCAGCAGTGGATGCATTTCCATTGGTGGCAAAAACGAATGGACATGCGCTACCAGAGGATCCACGCTTATGACGCCTACCGGCTCCACTGATCCAAGCCTCAATAATGCTGGGGCAATTGTCGTTCGGCATACGCACCATCATGTGCTCAGAATGTTTATTCTGTCCCTCGCAGGACCCACACAAATCATAGTTAGGACATTGGATGCATTTATAACGGAAGCCAACTAATGGTTTCTTTGAGCAGCCGTCGCAAGTAACATTGCGATGTACTGCACCTGAAGATTCGGGAGCAGAATCCTTCGGGTCGGAATCATTACAACTTTTTGCAGTAGTGACGGGAGCCACCTGCAAGTGACGTCGCTCGGCGCGTTTCTTCAGAAAGATTTCATAATCACATTGATTGACGATCTCGATTTCATCATTGTCCTCATCTATGTCAGGAAGAAGAGAAATTCAAGATAATTAGGGTAAACAGGGTACAGGGTGACAATGAGGTCTAGTGGAACGTATCATTTCAGTAGTTTTCGTAAACGACACACATGTATTTTTTACATTCAGTATAATTTTAAGCTTATGTGCACCTCAAATAAAGGGTTTTCCAATAAGAGGTGTAATTTTGAATAGCTATGGTCCTGTAAGCGTGGTCATGGTGGCCATTTGGCTGATGTTGTTTTTCATTATTAACGGCATACCTTCCTCTTTATTACGAAATAAACATGCGATAGTTTATCTCAAAAAATGGCATTTTTCTTTGAATATCAAAATTACACCTCTTATTGGAAAACCCTTTATGTTTTCGTAGATTTTGAATTGCAAAGCATTTGTTTAATACAAATTGCAATTTATTTCAATTCTATGGTAAAATATTGATTTAAGTCAAACGGTCAAGTTTGAACAAGTTTGTAGACACGAGATTACGAAATACGAAGAAAAAGCTAGGGAAATCAGAATTTACCGAAAGCATAAAAAAAGAGAGGATGAAATAAAAGATTACAAAGAATAGTGACTCAGAAAATGTGCAGTTTTGTTGTGAAATTAAAGGCTTCATTTCTTCGAAACGCGTATTCTACATTATGCATATTTGTTATTATTTCCTATTCTAGGAAATACAAAGTATAGCGTAGGATAAGCGTTGTTAATAAATAAGGCCATAAATCATGCACATCATTTGAGAAGTAAAAAGTACAGTTTTAAATAAACAATAGTTTGGAGCTGAGCTTTGCTCATGCATACATACATGCACTTAGGATTGTCACCATATACTCACATATTGACCTACATATGGATTTGCATATATATATACGTATAAAGAGACATTTTAATTTCGTCCCCGTCTCCTTTGAGGAACTTTCCTACGTTGGAATTTGCCAATAACACATTCGTTTATCTAATAATTAACAGTTTTAAAACTTACCTATCCAGTAGCTGCGCAATTCGGTCTCCGGCTGCTTATGCTGTTGGAAGATGCAGTTTTCGATCTCGCGGAGCAAAAACATGTATGTCGGTGATGGGAATTGCAAGTAAGCGTTGATTTTTCCACTTTTGCCAGTGCCGCCATGATAAGTGATCTTCAAAAAGTTTTCAGCACTCATCTTCGATGTATCTCTGGTTTCGTTTTTATTGTTAAATTATTTTCTTGCAGCTCCTTAAATTTTTCTTCTGACTAAAATTTTCTATTTGTATTACAAATTTTTTGATAAGTTACACAATATTTTTCTTGTTTAAATGAAAAATATTGAAACTATAAAAATTCACTCGCCTCCTTTTACGTTGAACTTTTTCAATCGAATGAAGAACTCTTCAGTTTCCTTTTCTGTTTTTATACTTATGTTATTAGTGTTTTTTACTTCTGTTGTTGTCACCTATTCGACAGTGTTTTCTACATTCACTTTCAGTCGCGTCCCTTGTTTTCGCTTCTGTAGTTCCTTCTAGATTGTTCTTGCATCATATTTCGTTGTTGGGTCATTTTTGTTACTCACTGCAAAAATGATTTGTTGGTGTTTAACTCCATGATTCAACAGTTTTGCAAGAAGTCTGCAAACGCGTAGTTTACACGAGCGACAATTGGCCCTTAAGGCCGTGGTTATGCTATCGAGTTTTGCTTGGCAAGTAGGACTTTTTGTTGTTGTTTTGTGTGTAAAAGAGAGAACGGGATATTTTTCTGTGCTCAACATCACTCTCGCACACCGAGCACGAAAACTCGGTCTAGCGTACACCGAGGACACCAAGCAAACCGGTGTTGCTTAGTCTCAATATTCACAAAAGTACTGAAGAGTGGAATGGAGTGAAAAAATGGACTTAACTGATACATCTATCAATTATATTCCTGTGATTATCGTTCCAAAATATTACGACTTAATATATGTTAAACACATTTCAATTAATATAAACATTTGGTCTTCCATCGCGTCGAAAACAACATCTAAAATAATACGTTTTCTCATTTGTGTAGTAGACGGGTTGCTGTTGAAGGTGAGAACAAATATACATATTTGAAGAAAGCAAGCGTGGGCCAAGCACAAGCGTAACCACTCTTTTTGCACGGACTCCGATCACACAAATGAGAGTAATTTCCCACCAAGTTTTGCTCGATAGCATAACCACGGCCTAAGGTACAAAAATTGTCACCTGTTACTGTCTTTAGTGACAATGTATTTCATGCAAAGACTCAAGACTTTAGCTGCGTGTTTTTAATGAACTGTATAGATCTTCGCAATACAACTGACACTTACCCAGGTTTTACGCAGGTCTTCGTCTGGGTTATAGGGAAATCTTAAGATTTCCTCTTTTTCGAATGTAGCCAACTACATTCACGAATTCCGAAAAACCTGAAAAAATAAAATTGAAAGGCAATTTTGTATGGAGACCTGTATAGTTCATTAAAAAAACGCGATTAATATTACTCTACGTATGAAAGATTATGCAATGAAGTTGGCCGTGATTTCGAGTTTAGCGAAATTTCTCTCGTCGTTATTATAATAAACTGGATCTTCAGTTTAGTATTCAACATGTTTTGTTCAATTTTTGAAGCGGTGAATTCGAAGTGTCCTATTTCATTATCTCTGCTTTTGGTTTCGCGTTTCGATTGCGTTTGAGAGGTTTACAGATTTTTCTCTCTCAATTCTTCGAAAAATACGAAAAGCACAAACAAAAACAAAACGCGAAATAAACAACTTTGCACTGACAGCCAAATATTCGCACAACGACAACTTTATACCAATTAAATATAAACAAATAAATCAACAAATACTATGTAAAATCTGAAAGTATACATTTATTATAATTATAAGGAACTGGTAGATATCTTAGGTATATAATCTGAGCATAAGCAAAAGTTTATTTTGTTAAATATATTTTTGACGTTTGCAAAAAGACACCCCGTAAAATCAATATTGCATGCGTGCATGTGATACTGCGGCGAAGTACACATGAGAGGACAAAGCACACGATTTTGTGCGGCGAAGTACACATGAGAGGACAACGCACACGTTTTTTTGTCATAGGTTTAGTGAAATTTTAGCAAAATGCATATGTATTGAAACAGCGAATTCGAAGTGTCCTATCTCATTATCTCTGACCAAAAGCAAACGCAGTTTTGTTGGTAATTCACATTCTTAGCAGATTTCACTACGTATTTGGCCCATATTACATTGCAAACAGTTGGTGCCATGTTACATTGCAATTTTTTGATTGTTTCAATTTGTTCTTTGTTTTTGTTTTCTGTACAAAACTGTCAATGCCGAGTTCATCCGTGAGAGAAAGAGAGCCGATGGACTACGGAACCCGCAATCAAAAAATTTGCCGTCGATGACTCCAAATTTCAATCAAAACGGTGTTGTTATGTGGCGTAATAAAAAAGTATGCACATTTTGGAGTAAAAAAGATCCACTTTTATCATAAAAAGTAGTTTTGGGTGAAATAATTGCGCAAAGCAACTCTAATTCTGCAACCAATATTCAAGTAAAAATATATGTACTTCGTTGGCTGCGATTATTATTATCGCATTATCCCTTATTTGTTATCCCTTGAATTGTTCCCAAGGTCCAAGATTTCACCCAGCATTTCCTGCTACGACGTCTAGCCGCTCGAAGCCTGAGAGTCAAGTTGATGCAAAAAATAAATTTCCACAATATGTCCCAATGAATACTTTCTCTCAGGTTCGTGCTTTGAACAAAACGTTTAGCGTTTGTTAATAATTTAAGTAGAATTTCCTCTAATTCTTTAATTGTTTGCATTGTTTATCACTTTTGATAT
This sequence comes from Myopa testacea, assembly GCA_949629155.1. Taxonomy (NCBI): domain Eukaryota; kingdom Metazoa; phylum Arthropoda; class Insecta; order Diptera; family Conopidae; genus Myopa; species Myopa testacea. The sequence goes on from OX451347.1 coordinate 11,006,450, forward strand.
TTGTAATGCCTGAAAAATTCGCAAATCGGTATGAAATACTACGCATAGTTCTAATACTATTTTTGACAGATTGCTGGCAAACTGATTGCAATGTAACATACCAGCAAATAAAAAATTGTTGAGAGAGTAATGCCGTGTTTACACGTGCGACACGTGTCGCACGTTTGGAACTATTCATCGGCCGTGTGGCCGACAGCGTTTACACGGGGGACAGATTGGATTGTGGATCGTCGTGACATGGATGAATTTATTGCATGATTTTTTAATACTTTTTGCTACCATTTGTATAGCTTTAGATACTATTTAAGAATTTATAATAGTTTTTGACTATAAAATATTACAAAGCATTTTACTACACTTTACTTCGTGGCGCCGCCGTGAAAAACAAATAATAAAATCTCTATGAACTATACATAATTGTTACAAAATAAAATTTAACCCAACCTTACCCACTCCTATTTATGTATTTTAAGCAATAATAATTTAAAATAAACTTTATAATAGATATTAATTGATTCGCTGAAACCATGAATAGTTTTGTAGTAGTTGGCGTTGATGTTATATTTCAAGTCAATTTAGCAAAAAAATATACGAGTGGCTGAAGAGCTCAAATTTTACTGCTGTTGTTGTTGTTTCTTATGCTAACTCCAACAACAACAACACTTTTTGCCGCTCTCGTCTGATTTTCGAGTTACAGCACCTTGAAATTCAAAGATTTACGAGCTTTATCTCCTAAACCATATGAGGTACCGACATGATATTCATGTCATCTGTAAGGTATTTCAATTGTCTTTCATTTATGTAAAACAATATTTTGTTGAAATTCGCTCAGGAGATTTAGCTCGTAAATCTTTAAACTTCAAGGCGCTATTACTCGGAAACCAGACGAGAGCGACAAAAGATGTTGCTGTTGTTGGAATTAGCATTAGAAACAACAACAACAACATAAAAAAAACTAAAATGTGAGTTTAGAGCAATTGCTATTCCTTCTTGCTAAATTTGTATGCATTTACGTTTAAATTTTATGACAATACATACCTGATTTCAGTCTTTAAATATTTTTTCACTAAAACGCAACTCTGTTTTCTGGTGTCCCCAGAAATTTCGAGCGACACCTAATTTCCCGGCATAACATATTCCAATTTGCAGCAATCAAAAAATTGCAATGTAACATGGCACTTGTTCGATCAAACAGTCACATTGTTTTTGTTTTCTGTATAAAGCTGTCAACTCTCAGTTCATCCGTGAGAGAATGAAAACGGATGAACTGTTGGCACAGCAAATACTCTGTTTGCGGGAGATGAGTGCAAACTACAAACAGAACAGAGTTGTTGTGTGGTGTAATAAAAAAGTAAGCATGTTTTGGAGTGAAAAAGCTGCACTTATATCGGAAAAAGGAGGATTGCGTAAAAATAATTGCACAAAGCAACTCCAACTATGTGTATATACTACGGAAAGAGTTTGACTGTTGTGTTTGCAATGTAACATAGCAGGCAAACAGATTTGACGGGAGAGTGAAATAGTTCATTTCTTTGGACTGTTTGATCGAACAACTGTTTGCAATGTAATATGGGCCTTTGTGGCATGATGGATGAACTATTTCGTGGAAAAAGATTCAGACAAACTTCTTTTTTCATGCGTAGTTCGTCATAAACTTGTTCATTATATAAAATAAACAGCCTTATCGCGTATTTTTAAACGCAAACGCAAACTCAAACGCAATGCGTTCCAAATGGTATGATCAAACTTTTTCGAGTAGACTGCGTTTCAGTTTTGAGGAGAAACACAAAGGTAAACAAACTTTACGTAGTCTTGCAGACTTCCCCTGCTTGCAGAGCACAAAGAGTTACCATGCATGAAGCATTTAGCATTTTTACAAGTATTTTCAGGAATCCCAATGAATTAGTGCTATAATTGATGTACGGCAACAATTTGTACAACAAAAGCAAATCTGATAAGCCGCACACAATGTTTACATATTGATATTGTGTTTATTATCGTGTGCTCTTTATGTGAGAGTGAATATAGCAGCAATATTCCTCGTGCGACTGCTAGAGCGCAGCGTCATAGCATGGAACAAAGTACGGGGATACTCAGAAGAGGGACAATTCGGATCTTTTATATATGCCGGAGCTTCAGTAACTCTAATATTATTTGTTACTTATGTATGCGCATTATTTTATTTTATATAGTGAACAGGTTTATGACGAACTACGCATGAAAAAAGAAGTTTTTCTGGACCTTTTGGAGAAGGTAGCGCCGGGCATAAAAAAAATTGTATGAGCCACTGTTCAGAATCACACCAAACGCGAGCATTTTGCGATCGTCTGGTTTGAGAGACTTTTTCCACGAAATAGCTCATCCATCATGCCACAAATACGAAGTGAAGTCTGCTAAGCATGTAAATTACCAACAACTCTGCGTTTGGTTCCGCGTTTCGATTGCGTTTGAGAGGTTTACAAATTTTTCTCTCTCAATTCTTCGAAAACTACGAAAAGCACAAAACAAAACGAAAAGCGAAATAAATGCAACGCGAAAAGATACACGATAATGCCTTGAACACATAGAAAATCGCACGACGAATATTTCGCTGCGAACTTTCAGAAATCTTCTGCCGCAGCGAAGTTTTGGCTTGTCAAAGTCAATGTAAACACACACAAATAAGAAGAACAAGAGCGACGACTGCGAAGAAATCGCAATCAAATCGATCGCAGCCTTTTATTCGCAGTCGCAAGCAGAGGCAGCGACGTAATTTTATTTTTTTCTTGTTTCCCATAAGAGGCCGTGTAATTTTGACAGTTCGCACCGAAATATTCGTAGTGCGATTTTCTATGTGTTCAAGGCATAAGGCTGTAAAGGTAAAAGAACAAGCTTTCCATTACTATAATTTGTTTTATACCTTAATGTGATACCAGATCGATCGCAGCTGCGATTTATACGCAAAAAAAAGAAAAAAAAATCTGAGCTTGGCAGCTATTCTGCATTTGTTCCCGTTTTTGTGGCAAATTAATTTTGCATGTTGGCTGGGAAACAATAAAAATTTTATCTCTTTAGGGACAACTGTCGCAAGTGTAAACTGCGCCAAAGTAGACGAACAAAAGAGAATGAAAACTGAGTAGGGCAACAAAAACCATTGTTTTCTTTTTTCTCCTCTCTACGACAAAATTGAACGTTCGTGCAACAGAGTTTCGATTGCTGTGGGGTTTACAATGCATTTTAAAAAAATATATAAAACTCATTAAAACCTGTGATGACTAGATGACTAGACCTTGACACCAGAAATAGTATTATTGTTCTTAGATATTTCAATTTAAATATATTAATTCATTTCTTTTTTGGGGAAAAGTTGTAGTAAATAATTTTTATAGTTCCTTAGAAGAGAATAGCTGCGTTCCTTTTTCCCTAATCTAATCCGGATTTAAAATGGAACGCCAAGGGAAGTCACATGCAGATGTGCCCACAAAATCACAAAAAAAAGGTTGTGTCATGAAATATCACATGTTTGACTATTAAGAATTAAATACAATTTTTGCGCGAGTAAATAAAATCTTTGAATTCAAAATGGTAACCACAGCGATGCAATCATGGTCTTCACAGGCTTGTCAGAATCTTCTTTATTAGTCAAATAAGATAAACTGGGTAACGCACACCATCAATTCAAAAGAAAAAATGTCATCAGCGCCATCCATAGTTCCATAGGGAAGTAAAGTTATGTTGATTGAATATTTTGAATTGTGAAATAAAATAAATTATCTGCTTGATTTTTAACTTTCCTGCATTCTTTAACATGTCGTTTAAATATTTTTTGTCCTTGATTCCAGTTGCACTATTCTAAAATAAGAATACATGTTTATATAAGATGTTTATTCGAAGACCGTCACCTATATGCCCTAGTTTATATATGTATTAATATCATTTTCTTCGTAAATGTACTTTATAAACAATGATTCTTACAAGATCTCTTTTCGGTAAATATTTACGCGTGATAAGTTTTGCGTGCGTCTTCTGCGTTAAAGACGATGAATGTTGACACAAATTGAAACTAATCTAATGAGTTCTTATTATATATTTTAGTAGTTTGTCTTGAACTCATCTCATTAACACGCGGTAGTTACGGGGTTTTCTAGTTTTTTAAAAATAAAAAATTGTATTTCCGAGTCCGAAGCACGGAGAAGAAAGGCTTCGTATTATTTTATAATTCCAGAAGAATACTAAATGTGCTTTAATCATTTATTGATGTTTAATGATCAAAAATAAATTCCTTTTAGAAATATTTTTTACAGCTTTCGTTAGATTAGCTACTTAATTTTTTCAAAGTTTACTATATTTTGAATATAGTTCAATAAAGTTGAAAATAAATGTTGAGAAATCAATGCGATTTGATCTGTTTAAATATTTGACCTATGTTAATCTTTGATCTGTGTTAATCTTGAAGCTTAAAGAATGTATTTAATGAGGTTAGTGTTCATAACCAGGTGAAGAAGGAGCAAAGGATCAATTGTTATTATTTATTATTCTATTATTTAAATTAATACTTAAAAACTTGCTCTCAAAATCTGTGAATCGAAATTTTACGACCGATTACATTGAAACTTCTTTAAATAAAACAAACTATAGAAACGATGCCATTAACTATTATAGACGATAAAGAAATTATAATGAGAAGCCATTGATTTTGGGAGTACATAAACTTTTTAAAATGAATTATGAAAGATTGATAAAAATCTAGAATTAGTACCAAAATCGAACAACTTTTTACAGTATACAGTATCCAGTACTCCTTATTTTGTACTGATATTTTTTATTTTCTGCTAAAATAATGTTTTGATTTTCCCCCTAAGATTACTTGTCTTCTGTGGTTTATTCTTCTTACTAACGATTTGTGCTGAAGACGTCGAATTAGTGAAAGATTCGTTCAGGTTTCAAGAATATGGCAATTTCTCCAATGATATCAAGAAACCTGACAAATCCGTCGAAGAAAAATTGGATGAAAACGATGACATCGATGACGATTACATCGATTATACCGATGAGACTGAGAACGGACGTCAGTCACGCCACAGAAACATCAACTTTGGACGTCGCGTTGGCATCTCTTACGCTTGGGGCAGGTGGGAGAAGTGGAGCAAGTGTAACGGGTCATGTGTGCAAAAAAGACGGCGTCCATGCATTGAGCAGTGAGTTATATTTGGATATATGGTATATATTTGAAAGCATTAAAGCTTTATTTAAAAATTTATTTAAATGTCTTAAAACCTTTCATTATGTTACATTGCATTTCATCATGTTACATTAATTACGAAAGTAGTATTTAGCAGCTAGGAATGGATATTTGAAGTTTTTTTTTCAAAACTATTAAAGCTCACTAAATTAAGAAGCTTTAATCACAAATTGTTTACATTAGTTTCACATTCTTTCACTATCACCTGCTCTCATCCTCCATCAGCATTCAAAACGACACCGAGAGCAGCTCTGCGCTGGAATCAGTTTTCTATCCGGACGTTTCGCAGGATCGCGTAGGCTGTAAGGGTACCACGAGAAAATTTCGCCTCTGCAAGGACGAGAAATGCAAGTCCAATAAATATCTACGTGACGAACAGTGCGAGACCTTCAATAAGATCCCGTACAAGGGGAAGTTCTACAATTGGCGAGGCTTCGAGAAGGAGCACAACGAGTGTGAACTCTTCTGCAAGCCCGCTGATTCAGACGTGTTTGTGAGCATGAACCAGTCGGTGACGGATGGAACCCCCTGCGAGAAGCCGGCTGTTTATTATACACACGCCTACCGTCGAAGGGCGGTCTGTGTGGAGGGCGTTTGTAGGGTAAGCATTGCCACACCTACTTTTAGACTAATGCACAAGTTATCTATTTTGAAGCTGTGCTTCAGCGAACGTTTTACGTCATAAGATCTTTGGTTTTAATTAAGACTGAGCCGTACTTCAATCTGTAGTCGATAAGAGATCAAATCTGTGATCCTCGCCAGGTGTTAACTCTACTCTATTCTTTGACAAGTTAAGAGGTTGTTTTAGCAGCTATACATATCTATGCACATATTAAAATTTATCATGAAAAATAATTTACAAAGTTTTAAAATCATTAGTAATTTTAGCAAGTTGAGCAACATGTTGGCGCGATCGGTCGCTACTAAAAAAGTCTTGAATTTTTTCACTTCTCAACCATTCACTTTTAGTCGACCAACCACAAAAATCAGATGTAATCGTTTTACAGACAATAATCGCACGTGACACAGACTCAGAATTCTTGTCGAGATTTGAAGTGATCCACGTTAAGCAATCGATGATCATGACGATCAACATCGAGCGGCTTTTGTGCGGTTGCAAAGTTATCACGATTAAATGTGATCACTTACCAACGTTTATCTCTAATTTGTTAAGATAAAAAGTGAGCATAAGACGAAAGCGATAAAAAGGATTAACTTGATCATGCCAGAGCTGATCATGCTTTTAGTTAGGACTTCATTTTCATTTAATATGCGATAAGCTGCTACACAATCCGCTCCGCTGAGCTTGTGAAGAAGGTGGCAAATGTGACGGTCAAAGCTGCAAATTATCATGCTTCATTAGCTTTGAACTCCACTGCTAGGGGCGTGTGCACTACGATTATGTCGTCAGTGTTGTTGCGGTTGTTGTTGTTCTTGTTGTTGTTTTACCCAAAGATTATTAATAAAGTGCTGAGTGCAGGAACGTGCTGCTTTTTAAACGATTTCTGTTCATCGATTCGTGAAGAAGTGAGCGAAAGAATTCTTTTAGATCCTTCAAAACGTTTGAAGCGATCGTGCGCCGCAACTTAATCGCTGTCTGTGGAAATTCGTGGCTGCATCTTTTGGGTGATGCTAGTCTTTTAATCCTCCTCAATTTGACAACTCAATGCCATAATTATGACAGCTGGGCGGCTATACTTCGAGACCACTTTGGCGCAAACGATCGCTCGCATCGATCGCGGCTCATTATGTACACATTAACACAAGAGGCGAAAAAGCAAATGAACCAAAAACTGCAGTAACTTTAAGTGCAGCTCAAAAGAAGAAACAGATTTCTTATAATGAAGGGAAGAGCGACTAAAGCCGAGGATCGTCTTGCTTGAGAGTGCCGACCGGCAGCGTGTGTGAAGGCGAGATCGCTTGGAATTTTATTGGCCTGCTTGGTTTTCGGTATTTGGGAAAATGGTTTTGGAAAATCATTTGAAATCTTAAGCTTCCATCAATCGAGAGGATTTTTATGAAATACAAAAATAAATCATATGCTATAATTTCGATTTCACTTGAAAAATTGTACTCTGCGATGTTGTGGCGGAAGCGATGTTGTTCGCGAGGGGCGTGAGATGCTGGGGCGGTGGGTAGAGTGGACCATCTGCTTGATACACTAAATTGATTTCGGTCGTTTCTTAGGTTTATAATAGTTTTTCGGTTGTGCTTTGAATGCTTCGCTGCGTCACAATTCTTTGGGTGTTTTTTGTGTGGCGCTTTCTTTTGTATCCATCGCGAACGCAGACGTCTAGCATCATCTTCGTCGGCGCGGTCGAGCTTCGGACCATTCATTCGCTTTCGATTTGTCAACGTTTAAACAACAACGCGACCGGAAACACGCCGCGTTGAGGACGCGCATCGACATTTCCAGGTATCGCTCGTGAGCTTTGAGTTGGCGCGCAAGCTCGATGGCCGATCCTTTGAACTGACAGTAATTCAAAGGAGTGCAATAGTTGTGCGTGTTTGTGAGTGTGTGTTAATAGTTACCATAATCTTTTGAGAGCTAAACAGATGTGGTGATTGGGTCTGACGCAAGTTTAACACGAATTTGACGCAAGTTGATCACAAAGTCGAAGTTTGACGTAGATTTCTAGTATGTAGGTTCTTGTAGTTCGATTGAATTAAAGTCGACATCAACTCGTTTTGATTCTTTAACATCGACCATGTTTCTATATATTATTCTGTCATTTCTTATATAAGAAAAACCTGCATAAATAATGGCTGCTGATATTCTATACTCAGCTTGTGATAATTATCAATATTTATTTTGTTCATTTTTAATTTTAATGGATTTCTGACTGATTTTAAGTTGATTGGGAAATCAGTTTATCTGAAGTAAATCGAGTGAGTAGATCTCGTTTCCTTTCATTGCTGCTCATGTCACACACGGACTGAAGTATGCATGAACAGTTGATTAATTGTGTGTGTTGACTCTGTACCACGTCGCATTCCTCAAGTGTCCCGGCTTCGTACCGCTTTCCGTAAACAAACTGTTTGTTGATTTTAGTTACTCGTGTGGTGTGTTGTGGCGTCTTGTGAGACGTCGTCCATTCGAAGTATGTTATTAAATGTGCTGCAATTTATTTAAAGTTACTTGTATTTTTCACAAGTAACGGTTGTTGCATCCGAACTACTAAATAACAGAACCACAAATAAAATTGTGGCCACGTTGTAGGAGTTAAGTGACCAACTTAGTCAATGTTCTAGTTTTCAGCAGGTTTTTAAGCTAACAAGAACACTAAGTATACGCTTAGGAATCACTGCAAAAGTCTTTAAATGTAATACACTTCATTTAGTTTATTTTAATTTAATTTAAAGATTAACTCGTAGTGAAAACAAAAAATAATACACACCTGAGAAATAATTTTTGAATGATTGCTTTAGTGATTTCCGCCGACAACGAAACAAATGAGTCTTCAAAAATTTCCAAAACAAATCACAAATCTTCCGAAATGCGCTGTTTTTTTGTTCTTTCAAAATTCTTTTCACGTTTTCCGATTAAAAGAAATGATCGTTGTTGAGGTTAAATTAATGTGGCTCATAAAACTATTAGCGAAATCTAAAAAAAACTTTCGTATAGAACATTTAAAAAAACAAAAAAATATGAAATGAAAAAAAGATTGCTCTTTTATCTCAACTTTTGACATCATTTTGCGGAAATATTTTTTCTTTTCTTTTTTTATTATAATTACTAAAGAGCTGTATGTATCTTGTCTATGTTTATGTGTGTGTGTTTTTTAATCTTGCTCTTCGGTTGTCCGTCCGTTCATCCGTTCGTCCATCCGTCCGTCAATCCATCCGTCCATCCGTCTGTTTGTCTATCTGAATGTTTTGACACAGCAGCCGAAAGAATCACTCTAAATATTTGCGTCTCTTTGTATAAATATTTGTGCAAAATTTTTTAGTAAGAAACCTCAAAAATTTGTAGCTTTTTTTTTAGATTTTCGTGGGTGGGTGCTTTTTTTCTTCTTTTGGCCAAACAAAGCTTTTTGAACGCCATTAAATTGGAATTCGAGGTTTTTTTTCTATGGATGAAAAATTTAAGTACAAAATTTTGCAGAAATGTCAAAATATAATCATCGAAAATTGCATTAGTTAGAAAATCTGTTTAATTATCATTGATAATTCTGATTTTTCTTCAAGTGTATGAATGAGCTTATGTTCTCAAACTCAATTATACAATATATAGTACATTTCTGAATTGGAGTACATTCCATACTCGTAAACACGGAAGCTTCTTTTAATGCTATGATAACAGATAACTGATGCTGGTGCTTTTGTCGAAAATGCTGCATCGGCGTTTTACATGTAAATCTACTGCGGATTAAATGTTAGTGTCGTTAACTTGTATAAACAAACGACTTTTGTTTTGGTCTGGAAAAATTAATGGTACAAAAAAAATCACCAGATCATCAAAATTTGCAGAACTCATAAGAAGCACAGAAAACATCTGTACATAGTATATGTACATAGCATACATTATAACAGTATAACATTATTACGAAAAATGCAATCTTTTCGATTGACTGTTATACGTTAACGCTTATCGCTGTCTCGTCAAACTTCTTTGCAAATATTATTCGTTTCTATACCCACTTCTTTCTTTCCCCCCACCCTTCCTACCCCATCTCCCAATCAAACAATACCGTTTTAAAATAGCTCATCAGCTTCCTTTGTGGTTTGTTTGTTATTCAGGGTGGTCGGATGAAAATTTCCCATTTTTGGAAGTTTATGAATGGCAACGATGATGGCGACGCCGCCGACTTCGACCATATTGAAAAATGAGCCATTCTGATGAACTGGTTATGCAGCAAATTGCTCAAAGCTCAGCATGGACGTAAACCATGAGCCATGGCACAGTCCGCTCCGGAGAAATGAATGGACCAGCAGCCGATAACTTAATTAAGTGGACGATGGTTGGATGTGAGTGCAAAAATAAACGAGCGCTGTTAGTTGCATAAACAGTGAGCCGAATTGTTGTCCAAACACCCGGACAACCGAAGAAGTTCGATTGTTTCTTTCGCATAAATATTTTGCTTTATTTTTTATTCACTGGAACGTCGAATCTTATCCACTCGTCATGCGATGAAATCCATTTGGCCGCGAGCCAAATTCACTTTTAATCAGCTGCGCGTGAGGCAGAAATGCGAGCGGAAGGAGTTTCGCTCCAACTAAAAACCACTTGATCCACATGAAGCGATCAGTCAAGCAGTCAGTCGGATCAATCAATCAATCAATCAATCAATTACAATCCAGTATAAGAAACAATTGCATAGTTTTGAATTATTATTCGGAATTCATAACGTATTGTAATAAATTACTTTGTTCTTATTATCAACTTCTTAAATGTTGTTGTTGTCGTTGTTTGAGATACCAACATTTAATAAAGAATGTGAAATCAAATGACAGCCAACAGGTGACAGTCACCAAGTGACATTCATCAGGTTACAGCTATCAGCTAACACTTAATTTATGATGGCAGCTAATTTCCGATGTTCTAATTATTATCTGCGACATAAAAAGCGCAAGTTTTTTCCCAAACATAAGATTGCTGTCTAATGTTTATATTATTGTTGTTGTTTTTGTGCTAAATAAATGGGTGCTGCTGTGAAATTCTTTTAAAGTGTCAAAAATTCAATTTTAATCTGTGTCAAATAATTTTTATTTATTTTGAATTTTATTGTTTTGTAATCTTTTTGGGGATTTTTGACAGATTTTGTTGGTTTATTCTCTTGGCCTTAAATAAGGAAAACATAAAGTAGTAAATGAAAAATTCAGTTAAAGTCGAAAATAAATAGCAGCCACGTCGACTATGTATCTGTAATTAAATGTTGTTAAGGCGCCTTTTGCCAAAGTTTGCCAGCAGATTCAAGTGGAAGTTCAGATAATTCCAACGCTAGTCTGTTGACGTTTCACTGGCTTCCACTTGAACTCATTGGCAAATTTAATAGTTGCCCCTCCTCCTCTCCACCCCTCCTTCCCCATCGCCTCCTTTTCCATCGCTTCTGCAAGAGAAAAGTGGAGGCACGAAGCACTTGATTTGTTTCTGCGTCAAAGGTTTCGACATACACTCTAAACTCCAACATTTTTCATCATCTTTTGAATTCTTTGAATTCTTATGATACAAGAAGAATCCACTTTCAATTCCAAAATATTGTGTAGTGTATACATATATATATCGTATATATGTACAATATGTTTGTAAATGTGTGTCGAGTTCAGGCAGATGACACATCAACTTGTGACCTACTTTGTTATCATATGACAATTATTTGGTTTAGATGAAAGTCGTTAATGGTTTGTTGGAATTTTTTTAAGAGTGAAGCTAATCTTAAGAGCGAACTCTTTCCTCTGGCAAGAGAGGAGGGGGGGGGGGGGGGGGGAATTAAAGGAATGATGAAGGGTAACATACAATGTGTAAAGTGTTTCAATATGGCGTCATTTTAACTGGCTTAAATATCACTTATTTGTAAATTTTATGAATTTTGTCAAGTTTTGTGGTTGTATGAAACTAAATGATTCAACTAAAATTGTTTCCTGATTTCGCCATTGATTTGGGTCTCTATGGGAACCTAAAAAAGGTCATCACGTAAAGGGCACTCAAATATGCGCACTCTCACTCTGGTTTTGTCTCTTTCTCGCTCTCTCTCTCATTATTTTCTTCACTCATTTAAACTAAAGAATAACAAAGAAAAAGAAAACATTAAAACGTTAAAAGTATAGAATTAAGTTCGATTTTTTATCTTGATGATTTCTAAACACAAAATGGACCTAAAAAAACTACTTTTTTGGAGACTTTTGATTTTAATATTATTGGTGAGTAGATACTATTTTTTATCATCACCTTAATGAAATCATTTATCATAAAACTTTTCATTGTTTATAATTTGTTATAATTTTTACCATTTAATTTTTGGGTTAACAAATAATTTGATGTGTTTTCCTACTGAAGGCTGTCCACAGCAGCGGCGCGATTCGACCTGCCACCACCAACGACAGTCGGCTGCGATGCGGGTCCGTTTTGTGTCGCGTGGTTTCCGAGCTCTTCAGCACACCGAAGCTCAGCTACGGCTACAATTACGTGGCAACCATAGCAGCGGGAGCCATGAATGTGTCCATCAAGCAGATGGCCAAAAGCGACAACCTATTAGGTAGGTTCTACTGCTCATCTGCTAGTAGTTCTTAGAGATTCTGAGGCTCTCGTTCTTTGGTATTTTAGCCCTGAAGTCCACTGACGATATTTTCATAATCAATGGCAACCATCGCGCCTCTGAGACGGGCATCTTCGAGTACAACGACGACGACTACGAGTACAACCGAGAGCAGGGCACAATTACGGCCAAAGGACCTCTGAACAAAGCCGTCGTATTGTTGGTAAGATGTTGGAATTTCACTCCCTTTAATAATCTAGCTAACTCTGCTTCTTCCCCTGTCTCTCAACCTCCTTCTTTATCCCTGTCTTTAATAGCTGTTTGTACGCGGCCTCAACAGCGGCATTAAATACGACTACACCATCCCGGTACCCTCGGCTCCCATCCCCGAGGACGACGGCACGCAGACGCAGTGGAACGAACTGGGCCAGCCGCTTGACGTCATCGACGACAACACCACCATTGAGGGCGTGGCCCCTCGTCCCAAGGAACGCAAGCGGCGCAAGTACTCCTGGAAGTTACTCGGTTTCGGGCAGTGCAGTCGCTCGTGCGGTCCCGGCGTGCAGCAGCCAATCTTTCGCTGCATCCGCGAATCGGTGACGCGCTACTATTCGCCGAAGCGTTGCGCCGACGTGGAGAAGCCCACCTTCAGCGAGGACATTTACCACTGCAACCGCGGCCTCTGCCCGGCCTATTGGCGTGCCGGCGACTACAGCAAGTGCCGATGCGACTCTGCTGACGCCGCGGCGACTGGAGTACGCACGCGGCTTCTGCAGTGCGTGCAGGAGCAAATCAGCGGCAGCGTGGAGGAGGTGGCAGAGGATCTGTGTGCCGAGGAAAAGCTGCCTGAGCTGACGGAGACCTGCAACTGCCCACGTCAGCTGCGTCGCAATATCTACGCCAACGGAGTCCAGGAGCCCGGCAACATGTACGCGCGTCTCGTGGGCTCTCCGTCGACGGTGCGCAACATCCACCTGAACAACTCGCTGCCACTGCGAAGTCAGTTCCGTAACGACCGCATCGACAAAGCGGGCGTCTGGCTGATGTCCGAATGGAACCAGGAATGTGCGGCAGCGGGATGTCGCAGGACTGGCTACGAGCATCGTTCGATCTACTGTGATCGAACGGCTCCATACACGGACGTCTGCGATCTCCGTTATACCCCTGAGCAGAAACGCCCCTGCAGCAGTCCTGCGGCTGATGGCGCTGAATGTCGCCGCGGTGTCTGGTTTGCCACCGAGTGGAGCAACTGCACCGGCGACTGCTTCCGCTTGCAGCGTACGCGTCTGGTGCTGTGTTTGTTGGAGGGCGTCGTCGTGAGCGAGGGCGAGTGCGAGGCGTGGCAGCGACCGGCAGCCATTCGCAACTGCACCCACGAGGAGGTGAACTACTGCGGCGCCAAGTGGCACTACTCTGAGTGGTCTGAGGTGAGGGGAGGGCTCGCTAGCCGAAAATTCTGATATGAATTATAAGTCATGAGTGAGAAGTAAAAAAGTACAATGAACTAAAGAGACTCTAAATGAGAACGGAAGAGCGTAGGAATGCTTGCGTTCATCTTTTGACGAAAATTCATGTTTTTTTACAAAAACTCAGTTATGAATTATAAGATTATGAGAAGTTTTGTTTAAAATGTTTAAAAATGAAGACGATTTCGGACGATTAATTATTTAAAGAGAGTGGGATTGATTGTCTTGTTTATAAAATGATTTTTTTACTTCCTTTTTTTGTTTAACTTTTTATCCAACTTCTTTCCTTTCTTCTCGCTCTACTCTTCAGTGTTCTCGCAGCTGCGGCGAGGGCATCCAGCGCCGCTACATCAAGTGTCTGGAGTACGACTGGATGCAGAATGCTTTGATCGAGTCCAACCGATGCAAGTATGTGGACCGCGAACCGGTTTATGGCGCATGTAACCAGCAGCGATGTGAAGGTATGTCGGTAATTACGTCATTACGACTTATTTGCATTGTGCTCTATTATTTGCATGTGACTGAATATGTACATTATTTGTACATCTCTCCCGCCCTCCACCGAGTCTTCTGTATCTTTCCTAATATCTCCTTCTTCTTTGCGAATAGAACTCGATGGCACCCGTGAGATGCGGCAGAACGATCTGGTCACTCCGGCCGCAGATTGCAGCGACGAGTTCGCCAACTGTAAACGCATCAACCGATCGCGTCTCTGCGGATTACAGTACTACAAAACTTACTGTTGCCTCACCTGCAGCGGTTTCAACTAGGATCCCATCAAAGTGGGTCACCAGAGACCAGAGAGGACTCCCCTCCTCCACGCTTTCTCTCTCTCTCTCTCTGTGTTTCTCTGCTCTGATTTTCTATATAATAATAATTCTAGTTGACGTCAGCGAAGTTGGTCGATTCGATTTTAAGACAGATAAAGAATAAAAACATTCATTGTTTTGCTACGTCTTCATTTTTAAAATAATGTTAAATAAAATTAAAAAACGTGTTCTTTAATTAGAACTCAATTTCGCTTTTAATAGACTTTAATATAGTAGATGATACTTAGCTTCTTATCGACAGAATATAATGAAATTCGGTATTAATTAATTGTTGAGTTAATACAGAGAAACTAAAATAAATGTATGAAAACTCCAAACGTTGTTTTTTATTAAACCTGGGTACAGAAATTAATTGATCGAGTCAAATTAATTGAACAGCAACAAAAATAGAAACGATCCACCAGAAATGATAATGAATCGAATACAGAATCGATAAATATTTGAAATACGAGAACATACTGATATAATTATAAACTTTGATAAATTTGAAACATTTCAATGCTTTTAAATATTTTGGAACACTCAAAAGAATTAAAATTTCAATATTTTATAGAAGAAAGTGTTTTGAAATTAACTGTGTGTGTTTTTTAAACATTTTTATTAACTTTGCATTTTTGTACCTAGCTGGAGCATTATTCGCGTATGAATTTATTATTGTTAAAAATATTTTTGTTTAATATTATTATTATTTGAAAACTCTTAATTATTCGGTTGGAGATTTTTGTACGAAGAAATTATTACCGCGTATTAAATTACTACTATTGAAATTAGAGAAAGCGAGAAGGAAACGGGTATTAAGAGTTTTTGTTGCCCTAGTTGTGTTGGCCGTGATTTAGAGGTGAAAGATCGGGCAACTAACGATCTCTAACCTCCCCCACTGTATTCTCAACACATCTCGTTCTGCTTAAAGCTATATTCTTCTCATTTTAGCTGAGCTAAACCTATTATGGCTGTCGCGTACGTTTTTTGGATTTGTCCCTAACTGTCCTAGGAAGAAACAAAATTATTGTCCAAAAAATCTATCCCTATCTCTTTGTTCTACAGTATTCCTACATGTCATTACAAAGAGCAAAAAACAAAACAAAAATGAAAATGAGAATGAAAATGAAAAACATTGGCACAAAAAACACAAAAACAAACAAAAACCGAAAAACAAACAAGAAATTGTTATAGAAGTGTCAATAAAAGACACTCTCATAACAATTATAAGTAGGCCTTTTTGCCTAAAAACTACTTTACAGGCACCGCCCAGAAACGTTTTTCGTCCCTGGCCTGAAAGGGACTCATCAGTGGGCTTATCATATATATAAGCGCTTACCCACATAACTAGTATGTGTGCAATCACCCATATATACACAGAAAAATTGGCCAAGAATGGCTCAAGAAGAACATTAATTATTTAAATTGCCTCATAGAGGCGATCCAAATTGATGAATAATATAATATATAACAATTAACTAGTAATTGTTAGATAATAAATATAATGTTATAATATGTAATATATAATCTAATATAAATGGAAAAAATCAAAAAACACTTACCATTCCTCAGGAAAACAGCGACCACCCGCGACGAGAGTTGAACACACACTAACTGATGTGTTCACCTCGATTGCCCACTCCATTTAACAAGAGTGATGCAATTTTAGTTTTAGGGATGGGTCGATGTCAACCACAGCAATGGCAAGTCTGTGGGAGGGTATGATCAATTAAGGAGGTAAAAGGAGGGTGGAAGATTGGAATTAAGGTGGAGAAGGGGGTTAGAAAAGTAAAAGAATACGCAAAAAAGTAAAAAGTAGGAAAGAAGTGGTGAAAATAAAACTGTAAATAGAAATGACATCCTGCCACTACTGACAGCCCTCATACGTGGCCTTTGTCGAGGTTAGCTATCTTGTCATATATAACTCTTAATGTAGTTGCTATAGTATAGGAAAGGTCGAGAAGGAGAAGATACCCTAATATTAAAAATTGTATTTTATTTAACTTAGCCCTTAATATACTCTACGATATTCCTGCCCGCGTGTGTTAGTAATTGGGGACACTCCAAATGGCCTACCGTGTTAACATGGGAGAAAACACAACACAGCCGAACCATAAACCGTCCTTGTTTAGCCTATTTGACGAAGGGTTGTCCGAACGACTTTGCATTTTTGTACCTAGCTGAAGCATTATTCGCGTATGAATTTATTATTGTTAAAAATATTTTTGTTTAATATTATTATTATTTGAAAAATCTTAATTATTCGGTTGGAGATTTTTGTACGAAGAAATTATTACCGCGTATTAAATTACTACTATTGAAATTAGAGAAAACGAGAAGGAAACGGGAATTAAGAGTTTTTATTGCCCTAGTTGTGTTGGCCGTGATTTAGATCTCTTTCTGCTTAAAGCTATATTCTCCTCTTTTAGTAGTGGCAGGATGTCATTTCTATTTACAGTTTTATTTTCACCACTTCTTTCCTACTTTTTACTTTTTTGCGTATTCTTTTACTTTTCTAACCCCCTTCTCCACCTTAATTCCAACCTTCCCCCCTCCTTTTACCTCCTTAATTGATCATACCCTCCCACAGACTTGCCATTGCTGTGGTTGACATCGACCCATCCCTAAAACTAAAATTGCATCACTCTTGTTAAATGGAGTGGGCAATCGAGGTGAACACATCAGTTAGTGTGTGTTCAACTCTCGTCGCGTGTGGTCGCTGTTTTCCTGAGGAATGGTAAGTGTTTTTTTGATTTTTTCCATTTATATTAGATTATATATTACATATTATAACATTATGTGCGTTAAGTTTTTTTGTAAAAATTTATGTAATAAAATAAAATGCTTATTATTGATTTTATTTCAGTCGAGGCGGAAAAACGAGGGATCCCTGAAGACATTCAGTTGGGAAAGGAAGAAATCCATTTTCGTAATGGATTTTATGGAAAATTAAAAAAAATACTTGATAGAATGACACCTCAATGTTTCATGGCATTCATGGTACAATGCAATACCTTATTGGAATCGTACGTTCGGCAGGCAAATGAAACGCCCAACGAGGGAACAGCATCGGCGGATGTTTCCCAGCGCTAATCTTGTACAATACGGGTTGTACGATACTGGCAAAGTACAAAGTTTTTCACCTATTTTTCTTTCATTTTATAATAATATAAATATATAAGAAGTATTTTATGAGACTAAACTATGGACTATTACAAGACTATGGACTATTATATTTCAATAAATAATTTTCTTTAATTTTTTAATAATATAAACATATATGTGAAGTATTGGGAAGCTGCGCCTCGAGGTTATTTATAATAAATTGGTGTTGGCACTTATTATTATATTTGAAATTGCAATATTGATTGGTTTGTTAGTCATAAAATTTTGGCGCTCGTAGCAGAGATATTCAATTAGGTTTATATTAGAGAGCTGCACAAGATGTCTTGAAACGCACATCAAGCCACAACAAAATTTCAAGCCTTGCACTGCTTGCTTATTTTGCTTTCGAATCAAGACATTGACTGCCGTAAGCGTGCTGATAGCAAAGCACAACAAGGCAATAGTATTCATTGCCATTCGTTGCTTTTTTGAACGAAAAGGCAATGCATAGCAATGCATGACAATTGCTATGACAACTGATGACGCATGGCAATGTAAAGCAACGAATGGTGCTAAACTCAAACGCAGGGTTCGGAAAGCACGCACCGCGAGCATCACACCCCGGCACATTCACATCGATTGTGTTCTCTCGCTTCACTTGCTCTGCTCTTACGACTGCGCTTCACTTCAATTTCACAACACAATCGACGTGCCAGAGCTAGCTACAGCAGCACAGCACCGTGTTTCGGAGACGAACGCTAGCACGAAACACACTTTCATTATACACCGAGCTCAGCACCTCTCATGTGTTTCACATTTGCTTCTCCGCACCGACAGCGAGAAAGCAGCGCGAAAATTAGCTCTAGCATCGTGCTAGCAAAAAGAGCCGAATTGTGCTACGAAAAGAGCCGGATTGTGCTAGCAAAAAGTGCCGAATTGTGCCAGCAAAAAGAGCCGGATTGTGCTTTCGAAAAGAGCAGAATCGTGCGTGCTAGATGTGCAGCTAGCCAACACATATAAGGCAAAGTATTGTACGCAGATAAAGGCATTGAATGAGTGTTTTTTGTGTTTTTAATGCAATATTGGTTCGAGCTAAGAATTTAGAAAAGTATTTTATACCCTTTCTTTATTTAATTTTTATAGTATGAGTATAGTATGAGTATATAAGTATATAAGGCTTCGGCAAATTGAATGAAATAACATTATTATGATGCGATAATTATTTCAAATAATTTTTGAAATAACCAATTAAAAATTTGATTTTAAATACATAATTCATATAAAATGAATTTAAATGTTTTCAGTGAAAACTTTTCACTAGCTGGGGAAGAACAATTGTTATCAAATCTCGAATTTTGTTTTTCATTAAATACACATGCTTTAATTAATGCCAATTAAATGATGAAAACGTGTGCCATAGATTGCCAGATGATTCTTGTACAAGTGAGTCGGTCTATGGTATAGTAAGGATATTTTGCATTTAAGCAAATTATGGCTGAGTATTATCAATGTATCTGCCGTACCCTTTGTCGGCGGTAGGTAGGTACATTGCAGTACAAAAACAACAACCGATTCTTTGGCATTTGTGTAAATACCTGTGTTGTTATTGTTGCGTTTGTACGTATTAAGGCATATAAAGGAATTAAAAAAAGGAAGAAACATGCAATCTATTAATGTACAAATGTATGAAGGAATTAAGAATCTAATTAGTCGCATGCCACTTTCGACATAGTTAACTCCTAAACGGCTGCACCGATTTCGATGCGGTTTTCGCCGTTGTGTTGAAAATTTCAATGCGGTGCTACATTAACATAAACATTAATCATAATTCATAATTTCCTTAAAATATAAAAAAGATTTATTTTAATAAATTGTAGATGTTGTGTAAATGAAATGTTACTTAACTGTAAATGTAAATAGAAAAACTCAACTTATATTTTTTATTAAAATATCTTCATTTCTGCATGCGATGAGATGAGATATAACCCTTTTTTACCTGTTGTAAGCACTGCAATAGATTTCTTGGAACATGTTTTCATTTGTTTCATGTTTTATGAGTAGGGTTCGAACCGCTTCACATATTCTTGGAAACCCAATCATTGGTTGTAATTACCAGTGCTTAACCCTTTAAGCATACGAAAGTAGAGAGAACATTTTATTGCAGGTCAATAAAAAAGAAAAGGAATATTACGGCGATCTCGGTAACGCATGTCAGATGTCAAGTTGTTTATTCTTGTAATGAAACGGTGATTTTTTTATGACATATGTACATATTTGAACAAAAAATCTGTGGACAAATTCAAAATAGGTAGAATAAAAATATGCAGGCCTTTGAGCCTTTAGCAACATGCACAAAGAAGTTACAAACGGAGCAGCATGTTATGGGAGATTTTTTCAGGGATTTACTCCAATGCGAATCCAAACTAAAAACGATTCCCAATCAGCTTGGCTAGACGCAGTATCATTTGATACGGTATCACTACTGGTATGATGATACCAGCGATGGCTAGACACTGTGGTATCACATTTAGTTTCAAAATCCATAAACATGTTATTTCAATGTATGTGTGAAATTTACTGAATATCAAAATGTTGTCCGTAGTTGCCATAATTATTATATTATGATTAATGCGTAAAGGAAAAATAGGATTTCTAAAAATCCCATGTTTAAATTTTAGTTCAATGGAAATTACCTGCTTCACTTTGGTTTTCTTGTTCAGTGGAAATCGTTGTGTTGTGAAATTTTTTTAAAATAGTTAATTTATTTAAAAATAATAATGGAGGAATCTCAAATGGCTTGTGTTGCGGCGATGGCAACAGCTGCTGCATGCTATGTTGTAGTCGATGAAGATTCGCAAAGGAGTCGATCGTGTTGGGTAAAGAAGTGGAGGAAGAATCGCAGTGTTCGTGGAAACACTCAAGAGTTTTTACCCTAGGGCACGGCACATACGATTATGTGCCTGCTATTTAAGGATGAACGAAATATGTTTACTTAAATTGTCTATTTTTTTACTTAAAACGTTTGCATTTTCGGCTTAAATCAGGCGCTTCTCGACCTAACCAATGTTGTTGTTGTTTCTGGCGCTGACCCTAACAACAATAATTTGTATTGCTCTCGTCTAGTTCCCGAATTATAGCCCTTTAATGTTTCTAAATTCCAGGCCTATATCTGTTAAACTTTAATGATATGAAAAATAAAATTTTAGATTTTTAGTACTTTTTTTCCATTAATTAATGTTTTTCTAATTGTAATGTACGCCAGAAACAACAACAACATTGGTTACTTCGAGAAGCGCTTAATCTTTTCCCCTTTTCTTTTTAATTGTTTTTGAACTTTTCGTGACTTGATATTAAAATAAGGCAAATGGGACAAATAAATGAAATTTCTCCGAAAAAGAGAATTTTTTCAACTTCATTTGCAACCGTTCGAATTTATTATGGCCGACTGTTTGGTTGCTGTTGACAACTGCTTACTTGTGTGCGTAAATGATACCGAGAGAAGCAGGGTAAATTTGGGTATCAAAAATTCTCTACACTTGATACTTGTGTGTAGAATTTTCCCTTTCTTCCCCGTCTCTCTCTCCAACGAACTGAGTGATACCGTATCAAATGATACTGCGTGTAGCCAAGCTGAATATGTATGCAGAAAATTTACTGAAAGCACTTCAACTACGAAAATCGGCGTTAATGGATAACTAGGCATTTTTAGCGGCCATTTGGATCCACGATTCAACTTTTATGGGTCAACAATTTTATCGTGCCATGAAAAAATAAGAGCATTGGTGAGTTTCTCAATAGTATTTCCTTCTTAGTATGAATATGTTTAAAAAATGTTTAGAACGTTTTGAAAATCTCTAATTTAAATTTTATTTCTTAGGCACATATTCAAAAGCTCGCAGTGGCTATACAGCGAATAAATCCTGCAGACACATGCGCGACAGTAGATCTAAACCAAACTACCCAAAATCCACAAAATGAAGACAACATTTACATGGAATTAGAGAGAGAGCTCTTTACGCCCACAACGCAAACTGAGCAGAACAGCGCAGATTTTAGAAGCAAAATATCAGCAGTATGCGAAATCAGACGTCAACCACTGAACGCAAACGTATTTAATTTCTGGGAAAATAATCTTACATTGCAATCAGACGTCAAATACGTTATAGAAGTATCTTGCTGTTCCAGCAACACAAGTGTCTGTGGAGCGCTCTTTTAGTGCGCTATCCACTATTTTGACTAAAAAT
Source organism: Myopa testacea (assembly GCA_949629155.1). Taxonomy (NCBI): domain Eukaryota; kingdom Metazoa; phylum Arthropoda; class Insecta; order Diptera; family Conopidae; genus Myopa; species Myopa testacea. The sequence goes on from OX451347.1 coordinate 11,028,491, forward strand.
AGGTATAATTTAAATGAGGAGAATTTACAAAATCTCCTACTTATTAAACTTAATAAAGAAATATTTAATAATGTGAAAATGGAAACATAAAATGTTGGTTTAACATTTCAACTTGTAATAGTATATCGGAGTAGATAATAAGAAATAAAATAATCGTTAATAAAACAATGAAAATCTAACATTTGTTATTACTTTTTTGGATATGCGCTATTTGGCGCATATTGACTCAGCTGTCAATATGTAAATATAAAAATATAAGTTGGGTTTTTCTGTTTACATTTACAGTTAAGTAACATTTCATTTACACAACATCTACAATTTATTAAAATAAATCTTTTTTATATTTTAAGGAAATTATGAATTATGATTAATGTTTATGTTAATGTAGCACCGCATTGAAATTTTCAACACAACGGCGAAAACCGCATCGAAATCGGCGCAGCCGTTTAGGAGTTAACTATGTCGAAAGTGGCATGCGACTAATTAGATTCTTAATTCCTTCATACATTTGTACATTAATAGATTGCATGTTTCTTCCTTTTTTTAATTCCTTTATATGCCTTAATACGTACAAACGCAACAATAACAACACAGGTATTTACACAAATGCCAAAGAATCGGTTGTTGTTTTTGTACTGCAATGTACCTACCTACCGCCGACAAAGGGTACGGCAGATACATTGATAATACTCAGCCATAATTTGCTTAAATGCAAAATATCCTTACTATACCATAGACCGACTCACTTGTACAAGAATCATCTGGCAATCTATGGCACACGTTTTCATCATTTAATTGGCATTAATTAAAGCATGTGTATTTAATGAAAAACAAAATTCGAGATTTGATAACAATCGTTCTTTCCCAGCTAGTGAAAAGTTTTCACTGAAAACATTTAAATTCATTTTATTTGAATTATGTATTTAAAATCAAATTTTTAATTGGTTATTTCAAAAATTATTTGAAATAATTATCGCATCATAATAATGTTATTTCATTCAATTTGCCGAAGCCTTGTATACTTATATACTCATACTATACTCATACTATAAAAATTAAATAAAGAAAGGGTATAAAATACTTTTCTAAATTCTTAGCTCGAACCAATATTGCATTAAAAACACAAAAAACTCTCATTCAATGCCTTTATCTGCGCACAATACTTTGCCTTATATGTGTTGGCTAGCTGCACATCTAGCACGCACGATTCTGCTCTTTTCGAAAGCACAATCCGGCTCTTTTTGCTGGCACAATTCGGCACTTTTTGCTAGCACAATCCGGCTCTTTTCGTAGCACAATTCGGCTCTTTTTGCTAGCACGATGCTAGAGCTAATTTTCGCGCTGCTTTCTCGCTGTCGGTGCGGAGAAGCAAATGTGAAACACATGAGAGGTGCTGAGCTCGGTGTATAATGAAAGTGTGTTTCGTGCTAGCGATCGTCTCCGAAACACGGAGCTGTGTCATGCAAAAGAATGAGATAGCTTCATATAACTGCGCATCGTTGCCGACATCATAGCAGTATTCCTATTTTCGATGTCTTGTTGCCTTCCTAAAGGCACTATTGCCTTTTCTTACAATTCAAGCCTTTCATTGCCTTCACAAAAAAGCAACGGAACACAATGTCTTGTGCGAAGCAGGTAGACGGCAAGGCAGTCACGGCTTGTTCGGGTAGTTGCTTTGAAGTGTTCGTGTCAAATCGTTCATTTGTGCACGACAGTGCACAGCAAGGCAATACTGTGGCATGGTGCCTTCTAGTGTTATAAATTCTTCACATATAAGTTAAGAACGAGTTATCTTAATGTTGTTTTAGGATCATTAAGATTGTCCCAGCATATTATTTTAGGAATATTTGTAACATTGTTATTGTAGGATTTTAAAGGAATATCTGTTTGTTATTGTAAGCGATAAGAAGAGATTCTTTCCCACGCAAGATTGAGTAAACTTCTTATCACACGTAGAAATAAGGTATAAATATCCCAAAAAAGGAAAATAAAGCGCAGTCTGTAAATACCCTCGAAACAAGTCGTTTCATTTTTTAGTGAAAAAAAGTTAACTGGCGCCCGAACAGGGACCACTAAGGTGTTAAATAAAATAGTGAAAGCTCCTAAAGTAGCAGCAAAACTATAAACACCAAAAGTGGCAAAAAGTGTACTTAAAGCAGCACCAACGTCCAGCTCCTAAAGAAGCAGCACCAACGTCCAGCTCTTCAAGTAGCACTACCTACATCCAGCTCCTCAAGAAGCAGCACCAACGTCCAGCTCCTCAAGAAGCAGCAACGACATAAATTTATTAGCTCCTCAAGAAGCAGCAACGACATAAATTTATTAGTACTGTAAGTTAAAAGAATAAGTTATTTATAAGCGAAACTAATAGAGTGAAAACTTTAAATTTAAATTTTAAATAGAGATTAAGAAAATTTCATTGTTAAATGAAATAAGTAATTAAAAAATATAAGAATTAAATAAAAACACAGATACTGCGAATCCGTAGCCCGTAAAGCCGGACCCTCCAGTATATAACGATCTAAAAATCATTAATAAATTAAAAACTAGGCATTGCGAATCCGTAGCCCTAAAAGCCGGACCCTCCAATGTTTTATAAAATCACAAACTAAACAAATAGAAAATATTAAACATTATACGAAATTTTTTAAAAGATACTAAGTACAGTAAAATTATTAAATACTAAACAAAACAAAATTTTTTAAAAATTAAATATTGATCGAGATGGCAAATCCAAATAATTTTATACGTCCACCAACCTTAAATGTTCCCAATCCTCCAACACTAAACACAAACACTAACACGACAAATACATCGACGAACGTTTCAGTTTATGAATTAGAACAAGTAATTTCTAGAGTAATTCATAGAATTCTCCTAAATCACAATCAATCTTTAGAAACAATTCCCAATTTAGAAAATAATTTAGACCAAACAATCCAACCAGAACATAGTTCCGAGTTATCCCAACTAGATAAGATTCCTGACATAGTTAGAAGCATACGTGAATTTTCAGGTAATCCAGCAGAATTTAGTTCTTGGAAGAAAAGTGTAGAGAGAGTACTCCAAATCTATGAATGCAAAATAGGAACTCCCTTATACTTTGGTATTCTAAATGTAATCCGTAATAAAATTATAGGAAATGCGGATGCAGCTCTCGAGTCTTATAACACACCCCTAAATTGGAAAGCAATTTGCAAATGCCTCACTCTCCATTATGCAGACAAAAGAGATGTCACTACTTTAGAATATCAACTAACATCCTTAATCCAAGGAAACAAAACCATTTCAGAATTCTATCAACTAGTTTACACCCATCTGTCCTTAATCTTAAATAAAATCTCATGTTTAGAAATAAGTCAAGAATCCCTTCAAATTTTAACGAAAACATATCGCGACAAGGCACTAGATACTTTTATTAGAGGCCTTAAAGGAGATTTACCAAGATTGTTGGCAATGAACGATCCTACCGACTTGCCTCAGGCTTTACATTTATGCCAAAAACTCGAGAACCAAGTATTTAGGACACAACACGCTAACGCAAACCACAATCCTACTAGAGTTTATAACCAGGCATTCTCTCAGCAACAATATCCATCTCCCAAACCGCCATTACCACCCAAAAGAGTAAACCCACAAATAAATCAAAGACAACAATTTTATCCTCAGCTAGCATACTTACCACGTTTTCATAACCAACACTTCGATATACAGTTTGAACAACCTTCACCAAATCAGAATTACCATTATAACGCTAGACATATTCCACAAGAAAGACCATTTGTACCTCCACCGAGACCACAACCTCTACCCGTACCAATGGACATTGACCAAACTATGAAGTCAAAAGTAGTCAATTATATGAATCGCCCAAATGAATATTTCCATTACACAGATAAACGAGGCTTACCGCAATCTGATCAAAACGTTCATCCAAATAAAATTCAAAGAAACTTTCATATAGACACGTATAACCAAAACCAATTTCATGAAGATACTGAGCAACCTTTAGCCGACTATTTAGACTTTCTAAACTTAAACGACGAAAAGACTACAGACGAAGATGACAAATTCTCTACTACAGCTCATGACAATGTCCCAGAGTATGCAGATATCAATTTTTTAGGCAGCTCTTCATTGCCATATTTTGAAACCAGGATGAAGAGCGGGAAAAATTTGAAAATCTTAATTGATACTGGATCAAATAGAAATTACATACAAGCCAATTTAGTTGAGAAACCTTTACAAAATGAGCAAACTTTCTTTGCGAACTCCATAGGTGGAAATATAAAAATTACCCACCACACAATAGCAAATCTCTTTAACATTAACGATTGCCAAATAAAATTTTTCATTCTACCAACATTCACATCTTTTGATGCCATTCTAGGCAATGACAGTTTAAAAGAACTAGAAGCAATAATTTATACTAAAGACAACTATATGACCATTAGAAACAAAGTTAAAGTAAAATTAAAACAAAAAATCGCTCAAGCTGTAAACTCAATAAATCTTGGAACGAAACATTTAACTCATGAACAGGAAAACAAATTAACAAACTTAATTAATAAACATAGAGAATTATTTGCAAATCCTAATCAAGAATTGACTTTCGCAACTACAGTAAAAGCAGAAATTTGCACTAATACAGACGAACCGATTTATTTTAAATACTATCCTTATCCAATATCCCTCAAGGTAGAAAACTCGACAGATAGAAACTTATCAACAGACCCAGAAAAATTTGAAAAAGCTAGACAAGATAATATTGAAAAACTTAAGGAAAAACAGTCAACAGATTTAAAACACACAAACAAGAAAAAGAAACCAATTAGAGAATATAAACCATGAGAAATTATATACGTCAAAGTAAATAAAAGATTAGGAATTAAAATTTCACCTCAGTTTAGGAAGGAAATTGTCAAAGAAAGTAAAACCACCACTGTCGTAACGACTACAGGGAAAATTGTTCACAAAAGTAACATTAAAAGCTAATTAAGAAAATTCTTATAGTACTTTTAACATCATAAACATAATAGAAAACATAAACGGAAAAACCCGAGACTTTCAGACATTCTAATCGACACTAAAATTTACGGACATTTCATGACGAAAAAATAAACCCATTTCCTAAATACAAGAACTCTGAATCCTTCAATATCCCTAACTCCATTAAATCTAATAAACAAAACCGCCACAAAAGATCAATTGCTATAATGACAAAATTATTAAAATAATTATTAAACTAACTAAACTCAAATACTAATAGAGTTATAAATAATAATAAATAAAGCAGTAAATGAAACCAGTATTTTAATTAAGGAAACTACAAGTGTAACTTATAAAATTATTATCAATAGGAAAAGAAAATATGTTAACAAAGTTAAATAATAATAATAATAAATAGGCTCTAAATGAAATCAGTATTTTAATTAATGAAATTACAAGTGTAACTTATAAAATTATTATCAGTGGGAAAACAAAAGATGTTAACAAAATTAAATATAGAAATACAATAAAGAAATTAAAGATTAGAAAAGAAAGATTAAAGAAAGAAATTAAATAAAGAAAAAAAAGAAATTCAGTAGACAGAAAATGTATTAAATATTAATTCATTAAGAATAAGTAATCGAAATGTACTAGTAATATTAAGTTATAGTATAGTAGTAGTACACTTAAAATTTTAAGATGAAGAATGAGGAACTCAACATGCGAATACAGGCAGCACATACCACGGATAGAAGAAATTCAATTTTACTCAACAATTTAAATAGATCGTTCAAAATAAACAACAAGCTTTTTAGTTAAATGGAACTTTAATCGATTACACCCAATAAGCAACTTTATAGAATCTTGGAAAATCCTTATGCAGAAATTACCTCATCACATGTTCAAGTGTTCAGACGTCCGAATAAAAGATGCGACAAAATCATTTATGGAGCATGGACACAAATATTGTTCACACCAAAAACTCAGCTAAACATTACATAACATTAAATCAGATGGAGACAACACAACAAAATTAATAAGATCTACAGAATCCACAGGTTACAGTACCAAACTTAAGAATTTACACCTTTTCTAAAACGATTGAGGACAATCGATTTTAGGAGGGAGGAGTTAAGAACGAGTTATCTTAATGTTGTTTTAGGATCATTAAGATTGTCCCAGCATATTATTTTAGGAATATTTGTAACATTGTTATTGTAGGATTTTAAAGGAATATCTGTTTGTTATTGTAAGCGATAAGAAGAGATTCTTTCCCACGCGAGATTGAGTAAACTTCTTATCACACGTAGAAATAAGGTATAAATATCCCAAAAAAGGAAAATAAAGCGCAGTCTGTAAATACCCTCGAAACAAGTCGTTTCATTTTTTAGTGAAAAAAAGTTAACTTATATGTTTATATTATTAAAAAATGAAAGAAAATTATTTATTGAAATATAATAGTCCATAGTCTAGTGTTATAAAATACTTCACATATACATATGTTTATATTATTAAAAGATGAAAGAAAATTATTTATTGAAATATAATAGTTCATAGTCTAGTGTTATAAAATACTTCACATATATGTTTATATTATTAAAAAATTAAAGAAAATTATTTATTGAAATATAATAGTCCATAGTCTTGTAATAGTCCATAGTCTTGTAATAGTCCATAGTTTAGTCTCATAAAATACTTCTTATATATTTATATTATTATAAAATGAAAGAAAAATAGGTGAAAAACTTTGTACTTTGCCAGTATCGTACAACCCGTATTGTACAAGATTAGCGCTGGGAAACATCCCCCGATGCTGTTCCCTCGTTGGGCGTTTCATTTGCCTGCCGAACGTACGATTCCAATAAGGTATTGCATTGTACCATGAATGCCATGAAACATTGAGGTGTCATTCTATCAAGTATTTTTTTTAATTTTCCATAAAATCCATTACGAAAATGGATTTCTTCCTTTCCCAACTGAATGTCTTCAGGGATCCCTCGTTTTTCCGCCTCGACTGAAATAAATTCAAAAATAAGCATTTTATTTTATTACATAAATTTTTACAAAAAAACTTACCGCACATTGCATTTATTAAATTTCTCGAGAACCGCCGCCCACTGTAATCATTGTAATAATACTGTGATTTGTTGTGACGGCGGCGGTCCCGCCCCCTGTTGGTGGAGCGGTTCCTAGAGGGGGAGCGCCCCCTGTAGCGGGAGTGGCCCCTTTCCAATCTCGAACGTTCTCTGTACCGCCCGCTTATATTAAAATATATGATTCCTGTAAAGATAAATATTTATTTAGTAAAAAATTAAGAAATGTAAACAAGGTATTAAAAGATGCTAAAACTTCAATTTTTTTGGAAAGTAATAGTTTTTCAATAACATATTACCTTACATAACTGAAAGATAATTTGAATTACTTTTCAAGTATGCCCGCAAAATGTTGGTATCTCTTATAGTTTCGGAGATATAGGTCCGAAATTTTCCAACTTTAAAGGACTATAACTCCGAAACCAGACGAGTGCGAGCGGAATGATGTTGTTGGACAAAACAACAGTAATAGGTAAAACAAAAATAAAATCGGAACTGCGCCAGCGTCCTCAACCTGCAATAAATACTTACAATAAGTACTTACTTTAAAGGAAAAGAACGCCGACGAAATGCAAATAAATTTTAAGATATTCAAGGAAACTAAATGCAACTTTGATGCAACTTTGACTTGAGATTGACAGCCTTATCTCGTATTTTTAAACGCAAACGCAAACTCAAACGCGACTCAAACGCAATGCGTTTCAAATGGTATGATCAAACTTTTGCGAGTAGACTGCGTTTCAGTTTTGAGGAGAAACACAAAGATAAACAAACTTTACGTAGTCTTGCAGACTTCCCCTGCTTGCAGAGCACAAAGAGTTACCATGCATGAAGCATTTTTAGCATTTTTACAAGTATTTTTTAGGAATCCCAATGAATTAGTGCTATCATTGATGTATGGCAACAATTTGTACAACAAAAGCAAATCTGATAATTCGCACACATGTTTACATATTGATATTGTGTTTATTATCGTGTGCTCTTTATGCGAGAGTGAATATAGCAGCAATATTCCTCGTGCGCTTACCAGAGCGCAGCGTCATAGCTTGGAATAAAATACGGGGATACTCAGAAGAGGGACAAATCGGATCTTTTACTTATGCCGGAGCTTCAGTAACTCTAATATTATTTGTTACTTATGTATGCGCATTATTTTATTTTATATAATGGACAGGTTTATGACGAACTACGCATGAAAAAAGAAGTATTTCTGAATCTTTTGGAGAAGGTAGCGCCGTGCATAAAAAAAATTGTATGAGCCTCTGTTCAGAATCACACCAAACGCGAGCATTTTGCGATCGTCTGGTTTGAGAGACTTTTTCCACGAAATAGCTCATCCATCATGCCACAAAAACGTAGTGAAGTCTGCAAAACATGTAAATTATCAACAAAGCTGCGTTTGGGTTTGGTTCCGCGTTTCGAGTGCGTTTGAGAGATTTACAAATTTTTCTCTCTTAATTCTTCGAAAAATACGAAAAGCACAAAACAAAACGCGAAATAAACGCAACGCGAAAAGATACACGATAAGGCTGTAATTTACAAGAACTGCATCCAATTGTGAAACTTGTTGAATGAGAAGAACGAACGAAAAACGAACGAAAAACGAACGATTTCAAGAACTGCTTCTAAAAAAGAACAAAAACCAGAAAGAGTGTTAACTTCGGCCTGGCCGGAGTTCATATACCCTACACACGTTTACTTGAAAATTAAGCCTGGCAATGGTGTAATTGTTTTCCTTTTCAATATATTATTCGTGATTCGTACAGAGAATATTCGTGCCAAATTTGATGAAAATATCTCTATTCGTTCTCCTGTAATCGAGTTTTATTTAATTAGTGGGCGGACCACGCCCATTTTTGGTAGTCTGTTTTGGTCAGAGACAGTTGACTTCTGGACAAAATTTCAACCGCAAATTTGTTCTACAAGCTAAGAAATTAAGCTATAAGCATGGATTAATTTATATTTGCTATAAAAAGTAGGCGTGGCAATGGTCCGATTTTTCCCATTTTCAATGCGAATGAGTTTCTGATGATAGACAACATTCGCGCCAAATATGATGAAAATATCTCTATTCGTTCTCTTGTAATCGAGTTTTATTTAATTAGTGGGCGGACCACGCCCATTTTTGGTGATCTGTTTTGGTCAGAGACAGTTGACTTCTGGACAAAATTTCAACCGCAAATTTGTTCTACAAGCTAAGAAATTAAGCTATAAGCAAGGATTAATTTATATTTGCTATAAAAAGTAGGCGTGGCAATGGTCCGATTTTTCCCATTTTCAATGCGAATGAGTTTCTGATGATAGACAACATTCGCGCCAAATATGATGAAAATATCTCTATTCGTTCTCTTGTAATCGAGTTTTATTTAATTAGTGGGCGGACCACGCCCATTTTTGGTGATCTGTTTTGGTCAGAGACAGTGCAGTTCTGGACAAAATTTCAACCCCAAAACGTCGTCGAGTGGGTGGCAGCGTCGTTGAAAAGCGGCCTGGTTGTGTATAAAAGACGATCACTATAGCAACAAACACGACAACAACAACAACAACTTTTCAATATTTAACTCCATCTGGTGGCGCTTCGAAGAAATAAACACAAACAATTGCACTTTCTTTACACTTAAATGCTCATTCAATTTTATTGTATTTTACTCAATAAACGCGAACGCAATCGCGATCGTTTCATTTTTCATCCTTTTTTTCGAGTTCGTTGTTTTTTGTGTCCGTTTTTTTTGGCTGAGAAACTTTCAATCCACTGAATTTTTTTAATTGCGCACGCGTGGCGGCTGTCTTCGCTCCGACAGACGGACAGAGCGGCAGGGATCACGTTGTTGTTCATTCGAGTTGTTCGCTAATATTTCTTGTTCATCAATTTATTCGTCCGTCTGTCTGTCAGTTAGGCTTTCTAACTGCAACTGTTCTCTGGTCTGTCTGTTTGCCTTTCTTCTTCCTTCATTGATTGTGATCGATTATTCATTGAATTATTGTTCCAATTATTGATGGCTAACCGAGATAATCGCTGCTGAACCGACTGACCTCTCGACTGGCTGACTTTTGACAACGATTTCTCCGAAGCGCTGTAAAATAATCATTTTACTTCATCAGCTTAAAAGTTTTTCTGCTTCAGTTTTAATTTAAGTTTGTGTGAAATTAAGATTTTGTGGTTGTTGGTGTAGAAGTATTTAACAAAAATATATAGCAACGCAGTATTTCGCAAGTTCCTGTCCCCGGCGCCCTAAAAAAATTGTCGAAAAAAAAATGACTGCCTACTTTTAGGGTAACACTTTTGTTCGTGCTACTCTGCTAACTTAACGCATTCTGTTCGATGTTCGAACACAACTTCAACACAACAGAGTTTGAGTTCAACGGAAATAACAGAAAATAAACACAGAACATTAAAAAAATAGTTTCAAAGTGAAATTACTATAAAATCTCTCTGTAAATTTCAATAAATAATTAAAATTTTTACCACTTTTGGTATTTTTCAAAGTCAATGCTTATAATTTGTTTTTATGATTTGCAGTTCTGCTAAATAAAAGTGTCACTTTAACAGTGTCACTTTAACAGTGTCACTTTAACAGTACCAATTTAACAGTAGCTCAAGTTACCAGCACAGCACAAAACAAAAGTGGGTGGCTTTTTTCAACCTCCAAAGCAATTCCATCAGTTTTTCCACACGATGGGCAACGCAGCTGCAGTTGACCAGATTACTCAGAATTGCAGAGACTCCGCTTCTCACGTAGAAAAAAACAACACATTCACGCGCCTTTCAGAACCATTGCGCCGCTTTAAAGTAACGCTTTTTACCGTTGCACCGCAACACTTAAGAATTTTCGTTTTCGATTTCATTGTTTGCGGTTCCTCGCCTGCGCAGCGACGACGCATTCCGAACGCAAAGAAATCGATTCTGCAATCGAGTGTGAAGCATCAAAAAGCGGCCGACCGATCACCGATCGCCTCGAATTCGTCCGTCCATCAAACAGCGCTTGTACACTATCTACAGTTACTATAACAGCGTTTTAACAGCGCGTTTGTTGTGGTTCTGCGTGTTCTTCTTCTCCGGTGAGCCGCGGTGGGGTGCGAGAGCCGAGCGTGACGTGCTTCATCTGAATTTAGATACTTCAGCTTCAGCTTTGGTGTTGTTTGCTTTTTCGTGCGCGTCGATGCCTGTTGTTGTTGTTGCTGTGGCGGCTGCGGCTGCTTGTTCGCTTCCCGAAACGCTTCGCTTTTCCCGCAGCGCACTTTCAGTTTTGATTTGCGTACGACGCGGTTAAGACGAGCTTTTTTCTTCCGGCTCCTGCTCGAGTAAAACGGACACAACGCGAAGCACGCGTGCGCACGCGATCGTAGAAAACTGAGAAAAACTGACTTCCTTAAACGGAGTTTCGAGTCGATTCCATTTGATTAAATTTCTTTGTTTGTTTATTATTTTTTGGGTTTGTGGAAAGAAAAAATAAGTTCCATGTTTTCTCTGATATGCGTTTAGAAAAGTGTCAAAAATTCCCCGAGTGATTCTAGGATAATAAATAATATATACTAAATGATTTAAGAGAGAAAAATAACAAAATTCATATATAAAACATGCAAAATAAAGTTTTATAATAAATAATAAAATGAATTCAAAGAAATGTGTTTTTATGCTTCAACTCGATAAACAATTTACGCCATTTAATTGAAATTAAATAAGAAACGAAGAATATTAGAATAAGTTATACAAAGAAATAATTTAGCAAAATTATTTAAGGTAAATTTATAAAAAGTATCTTATTTCCTGAATGAATTTGATTATCTTTAAATTTAACGATTTAATTATTAAATGCTTTTTATTTTATCGCTTTATTTAAATTTTAACATCTTAAATTCTCTTTTTGCCTTAAAATTAATTTTTAGAATCATTCTAACAGTTTAGATAGTTTGATATCCAGTTTGATATCCTTTTTATTTGAAACTTCTGAGGATTTTTAATAAATTTAAAATTTTCATTGTTTTCATTTTTTCTATCATTTAACTTGTTGTATAAAATTCAGTCAATTCAATTATTAACTAAAAACTATTGATTTGAAAATATAAGTATTTACAATTTCATTTGCTTTGTTTATTTTGTTCTTTTTTTAACCTTTGATATTCCGTTAAAATTATGAGAAGAAAAAAAACAGAGCCTTTAATTAAAACGTCCAAAAAAGTGTCAGTTTTTGTGTGATTTTGACGTCGCTTCTTTTGTTGTGCTTCTTCATAATTATTCGATCAAATAAACTCGCGATTCAAATTTTAAGTTTCTTGTCACTTAAACGAACAAACTTTGTGTTGTTGTTTGTTTTTTTCGGTTCGCATCGAAAGTTGCGAGGAGTTCGAAAAATCAACAAATTCTGCGTGTTTCAATTTAAATATTTAGCTTTAGTTTCGAAATGAAAGCGAACGGCAAACATGAATGAATTAATTAAAACTCAAGAAAAAACAAACAAAAAAAAAATAAAAAAAAGGCCGAATTTGACACGAAAGCCACTCAAAATAAACTCAATTAATTAGTTGTTATTTAAAGAAATAATAAAAAACACAAGAACCAGAGTGTCGTCCTTTTTTTACACTAAACTGTTAGAAGGATCAAACGTCATGCCAAACATGAACCTCGTTCTTTGGCAGCGCTCAAAAAATGCGTCGTTTTATAGGGTGGGCCATCGGCTGGTTTCTTTTGTAGAAGTTACTTGTTGCCTCTTTCCATCTGCAATCTCTGTACAATTATGTTGCTCGTTGACTCAATCTTTTATAAATGTGGAAGATTTGACAGGAATATTTCAATTTCCACTATAAAATTATAAACATTGAGCTTCTTAATCGTTTACGCATTAACCATTACTTTAGAAAGTGTTAAAGCACTTTTAAACACTACAACAACAACACAAGTAGTAAAATCTAACATCTTCCATTGTCTTTCTTTTGCTTTTTTACACTATTAATTGGTTTTTGTAACATTCACCATTTAACACCATTAAAAACTCATTTTTCATAGCAACAAAAGCTGTGTAAATGAATGAGTGAGTGAATGAATGATTAATGAATAAAATATGATTTGGCAAAGAAAAGGTAACTTCTTTCAGTGAGGCTCTGGTGACACCTGTTGATAGCCCCGCCCCCATAAAAGCAACAAAAGTATTTCAAGAAAGCAGCACAGAAAAATAGATTAAAAAGTAGGCTTCACTTTCGTATTTTTGTGTTGGTTTTTGTTTTTTTGCTTTTGGGTTTTTTTAAATGAATGAACACTAAAAATACGATCGTTTCACTTAATAAATGTATTGTTTCACTTTACAAAATATTTCGCCATTCTTTCGAAAAGTCTGTGAAAATTCATAATTTATGGTTTTCAATTTCAATGGTGAAATCCATTAATATATAAATTTTTAATTTTTTTCTGGATGGAATTTTTTGTAGTTTCTGTAATCTTCTTATAAGCTTTTCTATTTGCTCAAAATGTGTGAAAAGCGTTTTAATTCATAACAATTGAGTGATGCGATTAAGTTTTTCTCATTGAAGCTGAAAAAATTCCCCAAATGTAATAATCGAAGCATTAAAATAAGTGAAAAAACACTATTTTGATTTATCGATTTGCGAAGTTGATTTTTTATTGTATTAAAAAGAAGTGTGAACATAAAATGCACAACATAATTTTTAATTATTAATGATTAAATTGAGTAAAGAGACCATTTCACCAGAAAATCAGGAAAGCAGACAACAACGAGTATGCTTAAAAATAGTCGAGTTTTGCTTCTCACGCCCCTCTTTGAGCGTGATGACGCAGCCATAAGAATTGCTTTTCTTTTTGTTGTTGTTTGGCTCCATATTAATTTTTGTTGAAGGAGTCTCTTAACGTTTTTTTTTAATATTTTATGTCTATTGTTCAATTTCATCCCCCACTTTCAATTGTGTTGAAGGAGTACAAAAACAACACAGCACAAGTGACAGAAGAGCACGTGTTTTGCATTCTGTGTTGTTGTTGCATAAACAAAATTATCCCATGGCCACATTTGTTCATACATACATACGCAAATACTCACGATCGTTCGAAATCGTCTTCGTGCATCATCTCTCGTCGTTTGTTATTGAGGAAAATGCGACGCTACTGCAATGCTGCGCAGTCGTTACGCAGTCGGCAGAACTTGCAACTCGTTGTTTCCATTGTGTACTTAATTTTGCCATTTTTCTCGATTACAACATTTTTAATTTGAATTTCTTGTTACCATTGTAAAAGAGGTTACGCAATGTTTAATTAACGATAACGTATTTCAATAGATAAATTGCGTTGTTGTCTAAAAATTCATTGAGATAAGCAAAAATATACTACTTCTTATGCTACTATTTTAAGATATGAATTTGTTCACTACTAACGGAATGCTAGAGTCATGTTGTTGATTGTTTAGCTTGAAATCGAATGAAGATTGTTTTTCAAAAAAGTGTGAAAAATTTTTATTAAACTTATTTTAAGAAGAGCAAAAATCATTCTCAAAAACTTATCGTAGTCAAGGAATAAAACTGAAATGACATCAGATTTTCATTTAAATAAGAGTGAAATGAAACAAAAAAGAAATCATTAAAAATATGTAATATATGTATATTAAATTAAATAATACACTTTATTTTTAAATGAATGACGATTTCTTGTGCATAAAAACCCCAAAAAAACAGAAAAAGTAAACATTTCGTAGACAAGCGTTCGGGGTACCGCTTTTGTTGTGCGTTATGATTTTTAGACATTTCATGCTTATTATTATCTGAACCGAAGAGAAATAAATTCAGTGTTCAATTTCAGTTTTTGGAACTAACAAATAATAATAAAACATTCGCTCAAATGTGATTTTTAACAATCACAGTCGATGGCGAGACTTTATTACCGTAGTCGATAAAAAGGGCGACCATTTCAGTGTTTAAATGAATGAACGCAATAATTTTGGTAACCGGACACCTTCCGAAACTCATGAACGAGTTCTTTTTTTATATCGTACTTCATTGAACATTTCTTGCATTAATTAAGCGTCGTGTGTCGCGTGTGGTCGAAGTTATCGTAGTTTATTCACTCATTTTGTCAAAATTAATGAAAGAATTCCATCAGAGAATGAAAACGAAAATGTTCAAAATACAGCTGATGATAGGAAGAGAAAAAGTATCGAAAAAAGAAGCACGAAAAATTATACAAAATATAAACGAGTTTGTTTAGCTTAATTTTATGTGGTTTGGTTTTGTAGTGATTTAAAATCGAGTTAAAACAGCTTTTAAACTAAGCCACCCATGATAATTGTCACTTTAGTGGGGTATCATTTTAAATACCAATTTAAACTCTCGTGAAAACGAAGTGAGCACCACGGAAAGAGTTCCTGTGAGTTAGTTCACAAGAATCACCGACCAATCGAATAATCCAAGTAGTTGAAGACTTCGAAATACTCGTTCTCTACTCATTGTCCATGTCTTGAATTTGGTCAGAAGCCTTCAGATGACGACATTCTAGACGGCATTCACACACGCTATCGTTCGTTGCCGATCCTCGTGTTGATCGTGCTCACTTTGAATTTAATTTCAGTTCAAAGTCTCAACAGCGACATCTGTTTTCAATTCTGTGTTGTAGTGTAGATGCACAAGTATAAACACGGAAGCAAGTGCAAATAATTCATGGAATATTCGCCGAAATCGACAAAGACGGTGCTGAAAGTGCGTTGATCTCAACCCTTTTTAAAAATGGGGATGGTTGACAAGAGAATCGATCAATTTTAGATAACAAACTAAACATTCAACCAACTCAGTTGTATCGAACTCAGAATGGGTTCAATGAAACGGTACGCAATCAGCGCGATCAGCACGATTGATGGTCATTTTATTGAGCATAATAAACTAAGCGTGTGAATGCCCAAGTTTCACACTGTTGTCATCAAACGCCAAAATTAATTCGGGGAGCAAAACCGTGGACTCTTTTGTCGTCGATCGTTTTTAATTTTGATTTCGAGTAAAATTTTAAGTAAATGTTTTTTGTTTGTTGTTAGAGACCCGCTCACAATTTGCATGCTGTATACACACATGACGCAATATTTGGTGGAATTTCTGGACTCGTATCCTCTGCTGGAACAACTGAGCGATCGTGCGACAGCGGCTCATTCTGTGTCAGTTGCGATGCGATCAGCTGAACAACATACAACGCAACACAAACACAAAACGCAGACACAAGAGAATTAAATCAAAATTAGTGTAATAAATCTTATCGCTGGCGGAAATTGGTTGTTCGGCAAAACTGTGTCAGCGATCAGGGAATGGGGAAAATTCGGTGTTTAGAAACAAAGCGAACTGATCGCGCGTGACAGAACCGCGTAATTCGCAAGAGTCGCGGCATGACATGATGACTAGATGACTTCAGGGATGGGCTTTGGCTGTGAACGTGCGGAATTCGGCCGAGTGTCGTCGTCGTCTGGAACCCAGGCGGAGGAGGTTACGTTGGATGTTGACCTTCGTGGTGAGGTGATTAATCACCAGCGCAAGAAGAATGTCTGAACTAGAAGAAAACGAATGGAAACAAAAGAAGTAACGAACTCATGATGGATGTTGCGTAGACTTCAGTCTTCAGTTCAAAGATCATATCGTATCTTTGGGTTGAAAATACAAGATTCCATTTAATAGAACCATCAGTTTTCTCCCAAGTTGTATATTTTCATTGTAATACTAGTATTTAATATTTTTAAGAAAAGCCCTATCAAAGGCGGAAGTATAAACAGATGTAAGTGGAGATCATGGTAGAGATGACCCGGTAGGATGATATGCTAGATCTGAGTCCAATATAGTTAAATCTGGAGGAACGATCTGTGTTGTGAATAATAAATCTGAATATTGAGTGTATTTATCTGAATAAATGATCCCGGTTTTTGGTTATTAGCGGTGGATAAATATTTGATCCGGTTTTTGGTTTAGGAATTGTCAAAAATATTACGATACTGGAAACACTCTTGGCTTCAAGATTGCATCCTTGTTTTATAGTTCAAGCATGAAATTCAAATCATTTATTGTATATCAACTCATATGAGTGACGAATTCTCCTGGTCTGGATACCTGACAGCAAGTATTTCTATTGAGGATCGAGCAATAGTAACATTAAGGGTCTGATAACACCTTTAATAACCGCCAAGATGAATGTCACTACCCATTCATGTTTCTACAACTTAGATTAAATTAGAAATCCCGGATTACCCGGATTAAATCTTTATTGATATGAATCGATCTTTCAAACGTTCGGGCTACCAATGAAAAAAAGCATGAAATTCTGATACCAGTTTATTTCACTTCCATCTCATTTCTATGCATACTTTTCAATACTGATCAATGATCATTGAACTTGAGGGCCGAATCTGGTTTGGATCCAATGGAACTCCGAAATGTCAAAAGTGCATCACAATAAAAGTAACTAAAAGGGAAACAAAACCATAAACGATCGAAGTGCTTTTTTATTTCGGCTTCTTTTTTTATTGCTGACAACTTTAAGTAGATCGAGTTTTGTTTGACAAACTGACTCGTGGAAGAACCGGAAAATGAAATGCATGCCGCAGGGAGATCCAAGTGAAAGTGAGAGGCAGAGAGAGCAAGAGAGTGGGTGATAGAATGAGAGGGAGTGAGAGAGAGAAAAGTGGATGGGGTACTGCTTTGAAATGCGGCTGTCAAGTGGCTTCATGTCAGTGAAGATGAACTTTTGACAGATGCTGCAACTGAATAAAGATGTTTTAATTTTTATTGAATTCTGAGTTGATTGCTTTGCTTGCTACTCTTTCTGTGTGAGGATGGAGATTTCATGAGGTCCGATCAGACATCACATGTGAAGGAAGGCAAGAATAGGAAAAAAGAATAAATAAAAACATCCGAGGAAGGAGACGAAGTGAACTCATGAAGTTCTGAAATCATCTGGAAAATTAGTTTCTCTCTTTATAGCTTAAATCTGTAAAAAGTGAATATTTTGATTAGCTTGTAAAACGGAGTTGAGATGATGTATTCCAACAAATGGATAATCTTTAACATGACAGTTCAGCAGGTTGGAAAACTTTTCATGATATTCCGTATTCTAAGATCGTGTGGATGTTAAATGATTTGTTATGTTTAGAGGGAAACCATAACGGAAACTCTGATGAAATGTGTCCATCCTCGGACTAAAGATGCCACAAGGTTACCCTATATCCTCGGACGAGTATCCTGCAAATGGGACGTATAAGACCCATAGATCGGAAAGGGGGCGATAAGGCCTCGCTCTCCAACCAAGAGAATGTTTTTATTCATCCTTGATCGCATGATTTGAAATTCGTGTCTCTCTGTCTTCCTCTTCTCCACTAATGTCATTTCCATTCCACTCTCAAAACAAGTTACTCTTACTTCAACAACCTTAGAGTTCATAAGTTTTTGTGCCACTTTTGCCCTGTTCTTATCTCTTTTCCATACCATACCCCTTCACACGAATTTATCAGTACATCAATCAATCAATCAATCAATCAATTTATCAATCAAAACTTGACGCATTTGTAACAGAAAAAATTACATCATAACTTTACTTTATAACAGATACTCACAGTTACTCAAATACACACCTGATTAAACTCAGAGTAATTTTCTATGGTCGATGATGAATGCGATCTCCTCAAGCTGACTGCCAGACTGTCCCGATTTTCCTCTGATTCGCCCCCACATGGTCTCAACTGTTTTTTGAACTGATTACACTTGCAACATTATAATTCAGCAGGTTTTCATTGTTAAAAGTAGCTTGATCGATATCGATTAAACATCCCGTTCAATTCATTTAGCGATCGTCTTTTGTGTGGTTTTCTTTGTTGCTGGTGTTGCTGTTGTTTCTGAGGCAAATCCGTTGACAAGCGGCATGAGTATGATTTTCTTGTTGTTGGTGTTGTCTACGAAAATGGGAAATATTTATCCCTCATTTCGGTGTTTATTGATGTAGATAATTTTTTTCTGTCTTCTGTTTCTTATTTTAATAAATTTGCAGTGTCACGTTACATGTTGTGCTTGTTACATGTTGCTAAATCGTGTGCTGTGGTTACCGACCTCAGACATGAATCACAGCGGATATTTTGTCTTCAAAATTATGACGATTAACTTGAGAGTTATATTAAATTGGCTTTCGATTAATGTAATAAGAAATCTAACTTTTAAAGCTTTTCCTTGTTAAGCTAGACCTATTTTAATCAACCGATTAAACATATTTCGAATTTATTCATTTAATAAGTTTTAAATAAATTTTCAAACACTGAACTTTTTTACATACATATGTACATATTCAAACATTTGTAATTAATAAAAGTTATAAAAAGTAAATAAAATTTAGTCACCGAAATTTGTTCATAAAGCTTGTTTATATTATATTTTTAAAATATGTCGATGAATTTTCTGTTCAAATACATATTGTCAATATTTCATTCACAAAATTGCACTCTTTTCTATCTTTACAGATCTGTTGTAATCTTGAAATTAAATCCTGTTCCATTATTACACAAATTTTGAGTTGATAGCATTTGATTTTAGGATCTGGACTCAAGCAAAATGCGGTTGTTAAGCAAAAGAGACATCATCGATCGAGTGCAGGTTCTGAGGTAAGTTTCATAAAGTTAGTTCAAGAGATAGTAGGATAAAAATAACTATTACCATTTGCGATCTCTTGCGAATGTAACTGAATAAACTATACTAAGAATAATCCGAAGCTTGGCCGAAATCACATCATCCTGGACCTGGGTTGATCTCTAGAGGAAAGAAGTCTTGTTGACCTCAAGATATCATTTCCTGGAGATGATAGATGATATTAAGAGACGTAGGGAGTATTATTTTTCTTTTTCGAATTAAATTTGATACCTCTGCTGCATTTATTACATTTTTCCAATATTCGATTTTAAATACTTGATATTATTTCAGATCTAAAGGGCACCCTTTTGAGAAGGCTTTGACAGCACAAAAGACTTGTTTATTTTTCTTTCAAGTATTTAATATTTTTAATCCATTGAATTCATTCTTTTTTGATATCTTTAAATCCATTAATAACTTCAGTGGTTTCTTTTTTCTTTTTATTTTTTTATATTTTTACTTTCATTGAGCTTTTGCGATTCGGTGTTTATTTTCTTTTGTTTCTATTTTATTATAAATACGTATTTAAATTTTTATATCTGTGCATTTTGATTCTATTTCGAAATCGTCGACTCGAGATCTTCTTTGAGACTTGTTCAAAAGCTGTCGGTCGGTATCTTTGATATTTCGATCTTATTAACAATTGACACAGTGACACAATGTTGCCTACTGTTTATTGTATTTATAAGTATTTACACTGGATAAAGCTGACCCATTTTTCTATCCATTCGTGATTTTATGGGTGGTTTTTTTCGAGCAAACGCACGATTTGAAAAAAAAGGAGCTGAGCTGAATGAATGAATAGTTTGACTTGAAGTAGAAGGCGACAGAGTAAAGAAGAAAAAGAAAAAAGAAGGGGCGAATGGTTCTTATCAAGATATCAGATCTCAGGCGCAGAGATGATGAGGAGCCGGAGAAAAAACATCCGCCTCAACTGGGTCACGAAGCAACCATCTACGATTTTACAGAACGTAAAATGTTTAAAGAACTCGTTGATGGAAAAAAGTTGCTATCGGAAACGAATTCATTTGTGTGTATTTATTGATTTTCGGTTACTATGCTGAATTTTGAAAAATCGAAACGGAGTGTAGAGTGCAGCTGTGAAGATAAATTAATTAACTTTCATTAAACGTAGTTGCAGTTTCGAAAGATTGTTAGAAGTAACAAATAAGTATAAAAACTCTCTGAATTACTTCTACAAATATCCTAACCACCTAGGATCTGAACTTAAATTTGGACAGAAAACTTGTTGAGTGAGCCACTTGTTGGTTTACGAAAGTCTGTCTTTTCTTCCCTCGCACTCCTCTTCCAAGCAGCAGCAGTCTGTTTCGAGAGCTTAAAATTAAGACATTTTAAATAAAACATGGTTTCTTATGAAATTTTAAGGCTAGATTAACTGCTTCTGCTGCTGACTTCAAGTGTCGCTGAAACGATTTCATCTCAGCAATTAGCCTAGTTTTTGCTGCATTCAAAAGGAAACTCCGTTAATTTTATTTCTCGCATTTCAAAGTTAAGCTACGATATTTTTTGTATCTGCTTCTAATGCGGTGAAGAATTAAAGACAACCGAGAGCAAGAGATAAACAGAGAGAGAGAGAGAGGGAGTGAGAGAGGGAGGGAGAGAGAGGAAGTAACATGAGGATTAATCATCGATTTGTAGAAAACGATTGTTTCTTTGTAAAATAAATTTTTCTCTGGAAGAATTTTTATATTTTAATAAAATTTGGTTTTTATCTTAAAAAGTATTTTATTATATGTAACTAATTTAATTTGTAGATATTTCTTCAAGTGGCTCATTCCGGCTCATTCAAGTGGTTTCAGTGGCTCATGATTGAGCTCACTAACACTTAACCAGTTAAGGTTACCACATATAATATTGAAAGAAATTCCATAACTTTCACTTGGGCAGCCAAAAATTTGTAAAGAATTTCAAAATTCAAGACTCAAAATGTTGAATAAAAAGTGAAAGAACCTTCAAAATAGTAGAAGCTCAAAACTGAAGCTCAATGATTCCGTAAACATGCGATGTTTGTGTTTACAAGAGTTTGTGCAAAAACTTCATCTGGGAAACACGCAATAATTTTATATTATGAGTAGTAATTAGATTGTTATTTCTTCTGTAGTTTTTAATAATTTGAAGATATTTTGCAGTTACTTGGCAACACCATTTCTTACAGCAACAACTAAGGAATCGCTAGCCAATAACTCTGACAACAAAGAAACTCAAATTCAATCTCCCGATTAATATTTTTCGATGTTTCTTAAAAAACTCTTTGATGAAATGTTTTGTAGAAATCGGTTAAATTTTTAAATGCTCCAAAGTATTTCTGTGAACCATTTTAAATAGTAATAAATTAACCATAATGAAGTTTATCAAAAATTCAATTGATTTTAATTATTTAATGGTTCGAGAGAACGTCTCAAAAGTCTTAAAAAATCTCACTCTATGAGATCGAATGTAGTTTCAAACTATGATATATTATAGAAAAATACTTCTTCTTCGTGATGTTTATTTTTGTAATTGAAGCTTTGCGTATTTTTCATTACAGCCGCAGAGTGACTAAAAAGTGGTAAAATACGTTCATAGCTGAGAATTGAACTTAGATTTCTGCCTGCCTTCTGAAGCTTAATTCTGTGGTTACAATTTTACGAGTTCAAAAATGAACCACCCCATAGAATTGATTTTTTTTCTGTAATCAATTTAAACGTTCTTACATTAAAGCGTAGCTAATAGTTTTTGTTTATCGTTTTTTTTTCAAGACCCTTCAGAGGTTCTTATTGCTGATTAGTTGATTAATTTATAGGCTGATTTGGTTGTATTTCTGTTTGAATTTATTGAATTTTTTAATTTGTTTGTGTACTAAAATGAAACTGTAACTTTTTCCCTTCTTTTTTCTCTCTCTATCTCTTTCCCTTTTACTATATAAATGTATTTATCTGTTTCTCTTTTTCGAAATAGTAACAAATATCATCTAAATTAGAAATTTTAAGAGTTTTAGACTTTAAAAGGTAACAGTTTCAAGTTAAACTAATTTTATATGGTTAAAAAAGAGTGAAGAGTAGAATTAATAGGAGAAAAATCCTTTTTTACAGTGCATATACCTTAGAATGTTCATGATTTCTGTGAGAGAAAATTAGTCCATCCCTTTCCTTGTATAATGTTATAGTAGTTATATATTTTTAATATTTTTTATGTTTGTAAAAAATAAAATTATTATCTTTATTCTTAAATAAATATATTTATTATGTTATTTATTTTTAATTTCAGTTTTTTGCTGATACTCGTTGTACTTGTAAAATTAACAACGGCCGATAAATCAACCATGGAACGGATTCGGGTGAGTTACATAATTAGATTAAATCAGATTAGATCAGTTTAGATCCGATTAGATCAAATCATCCAAGCTATTCATCAGATTGAGAGTTGCCATCAATTATTAGATCATTACAAGAGTTAACGATAACATAGAGGTCAGGTATATTTATATTGTAAATAATTACAAAGAAAAGTAATTAGAATATAAGATATGATTCTCCAAAAGATGTTATCTGCATAAATCTTCAAGCAAAATGCTCAAAACTATAATTAAAGTGATCCTATTTGCTGTAACAATTGATCTTGTACGTTCCTCAATGACCGAAGTTGCCACATTTACACATCACGTTTCTAGTTAGTTGATCTCTCAGTTAATTACTTCATCAATCAGTCAACAACTACTCCCTCATCCAACAAATTTGGCCTACATTCTGATAACATATTTTTGTCGAATATTCTCATTCTCATGCATCGACTGCGAACGCACCCTAAAAACATAGTCTACATTTCAGTCTGCGAGTATGTTTAAATAATACTTCCCAAGAAACCGATATTTCTATGGAGTGATTGAATTGCCGGAAATCGCTTGGTTCGCTTTTCACCCAACCCATTGAATTTAGTTATATGAGCGATAACATAATTTAGTAACATGATAGATAATCATATTGACAATGCTTTCTGTACATACTTTCATTTACAATACGAGTATATTATATTGTAGATAATAGTAGTAATGAACATATAACAATGTTCATTATTTTGAATTATTTGCAGTAATGAGTAATAAGTTTGTGTATCTTTAAAAGAAAGCATCATATAAGATAAAGATAAAAAATTAGGATACCAATTTGAATATTTTTGTAAGGTTTAGTTCTGTTTTCTTTGAGAGATCATATGCTATGAACAACTGTCAAAGATGACTATTATTCTTGACATTTCGGTTAAATATTGTATAATATGGCGAATGGAACAGTTCATAGAAGTAATCTGTCGTAATTGTTTGCCTACTTCTTTACGTTAGACTATATTATTACGTTTATTACGTTGGTTTTACCTATTTTTAGAAACATCAGGAGTGGTTGAAACAACGAAATGAACAGAAGAACTTCGTGGTACCTACGACTCGGTACAGGAAATCCTTCGAATTAGCGAATCTTTGGAGGTTCGACAAACCAGGGACGGCAGAGAAAAATGATCCCAGTGTAAATGATGTGTTTCCTGAGAATGAAAGGGAGTCAGAAGTGGTGAAGACGCCGATAGTAGTGCTGCCTACGGAAGCAGCATCAGCAGCAACAGCAACAGCCTCAACAACCACAGAACAGTCCACGACACAAATATTATCAGCGACAGAAAAAATATTGAAGCCCACTATAGTCACAACAACAGCAACAATAACAACTGCAGAGCCTGAAACCTCGGCTGTGACCACAACAAAGTCAGCGATGCGTAGCTTCTTTAGTGTTACAGAGCCAAGTATTGAGAGCAGTACAACAGCTGTTACAACAACAACCGATAGAGTGACAAATACGATGCTGCCCACAACAACCACAACGGTGACAACAGTAAACACAACAACATCAGCGAAGAAACCAAAAGCACGCTCATATCCACGCTGGAGCACTTGGAGCAAGTGGAGCGCCTGTTCACGAAGCTGCGGCGGCGGCGTCATGCTTCAGCAACGAAAATGCATATCGCGGTGAGTTCCAAACAGCAACAACAAAAAATGTTTCAAAGCAAAATCAATGTCAAAAAAGAAAATTTTAAATCACATGTTTGCGAATATTTCAATAAGATTTGGAGACTTTATCGATTTACTTTATTTTTGTACTTTTAAGGATTGTGCACCTTCCCTCTCCCATCTTCCTCGTTCTCGCCCACTTCAACGTCGCGACGTTCTTTTAAATTTTCTCATTTTTCTCAGGAGATGAGAGTATTTGAGGTTATATTTGAGCTCCAGGTTCTTTCTTCGTTGTTGTTGTTCTATTAACATTACTAATTGAACAGTCAATGTTAACACTTTACGTCTTTATTTGTTCGAACTTGTATATTTATAAAAGCAAACGATGCGTGAAGGTGATTTCCAAGAAACTCCAACAAAAATATGAAAGACAATGACGTCTTTTTTCAGTTGGCTTTTTGTAAGCGTTATAATGCCAACTTTATTGCAAATAATTCTCAAGCATTGATTCTTGATTAGATTACTTATGCAATACATATAATAAATAAATTAACTTTAGTTTGTTAAGTAAAAGTTTGGATTATTATTAAATCAGAGAGAGATAACTAGGACAACATTTAAAGGTTTGTCATAATAATATTTAATAATGTATAACAGAAACTACATATCTACATATACAAACATATATAATTTTTGTACTTACCTATATGGTTTCTAAAACTGTTTATATATTATTTAGTTTTCCTATGATATAATTTAAATATTAGATAAATTCTAAATTTATACAATTAAGCTTCACATTGACGGCAAAAAAAGGCTCCTGGTTTTGACAGTATACACCCGGCTATAGATATATTCACTTATATTTCATGTCCGGCTGTATACTGTCAATATGAAGATTAAGGTTTGATTACTATATAGGTGGACATATGTTTTTTAGAGGTTTTCTCGGATTTGCTATATTTTTCGCTCTGTGTAGAGTGGGGATTTTGGGGATTTTTTTTAACGTCGCTAATTCGTCGAAATTCATTTATGTATTTACATAGTTAAAAACTTCAGACAACTTTGAATAAAATTGCAAATGAGTAATAGTAAACAAAAATCAGAAAGAGTGGCAGCTTCGGCCTGACCGAAGCTTAAATACCCTACATCCTTGTGACGTCCACAAGTGCCAGGGTACTTGATATTGACTTTAGAAGTAGTGTACCATGTATGTACATTGTAGCTTATTTTTCTAGTACATGTATTTAATTTATTAAGTTCTTTTATCTCAAACTACATAATAATATAGTGTAAATATAGCAGCACATCTATTTGGCTTAATTCCATCTATTGTTTTACGGTTTCAAAGGTTTCTTCAGTCTAGTATAAAAAGTGGGCGTGCCTGTTGACCGATTTCGTCCATTTCCAATTTCAAATAGCGCTACGCTACAAAGAATATATATGCAATATATATGCAAAATTTCATTCAGATACCTCTAGTAGTTTCTTTTCAATGATTTCTTCTCAATGATTCTTTTCATGATTTCCTTAAACAGACGGCGAATATATATACTTTTCTTTATCTGCCACAACTCCTTCTGTGGCAAACTTACCCTTCACCTTCGTGTGTAGGGTATACAAGTATAAAGTAAAAGAAAAAAAACCACAAAACTTGTAGAAACATCGAACATGAAGCTGAAATTTTCGCTAGACAGCTCAGTATAAATAACAGTGCATCAGGTGTCAGCGTGTTGAGTAACTGACAGTGATTCCAGTGAACAGGTGTATTCGGTGCGAGTAGCAAATTTAGTGAAACAACAACAACAACAGCAACTGGGCATGTTAAGATTGTGGTTATTAAGTTTGTTAAGTGGCGTTCTGTGGATGCAGGTGAGTTGAGAGCCTCTCTCTTCTCCGTATTAATCACTCTTTTTAGTTGAATATTTTAGAATAAAAGTTTCTCTAAACTGGGTAAATGTTCTTTCAGTTGGTTCTGCCCACTTCCGCAGTTGAGATCGCCGAAGTTATCAATAATGATATCCGCAATCGGCTGAGGATCTACGATGAGTTTTCCGCTCAGGAAGGATTCGCCCCGTACAAGGACGATCTGAGCAAACTCATCAAACTCACCGAAAACGCTCTCGCCAGCGATAACGTCGAGCAGAAGCGGACCGCCCTCAACGGAATTGGAAATAATTTGGCACTCGAGTTCAACAAGTATCTGGCCGAGAAACTCGAGGAGTTGGATGTCAACGGTGACATACTACAGGCAATCGACTTCTATCGCTCTCTCATGGACACGAAGCCGCAATACAAGGACGAGCTTGAAGCTATTATCGCCAAACTGCAGAACCTCCGGCAGACGTTCGACTTGAAGGCGAAGGAGGTGGGATTGCTCAGCGTGGAGAAGACTCTTTCGCCCGAACTGCAGAGCGTCATTCGCGAAAAGTCGCTTGTCAGGCTGACCCTGGAGCTGCAGAAGCATCTGGACTTTCTGAAGGCGGTGCTGCGTGATCAAAATAATAAGTATGAGAGCGATATTAAGGCGTTGATTGAGCAAATCCAGGTCGCGCTCGGAGGCGTGTCGGAGGAGGAGAAGCTAAACACACTGCAGAAGGTCACAAATCCGGAGTCAAGAGAGTTGTACGAGTATCTGCAAAAAAAATTCATGGAGATGAATTAAAGTTATTGGCTTGGAAGGGTAACGGCGGAGGAGGGGGGAGTAAGTGACTAAGAAAGAAGGTCAAGTGTGACAGCTAGGAAAAGAAGAAGAATAAAATAATAAATCATTAAATAAATTAATCATTAACCCTGTTGAGGCTTTTTAATTCTACGCGTAGTTGTTGCCTTGGTTCTAATGTTAGACATTTTCTTATTATTATTGTTGTTGCTGGTGTTCTTGTTGTTTGTTTCTGCAGATACTCTACATACTCGTATTATAAGCGAGGATTAGAAGATTTCTGTTTTTACATGGAAAAGTATTCAATTTGAAGGTCAGCTGCTTCAAATAAAAACTCCCACAACTGATCAGTATTAATAAACTTATCATTTATAGAGTGAGAACAGTTTTTATTAAAATACATCCTAAAAATTACATCCATTTTGTTTCACTATTCAACGGATTTTTTTTACTCTTCTTTGATCTGCGTTTATTTTCATCTCATTTTTTCACTCATCTCATAGTGATATTTCATATAATTTGTGATTTTTATTGTCTTATCATTGAGTGTAATTTCAGAAATGAGATTTTAACAATTTACCTCCAATTATCCACAACTTGGAGGTTTTTAGTAAAGGGTTCGTTCAACTGCATACTTAAATAAGAAATAAAACTCAACTCAAACTAAATTAACAATTCGAATTTAATGTGGGAAAAGTAATGAGAATGAGTAAAAATAAGATTCTATTCTTTATAAATGTTATGATAATGACTTTATTCTTTTTCTTCTTCGGAATATAAACAGAATTCGTAAAACAATTTTTTTACATATTTTAATTGTAAAAAATAACAATAAAAAAAACACACGGCGGTAGGCGTGTCTGCTGCCCAACAAGGCTAAGTTTTTTTTTGGATACTTTATTTTATGATGGTCCATCAACATTGCGTGTTGTGTACATATTTTTAACTTAACTTAATTGTAAAGACTGATTTTAACTTAGAGTTTTAGAAAAAAAAATTAATAAACAAAAATAATATGCATTTAAAAGAAGGCGTACAACTATGCACCATGCGAACTGCTTGAAAATCACTGAAAGAAAAAATAACATATTTCTAAAAATTGTGCGAATTTTAAAATTTTTTTCCTCCGCAAAAATTCATATTTAATGGTTGTTTTTAAAATCCATTATTCATTTAACACTTTACGAGGTGCTATATTCATTTTCTTCCACGTTATCGCTATAATTTTGCATTCAGCATTCGTCTACTTTAAAGCTTTACTTTAAGCTGTCATCATGAGCGACAGATGAAGATGCGAATTCACGAAATTTAAAGATAAAGATATTCAGGTCAAGCTTCAGTTGGACAATATTTCAGTTGGAAATTTTGTATTCTTTAAAAAAAAAGTATAAGCTTATTTATTTATTATCTACGTTATTCACAAAACAGGGTTTTTTCCATGAATGGAAAAATTCCACCAAGATCATCAACAAGATGATGAGAAGGATGGACCTGATCGATCTGGTCAAGTTTCAATAATTTCAATAATATTAAAATTAAATCGATATTTTATTAAAGACTTTTTTTGGGTAAAATTGAAAACAGCAAACATTAAAGTTACTTTATAATATTACGTACTATATAATTACGTATTGTGATCTTGTTATTACTTAATCAAACTCGATCAATAATTTATGTATCAATGCGGTCAATATTTCAATAGTTCGAAATGAAATTGAGTCGACGTAGTAGAAAAGAGATGAAAGTTTCATCTTTATTTCACTTTACCCGATTAACCTGATCTGCAGTTCCATTTTTCCCAGTGTATAAAAATCGCAATAAAAATCGAAATAAAATCGTTGTTTAACTCTACAGATCAGTTAAATGGGTTTCGCAGCTCTGAGCACTGGGTCGCATAGAAATGTTTCGGGAAAACATTATTCACCTGCTTTGGTTGATCACATTATCATTAAAGGTTTGTTAGAAACTTCAGAAAGAGGAACTAAACGTTCTTCAAAAGGAATTAAATCTAAAAACTCCCCCCTCCCTCCTATCCAGCTCGTTCAAACATCACCGATTACCAGCGAGGACCAACTCGATGTTCTCAACAGTCGACTTGTCTACTATGATCTACGATTTCGGAATATTTTGAAAACCATCGATCCGACTTATGAGCCTGAAATGCGTGCCTTGATCGCCAACTTCGAGGCCGCCCGTCAGTCGTCCAGCACGAGCATGAAGCAGATTCTAGTCGAGAACTACACGGATCATTTGAACGCGTCCTTCGCTGAGCACCTGCAGCTGAAACTCGACGAACAATATTTGAATGGAGAAATACTAATGGAGGAGTGGTACTTCCAGCAGCTGTTGCCACACCTCCAGCCACGTCTCGCCGCGGAAGTGGCTGGATTCCTACCGAAGTATAGACACGCTTTGATGGCACCGCAGCTGGACGAGAAGTACGAATTGTTTACCGACATCGAGGAGAACTTCTCCCAGGAACTGCTCGATCTGTTAGACGCCCAGCCGGAGAGTGTCGAGTTGCTGAATGCTCATTTGATTTTCTTTAAGGAGTATCTGCAATATTTGTTGGAACATGGAGACGTGGCTAAATTCAGCGACGATGTGAAGAAGTTGTTGGCCGATGTTGACCTGGCGCTGAGCGGGTCCGAAAGGAAGCCGAAGTTGTTGACTCTCGATCGCTTCGATGATCTGGAGCACCCGTTCGGACGATTTTTAAATTATAAAATAGACGAATTTGAAATTTCAAAATTTAGTGTTTAGTTTTAGCAAATGTATTAAGAGAGGCCCGATTAAACTTTTTGTTATCTAACGAGATCAGTATGAATAAAATTCCCAGAAACAATGTTCTCTCTACAAATCTCTCTGAGAAATCTTTCACGACAAGCAAGAGTTCAGATTGCATAATATTTTGGAAAACTGATGAAAGATATGAAAGGTTGATTTTACTTTCACAAGAGTTCTTCTTATGGGTTGCTGTAAAATATATTCCTTTTGAAAGTAGAAATTAAGTTTTTTAATTTTTATTTCAGTTCCTTTTTATTATATTATAGTATTTCCATTTAATATTATGTGATATAATTTATATATATTTACAAGAATAAATACATGTTTACTTCAATAGTAATTTTTATTTACAATATTTTATATTTAAATTTTCATTTTATTAAATTAGATTTGTAGAATAGAATAAGTAGAAGAGATTTCCTAAGTAAAATATCATAAAAGTCTGCAGCCAAAAGATTTCAGTGACGCTGAACTAAAATATGGACAAAATTTAATAAATATGGAAAATATTAAAATATTAAAAAACATACTTTTATGAATTTTTTTATGTATACCTTTCTTCTTAGGAATGATTCATTAAAATCATTTTAGTGAGTGACTCTCGTTGACTTTCTTTGAAGATAAATGAAATCTTAAATAAATTCAATTTCAATCCGGATCACTCTATAATATAACTAAAAATCGTTTGTGTCATCATGATTGAGGGTCTGTCCGCATTATTTATTGTCTAGTTTCGTTCCACTCGATGGTTATTGATACATAATTTTAAAATTTAGGCATTAATTAAAAAGTTGCTTTAAACACGCAAACTGACGCGATCGATCTGACTGATCAGCCTTTAGATGTTTCTGTTAGTTTACTTTCTGGTTTTCATTCTTAGTTAAGAGCGAGCTCGGAGTTAAAAAATATGTCAACATTTTTCGTGACGATACTCATCATTATTTTAACCGTAAGTTTAGAGTGAAGATTAAGAATTTACAAATATATAATATATAAAAAAATATTTGAACACAGATCATCTTAGTACTGCAGATGGGTATCAGTGTTGAGATCAGCTTCCACGAGGACTTTCAGAAGATAATGGAAAAAATACAGGCCGCTCTGAATGCCACAGATGTCAAAGATGAGCAAATTACGTCACTTGCTTTTAATGCAGACGACTTCGATGATTTTTAAAATTAAGATAGTGAATTTAAAATTAAAAGGAATGTTATTTAAATGAAGGCACATGTTTTTTCTCGTCTAAAAAGCAATCGATCAATTTAAAGACTTTAGACTGGAAACCTTGAACGGAATACTTAAATTAAATGTTTTAGACTTGTTATAAAGAAAAACAAAGGAGAACAAAAACTGGTGCAATACTAAAAGTTAAACTCAAAACTGTTTTTCTATGAATAGAATGCAATTTCTCATATCTCACTGTTTCTGTTTTTCAATCCCCATTTTTATAACTAAGTCAAGTTAAGAACCTTGAAAAAAGTATGAGAAGAATATGCGAAACATGAAGCACTGAAGTTTCAATTCCAAAATAATCTAGGGTGTAATAAACTTCAATAGTTTATTGGTTACTTCGATGGTTTAAAATCCCTGACGTTGTAGTATATATAGCTAAGGGTAAGCATGGGTTTGTTTTCAGTAGTAAGGAACATTTTAACTCAAAACGTTTGCATTTCATTTAATTCTAAGAAAAAAACCAACAATAGATTTTAGGGGAAAAAGTTGTTTTAATTAAAATGTTCAGATATATTTAAGACTATTTAAATTTAAGAAAGGGTTTTAAAAATTAAAGAAAGACATTAAAAATTACAATATTAAAGAGAAAAGAAAAACAAAGAGCGGAAATATGAAAAGTTTTTTGTTATTTTTGACTGTATTTTCTGCCACTGTATTGCAGGTGGGTAAAGCAATATTTCAGTTAACAGCTTCCCTTTATTATTATACAAGATGGTTCAAAAAGTAGTTCGGTCAAGGTTCAAGAAGGACAAGTAATGAAGTACATTAAAGGTTTGAGTAATTAAAGAAATGAATGAGGAGACATTTTTGAATAATTCCTTGACAAGTTATGATACCGGAAACTTCTTGAATCAAACTGTATATTTTTTTGAGGAAGTGATTCCGACATTACTAGGTTTAATATTCTCATTATTATATTTGTATTTTAGTTACTTGGAAGCGAACGTTTGCATTCTTCGGATGGTGATCACAAGAAAAATCAAAAGTCAAGTCGTTTATCTGACGATTATCATATATCGTTAAATAACATTACAAAAGCATTTGGCGATGATGATGATATAATTAGAAATACATATTATAGTAATTTTGGCATGTTTGAAGAGAGAATGATGATGACAAATGATGACGTCACTGAGACATCTGGAGTCACCAGAGATTTAAGTGATGTCAGCATTAATTTGTCAAGTGAAAGGATAGTGATATCAAGTGATAGTTATGAAAAGTCTGACGCTAAGAATGACACTGATGATTCTAATGATGATGGTGTTGATGATGATGATGATGTTGTTGAAGATGATGATGATAACGATGATGGCAATGACAGAAATACGAGTGAAGATGAAAAGGAAAGTAATGTAAAAATCGACGCTGATCGCTTCTCTAATCCACTTAATTGTTGTGGATCAGCCATGCCGCAAGCACGCTCGAAGAGGCAAGATAGTCTGTACTCTCAAGCGCAGTTGGTAGCAGGTTTGGGTCAGGCTGTTCTTGAAGTGGAAAAAATCAGGGACTCACTGCCAACGCGGCTTACTAGCAATACCCCAAGTGATGTGGAACATAACCACTTCATAGATAAAATAATGAATAGCACCGATCCTGCAGAGATAAACAGGATCAACGGGGAATTCAACGAGTACCGTGCGATGGTGGCCTCCTATAACAGTGCTCTACGGAGCGAAATTATGGACTTGGACAATCAAATGAGCAACGCAGGTACCAACAGTGCTTTAGCTAGGCTAAAGCTGATTTTGGAAAACGCTTTAAATGACAATCTTGAGATGAAAAAAACTACATTAAACGCTTACAGACAAATAAAGTTGCACTCTGCTTTCCATCCCTTTGCTCCTCAAATAACTATTCCTCAAGCGTCCACAACTCAAGCAACCATGACTCAAGTACCCCCTCCTCAAATGCCTTCGGGTGGTTCGGGTAATTCACACGGAGATCTCGTGCAACAATTGCTAGATTTACTCAATAAGGATAAAAATATAAAAAAGGACGCTGTTGTTGTTGTTCAAAGCATGATCAATGCACCATCATCGAAGATTCCAGCCGCTTTCACTGCCAAAAAATTACTCGATGTTCTAATCAGTGATAATGTTACGTTGCAAAAACTGAAACATTTACTAACGAAGCCGCAGAAGGACGAAGATGATGATTATGATTGCTTCTACGATTTCTTTTTTAAGTGACTACTTAAGAAAAGTATCTGTATATTAGAACTTTAACTAAGTATTTAAGTACACAATGAGTACATATCGGACTTTTTTTCCTATACACGGATACTCGTAAGTTTTATTCTATAAAAATATTCTGTAAAATAATAAAATATTCAACGTGTTAATCTATATAAATAAATATAGATATTGTAAATAATAATATAATATAATGGCATATTCGTTTGTTCAAAATCTGAAAA
Organism: Myopa testacea; assembly: GCA_949629155.1. Taxonomy (NCBI): domain Eukaryota; kingdom Metazoa; phylum Arthropoda; class Insecta; order Diptera; family Conopidae; genus Myopa; species Myopa testacea. Next base: position 11,062,300 of record OX451347.1, read on the forward strand.
ATCTGCGAAAGTTCTTCAACGATTGGATGGAAATGATAAAGTGTTGTACTAAAATTTGTATTAAAAAAAAAACAAAACATATACGAGTAACGTATTTCGTTTCTTACTGTGATGATAAATGGACGAGTATAGCTCTCTTTGAATTGAGTACACAATTTTTACTGGGTACTTTAAGATTTTTCAAATAAGACTGGAAAAAATGTCACTCAAATAATATACTTTTACTTGCTCTTAAGAAATAAGCGACGATTGCTATATTTTTTACTACCTATTACATTTCAGAAAATTACCGTTTTAAGAACAGTTGTTTTGACGGTTTCTATGACCGATGTTTTATTACCGATTTTATGACCACACATTTGTTATAATAGAACAATACAAACAATTAATGGAAATTTTGAAAAAGTTTCAACTCACAATAGAATCTTATCTTTATTATAATCTTTGTGTTTTAGCACCAGAATAATTAGTTTTGGAACCGTATATATATAGCACCAGATTCTTTAAGACTTGCAGTGAAACAGATTTGCAATAAAAGGTTTTGCAGATTTGCTCTTACCTAATACAGCAACTTCCTAAGTGGTGTAATTTTACATTTTGTTAGTTTCTATAAAGTGATAAAAAGTTTTCCAAAAATGGGAAGGAATACATTTGTTGGATGGTCTCTTTTGATGTTGGTCTTCCTGGTGCCGGTGGGTGTATAGAATTCACACTAGTGAAGGAACTTCTAAGAAATGTGTCTTGAGCTCATATTTTTCAGTTCTAAAAGTTCTAAAAGGACATATGTATTTTATTTTAGTTAATTTCTGCATCGGTAGAAGAGATGGAATTCGATTGCAAATTTGCGGACAAAACCTTAAAAGAGTATGGTCACCTATTAAGTAATCCGAAGTACTCGCAAATAATGCCGTCGTTCCGTCGAGAATATGAGAAGCTCTCTTTTATGTATAATACATATTGTAAAGAGAAAAAAACTACTCCAAAAACTACAACGACAGAATCGTTGGACGAAGAAACGAGGGTAGAATCATAAATCTTATGGGGAAAAACGATGAAATTCATAAAATAAAATGGAAAAGCATCAAGAAGAAAAAGAGGAAAATACAAAAAATTGGATAACACAATGAAACAAATATGGAATAAAACTTTTTCTTTTTTAGAATAAAAAATAAAGTATACTTTAATGTAATATATGGTATACTACAAATATACGTATAACATATAATATACATACATATGTATGTATGTATTTTTATCGATTAGCTATCAATTTACAGATAAATGGATTCTGTTTTTACGTACAGTCTCCAAGAGTCTAACAATCCGAAATTTACTGCATTGGTTTTAGTCTCTTAGTCACTCGATCTATTAATATTTAATAAAAAGCTAGTTTACTGGGTAGACCTTAGATCCTTTATAGGCTAGATCTCAAATTAAAATGTTACGTAAGTACGTAACACAGTCCCAGTGAATCAATGGATGCTTTTAAATCCTAATGCTGATATATTATATACGTAATGTCCTTTTTCACGACCTGACCGAATTCTGAAATAAGCAAACGATTGATTTTTGTGTCAGGAGATCAAGATCTTACTGTGATCACTCTTTTTTCGATTTCAACAAATTAGTTAAAAAAGTTAATCCACTGATCGAAGTATATGTAAATGCTTTATACCCATATGATCTATGGGCCGTATTTTAAAGTGGATCTTTGGATGAATATTTAATATTGATACTGGATATAATATATTAGGATATAAAAGTATAAATACTGGATATAAAGGTATTGGCTTAAATGACTCAGGAGCTGAAGGTGATAAACAATATATCCATACATTTTTCTGTATCTGACACTTCTTCTTTTATGCATTACATACGGAAGGACAAATTTATTAAAACACCTTCGGTCGCCTTCGGTCTTAAGTGTTAATGAGCATTAAAAATGTCTACGATTAAATGGTTAGGTTATAGTTTCCAAATATATATACTTGTATATGTTTTTGTTATACTTCTTCCTGAGATAATAAAAAACCAGTGTAATTCTTGCTATTTGTTTCGATAGAATAACAAATTTTTAATTGCATACTTTAAGACCTTAAAAACAAGACTGAAAAACAGTTAATTTTATTATTATTATTTATACTTGATCTTGAAAAACCAATAATGCTTCCTATTTTCGGAAATAACCATTTTTATGACCGACTATTTATTACGAACTACGATAATAATTACGATAACTGAAAATAATGAAAAATATTTCACTTACAATAAAGCGTTATCTTTATTATAATTTATGTATGTTAACACTACGTTATTATTTTTGGCATCGTATATATACAACATCAGATTCGTTTGGTTTTGCAGTGAAATATTGTAGTACTCAAGTTACTTCAAGCGGTTTGTAGATTGGTAGTGGTTTAGCTATATTATTCTGAGTTTCTGTATACAGTCATACGTATCCTCAATTTTTTCATAAAATGAGAAGCAGTAAATTAGTTGGATCGTCGCTTGTGATGTTATTCTTCCTGGTTCAGGTGGGTGTACAGGATCCAGGTGAAGAGTGTAATAATGGACTATTTCTAATTTTAGTTAATTTCAATTGCTTCTGGAGATATGAATCCAAATTCGGAGGAGTGCAAATATGCGGACAAAACCATGAAAGAGTATGAAGACCTGTTAACTAATCCGAAGTATTCGCAATTAACATCGCCGTTCCGTAAAGAATACGAAAAGCTCTCTTTTATGTATAATAAAGATTGTAAAGAAAAAACACCGAGTACAGGAGTTACAACACGATCCACAGATGGGCAAACTACTGGAATAGACTAACCTCTTTAACTTTAACTCTAATTAATATTAAAATATTCAAAGGAGAAAGATTAAATAAAACGATATAAGAAAAGTGTTTTTTTTATAAAATATCAGAACTATAATAAATAGATACAATCCCTTTGTATTTGGATACTTAATTCTTAATTTGTAACCGATAAATTTAACTTCTCAAAATTCACAGAATAAATAACATTTTCGAAAAATTTTAAAACAATTTTATTGTGTTTACAAAACTAAAAGATGTGGGTCTTAGCTCCCAAGTTTTCCTGCCTTATTTTGGTGCTGTGCCCAATAATCTACTCCATAATAGTATAATATTAATGTAATACTTAAATCGAATTATTTATAATATCAACTAACTAAATAAACTGCCGCAAGTATTTGAAACGGAGCATGTCCGGGATCCGGCGATGATCCTGTGGACAGCAGCTTAGATGTGTTTCATGCCCTTGGCGATCAGGAAGCTCTCCAGATCTTTCGTTGCCTGCAGCAGCCACAATGAGTAGAGCAGCATCTGCTCCTTCTTCTTGGCATCCGGCTCCACCAGCGCGTTGCTAGCGAAGTTGTAGAGTTCCTGTATCTCCACCGCGTACTCCTGGTTTTCCTCCTGCAACAGATTTGCATAGAAATTCTTATATTTTCCCAAGTTACGTTCCAGGTGTTTCAACGGCGAGCGCTCCCTTTTGACGGCGTGTCTGTTGTAGCTACTGATCTCAACAGTGTCCAAGACGTCGATGCGGGCGTGACAGATCTGTGCACATAGAGAGAAACAAATCAAATAAAGTGAATAATTTACCGGTTCATAAATGGAAAAATGATCTTAATTTGATATATGATTTGGGGGCATAAAATAAATGTGTAAAAAAATGAGTTTTTGAATTTTTCAATTTTGAAAGTTTCGATAGGTTGCCACGATGATATTTCGATGCATTCTTAAACTAGCGATAAAATTTGAAAATTTAATATGTTAATAATATTTTAAACATTTGTCGATTGATTTGCACAATTTTTTGAGGTTTTTCGATGTTCGATCAATTCGAAAATTTCGATATCATTTTAAAAGTTTCGTTGGGTTTTAAATAATTGAATATTTCGATTAAATCGCAGTTTTATTGAACATATTTTACTATTGAAATACAACAGCAAACAAATGGAATAATTAGAAAAAATAAATATATTAGCAAATCAAAATAAATACAAATACTCTTATCTCTCTCCTTTCATACTACCGCTTCGTTTCTTTTTTATTTGATAGTATTTATTTTATATAATCAGGAAAATATTTTTTGTTGCTTTTAATAAGAATGAGATTAAGATTAAAAGTAAACCTCGTAAACAGTGCAATAAAGTCTCGTTAACTCGTTATTTAATTTTACGTAACTTGAGAGTATAGTTAATAGTATCTAGTACACGATTTTAAAGAGTTTTCGAATAACACCTTTTATGAACTGAGAAACCTTTTTCTAGATTAATTGGAAAAATACAAATTTTTTGCAATTGCAGTAAAAATAATAAAAACAAACAAACTTACGTCTAGCACAATTAAAAGTGTCAATATTATTAGATGCCACTTGGATGCCATTTTGAAAAATGCGTAGTTTTTGCGTCTGGATGCTGGTTACTATGTAAATTTTGTATATTTGTTGGATTAGTCGAAGCAGACTTGTCTGGAAGCGATTTCTGTTTACGTCTGCGATCCTTGTTGCACGGCTGTCGTTTCGAAACTGATCTGCTCTGCATTGATTTGCTATATAATCCGATGTTTATATTTCAAAAACAATGAAAAAATAAAGACGTATTGGATGGTAAAGCGTTTTTGCATTCGTTGTTGGCGGCTTCGTTTTTTTTTGCATTTAATTGGAAGTGGACTGAATCAGTTGTCAATCGGCAGCTTATCAGTTGGTAAACAAGATTTCCTATTTTTTAATGTATGTATAGTAGACTGATTATTATACCAGCAGATGCAGGCGCAGTTAATTGAAGGCACGGACTACGCAGCACGTAATAATGATTGTGCATTTACAGCCCCTCAACGTGTTCTGTTTCTGGTGTTTTTACTCCGGGGTCTACAAATCAATATCTCGCTCGCCCGCTGCTGCCCGTGTTTGTAGCTGCTGCAGGTTGTTTTCGATCGGGGAAAATGCATGCTTTTTACTGCTGGATAACAAAAAATACATGGATTTCCAACCTGTTGCACAGATCTGTACCCTTAGGTGCTCTTCAGATTTTTAGTGGGTCACTATATGTGCGTTATAAAAACCAACATCTTCTGGAAACAAAGAGAGACAGACAGAGAGAGAGAGAGAGAGAGAGAGAGAGAGAGAGAGAAAGAGATGGTGGTTATATTACCAGAATTTAATTATTCTGCCTTTTAACTGAATTAGAAATGTTTGTGAGATCAACAATATTAATTTTTTGTGATATTTTGAATATGATATATATTTTTAGTGCTCGTAAGTTTGGGAGCCACCAGTTTTGCAAAATATTATAATTCCAACAAAATCTTAAATATTAATAAATTATGGAAGTTCACTGATTGTAAAATTGAACAGTTTATATTAAAATTTAAATTTACAGTTTACATTACACAATAAAATAAATTTAATTTAATCCGCAAAACGGATGCTTCTACACGCACCGGGAAATGTTAGTAGTGATTTGTTTGGATAACCTTAAAGCGCCATAAAAGTGCAGTACTCATGACCGACCTACTTTCAGCTAACAGCCATTCATTTTATTCACAAGTTGGTCATAACGCTAGTGAAGATTAGCTTCATTAGCTGGTTGGCATTCAAAGAATAGTTCATGGTATTTTATTGATTTCTTTGGGTGTCTTTGAGTTGCTTTGTCTTCGAATTCCCTTGCGATCTCTTCCAAAGGCATTATTTACGATTACTGTGAATATGTGGTCGCAGTGTGACACACGTTGAGGAGGTTACACTAGGTGGACCTTGGAACTGTGGAGCTCTGTTCCAGAACTGCAGAGTATCTGTGATGTGTTTGTGCAGTATTTTTGTAATGCACACAAAGAGGGGTGGTGGAGGGGGGGAATTGTATTTTATGCCGTTTTGCTACTTCGTATCATCTCTATCTTTCCATTCGAATCAAATTATAAGCATTATAAGAAGTCGATTACGAGCCAGATATTGTCAAGCCTCTTTATGTCCGCGATCCCATATTATATACTGTTGATAATATCAGTTTGACCTATGGGAGTGCAGAGTGTATTGGGGATGTTTGCTGAGGTCAGAGCAATAGTCAAATAATAATAAACATTTACAATGAACATTTACTCAAACTTTCATGAAAGAAAGAAGAATATATAGATGTATAGTATATCATCAAGTGTCTTTTTTCGAATTTATAGTATCAAGTATCTGTTTTCTATTAAATACATATGTCTATCGCTTTTTATTCCTCACCTTTCTTACTTTACATCTCGTAAATCTCGTCTCACATCTCGAATCTCATATCGTGTTTCGTACCTCGCACTTTGTATCTCGTGTCTCTTACCTGGTACTCCTTACCAATTATCTCATACCTCGTCTGCCACATTTTATATCTTAAAACTCGTGCCTCTTAAGTCATCGGAGTCATATTTCTTACTTCGTATCTCACACTTTTAATATTTTTATGATTTCGTACTTTTAATTCCTGCAAATCAATAATAATTTATTTATCTCACTTTTTTTGGAAGAATTTACCGCATTTTACACTTTATTTTATTGTTATGCTCATATAACAAAATTTAGTATAATTATAATAAGTAAACTTAGGGTTGTATTATTTATTGTAATGTAATTTTATGTAACTTCTATCTCATACCTCGTATGTCGTACCTAATATCATGTATTCGTACTTCTTATCTTCACATCCCGTATCTTGTACCTCGTATCTATCTTCCGGTATCTGCTAGTGATTATTTACTCTAATCTAGTATTAAATACGATTCATTTACTGCGCATCGCAAATCATCGCGTTCGTTGACACGTTTTCCAATGCAGCCCAGCCTTCTAAAGTTATCTGTGTCAACAGTGGCGTAATCGGAGCAAATTTTTAAGGGGTCTTGTTTTTTCTACTGGTTGAAAGAGTATTTTCTGAAATTTCTGTATTACTTCTCGCAGATTCTTATGACTGAATTAAACACAGTCACCCTCCCAGACACTCACCTATATCTCCCATTTCCATTTCTTTCGCTTGAGTCATCGTACTAATTAATCAACACATTGCGAATTACACTTGACATTCTTCGAAAGGAACATTGAATTTATGAGTGAAGATAGAGTGGGGAGGGAAGTCACGAAAATGAACAATTGGAGTCTATTGAAATTTTTGCACGCTCGTACAACAGCAAATAGAAACAAACATTGATGGATATATAAAAAAATTTGGTGTTCTAGTAAATTATTTAAGTGACTGGCGCCTCATCGCGAAATATTTGCATGCAGGCGTCATCGGCTCGGAGTCTTACAGATTCCTCATCGCATTCCGATTCGCAACTTAAATGGTTTTCGCGATGCTTAACTTTAAATTGGGTTCGAGATGTGAAGCTCACATGCAGCCTTGCGCGAAAGCTACTCATTCTGATTTCATATTTGAGTTTTCAGATGATGTAACTAATTATTGAATTTTTCGTTCGCAGACACGGCTCAACGGGAAATCGTCTCATCAGCAATGACTGCATCGGCGTCTACAAACGCTATCATCTCTGCAATGATCAGGTAATTAAAGGCTTCGCTCATCCTATCGCCCGCTCATTGATGGCGCTGGCTTACTCACTCTTCTCCCTCATTATTTCTCCCCTCAGCCTTGTGCTCCAAACATGATCGACTTTCGTGCCGCGCAGTGTGCCGCCTTCAACGATGTCGAGTTTCAGGGTCGGAAGTACGACTGGGAACCTTATATTAAAGGTAAGCTGAGTTTGTTTCCTGAGCGATTGTTTTCCTGAGCTCTAGTGTGTGTAACAGTTTTGACATCTTCACTATCTTTTATAGACGATGCTGAGTGTGAGCTGAACTGCAAGCCGATGGGAATGAAATACTTTGCCACCCTCAACGACAGCGTTATCGACGGAACGTCCTGCTCGAAACCGGCGGAATACTATCGCTCGCAGTATCGCGGTAGATCGATTTGTGTGGGTGGCATTTGTAAGGTGAGTGTTTGTCTGAAGTGTAGGGAGTTCCTGATTCTTGAAAATGGGACATGTTTTAGCTTGAGTTTAAGCAATGATAATAATAGGAGTAAAATAATCAGAGAGCTCAATACTTGTGAACAATATTGAAATACGGAAAGAAGATTCTTTTGTGTGAACGTCACATCACATCTCTCTGAGCTCAGGTGGTAACATTCTCCAGTTTACTTTCAACTCCTATGAAATAAAGCCCCCAATAAAATCCATCCAACGCTTGAAGATCTGTTATTTTAAAGAAACAACTGAACCGTGAAATTATATTCTATTTACAGTATTTTACTTTATTAAGAGTAAAATACTAGATAGATTATTTTTAGTGCTGTTAAAAGTGCAGAAAAAATATGTGGCATAATTTTAGGTGATTTTTGAAAACATTGAGTTTAGTAGTAACAATTCAATAAATAATATTTAACTTTAGTGCTCTGTTAATATCGTTAATTTTAATACGCCACTCAGTTGATGTTAGTGCTCTGTTAATTCAATTACTTTTTTGTTCTGTTAACTTAGTAGGCTTTTTGTCTCTGTTAAGTGGTTCTAACAGTTCTGATTACTGTGTGACTGCATTAGTGTATGATTTTCATATCTTTCAAATATTTGTTAAATACTTAGTTTTTTAAAAGACATGCCATTGATTGTTCCAATAAGTGTTTAACAGTTTGGAAATCTCTCTATTGAGTTACACTCTATATAATCTATTTTTAATTATTAGCAGTGCCTTTTGTATTGCGAATATACTATTTAATATACTGCTATTAAACCATGAAGGTTCTGCACTCTTCTTTCGATTACAGCTCTAAATCAAGCATGAGTATTCTGTACTTTTTTTGGATCCTGTTTTAGATAATTTTCACTATAGTACAATAGAAATGCTCAATATATTTTATTCTTCTTATTTCTAATGAGAAATGAGTTGTTTAATAATTTAAAGTCTTTGATGTGTTCTGCATTTCCCGACTTTTGTGGGGGAAATTTAATTATGTATTCAATGAATCAAGCAGTTGATTTTTTAAATATTTCCTGACTTCGTAACATTAAACGGAAGACCTAACGATTGATCTCGTCAGTTTTCTGATTTGAACGCTTCCACTTTCTTTCTTTGTCAGGAAGAGTCTAACAGAAATAACATCATCCCGCATTATATAGAATGAACTGATTCAGGAACATTACTGACATAGCATGACATAACATATTCAAGAACCATACATCATCATTTTCCAACCAACTTAAGATTCCATATATAATTACTATTATACTCCAATACTTATATATTACTCTCCAATAATCGATCAATAAAAATGAATTGGAAAAAACTTGAATTTAATTTTATAGTTGCTATAAAATCAACATTGAACATAAAAAGCATCCTCTATAATTTTTCATAATGAAAGCTACAATTGAAATACGTATATCGTAGAAATTGATATCAAGGAGAATTAAATTTGTGTCAACAAAGATTAGTGGATTATATTTTTGTATAACTCTGTGCCGACAAAGACAGACAGGCAGATAGATAGGCCCACAGATAGACAGTGCTTTCCGATAGAGTCCAGGGGTCAAAATGATCTACAAATTAAGTGCAAATATTAAAAAACCACATCAATAAAACATAAACGTATTTAAATACAAATGTATTTATAACAAGTTTATATCTAATATAATCGTGTTTATAATATCTGTTAAATACGATATTTATAATCGATTTTTATCATGTTGTGTGGTTTTGCCTTGTCATTGGATATAATTTACATTCGAATGCTCGGAATCTATAGAAAATATGAAAAATACCTCTTGTTTATGACAGTACTCATTTTTATTATGACAGAATTTCTGATATGCACTGGAAACGGTAACCACAAATGTTCATGTTGTATACGAGATCCGTTAGTGATTTAATTTTAATGCTTTTATTGATTTAGTAACGTATATTTTTAAATCGAATCAATCTAAGGCACTGACTTAATATATGGTAATGTTATTTGTATTTTTTAAAATATTATATTATTTCTTAATTAAATTATACTAAATTATCATATACCGATATATATTTTGTATATCGTATAGGTTTCTTTCATTTTAATTTAATTTGTAATATACCTAAATATATTGAAAGAATTGATGAAGAGAAGAGTTTCATATATGTATGTATATCTTCATTAGTGGATAAAAACTACCATCCATCGAAACCTACCAAACTTTATCATCTCCTGTCACTGAAACAATGTTCAACATTCAACACTTTTTCTCATTTTATCATTTCGTCTCGTCCCGCCTCTCGTCTCGTCAACAAGTAAAGAGTTGTAGGAGGTCGCTGAAGTGACTGCTTGGGTTGGCGGACTGCCTGTCTTCGCCGCCTAAAAGGGTCGTAAAATTGAAATACCATCAGTGAGAAAATAAATTTCCTTGACTAATCTTGTTCACTTCTGCAGATAGAGATGAAAAAAATAACACATACATTAAAACTTCAGAGGTAACAAATTAATACATTCAACATTTTTTGTTAAAAAATAAAGAAACTAAAAAAAAAAAACGAGACTGTTTTACAAAAATATACAACTCTAAAAGTAAATGAAAAAAAACTGAACTTATTATTGGGTCTGATGGTGGTTTTTTCGGGGTCCATCCGAAATTAGAACAGTATTAATATTTACATTATATGATCACTGGTTAAATTTTGTTAAAATTTCTCACATCATTCAAATGAATGAAGAAAAGAATAAAATTCTATGCAACGAGTTTCTATCTTCATCATCAAAAACATATAAAACTGAATACTAGTTTCTTTTTTACGCTCCAGAACAGTAAATACACTATTTTAGATAAATTTGTAGAGAAAAACGATTTTGTTGATGAGGGATTTTTTTAATATAGTTAGTAAAAGACAACGTCTTTCTTTTGCGATGACATCCGGCAGATATGAATGGCGATCATTTATAATGAATATTTTTGAACATATGTTCTCACTTTATGATAGACAAAAGAAAAAAGTTAGAAACAAGAACCCATTATAAATAATGAAGAGAGTGAGAGAGAGGGAGAGAGTAATCACAGTACTTAGGATTGCATAATAGAAGGATTCATAACAGCCGACATAAATAAATTCTATAAGAATTTATAAGAAAAGACAGTGGAAAAAATTGTTAGATAAAAACAATTAATTAACAGAAAAATGAAGTTCAGAAAAAATTCGAGAAACTCTTCAATAAATTGTTTTCCCCCTCTACTTCCCTCCCCACCCGGCCATCCGGAAACTTGGCTCAGTACGCGGCACGAAATCCTTCAACCTGAGACTCTCGTAAAATACCTTTGTGAGTGGTTTCCATGATATTAAAAACAAATTTGACGTTTTTCCGATATGCGTCTCTTCTTTTTCTTCTGGCCTGTCATTTTACCTTCTTGAACTCCTTACTTTGAAGCACACGCATATATCCGCCTTCAACACCCTCCTCCCTCACACCCCCTTCTGTTCTTTTTCACCCTACAACAGCCACCCACGCGTGTTATGCTTTTAAACACCTTTTCGCCTCAACCGATTTCGTTGGCGACTTAATTTGCGCCTTCAACACAGTCGCGACCTCGTCGTCGGCAGCACAAAAGCAACGCGATTCGCATCGATGTCGTCAGTCGCTGCCGAAGTCTGTTAGACATACATACGTTTTGCAGCTTTGCGGCTCTGCAGCTTTCAAACTTTAATTTCTTCCTTCGCTCGGAAGCTTTTTCTAGGTGATTCTGAGGTGCTGCTATGTGGTTTTCAGTGATCAAACATTTCAATTGATATCATTTGAAGCATTCGGTGAAGACGGTTGTTAGACACGCGTTCAGTATTCGATCACGGTTACTCGATCACTCGATCGACGTCGTGTTGTAGAGTGTCGTGTTGTAGAGTGTCGCAATTATCGTCGAAGTGTCGTTCAAGTATCGTTCTCGATAATGTTCTTGTAGCATAACAAAAGATTGAGAAAGCGTGTTAAAGTGTTCTTCTTCTTTGATTTCATTGATCATACATGTATGTCGAGTGTGTGTTGTTTGTCTTAATTTTCCATCAGAACTTTTGTATTGTTTGAATTGATTTGTATCGATGGAGAAAATATTCAAAGCAATTTTGACTGAATTTTGTCTTAATTTAAATTGAAGTCGTCTTTGTTTTCTGAGTGTATAAAAAAGGAGAACATTAAGTAAAATATGCTGATTTTACAATATGTTCCTCTACTCATCCGAAACATTTCACACAGCGTAGTATTAGCAGGAAAAAATTACATAAAAGATTTAAGATTTATAGTTTTTCTTATTCTATAAATAAACTGAGAGTTTTGTGCAAATATTCAAAGAATTTAAAAAATGCAGTATATTTTTGCACAGCTTCATTTCGAAATATTTTACAACAAATATTTGTAGAAGTTTTGAAATCTGTATTAAAGGAGATTATATATTTTAATTATAATTAAATGTACTTAGGAAATAAGAACACTTTTAATAAAAAAAACGTATTCTTTTCAAATGTATTCCAACCATCGAATTCTTTTCTTCAGAAATTAAGAACGAAGATCGTCTAAAAAGTGTTTAAGATTGCACCCGGATCATGATCAATGAATATGTTTTTGAAACTATGAATTATATTCGTTCCAAGAGGATCAAATTACGTGTCACATGATGACCGCAATAAACGAGATACTTAAATCACAGTCCGGCGATAAGTTGATTCTAATTAATTGAGAATATTTTATTAACACGAAAATCCTCGAAGGTGTTTGGCTACTTTAAGTGACTACTTAAGGTCACTTAACAATCACATCGTACTTTTGTCATGTCATATGGGTTCCATTGCTGCGACAAAAGGGACTTGAAATCGTACTTCCAAATGCGTTTCTTTTCATTAAAGAGTAAAAAAAGATTAAATCTCTAAAGAAAAAACGAGTGACATCATTTTAACTTTTTTAATCAGTTTATAATTATAGCAGAAATGCAGTTAAGCAGGCGAAACTAAAAAAAATCGAAAACTGACAACAACAAAAATTCTTATCAGCTGATTTTATGAGCCAATTGACAACATTTTAAACAACAAAAGCAACCGAATTTATTATATTATTTTTTATTATTATTGCAGAATTATTTATTTTTTCTAAATGTCAAGCATGAAAAACATGAAAACTGTATTATTAACTTATAAAACTTCAAAAACCTCTCAGAGAAAAAATAATAATTTTTATCAGGAAATCAATTAAATATTTTTGTGGTTTTTTAAATGCTTTTATTTCCGTTCGACATTCTTTTGGAAAAAAAGAAAACAAATTGAAATTTTAATGCTATGCAAATGAGACGACTGCGGTTCATGTTCTGTGATGATTTTGTGATGGCTATAAAATAGTTTTGTTGAAAACAAAAAACACAACATAAACACGACGCTCGTTTAATTCAGTTGCGATGAATAATTAATAAACAAACAAGAGTTTAGCGGCGCTTAGAGCACTTTAATGTCTTGTGAAGCCGCTTTAAAGCTGCCTTAAATAGACCTCTAAAAGCTTAACGCCAACTGACATCAAACTGTATTGTGCGATATGCAACGCTAGAGGATGGTGGGAGCGGTCTCAGAAGGTCGCCGGTCTCAGGGGCCCTTAGATAGGGTTTTTCTTAGATAAAAAAATGTTTATAGAAGCCAGTAGCTGAAGCTATTATACCCTACACCTTAAGGTAAGGGTATATTCACTTTGTCACGAAATGTGTAACGCATAGAAATAGAGACGATAGGTATAGAAAAGTATATATATTCTTGATCAGCGTGACCTCCTGAGTCGATGTCCGTCTGTCTGTCTGTCTGTCTGTCTGTTGAAATCACGATCACAGGAGAACCGGTAAAGATATCGTTATGAAATTATGCAGATATATTGTTTCTTGTGGTGTGGTTGGTATTGAAAATGGGCAAAATCGATCCACGACCACGCCAATTTTTTATTAAAAATGTGATATCAGCGTTCGTTTTTGAGTTATGACAACAAAATTGCCTGGATGTAGAGTAGCATTATCCGGTAATATGCCAAATATGGGCATGATCCGCCCACTTTTAGGTTACACAGACAAAAAAAAATATTGTTAAATATATAAACTTCCTGAATAAAACTTTGGATAACAACTTGTTTTCCAAAAATACATTATTACATCAAAACTGGGTGCGGTCCGCCCTCTTTTACACTACATATAAAGAATAGAATTATAAAAACAAGTTTATTACCACGGAAATAAAGTTTAAATTAACACAATAATAAAAGAACTAAGCTAGTTATTTTGTTTTGAAAAAGGTAATGACCACGCCTACTATTTATACAGAGGCGTAGCTAGGTCTCATGGATCCCGGGACGGTTAATCAACATGCAGCCCCAAAAATTCCTAGAATTCAATAAGTCACTACTTGATTTCCACAACTGCCGCCCCCGACATTGTGCCGCCCAGAGTGGACCGCCACCCCCGCCCCACCCTATTTTACTGGTGATCTATTTTCTAAAAACAGATGAACCACGTCTAATCTGGTCCAACCGATTTTCTTAACATCTCCAGATCATATTGTAAGTTAATATAAAGAATTTCGTCTATCGTAGTTATTCGAAGACTAAATCAATCATCATTCAATTTCATCCTATTTTTATAACATATAATGCAATATTGGAAAAACCACGACCTTCAAAAAAGTAAGAAAATACAGATTAATTTCAGGTGTTCTTTAAATTGAGCGCTGGTCGTTTTTTTTAAATCGCCCGCCCCTTGAAGATCCAATCCCTAAACAGCTGTCATCCGCTACTGAAGAACGATGCCAAAGCTTGAATGTGATGCTCTGCGATCTGATCTCGTTGCGGTAACATGTCGCTCTCCGACGATAAGATCGACAAACTTTTACGTTTGAGTGAAGACCTTAAAAAGTGCTTTGTTGCCAATGCAAAGCGTAAGCGACGGACGGCGAACAGACAGCGACCGACATCAAAGATAAGCAAGCGCCTCTGCGTAACAGCGTCAAATTAGTGACTAGTAAAAAACCGAATATTACAAAATAAATAAACGCTTGTACTAAGGTAGCCATGTATTGTGGAATCAAAATATGAACTCGGGAATAGACTAGAAGGGTTCCGAGTTCCTGGAACTAAAATATATAGACTATAAAATATACTTAAAACTAAATTCAAATATAATATTCTTCAGAATTCAGTTGATATCAGATCCGTTTCAACATGAACTGAATTATTTCAAATATTGTATAGTAAGGTTAAAATATAGTCAAATCTACTACAAATCTTTATATTCATATCGATAACTGCAGATCGATAACTGTCGATCAATTTGGAGCTATCGATAGATTTATACTCGGTACCTAAACCAAAATTGAATTAATGAACTCTACTATTCTCTACTGTTTATCTCTAGATTTTCACCATCTATTGGAACATTTTTTAGAGAATTTTGAATCTAGAAATCATATAACTGAATAGTTTAGGATTTTAGGAAGTTAGGAGGTTCTACAGTTGAACATTATAATTAATCCATTACTATAATTTTTGAATCAGAAGTTTGGAACAAAGAATTAAGTTTGAAGTCAAAACATCATTAAGATTAACATCTGGTTGTAGAAAATATTTGAAGTCATCAGAATATAAAATGATTTCCTGGTTGTTTTTAAAGAATTTAAAGTTATTCGAATCGAGTCTAAAGCTTCATCACTTGAAATTTTAGTCGTTATATTAAATTGCAAATTAGTCGGTATATTAAATTTACTGAAAACTAACTGCTTCATATGTTATAATCTTTGATATATACTGAAGACCTATTTAACCATAAGGAAAAGATTTGTATTTTGAATTTTATTTTGTGTACAAAGAAGAAACTTAAAAACAAATCGTCTGGTTTTAGATTTTATCACTTCAATTCAATTCATCAACTCTACTTCAAATGATTTAATTGTTTTTTCAATTAATAATTTCAAGAGTCTTGT
Source organism: Myopa testacea (assembly GCA_949629155.1). Lineage (NCBI taxonomy): Eukaryota > Metazoa > Arthropoda > Insecta > Diptera > Conopidae > Myopa > Myopa testacea. Next base: position 11,078,292 of record OX451347.1, read on the forward strand.
TATTTTAGTGCCAAAATGGGAAAATAGAACATTTATTAAACCCGCAAAACTCGAAACGAATTAAAAAGTTTTCAGCGCCTTTTCGAGCAACAAGTCATTAAATTTTAGTCAGCAGAAATATTAAAGAACTGCCAGCAACTGTAGTTTAGAGAGATTCAACTACACACATACACTAAAACACACACACATGCACACACACACAGAAATGAACATGCAAATAAAGCATTATTGGAACAAAACGATACAACAAACAGCAAACACAACATCAACATCTCAACAGCTACCAATTTCGACGATGTTCTAACGACGATTGCGACGATCAACATGAATGCGAAAGCGATTTGGAAATCCTTTTCTGTCAACACAAACGATTAATCGTTTGGACATTTAAACGATGTCCAAATAAAGCAATAAAACCCAATTCAGTTGTATGTGTCTGCTGTTAAAGAGCTTGTTGAATTCTTAAAAATATCTATAGAAATGTGGGGATAAAAATTTAGTACAATGAAGTAGATGAAGTAAGATCCTTGGTAAATAACGACTACATTAGAAAGACATAGAACATTTTTCATATATTAGGGATAATTTTATAGCATTTTATTCAACATAGCTTCCGAAGTTTTGGTCTTGTGGCTTTAATTCTTGCATCAGCTGAATATTATAAGGATTTAAATAAAGATATTTGACCATACTTTAGCAATTAGAGAACAGAAATAGTTATCGGGTCGGTGGGACTAACAGCGAACCGATTAATCATCTTTCACACTTTCCCTCACAGCGGCGACATTCTCTGCAGGGCGGCGATACAGTCTTTTGACGTTTATCCCAAAGACGAGAGAAATCTTTTCGCTGGTCTTTCAGATCGTAGAAAAGAGTCAGTTGTAGTGTTAAAATTTTATTTACACATCTATGCTTCTTAAGACGACTTAATTTAAGCAAACACTTTGACGAACAGTGCAAACAGTGGATGGACTCGAGCGTTAAGTAACCGTAAAGTAAATAAGTCGTTACAATTTTAAGTGCCGATTTGTTTTCGCGTTTGTTTTGCAAAATAAACACTCATCGAAATGGAAGTGAAACACAAACAGATGAAAATTTAATAGTTTTCGCAGGTTAAAAATAGTTCTCAAAAGCATTTGGTTCTTCTTGGCTTTTAAGTTCATACATACACGAACACACTTTTATTGGTTTTTAATTACGTGATAAATGAGCTCATAAATGAGCCTCTTGAAAACGCTGTGCAGAGGTGTATAAAGAGTATAAAACAACAACAACAACTACAATAAAGAGTAGCGATCTTTAATGAACATTAAAAAGTAATCAATGAGTTGCTTTTGTTGTGTGTTTCGTCCACTTCGATACGAATAAACTATCTCGCAATACAAACGCTTAATTTATTGTATTTACACTAGAAGTGTTTTCTTTGTTGGCTAACCGTTTGAGTGGTCATTAAAAAAGCCGAACCATAAACATTTAAGCTTATTTTATTAGCCCTGGAAATCGTTTCAAAAAAATTATACTTGAGTGAAAAACAAAAAAATCTGACTTTATTGTGTCAAAAAAGAAAATAAAATAATAATTAATGAAGTCATTTGAAAGGATTGTGAAAAACGAGGACAAGCGTTTATTTTAAAAATCTAAAGGAAGAAGTAATTGTGGAGTAACGAATAGTGAATAGAATCGGTTACTCGAAGTAACTGACGTAAATATTGGATGAATGAAAGAGAATATATTCGTAAATATATAAGCGTATATTTTACGACTTTGATGTCAATTCTTCTTAAAAGCAACCATCTGACTGATTTTATTTCCTTTTGTTTTTAACACTTTTGTGACATTTAACACTGGAGCCAGCAACACCTACTCTCAAGTACAACAACAACAACAACAACAACAGTGGTAATTCACTGTTTTATTTATTGAAACATTTCCACAATAAGAACCACAACTCGTACATAACTTTGTCGCTGTAGCTGTCACTTTCAATGTCGAAATGCTTTTGCATTGTGGACAATTTTGACGTCTATCAGAAAGTAGCGCATAAATTTATGTAACGTTGATATTTTTGTTGTAGTTGTTGCTGTTGCTAGTAGAGTGTTGATTCAAACTCATGCATGTCTATGTTGACATTTATTAACATCCTAAAATGTTGTTAACAGTGTCAAAGTGCTTTTTAATGTGGCTACGATATGAAAACTTATTATACGATATTGTAAAGCTATATAAATAAATATTTTGCAGATACTTATGTCAATAAAACAGTTAGATTTTACAGATATAACCATATTATTATTATTATTAGTTAGTGATCTCAATATATTAGTTGGTTCAGATTAAAAGTGACGTAAGTACACGCTCTCGAGATCTAATAATGGTTCCTTCCAAGGGTTCAGGTTTTAAGCAATCACAGCTCTTGCATCAATTTTTTGTCTAAACGGGGACAACAGAACAACAACAGTGGTTATAGAACACTTTCTTCGGCTGGTTCGAAGATGAGGATTAGTTCTTGGCATTTGTCTCTTCTTTTCGGACAGTTTATCATCAAAATCATCCCTTCACATCCCGAAAGACTGAAGTTATCACCCGTTGGGACTCTAAATTGAACCCTCCTTGACCTCATTTAAGATGGGTCGCTGCGGAATGGGATTTTGTTTTTTTTTTGTTGGACCTCCAGGGATGGAGTATTTTCGACGATACACAAACATTTCGATCGTGTTGTATGAACTTTTCTTAGTTTCGTGAATGTTGCCTTGCTTTTTAGCGAAAATCTTAAAATTAATGCCATGTTGGTAAAATCTGTGCATGAATTAGGAAACCGCCAACAAGATTTACATATTACTGCCATAAATTTGAGTCCACCGAAATAAGTGCCGCCGTCGTCGCTTGATTTGTTTACACTTGGCACGTTTAAACACTACAGACAACTTGATCGCTGTACCGCCGCCGCCGTCGTCGTCGTCGTCATCGCTGTGGCTGGTGCACTTAAAGCTGACGCCTGATAAGCCAGTCTTTTGCAGCGCTCGGCCGCAATTCGCCGCGTAGTGTAAACCGTGAATCTACCGTCAACGCAAGAGTACCGCGTGAACATGTTTATTTGCAGCCACTGGCTAATTTATTGGCAGCAATAAATTCACATTTAATTGTCTGTTGAAATGATCGCAACCCCGATCGCGCGCCGATAATCTGCTGCGTAATGCGCCGATACAGATCGACTACAGCAGTTATAAGTGTTTGTTTTGTGTGAGCCAGTGAGTGGCTTGGCATCAGTTTTAATGACCGCTCTAATCGCTTGTGTCGATCGACGATAACACTTTGCGCTTGACATGACTTTGGAGGTGGTACTTGACTCAGCAGGTACTCGGCAGATGTTGCCGGTTGGTGTTTTGAGATGCCTGGGAAAATGTTGATGGCAATTCTTAGCTAGAAAACCATTTATCATTAGGACAGAAATTGGATTTGTCGAAAAGCTTTAATGATCCATTAGTCAATGGAGTTTTTCAACAAAATCTATAAGAATAAATCTCCTTAACGTGTATTTGAGCGCCTGTCTGATTGTAATTCGTGTGTCTGATCGTGTGTCTGATTTCACCAGCACACTTATTTATTCATGTTAAAAATGGTTGTTAATCGATAAAGTGGCTTAAATACGAGTATATCGGAATAGCAATCAATTTTGAAGCAGTTCTCAAGAGAGGGCGTTGCTTGTCAACACTTCAGCCGCTGGGAATCGCAAACAAGTCACTCACTCAGTCACTGATCAACTTCACTTTGGATTTGACATTTGGCTTTCCAAATCGACTCATTCACTCATTCCACTCAGTTTAATTGATGTGGCTTGTAATTGTGTTGTTTGAGTTCTCATTCAGAGCAGCTGATCTTCATCATCATCGTCATTCTAATCGTTTTTGCGGACAACACGATCATAGATCGCAAAGGCGTGTTTCTACAATACAACAACAATAAGTTGGTAATTACTCGTTGTACTTGTTGTTCGAGATCGCACAAAGAGACAGCTGAAAGTTATTAATCATTACATCGATTCGAAGTTGAAGTTGCTTGAAGCGTTGCTTGGTTCAACAACATGACACGATCAGCAGTTGATCTCAATAGCCGTTTAATTAACTGTTTTCTATTTGAGGAAAACCATCTCAACATCATTTATTACTTCAGAAGGTTCTCTATTGCGTCCGAGAGCTCCGCTTGGAGTGCGAGTTGATACCATTTATTAATTTTTCACCGCCAGCAGAACCAGCCAGCTTCTTTAGAGTTGATATCAAGCAACATGATCACTTGATGCATTTATTTGCATGTCAAACATCAAACATGCGCTGCTTTCCTCTTCACACGACGATGATTGCTTGGTTGCGCTGGTCTCAAGCGTCCAGCCGCCGCGACCCGTCGTCCATCCTTCCATCCACTACACGAGTTCCTCCTCAGCTTTGTCGATTGCAGAGCTTCTTTCTCTTTTCTCCTCTGTCTCCCTCTCTTTCTCACTCTTTGTATTACTTTTTCCAGCTGTTTTCTAAACTGCAGCTTGAACAGTTTTTCGTTGAGGTGCTTCGCTTAATCTCGTCTCTAATATGTTCCCTGCTTCTTTAATCAAATATTTATCTTACTTTGTAATGTTCTTTTTTGGGTTTATTTGAGTTGGTTTTGTTTAACTGTTTCTGTTAGAAGGCCCCGAACAAGAAGATGGTTTATGGTTCTAGATGTTCTGAGTTTTATCACAAAAGATATAAATTTACTTTGCACTGGAAAAAGGTCAAAGTTCATGTGTTACAGTGTTTCCAGCTTTTGGTTTATTTGGGTTGGATTTGGGATTTGGGTTTGGGTTTGGGTTAAGTTTGCGTTTGTTTTGTGGTTTTTGCATCAAAACGTAATAAAATTGACACCAAAGCGTGCATGAAGTTTGTTGTGCTTCTTGCAGGAGGAAAAAAGACAGAAGCGAAGTGATTTTTAATGGTTAAGTGAGTCTATTTTTTAATGAAAACAATGCCCAGAAAATGTACACCAATTATTTAATTTAGATATCTTTATCGTACTTAAAATCTCTAGTATAGAGTATAGTATTGAGTCTTCTATTATTGTAGTTAGATTAGATTAAATTAAAGTTTCTACCACAGAGTTAAATTCTTAGTCTCAGTAAATAAAATAATAAGAACCTTATTAATAATTAATAGAAAACATAGATCAATATGATTTGATCTCATAAAAGTTCTTTATTATTCATCCTGCTCTTGACATCAGATAGATTATTTTTATTCGAAATCTTCAAGAAAACAATAAATTAACTAAACTGTCTGCACTTATAAGAGGTCAAGACTTAAACCACTTGAGCATAAATCTAATCTAGTAGATTAGTTCATGTTCAAACCTGCTGAACAAATTAGAACAGCACTCGGTGGAGGATTATTTAACGAAGGTTCATTTAATTTAATTCAATGTATGCAAATCTGAACTAATTAATTTAAGCTCATTAATATTAGGTCTCGAATTAACGAGTAGTTAAGACTGAAGCACGGATTGGATTGAATGTGATTAGCATAAAATACAATACAATATACAATACAGTACAATATACATAAGCGATGAGCTTATCTGCAATAAATTCTGTGATTATGGCTTTAAATTAATTATCTCCTGTTAACTGTCAACAAGCGAATGCTTTATCGATTAGAGGCTATTAGATGAATATGTAAATAATAAATCCCATTTTAAATTATAACTGAGAATACTTTAAGAAATATCCGATTTATAATTGCTTTGAATATTTTTCTCATCGCTGCGCATTTCATTTATTATCATGGTACAAGTTATAAAATATTTGCAACTCCTATAAGAACACCCTTTAAAAACAAATAAAAAGTGACCTTTTAATTTCAAGTGTCCACTATGCACAATTTTTGATCTACTCGAATATTTTTATCGAAGTTTGTGAAGTGAAAACCGTCTTCTGTTACGTACTTCAATTAAAGAGTTCTGCTTTATCCACATCATAGCTATGTTAAGGTTTATCTGGCTGTGTATATTGGTAAGATTTCAATGACTTAAATATAGAAATAAATGAAGGGGTTGGAATGGGTTAATCACCAGTTTTAGCAGCATTTAGAGTTTGAAGCCAGACTTTAGATTATTTCAGACTCGTATGTTTTTTTGTTCTTTATTCAGGCCGTACTCGCGAGTGGTGTGATCGCCGGACTCTCTGCCAACAGTGGCTCGGTAGCTTGCGGTGGTCTGCTTTGTCGTCCCATCACCGGTATTTTCACGCGAGATCCACTGCCGGAGGACGCTTACGTCCATGTGGCTTCCATACCGGCGGGCGCCTCGAATATTTCCATAACGGAGCTAAAGAATAGCATAAACTTGTTAGGTAAGGTTAAAAAAAGAGGTTGATAACGGCTTCTGGAACCTCTGATACATCAATTTCGATCTCCTTTCCTTGTAGTGCTACGTACCCCCGCGCAGAGGTACATTTTCAATGGCGGGAACAGCGAATCCGAGAGTGGAGCTTACGAGGCAGTCGGCGCCATCTTTGATTATCACCGCATCGACGGCCTGCAACATGGCGAAGGAGTGACTGAGTGGATCACCTGCACGGGGCCCATAAGAGAAACCCTGGATTTAATGGTAAGTTCCTGACACTCCTGTTGCTTGGATGGAGATCTATCTAATTCTTCGGACAGGTCTACAGCAAAGCCGCTAACCCGGGCGTCAAATACGAGTACCTGCTGCCCATAGCTTCCGAATCTGAAGAGAATGAGTTGTCCGTGGAGAGCGATGTTCTGCTGAAATCCGCACCAGAGGACAGCTCTTTGAGTAGTCCGCGTTCGACGCGTCGCCGCAAGTTCAACTGGAAAGTCGTCGGGTTTAGCGAGTGCTCTCGATCTTGCGGTGGCGGTACACAGACGCCAATCGTACGCTGCGTGCGTGAGAACCCGATGCGCAACTTCTCGCAACGCCGCTGTGCGCATTCAGAGAAGCCGGTGCTCAATGAGAATTTGCTGCGTTGCAACACGCAACCCTGCCCCGCTTACTGGCGCCTTGATGACTGGGGTGAGTGTCGCTGCCATCAGAGCGATGGAGTGCGCGAACGTGAGATCAGCTGCGTGCAAGAACTGGCCTCTGGCATAGTTATCCACGTGGACAACGCCGCCTGTTTGGAGGAGGCGCCCGCAACAAGTAAACCTTGCGAATGCCCGAAAAATCGACGTCGCCCGCACTCCCACAGCCGCTACCGCATGCACCCAGCGAATGGTACACAAGCGCGGCATCGTGAGAAGGCCGGGATGTGGCTGATGTCCGAGTGGAATCAGGTATGTTCTGCGGAGTGTGGAGCAGGCGTGGAGCATCGCACCATCTTTTGCGATCGTTCCAAGCCCAACACGGAACGATGTGACCAGCGTAGTACTCCAGAGGTAACGAGACCGTGTGAACGCGAGCGCAGTTGTGAGGCCGGCGAATGGTTTGCGGGGCCATGGAGCCCGTGTAACGGTAATTGCTTCAATTTGACGCGCTCGCGCCAAGTGCTCTGCATACAGAATCAGTTGATTGTGGAAGAAGAGGACTGTCGGCCGGAGCTGCGGCCGCTGGAACATAAGAAGTGCCTGCACGCCGAAGTGGAGTACTGTGCGCCCCGTTGGCACTACTCAGAATGGAGTGAGGTGAGTGGGTGAGCAGACCTTAACTCCAGGTCTTAATTTTCTCGATTTCCTCCTTTTTAGTGCTCCAAATCCTGCGACGGTGGCACGCAACGACGGACCGTAAAGTGTTTGGAGTACGATGAAGGCGACAACACTTTGCGCGACTCTACGAAGTGCCGTTACTCTCTGCGAGAGCCGATCTATCGTAGCTGTAACACGCACAAGTGTGATGGTGAGTGAGAAACAGAAATAAACACACGTGTGTTTATGAGACAAGAGGTAGGGAGAGAGGTGTATCTGTGAGCTGGAATTTTTGACTTTCCCCACATGTTTTGGTGCACAGAATTCCTGAACCATTTCCCGAAGTTTATATTTAGCCTTATTTTATATTCAGCTCTTAAGTAAGAGTCTTTTCTTTGTTTATCCTTCAGAACCACGTTTTGAGTTGCTTCAAAACGATGTCGCTCCCTCCTGCGTTGACGACTTCAGCAACTGTCAGTGGGCTGTAAAGGCGAAGCTGTGCAGCTATGAGTATTATCAGCAGAATTGTTGCTACTCCTGCGGCTTTTCAGATGCTTAGTATGGGATCCAGGATCGACTTCTCCCTCCCTCCTCCCGCGCCAATTGGGAAGTTTTAATACATGTAGCATTAAAATACGAGTAATCATTAAGTAATCGAATCAACTTGTACGTGTAATGAAAATCCACAGATTTTAATCATAATTTTAATTTATTTAATACTTGTCTTTAAGTTATGTTTTCTAAAAATAAGGCTTGGATTATTGAGTATTTAACTTGTGTAGTATTTGATTAAGCTTAAAATGTGTTTATTTAATTAATTTTAATGTTTCCTTTCAGTTGCCGAGTTGAGACACATCGCATAAACTGAACTTAATTTAGAGACACAAAGGCTGCATTTACAGTCTTCATTAATACCACGCTTTTTAACGCTTTTAACGGTTTCTCTGCTTTTTCGTTGTATGGAAGTATAGAAAGTTATCCAACTTATCACATTCCATGCTAAGAAACAAATCGACTTTCAGTTAACACTTTTCACGTAAATATGTATATACAAATATACAGCAACATGTATGCATGTATGTATGTCCGAAATGATATACTACATACATTCAAAGCGCAAAGTTGTTTGTTTTCTAAATTGCTTTTAATGAATTAAATCATTTTGTGTTTCCTAGATAATCTTCATGTTTAGAATTAAGCTTTTTTAGGTTACGAATGAATCAACTCGTAAACCCGTGTGTCAAAAATTTTTATTGCAAATTAACATCTTCTACACCATTTAGTTGTTTATTTATTTCGAATAAATTATTTATGATTCACTAATTCAACTAACAAACTATAAATTAAAATAAAGCAATATACTTTCATTTTATACACAAGACTTGTGTTTATTTGCTTATTTGTATATTTGAGGAAAAGATGAGGTAACAAGAAGTTGAAGTGCAGGTGTATAGCAAGTAAGTCACTCTATACTTTCTATCATATCATTTATTTTTTCGCTAATCCACGATGCGATAGATTTTAAGTTTAGTAGCCCGTTTATTTTAAAGAACTATATACTCTTCTGTTTTATTACTCTGGTACACAATTTAGGACTTTTGTCGTCTTAAACTGTTAATGCGACTGATAATGTAAAGTAAAGTAAGTATAAAATTTGATACAGTATGGTGTGGGTGTGCGATATGCAATACTGTATAATAGTTAGACATTGAAATAAATATTCATTAGTATTGATTTTTTACTCTGTAAATGTATTTATTGTTGTCTTCGATATTTAGCTGACCCAACACTTTGTTTGCTCATCATAAAATCCTCCTTCACCGCCTACTTTAGCCGACAACCAACTACTAAAACTGTAACCTTTCTATTGTTAATATAAAAGGGTGAAGTTTAGGAAATTTTACTTAAAGTCCAACCGTAGTTGAAAGTGAACACATTGAAATCGATAAAACTAAAGCGTTTAAGTGAATATTAAAAAGAAAAACTAGTAAAAAAGGTTAGAGTTAAAAATGTCCTTCTGGGCCGTTAACAGCGGCCGAACGCCGCCCTCGAAAATCGTGCCAGTTCTCAATCCGAATCAGAAAGAATTTCTAGAGGATGAGCTGCGCTATCGCGAAAAATTGCACATCCTGCAAAACAGCGACAACACTAATTTAAGGGACATCTACTTGCGTAAGCAGGAAATCGAAGATGATCCGCAGCTGTTGGACGAACATGACTCCTTCTACCACACCACAAAAAGCCTGCTAGTGCTCTTTCAGATCATGGGTGTCATGCCGATTCATCGGAATCCGCCGCTTTCGAGACTGCCGCGCACTGGTTTTTCGTGGACCTCGAAGCAGTTCTTCTGGGCGCTGTTCATATTCTCGGCAGAGACCACCATCGTGGTGTTGGTGCTGCGCGAACGCGTCAAGAAGTTTGTGAACAACTCGGACAAACGCTTCGATGAGGCCATTTACAACGTCATCTTTATAAGTTTACTCTTCACGCACTTTCTGCTGCCCGTCGCCAGCTGGCGCCATGGTCCGCAGGTGGCCATCTTCAAAAATATGTGGACGAACTACCAGCTGAAGTTCCTTCAAGTTACGGGCACTGCGATTGTGTTTCCCAACTTGTATCCGCTGACGTGGGCGCTGTGCATATTTTCGTGGGCGTTGAGTATCGTGGTGAATTTGTCGCAATACTATCTTCAACCGGACTTTGAATTGTGGTACACTTTCGCCTACTACCCGATTATTGCGATGTTGAATTGCTTCTGTAGTCTGTGGTGAGTATTTATGGAGAATCCGAATTAGTTTGAGAGGGGTAGAAATGAAGTTCATTATTAATCGAATGAAGTTTCATTAATTGCCCAGGTACATCAATTGCAACGCTTTTGGTACTGCCAGCAAAGCGCTTTCCGATTCGTTGCAGAAAACGCTACGTGAAGAGAAGCCCGCCCAAAAGCTCACCGAATATCGGCATCTGTGGGTGGATTTAAGTCACATGATGCAGCAACTCGGTAAGTGTATGCGTTAAATTTACATGGCATGATATTCAACTGAATCCTGTCCATTCTACCAACCACCAGGACGAGCATACTCCAACATGTATGGCATGTTTTGTTTGGTCATCTTTTTCACAACGATAATAGCCACATACGGTTCGTTGAGCGAAATCATCGATCATGGCGCCACTTACAAAGAGGTGGGTCTCTTCGTTATCGTTTTCTACTGCATGGGCCTACTGTATATCATCTGTAATGAGGCCCATTATGCCTCACAGAAGGTGGGCCTGGAATTCCAAACTAAACTGCTGAATGTCAATTTGACAGCTGTGGACAGTGCTGTGCAGAAAGAGGTGGAAATGTTTTTGGTGGCAATTGCTAAAAATCCGCCGATAATGAATTTGGACGGTTACGCGAATATTAATCGAGAGTTGATAACATCGGTGAGTAGATTGTTACGTGTTGATCACGGCGGTTACGGTTACGTGTTAATCACTGCGAAGATAGTGTACTGGTGTGTATAGCATAATGCATAATTTTTTAAATTCGCAGAATGTTTCTTTCATGGCGACTTATTTGGTGGTGCTGCTGCAATTCAAAATCACTGAACAGCGTGGTATACGAACGCAACAAGGACATGATTGAAGGAAGATAGAAAGCACGAATATTATATGGTATTGCTGTCTATATTTCCGATTTTGTTTTATTTAAATTAGACTTCTAAATAACCTGTGCATCTGTGCAACCAAAAAACTGTAGTACTATAAGTATGTATGTATGAATATAAAATAAATTCTGGGTCCAGAAACGCCCGATAATATCTCGGTGTCATCACCAGATACTCGCACATCTTCTTTAAGATGAATGTTCTTCTGGATGCTTCTTCAAGAACAATATAAAAGTGCGCATCTGCATAGGGCTCAGCTCTATGATGTACTTTGTGTCGTTGTCCTGCAAAGGCAAGTCGGACACAAGAGTCTTCAGCTTACGTAGCTTCTCCGAGCGCAAGCGGTTGAGTTGTAAGTGGTGCGAATTCTGACGTTTCAACCGATTACTTTCTGAGCCCAAACCATTTACGGGCAGCCACTCTTCGTAATAACGTGTCGACACCATCGGCCTGTCAGCGCGCTGGAGTTGTACGTAGTCAGCCGACTTGGCGAATATTCCGTAGTCGTTGTAACCGCTAGTTTCTGGGTCTGGCACGAATTCTAGGCGACGATTTTCAAGTAGCCAGGCGTTGCCATCCAGAGTGGTCTCACGCATGTCTTCGATGTCGAAACCGCGCAAGACTTTTTTCACATTAAACTGCACTGCCTTCGAGAACTCAGGATCTTCGTCCTTTTCGAGTATGTGCTCAAAACGAACGAGAATCTCATTTTCATGCCAGGGTTCCAAGGTCATCAGGTGAATGTTTCGCGGTAACGATATCGAAAGACCAGCGAACTAACGTAGCACGAGAGAGAGAGAGAGAATGAGATGCAGATTCAAAAAATAAGGGTTTGACTTTTAACATGCGTTTAACTTACAATGTTTGTAAAGCTGACGCGCCACTCGTCGTAGGAACAGTTGCTGGCATCGCTGAAGAACTTCCAGCTAGGCAGGAGTTTTTGAAGCTGGATGAAACGTTCTCTAGCCTGTGTTGTTGGACTCTGATCGAGCTGTGATGACCCCATTACCAAGTAATGTATACCTCTAGCTATGAGGCCCTGTCCGTAGGCGGTCTCATTCAACGCTTCATCCACACCGAAAGCATCATCGTGCAGAAGGCGTCGATGTACCATCAACTCGAGTGAGCCATCCCCAAGAGAAGCGCCGCCTTGCGCACGGTCGGTGAGCAAAGCCATGCGCGCGTTCTCATCGTCGAGGGCTATCTTAGTTGTAATGGGGAAATAGTTCCCCGCAGCCTGCTCTTCCAAACGCAGCTTCCAGGTGTCGCGGTGATTGCGTAGCCGCTTGAGCATTTCACGGCCATTGGAGTCGGTATAGAAGTAACTTTCGGACTGGATATCGGAATTGAAGCGTGTGATTATTTCCTTGCCGATGTGGTCATCAATGGGTATTGGGCCTACGAGCCATTCAAATTCTGCGAAATTCTCCTTTCTGTAAATTCGCACCACTTGACTGATCCAATCGTTGAATTTCTGGTGTACTTCCTCGACCAGATGTCCTCGGTAGATCTTGAGTTTAGCGTTGATGGAGACGGAACGTACATTATCGGTTTTCGGACGGAATATATAAGCGCCCGAAGACCGATTGCGGAACTCACGATTGTTGCCCACAGAACCTTCATAGTAAAGAAACTCTTGGCTAACTGTACGCGTCATGCCATCTGTGGTGACAGCGGCGAGAAATCCGTTGGTGTCGAAAGTTAGGCGTATATTCTATGAGAGCAAAAAGAAGAGAGCCACATAAGAGAACTTTTACTTAGGAATTTTATAATATTTCTAATTGATATGATAATATTTTAAAAGCGTTATATTGCACCTCGTTGCCTATGGAGCTTAAGCTTGAAGTATTATCAGGTTCCGGAGTGGGTGGCATGCGTCCGTTTCTTGTCTTTTTAATGTAGTATGATTTGTAGCCGAGTGGTGGTAGCTCACTGGCTAAGAAGATGAGTTCGTATTTTGCGAGAGACTTGCGGAATGACAGCTGCTTCACCTCCTCTGGGATGGGCACAATTTGGGTCTCCAAGATGACGTCTAAATAAAAAAATTTAAATGTTAGTAAATACTCGACGACTTCGTTTGATGCTGAAAAATGGTATGTTTCCCTCAACTTACCCCGATAATCGCGCACCTCGTAGTTCAGCTCGGGCACCGGCACCCTCACGTATTCGAAAGTCGGATGTGCCAACGGATTGTATAGGGTCAGTATGAATTGATCACTATTTTCTGTGAGATTACATGAGCTGATATTCAGTAGATGGCAGGACTGGAATTCGAACTTGTAATCTTTGGGCTGGCCGTATCTCGGTTGGCGAGTTTCGCCATTAGACAGACGATTCAGCACAGAGCGAGTGTTCGTGCTGCAGGCTCGCACACCGACTTCCAAGCGCCTGGCGTAATCAGAGGCTACCTTCTGCTTCTCGGTACCTGTGACGGCATCGTGGTGTTGCATCACGCCCATTGTTTCACGCATGAATGAGAGGTGTGGCATAAACTCGCCCTCCTGTTTGGGTGCCACTGTAGTGAGCTGCTTGCAGACCTGTAGAAAATGATTGCCAACGCGTTCATAACGCTTAAGTGTGGGCCGAGAAGTAAAATAGCCCGTCCAGTAGGCGTGTGGATCTGAGGCGTATGGGAAAAAGTCATCATCTTTGGTGGGCCAAGTAATGCCGGCATCGTGCAGGGCCTTCAGGTAGCAGGAGGGCGTGGAATAAAGCAGATTGATATCGGAGCCGGAGGATTGCCGTTCGTTGGCATATCTGTACAAGTAGGTCCATGCATGGTTAAATGGGAATTATTTTATGGATATTAAAAACCGAAAGGTTGCGGAGTGGTTGATGAAAGTTAGTAGATTTTAGTTGCGGGAGTGAGTGGACAAGCATTTCCGGGAAGACGTTTAAAACTCAAGGGAAATTGAACTCACTTGATTAGCTTATCCAAGTTTTTATACCAGGAGTTCGCATTCTGATAGTGAAAGTCTTCACCCATGGTGATCAAGAGATGTTTGGTGCGATAACCTTTCGTCATTTTTTCGACAAAGGCAAAAAATTCATCGATCTAGAAGAGTGCAAAAGGCATGCATTTCAATTCATTTCAAGAGACGTGATAAAAATCAGTACATTTTCTAAAATCAAAACAACGAAAAGCATTGAAGCTTGCAAAACATAATTAATAACTTTCATCAACTTTCGGAATCCTTCGTTTAGATATGCAAATTAGGTTTACCGTATCAATTTATCCAAATTCTTGTAGTATGAAGTCGCAGATTGATAGGTAAAGTCCCCGCCCATAGTAAGGATAATGTTATTGGTGCGATAGTAATGACTCTGGGTTTTCGCAAATGCAAATAACACATCGACCTAATAGTGGTTAATTAGAACTTAAGTGTTGTCTATGTTCACCTAACACACAAGTCAGAACAACTAAAATGGCGTAATTTCTGACATACCCTTTTCTTGACGTTATTATCTGGACTATGTTTGCCATCGATTATGGGTTCATCACTGCAGAGTATATCGAAACAGAAGCCCGGTGGTGGCTGATACTGATTGTAGAGGGCGCCGGTGAAGAGATGAGCCGCTTTATCTGGAAAAATCGCAGGAGTTAAACCCAGTCGTATATTAACCTGAATATAAAAAGCCTACGAGTTTATTTACCTAAATTTGCCGAAGCACGCCAAATCATTTCAGCTTTTTTGGTCATCAGACGCTCGTCTTTGTCTTGATAGTCCAGACGACCGAAGAAGAGTCCGTCGTAGCCCATTTGCGCAAACATAGAGGCCATTTCGCGTGAGTGTCCGAATGGATCGATTTGCCAGCCAATGCGAGGGCGTCCACACTCGCCGAAGGTGTCATTCAGACGTCTTTAGGAAGTAGTTTTATATGCCGAAGAAGTCATTTCAATTCATTTCCCTTTCCAAACTTACCTCAAGCCCCACGAGAACTGGTCAACGATGCTCTGATAATGGGTGGTGGCCTCATCGTTCATGCTCCAGGCACCGCCAATAAATTCCAGTCGCCCTTCATTGACCAGCATCTTGACCTGCTTCTGCATTTCTTCGGTTTGCTCGCGCCACCATTTGAAGAAGAACGCCGACTCCACGTAGATGAAGCGCTTCTTGGGGTCTTTAAGTAACTCCTGGACCACCGAATCAAGGATGTACTGAACCCCGGCCAGTTGTATGTTTGACTGGCTGCCGTAGTAATATTGGTCGACGGTTTTCAGCCAACCAACATCATCGTGCGTGTGTGGCACCAGGTGCACATTAAGCATGCCCGGCTGAATTTTGGGACAACTCTGGAAATAAACGATTAAAAAATAATTAAAATTTACATAATTTTTACAAAAGTATATAACATTATTAGTGGAACTCTCAAATATCTGAACATCAGTAGAGGTCAAGATTATAGTATTTCTATTGTCGGGAAAAAATCGTAGGATTCGGAAAGAATGCCTTTATTAAAGAAATTTAAATGGAAGATCTTGAATACCCTCCTATCCAGCGATAGGATAGGATTTTTCCGATAACGGAAAAAAGATGAAATACATCCCGTTTCAAAAAAAGGGCACTTCGGAATTTTGCAAATATTCTGATTCACAAACAGACACAATGTAGCAACATCTATCCATTAATACTTGAGAAAACAGAGAAGGACCGTAATTTTTAAAATTATTTGAGTAGAAGCAGTGGTGTTGACGAATGGGTGTTGACGGCATAACCGATATCCAGAATCAATTCCTAGAAGAGTGGAAACTGTGTTGAAGGCCAAAGGAGCAACTAAACAGTAATAAATTAAAAAAAAACCAAAGAAATGCAACTCTTTTCATGTTTTGCACCTTTTTTATAAAAGGATGTAAAAATATCATATTATTCCTTTTTTCACCTTTTTAGCGGAAGTCCACCTGTCGAACCACCCTCAGTTTTTTACTGAAAGATGTTTCACAGGTAGAGGCTATAGGGATCAAACAATATATAAAAACTACAATCGGGCAGGTAGCTTTCATTGTTTTACTGAATTTTGAACGAATCATGAATAATTACTGAAAAACGATTTAAAAAAATCATGAAAAATAAGGAGCGTATTTCCTTAATTTTACAAACCCGACTTCATGCTGTAATTCTATGAATAACCTTGTTGTTTAAGAAGAACGTACTTGAGCTGAGAATAGAGGGGATAAAACGTTGAGAATTCATAAATAAATATATATAATCTCAGCTAGAAAAAAGAGCAATATACAAAGAGCAATGTGCAAAGTGTAATTAATGCACAGGAGCAATGTGCAAAGAGTAATGTACAGAGAGCAATGTGCAAAGAGTGATGTACAAAGAGCAATGTACAAAGAGTAATATACAAAGAGCAATGTACATACTCGTATGTAGCTATTTATAAGAGAAAGCATTAAGCTTTGGGTTAAGAGACGAGTGATCAAGAAGGGGTACACATAGAAATGTTAATATTATCTGATTTTATTAAATTTAAAATAAATATATTAATAGATATTGTTGTTATATAACCCAATAAATATTAGATAATTAATAATCATCATCTTACTGCATAATCATTGTATGTACTTACTGCATAACCGCATTTAGAGTTGAAAGTTCGAAAGGACTTTGTTCCATCCTGAGGTCTGGCTTCAGCAAAATTACAGAAACCATCTGCCAACACCAGCAGAAGAACAGCGAGTGCGATTCTGGATGCAATTTTAGCATTCGGAATATTTTCCAAAAACATCTTCAACTTTTTCTTCTCCAAATTTCAATAAATATTAATTTGATTTATATACTATGTATACACAATTAATTACTGCATGACTTTGGTGAACCGATCAGAACTCCTCACTTAGTCAACCAGAAGCGTTGAGAAAAGAACGCGTACTAAAGACAAATAATTCCAAAGGAATCTTCAACTCGTTGGCTCCAGTTGCAAATAAATCTGTGCCCTAGGAAGTGGATGAGAGATAGTGAAGAAGACAGAGAGAGACAAAGAAAGGGGCAAAAATCAGAGAAAGAGATAGATAGAGTACGAGAGAGGAACGTCGAAAGAGGAAGAGCGGGAGCTGAAGAGAGATTTCGTTTAGAGGCACTGTTTATTTATTTAGTTAGTATTTCCCAGCTTAATAAAAGCCTTGGCTCAGTCGGGAGTCCATAATATCAATTTTAGCGATAAGCTAGTCCATTATTTACTTTGTGTATAGCAAAGCATTAGTATAAAACCAAAAGTATTAAAGTAGAAACAAAAGCAAAAATGTAAACATGATTCTCCGACTTTAAATAAATAAATAAATGAATAAAAACAAAGGCTATTATTGCTGGTTTGCCGGCCGGCAAAAGCAACAGGTTTCGTATTCAAGGAACTAATGATGTGCAGAATTTGGAAATGAAAAAACCGGTTACCAAGATTCATAAAATAAAAATAGTCATTGAATAAGGTGCTGATTGGACTCTGTGAGTATTGAAATACCATCGCTTCCCGACCATAAGGGTTATCATTTTCGTAAACCAGTGAAAGTTTGACGTACATATGTAGCTGATCTTTTAGTTCAAGTGTGAGGAGTTATTCATTTTCTACATTTGTATATACGAGGTCTGTTCAAAAAGTATCACGAATTTTGAATTTCAATTGAGCGGCGGCAGCGATTTGAGTAAATCTTTTTGTTTTTATGTTGCCCGGACTGTCATTCATACCTGCGTAGAATTTCAAGTCATTTTCGTATTTTCTTTGGTTAGTTTCGTTGTGTTTTCTGTATATAAACGAGTACCGGCGAATATGTGTGGATACACAAATGCGTAACTCTTATAGAAAATAACTTTAAAGCAGTTCTATGAAACACTTCAAACTGTTGCTTTGAAGATATACACACAAGTACTTTGAAAAACTTATTGATAAGCGATTAAAGAGCCAAGTTCAACAGAAAAGCAAAGTTTCACCAATGGTACATCTTGAGTAAATAAATTTATTGAATTAAATAAAATTAAATGTTATTTTATGTGAATCAAAGTTCTTTATATTTATGAGTCAGTTTCCGAAGACCACGAACATCAAAAAGTTCTAACGAGAACTAAAATAAAAAGTAATAGTACTATTATATAATATATAATAATAATTAATAAATAATATAATTCTATAAAGAAAGAACTTTATTATAGATAAAGGATATAGACTAAGTTAAGTCTAAGACTAATTTTTTATGACACAAATTCTGCTGTCAAATGAGGTAAACGAACCACTAAGCTTCAACTTTTGTATAAGGAAATCTTTTGAGAGTTCTGAAGAACATTCTAAGACACTAAAGTATGCATTTTCTCTCTTTAAACGGAGTTCAATTGCAAACATTTTCAAGTATTAGGGGTACCGGTTAAATCGTGCGGTTTTTTTCGAAAATTGAAGCTTTATTGTGAAAAAATTGTTACAAATATAATATTCGCGACGCCAAGTGATAAAATACGATGACTTTCGGCAGCCTTTTACTTCATATTGAAGTAATAAAGAAGTGTTCCCCGCAAAAACACTTTATTCGGCACGAAATTCGACATTTTCAGAGTAAAAAAAGGATTGTTGTTTACGCTTCAGCTAAATGACACATACTGGTTCTGAAACTATATAACAGTAGCTTTCCAACACATATTTGGAAAGGTAAATCACTGAAATAAAAGTCAAGTTACGCCATCTGTTAGAAAACCGCACGAATTAACCGGTACACAGTGGTTGCAGTAGTTGCAGTTTTCGACTTAGTGGCGGTCAAAATTCTGTAACTTTTAATCAGATTAAGGTATTTTAATGCGGTTTTTTGCAAATGAAAGTATAAACATGTATCTTTACGCTAATATAAGTACGAAATATCTAGGTAATTTTTTTATATTTGTAAACAATTTCTACACTTCAATCGCGTTCAATCAAAGTCGCGTCAAAGTCGCGTTATTTGTTTTTTTTTTTATTATTAAGTATTATTCATGCGATATTAAAAGCTTGTTGTTTCAGTATAACAATTTAAATGTTTGGTATACTCAATTTCGACAAAAAAAAAAATATCACAATACTTAAAATTGTGTGCCTTTAGTATGAAAAAGAAACATAGTCGTATGTAAACATTGCTAAAATAAAAACACCAGGTATTTTTTCATTTTTATGATCATTTATTTATTTAAAAAATTTAAGTATAGTAACAGCTTTACAAAAATTATTACGTACTCTAAAACACAAATACAATTTCCAATAATACATACTTATTTATTTTCAAAAAAATATTCGTCTGTAGGTTTCATTAGAAGTTCTCCAGCTTCTCTATCTAGAGGTATTGTTGTCTTAATAAACTTTTTTCTCAAAGACGAAATGTAAGGATCAGAAGAAATGAAGAGCATTCTAAATAAATCCTCATTGGTACCCTGACGTGAACACTTTCTTGTGTTGTGCTCTCTATAGTATCTATAGTCTTTGTTTCGTTTTTCTTGTGCTTCTTTTGATAAATCTCCAATGGATAATATCTGATGGTTAACTATGTCCTCCCCATGCATTAAAACCTTATGAACTGTCGGTGACATAGTTTTCCATGGATACAACTGTCAAGTGGAGATCAGCAAGAAAAGAGTATAATGTTCATATTTTTTGTTTTGCTTATGACGTCTCTATAAGTAATTGTTTTCAACAATGATTCATGGAGACAGAAAACATACCTTTTATAGAACTTTGAGTCGATGAGATAATATTAAGGCTACCGGAATTTGATTTGTCCTCATACTTGAGGAAGTGATGATTTATTTAATAGGTAAATAATAAACCAGAAAGCGTGTTAACTTCGGCCTGGTCGAAGTTCATATACCCGACACACGATTACTTAAAAATTAGGCGTGGCAATAGTCTAATTTTTTTCCTTTTCAATCTTAAATAGCCTGTGATGACAGAATATTCGGGCCAAATTTGTTGAAAATATCTCTATTCGTTATTCTGTAATCGAGTTTTATTTAATTAGTGGGCGGACCACGCCCATTTGTGGTAGTCTGTTTTGGTCAGAGACAGTGAACTTCTGGACAAAATTTCAACCGAAAATTTGTTGTACAAGTTGAGAAAGTGTGCTATAAGCATGGATGAATTTATACCCTCTATAAAAAGTAGGCGTGACAATGGTCCGATTTTACCCATTTTCAATAACAATGAGTTTCTATTGATAGACATTTTTGCCAAATTTGATGAAGATATCTCTATTCGTTCTCCTATACCTGTCACGCCTCTTTTAATGCGTTACAAACGGAAGCACTATGTGAATATACCTTCATCACTTTGTGTGTAGGGAATAGAAACTTCACTATAATAAAATTAAATAATTGGGATAAGGAAATAAACCATATTCCGTGAAAAAATCGATCAAACAGGTATGAAAATACACCCCTTCCTAAAATCACAGGTACTCAGGAATATACACAAAACAGGTAGGTAAAATTTTCAAACGAAAAAAAAACGGTTCCGGCGGGTCCGGGCGGGTCATATATGTATGTTTGGGGCATTTGTTTATAACACTTCATAGTTTCAAAAACAATAAACTCCAGGATAAGTGGTTATAAGCGCTGAGACTTATAATCTCCCAAGTTTAAAATATATATAAAAATTAACCTTTTTTTCAAAAATTACCGAAAACTACTTAGATTCAAGGCACAAAGTTGTTGTTATATTTTTCCTATAGACAATTAAATGACCTTTTAGAAACTACCTAATTCATTTAGTTATATTGACTACTTTTTTAGATATAGTCATTTGAATTTTGGCAAAAAACAGAAATAATACAATTTTTTAGAGAATGGAAAAAAGGTTCACATTTGATCGCCCACCAAAAGTATTCACGAAGGTTTCCGACCGAAATATTTTGGCTCAATAGGTATTGAACTATTATAAACAAAATTGCATACCAAATTTTTCAAAAACTCGGCGCGACTCTTTGGACTTTTGGCCGCGGTTTCGAATCGATAGTCCACTGTGCGGTACTCCTAATAAGATTGACGGCATGAATCGAAAGACGATTGGAAATTGAAGCCAGTGGTTGTTGGAGCGTTTTATTAACAGTTTAACAGTAACAGAAACGTTAATGAAATAATAACTTAAATATTTAAAATTATAATCTAGTTCAGCTCATCTGTATACTATATTTCATTTTTTATCAATAGTAAGATTAGCAAAGAAATTAAAAATGAAAGCTGATTAATCCACTTATTCGGGCGATTGTGTCATAATTTTTCGGCTTAGTTAGACTTGTGGCAACGTTTTTCTTACTGTTTTTATTACTTCCTCTGCAGCAGGAGAAGCAAAAAAGAAAGAACAGAAAAGTAACCGTTATCTGTACTAATATTTCATGGGCGCTTATCTAATGAACTCGTTTCAGGTACGTTCTGTGAGATTCACTTTCTTGGCGTAGCTATTTTTCCATGTATTTCTTATCAGTTCGTCTCGACTTCACCCAGTATTTCGACGCGTATAAATAGCCCTCTCTTCTTGCAGACCAATTTAGTGGAGAACTCAGCCGTGGAGACCGGCGAACGTTTTCAGAGTCAGAAGTAGTAAAGAAGGTGTGTTTATTGCTATTTTATAGAATATTGTGTGGAAATTAAATGCACTTTTTGACAGTTTCTCAGCGATCGAAGTAAAATTAAGTGAAGATGAAGTATTCCATTACTTCACTAGTTGCTCTGGTGTGTATATTATATACTATAGCGGATGATGTTAATGCGGCTTGTGGTTACAAGGTAAGTTCTTATAAGACATCCTTTAAGTTATCTTTTAAATCACTAAATTATTTTCGTTATATTTTCCTTTAGTTATTGTATATCACTTCCCTTTTTTGTCAGCAAATCATTAATGTTTCAGTGTTAGTTTCATTTTATAAAGATTTTTCTGAAACTTTTTTGTCCATGAAAGTTTTTTGCAGTCCCGAAATATGTTTAATAAAGTTGACACGGATTTTTTCCTAAAATCTTGTGTTTATCTTGAATTTTAAAGATAATTTTAATTTAAAATAATGTTTCAAAGTATCATTTTAGTTTGTGACTATGATAAAGTCACTTTCATAAAAAAGAAGTTGCATTTCAAGATTAAAAGCTAATTGAATGTTTTTATTGATTGATTTGTTTTTGGAAGTAGAATTCAATTGCTTTTATCTTTGAAATGAATTGCCTCTCTCAAATTATTGGGAACAATAAAGGTAATCTTTTTATTGATACTCGTATCATACCGTAAAACGGTTTCGATTATATAAAGCTACTGAATCATTCTTCTGATTACGGTGTTTACCGCACGATTCCATCATGCGCCATAATACCTCCAGAATTGTAGATTTCTCACTTGATAAATTTCTCCCATTTTTCGTGGGTACTTTTTAAGGCGTGTCCGAGCCTCAAGTCGAATATGATCAACGTGCACTTGGTCCCGCATTCACACGATGATGTCGGCTGGCTCAAGACGGTTGATCAGTATTACTACGGAAGTAAAACCAACATACAACATGCCGGTGTACAGTACATCCTGGAAAATGTGGTGAAGGAGCTGATGATGGACAAACGGAGAAGGTAATTAAATCATATATTCTAATCCTTGAGTTTAGGGCTTCTTCCTAAAGAATGAAATGTTTTAATTTGATAATCATTTTGATGAACTTTCGCTTCAGATTCATTTATGTTGAATCGGCTTTCTTTTTCAAATGGCGTAATGAGCAAACTAAAGCTGTACAAAAACAAGTGCAAAAACTGGTCGAGGAGGGGCGTCTAGTGTTTGCTGGTGGTGCCTGGAGTATGAACGATGAGGGCGCTGTACACTATCAGAGTGTAATCGATCAATTTTCTTTGGGTTTAAAGTAAGCGCTCGACTTGACCCTGAACAACTTAAGTTGTCTGAACTACTAAGCAAACAAATGAATTGCATTTTAATATAGGGCCCTTTCGGACGCCTTCGGCCCCTGTGGACGTCCCACTGTCGGGTGGCAGATCGATCCTTTCGGACACTCGCGCGAACAGGCATCGTTATTCGCTCAAATGGGCTTCGATGGTGAGTTCTTTGCTCGCGTCGATTGGGTAGAGAAGTCGGAGCGTTTTAAGAACCTAACCAGCGAGATGATATGGAAGGCGAGTGCAGATCTCGGTGAGTTCCATTGGAGTTTAAGTAACGACAATCACTTTACACCAACGTTTACTCTTCAACATTAGGAGGAAGCTCGGAGCTCTTCACTGGTATACTTTTGAACCATTATTCAGCGCCACCCGGCTTCTGCTTTGACCAGCTGTGTTCAGATGCACCCATCATTGATGGCAACAGCTACGACAATAACGTAGACCAAAAGGTGGGAAGGATTGAAGCTGTGGCTGTGTACCGATTTCTTAATTTCGTTCTCTACTTCTGACAGGTTGATGCATTCCTCAGCTACATTCACAACATGACCAAGAAGTATCGCAGTTCGAGTAATCTCCTGGTGCCCATGGGCGATGACTTCAATTACGAAAATGCGGCCATGAATTTCAAGAACATGGATAAGCTAATAAAGTAGGTATTCCGAAGGGACTTAATCTGTATCTGATATCGTGATGAAACTGTCTTTCTTTCTCTCTCTATCTACGTTTAGATATGTCAACGACCGTCAGAAGCGCGGCTCCAAAGTCAACCTCGTATATTCCACTCCCGCTTGTTATCTAAATGCTCTGCATGAGTCAGAAATGCTGACGTGGCCCACCAAGACTGAGGACTTCTTTCCCTACTCCTCTGACTGGCACTCTTATTGGACCGGTTATTACAGTTCCCGTCCCACACAAAAACGCTTCGAACGCCTCGGAAACCATTTCTTGCAGGTCGTCAAACAGCTGGCGGTGTTAACCAACCTCACCAGTAGCATTACTAGCGATAACCTGAACAAGTTGCGTCAAGCGATGGGCATCATGCAGCATCACGATGCCATCACCGGCACCGAAAAGCAGCATGTCGCTTACGACTACGATCGCCTACTGACGGATGCGCTGAGCGCAGCACAGTCAACCGCACAGGAGGCTTTACAGAAGCTGACCAACAGGAAGGACAGCGAGTTCGTCAGTTGTCTGCAGCTGAACATCAGCGTGTGCGAGTTCAGTCAACGTAACGCCGCTAACCTTGCGCTAACCCTATTCAACCCACTGGCCCACATCACGACTCAGTACGTTCGCGTACCTGTAAAATTCGACACGTACACAGTGACGGATGAGAGTGGTAAGTATTCGCTGCCTCCACAAGCCCCTGCAGAGGTGGCCCTCATTTTAACACTTTACTTTACTCTGCTATCAGGTCGAGTTGTGCCTTCGCAGCTTGTTCCCTTGCCCAAGGAAGTGCTGGCTCTGCCCTTCCGGCCTAACAGCAGCCAGTACGAGTTGGTCTTTAAGGCTTCTGTGGTGAAAGTAGCGAACTATTATGTGAGCAGCAAACCAAAGCCACGTGTTCTAGAAGAGGAACTGGAAACCAATCGTATTTCTTTACCGAAACGCTTCCAACGCCAGGCTGAAAACTATGGGCCAACATCAAAGGCCGCCAATGAAGCCGTTGTTGGGTTTGGGGTATGTGTTGCCACAGTTTATCTTTATTCCGTCAGCTGAACTCATTCTCTTGTTTTCTCGCAGAACGTCAAGTTGGCCTTCAGCAAGTCGTCTGGTCGTCTCGTGCGCTTCGAAATGAACAACGTTGTCGAGCACATAAACCAAGAGTTCTTTTACTATCGCGGTGCTGCTGGCAACAACATGGAGTTCAAGAATCGGTCATCCGGCGCCTACATCTTTCGGCCCAATGGCACTGAGGTTTTGATCAGTGAAAAGGCCACTCTGACCATTGTTGAGGGCCCGCTTGTGAAAGAGGTGCATCAGCGCTTCAACGACTGGATCAGTCAAGTGATACGCATCTACGAGGGCATCAATCGCGTCGAGTTTGAGTGGTTAGTCGGCTCCATCCCAGTAAAAGACAATGTCGGCAAGGAGGTCATAATGCGCTTTACAAGCAATATCAGAAACAACGGCATCTTCTGGACCGATTCAAATGGCCGTGAGATGATGCGTCGCGTCCGCAACGAGCGTGAGTACTTCAAGCCCAATATGACCGAGCAAGTTTCGGGAAATTACTACCCAATAACTGCTCGCATGGCCATCGAGGACAATCAGAAACGCCTCGCTTTGTTGAACGATCGTGCTCAAGGTGGCACTAGCATTAGGAGTGGGTCTCTAGAGCTCATGCTGCACCGTCGCTTGCTGCGCGACGATGCTTTCGGTGTGGGCGAGGCTCTGAATGAGACCGTTTTTGGCAAGGGTCTCGTAGCCCGCGGAAAAATATATTTAATGCTTGGTGCGTCGGCTAAGAAACCCAGCGTTGATGAGCGTATCGCGCAGCAAGAAATCCATTTGCCACTCTGGACATTTTTCAGTAACTTTTCTAAATCGAACAAGCCATTTGTGCCTAAGCTACCGGACTTTTCAAGTCTGCCGCCATCGGTGCAGCTGCTGAGTTTGGAACCTTTCTCGGACAAGGAACGTCTGTTGCGTCTCGAACACTTCATGAATCGCAATGAATCGAAGACCGTGGAATTCAATTTGCGCCCAATATTTGACGGTTTGGGTGGTGAGGAGATCACCGAGACCACTCTGGATGGCAGCATGCCTTTGGATAAAATGAAGCGCTTCAAGTTCACCCCCGATGGCGAAAAACTATCGACCAAGCGGCAGTATCACACGTCGAAGCATGTTCCGTTGTATGCACGTAAGAAGGACGCCAGAAACAAATTCGTCGTCAAATTCGAACCGATGCAGATTCGAACATTCAACATCAAGTGGAAATGATTTTAGCTCTTTTGGTACAAGTTGCGTTCTCTGCTGAAAGATACATTGTATGAAGTATTGAAGAATTTGAGTTCAACACAAGAGTTTGAAACAATCATAAACTCATACTTCATTGAATTATTGAATCTATTCGGTGCACTGAACTGATTGATTGATTATAGTTAGACAAATTAGCAAAAGAAATGGTTTCAATTTAAAGTTTTGTAAATATTAACGTTTATTTAAAACTTCAAATTCTTTTTAACACTTTAATAACTTAATTATAATTAAAAAACTTTATTAATAAGCTCAGGTCTTAGTATCATCTGTTAACTTGTATTGATTCCCAAAAACTTTAGCATGTATTTATAAAATATAAGCAAATAGTCATTCAGTATATGCGTTTGTATGTTTTTACCTTAATATTAACTGATAGACCATATATGTATGTACTCCAAAAGCTAGATATTTGAGCAAGCATACTATATTCTGAACACTCTAACAAGGCACAAAACTTATTCACTATTATAGGCTTTTCTAAAAAGATTTTAAGAGCACTTTGTCTATATTATTTCACTACCTAAACATTGTGTACGATATTTGTTATAATTTTTCGATCTATGATCTGCTTCGATCTGCTTAGAAAACTCACTAATAATGTGATAAAATGCTTTAGTGTTCTGTGTGGATCTAAGGAAGAATTAAGGACACCCAATTTAGAAATCGGCGTCCCATCCGGACAGCTCATCAGGAGGCTGAATGGAATCACAAGGAAATCTATCGAAGTAGCAGGTGTCCGTGGGATGCGCAATGGGCCGCACAAATGGCGATATCAACAACTGGCTTTGCAAACCGTCCCAGTCAAAGCCCAAGAACCATCTGTTAATAAGAAAAGATCCCTTAAAGTTTGAGGCCTTTTAATGCGATCGAAATAAATACTTACTTGTGCTTCTTAATGTCCTGTATGCCGCCCTTTTGGTAGCCCAACCGCTCAGTGGGCACATCGCGGCACAGCTTCTTGATTAACTGCACCGCTGATCGAGTCATATGCTTAGGGAAGTCGATCATGTCGATGCCTTTGAGGATAATGTTGTAGGTTTTCATGGGATCATTGGAGGTAAAGGGAGGCCTGTTGGAAAGCGGGTCAGTCAAGCTTTGTTCCCTTTAGGCGTTCTTTTTACTCACGTTCCATTCAGCAGTTCATGTATCAGAATTCCCAGGGCCCAGTAGTCCACCGCTCGATCATGTCCCTTGTTTAGTATGATTTCGGGCGCTACGTACTCCGGGGTACCACAGAATGTCCAGGTTTTGCTACTGTTACCAATGTATTTGGCGAAACCAAAGTCAACCTACAACAGAATGAAGCGTTCATTAATCCTAATCTTATTATAATAATTAAGTTCTCCTCTTCTTGCACCCACCAGCTTTACGTATCCCCTCACATCCATCATCAAGTTCTCTGGCTTCAGGTCGCGATATATAATGCCACGCGAGTGCAAGTACTCGAAGGCCTGTAGCACGCATCCGATGATGAACTGCGTGGCACTTTCTTCGAAGCAGCCCCGATCGCGCAACATTGTCCAGATTTCACCGCCCATGCAGGCCTCCAGCAACATGTACACGTACTTCTCGTCCCGGAAGGTTCGATGGAGACGGCAAATGAACGGTGTATTGCAGGTCATCATAATGGTACGCTCGCTGAAGACGTGTTCCTCCTGCTTGGTGTCGACGATGTGACGCTTCTTTAGGCATTTCAGGGCAAAGGTATCGACGCGGTTTTCTTGATAAGCCTTTACCAACTCGACACGCCCAAAGCCGCCGATGCCTAAGGTAGCCACAACTTCGAGATCGGTTAGTTTCATGTCGGGAAATTCTGCGAAGATTATAGATTGAATGTATATTAGTGGCTTTGTGGTAGTAAATTCTTTGTCTACCGTGATTCACATGGGCCCCAAAGACTTCCTTCGTTTCCGCGTGTTTCATGGCCAGCATTCGATTCTCATCATCATAATTCTTCTCTTTCAGTTCGCAGAGATCGCCAATCAAGTGGGTAAAAGATTCACGATCCAAAGTCAAGCACTCCACGCCTGGCGCCAGGGCGATAATGTTTGCGGTACGTTTGTCCTCATTAATTA
This sequence comes from Myopa testacea, assembly GCA_949629155.1. Taxonomy (NCBI): domain Eukaryota; kingdom Metazoa; phylum Arthropoda; class Insecta; order Diptera; family Conopidae; genus Myopa; species Myopa testacea. Next base: position 11,106,536 of record OX451347.1, read on the forward strand.
AAGCCTGCTCACCAAAGTAGTCACCTCGCTCCAGCGTGCGTATCTCTTTCTCGACGCAGGTGACTCCGAACTTTTGAGTAACTTGCACCGAACCCTGACTGATGAGGAAGAAGGTGTCACCACTGGCGCCCTGTCGGATGATGTAGGTTCCAGCAGGATAGAATTCCTAAGATTAAGTTATTGATGAATAGAACATGACTCTCTTTTACTTAGTCTTCCGAAGCCTCACTACTTACCACTTCCAGTACATCGGCTATTTTGGCCAACATCTCTTCACTCAGATTTTTCAGAAGTGGTACGGACTTCAGGAAATTTACACTGTTCTCAATGCGCTGCATACCGGTGCGCATCATTATCTGCTGGAAGACTCGCCGATCCAGTACCCAAACCCGGGCATCAGAGAGCACGCGTACCGAGGCAGTTCTCGTGCAATTGTAGAGTATGGCAAGCTCGCCAAACGCTTTGCCCGGACCCATAATCCCGAGCACTTTGCCGTTCTTTACCACCTCGAATTGGCCTGCAGCAGAGACGTACAGATGTGCACCCACCTCTCCTTCTCTTATCACAAATTCCCCCTTGCTGGCAGACAGTGAATACATGGACTCCACGAGTTCACGAACTTGCGAGACATCAATGTTCTTAAGGAAATCGTTGTCCATAATGGCATCCTTGATGAGTTGCTTGGAACTGTCGGAGGGAAAGAAAAAAGAAGGGATTATTTTATATAAAGACCCTCTACTAATATAAAAATTTAAGAGAGAAAAGATGTGAGATTCCTCTAAGTTCTATGAGACCTTAACAAATCTAGTGAGAATAGAAGCAATCATATTCTGAGAATTTTGATCCACTCACCTGAAATCCTTATCGAACTTCGGTATAGGATCGTTGATTGACAGCTGCATAGACGTCTCACAACTTTCACCAGACACACCCTGTTTCTTGAGCACTGGCGCTGCGGCTATTTGTAGTAATTTTGACTTAGCCACGGTACCACAAGAGAGGGACTCGGATGCAGCGTCCTGGAGCGTCGCATTCGTAGCAGAAGCATCTACGGCGCCATGAGGAGATCCGTTTTCAGAAGCGACCAGTGCACAGGAAGCAGAGTTTGTGTTGGGCGGAGTTGTTGAGTTCACGTCGTTGTTATTGTTGCTGCTGCTATCGCTGTTGCTATCACTATTGTGCTTACTGTTCGGCCTACTAGTGCTATTATCGGTGATCGATTCAGCGGAAGTGCATGTTAGAAATTCACTTAAATTGGAATCGAGGGAAGCGCTGTCATTACTGTCGGCTCTATGGGCATCCATATCGAATTTCCGGCGACAAAAAATACAGGTGGCTGTCTCCAGTCTTCGTGAGCCACCCACGTTGTTGCTACTGCTGCTGCTGACATCCAGGCATTGATTTGGCAGCTGGAAACGCGGCTTGTTCTCCGTTGACGATTGCAATAGCTCATCGTGGGCGATGGGGATGTGGTTGGTCGTTTGTTGCAGAACACTCTGTGGTGGAAAAGAGGAAAATAAGTAGATGGAAAATAAATATTAATGATTCTTTCATTTCAGCTTATTGAATGAAATAAAAAGGCAACTAAAACTCTACTTTCCGATATTCTAACTTTTCCCTCAGGGTCGATATCTCTCTTAACTAGTGGAAATCTCTGTTAACTAGTGGAGAAGTTAGCTTTTCCAAATATTTATGTCTAACAAATTAATAAATATTTAAATACTTAGACCAAAATGTAAATTCGTCTTATAAACATAGCAGCTTTTTGACATTAGAGACTGCAAGCAGCCAAAAATACCGTGTATACTATATGGATATGAATGATAGATATACTTTGACTTTAATTTTTTCTTCTTTGCTTTCTATTTCTACGAGTGTATTCATTGTTCTACAGAGTTATTGTCATTGTCTAAATTTTGTTGTGGTTCATGTTTTATTGTTGATGATGCTGTTAGTGTTACACTGTGCGCTTTTTTGTCACTTTGCATTCATTTAAGAATAATTAAATGTATGCAAAAATTGCTCCAAATTAATTCCAATTCACTCAAAGATGGAAGGCTGAAGAAAGTACAGGGTGATCGGCTTAAGAAGAAGATATTTGATATTGTAATAATGTTTTTCACATAAAGAGATTAAAATACATAAGATTCTCGAAGATACATAATTCGGTAATTCGATTGGAGGGTTTCGACACTATACTGTATTCTCCCGTTTCATTGTAGGAACGTACATTTGTTGTAGGTTATTTTTTAGTTTGGATAACTCTAAGGGTAAATTTTTTCTAAAGACACCTTCCGCTCCGTGCTCTATTTATTTAATATGGGACGGAGCATTACGTAACCTATTCTACTGCAGCTGATTGTAATCATGTGCATTTAACCCCTTAACTGCGTATTAATTGCTTATATAAATAGACAACGACAACAACGGCGCCCGTTTAACTAACAACAAACACAGAAGGGGGAAAATGCAACCATTAGATTTCAGATACGAGTAGTTTATCAGAAACGCTCTGTCATCGTTGGCTTTACAGAGTATTTCAGGTTTGATATCTTACATTGTGCACTGTTCACATGGTGTGAGGTGGGAAAAACCTTTATTGAATTACGCTAAACGATTAACTAAACAAAAGCGAAGCTGTTTAAACGAACGAACGAAACGAACGAAATACAATTTAATTTGCTGTTATTAAATCAGCACGAAACTTCTAGAATCTAGATGGTCGTATGTACAATAAATAAAATTATACTTAAGGATAAATGGTGATATGTACCTACGTATTTATTTTTCTAATTATTAACTGTTAGCTAGCTGTAGATATCTGAGATAGATATCCGTCCGTCTGTTGAAGGTTGTCAAAAATTACTTATGAAAGTGGACAGGTTTAATAACAGTTCGAAGTAGTTCAGATATTCGTTAATCTCTAGATGTTTAAATTCTCCTCCACAGAAACGCGGAAAATTAGTCTAAATAATCGTGGTATTGCTGTTATTTTTGCCCACAGAACGTGGATTAATTTTTCCTTTCTTTACCCTTCGCTTAAAAAGCTTACCTTAAGCTTGTGTATCTCTCTTCGCAGCTTCATGATTTCTGCGTCCCTGGATTTGATGACATCCTTGAGTGAAAGCATCTCCCCCTGCAGGCTCTTGATCAAAGCATCGCGATCATCAGTGTTCGCGATACGCTGTGTCGTTAGATTCGGACTGAAGCCGCAGGTGGTTCCTATGGTGCGTGGTGACTTGGGCGGTGGTGATTTTGGTGCACTAGATGGCTGAGCGTAGATGACTTTTGCCGGTAGCTCCATGTTGGCTGTATTGTATGAATGAAGTGTTGTTGGTGACGGTGGTTGCGGGGTTGGTGACGGTGATGGTAATGTTCTTGTTGTTTTATTAGTGGTGGTTGATGTCCCAGAATTCGTTGAGGATTCCTTGCTATTCTTTCTTTGATTAGCAGCTGCCAAGTTTGCACGCAATATCAGCGAAGTTTTACGAATCTGAGGAGAAAGTTAGAAGTTGTTTTAAGATTTTAAAGAATCATGAAAACTCCGTCTACTTCAATTTATAGGATTATTAGGATTGAGAGACATACGAGTATATTCAGTGTTACACTACGTTACTACGAACCTTTTCAATGACATTCGAATCCTGCAGTATCTTTGATGTCTTCCGTATCAGGTCACTGGATGGGTTGATGGGGCCGAGGATGCCGCTCTCCGCAAAATAACGCTGGGCAGCGTTCAGACTTTCGGTCTCCTCGGTCTCAGTGTTTACAGACTGCGTCTGATTTAAAGTATTCGATGACTGGACATCGTATGAGGGCTCCGAATCCGATGTCGATCCGCCGGATTTGATTTCCTTTGAACGCTGCAGACAGCGTCGTCGCTGCTGAGTCGAACGTCCAGTACTCGTGGGTACCGTGGGGGGCGTAATAGCAGCAACAGCACTTGGATTGGGTTTGTGTTGTTCGAGCCGTGATGGTGAATGCCTCGGAGAGATTTTAACGAGCAGATCGGGATGCACAGCAATGTCCAAGGTCTGGTATTCGCCGATGTTCGGCGAAGACGAGCGCTTCGGATGTCTGTACGCGACTTTCCCGTCGCGTGATGTGATCACAGCGTCCGCTAACGCTGTGTTCTGCTGGTGCGTAAGGACGATGACGTCACGGCTGGGTTTCTTATTCTCGTCGGTGAAGATGAAGTCGGTGTCCGGGTGCGAGTATGACTGAAAGAGACGCTTCGGCTTTCGGCTCGAGCTGCTGACACGCGGCAGCGACGCGGAGTAGCTGATAGAAGGAACTTCTAGAGTGGACGGCGATGAGATTCGCGGACTTTTTGAGCTGCGACTGGCGTCTTCGCTCGATGCGTGCGCGCTGTTCACGTACTTTTCTCCAACTGAAGTCGATCCAGCGTTGTTACTCGCATCATCGAGTCCGTCGAAATCTTCGTCGTCGCGCGAGAGCTGCACTGAGGTGTTGGTGTTGGTTGAGAGCGAAAAACTGCCACCGCTCAGCCATTTCGATGACGGCGGCGCTGTCGAGCTGGAGTGGAGTGAAGCGCCGATGCCGCTGGATGCAGAGACATCCGCGCTGGTGGGCGAGAGTGAGAGCTGCATTGAAGGGGGCAACACGGCTAGCGGCTGGCGGCACTCCGTTGACGCTTCTCTTGCTGGGACGGCGGAGTGGATGGGGATCGGCGTCGCTGAGGTGTTCGCGCTGCAGCTGCAGTTCGCGAAGAGGCTGCCGCAGGTGTGACTTTTGCGGAACTTGAGGCGGAAGTTTTTGGCTCTGGTGGCGCCCACCGAGCTGAGGCTGCTGTGGCGACTGCTGCAGACAGGGTCTGGAAAGATCGGCGAGATGCTGCCGAACCGTTGTTCCAGTAGTTCGTCCATATCTAGTTGAGGCCGCGACTCTCCGCCGTCGTCGTCATCCTGACTGCGCGAGTGGGCGCCTTTGCTAAATCTTGGAGGGGCGACAGGAGGAGTATTTGGATGAAGCACTCTTTGCGTTAACTTATCCTTCCTTTGATGATCTACAGCAGCCGCAGATTGTCCGCCACCGAGTAAAAAGTCCACATCCGGTCTTATTTTCGTGGTCAGTGTGGTCGGTGTCTGTGTTGTTGTTGTTGTTGTTGCCATTTGTTCGGGTTCTCTGTCGCATTTCTGGGGCTGTAAAAGAGGCCTCCTTGATGCGGGGCTGTCGGTCAAGTTCATTGTTACATGCGATGTGTCTGGTGCGAAGGTGGTGCTTGTTATTGCTGGCGACTTCATTGGGTCATTGCCGAAAGGCTACCGAACATCGGATGAGTACATTTATTTTGCTCTGAATAATCAAGGAGTTAACATGTTCCAAATAAATGGCGAGTTCTGTTGTTTTTTTGGAATTTATTTAAGATCTGCAAGTAATAAAAACAAAATAATCGGAAATGAATAAAAACAAAATAATTGAAGATGTTTTTTAAAGCAATGCAAATTGATTTTTTAGCAGGGCAACACTTTAGAATTGTATATTAGAGACGAATTTGATTCAAGACGATTTTCAAATCTTGAATCTGCTTAAAGCAGTGTTTCGTCTTCTCAGTGTATGGAGCTGAAAGAGAGGGAAAGAAGGAGGGTTCACAGAGTTTGAAGAGAAAAGTTGGTGGTGTCAAAAAGTATTTGTTTCAAATAAACTTTTACTTAAATCGTATTAAATTTTCGAGACTATTAAATATTGAAACTGTGAATATTTTTATTGCAGATATTACAGGGCCTTTTTCGGTTTTAAAACATAAGAATTGACATTAGAGTTGATCTTTACGTAAAGGTTGAGTACTTCTGGGGCTACCTTCGTACGAAATCATGAAGTGACATAAAGTATGGTAGGATCTTATTTTTATCCTAGTTTAATGAAGAATATAAACTCAATATAAATAAATAAGCACTTATTTTTAACAAGGGAATTGAAATTCAAATCGATTTCTCAATCAATAAAATTCAGTCGAACTTTTGAATGGTTAAATTTACTATATTATTTAATGACTTTATGACTAAATTACTTCATTATTTAACAAACTTATAATCGTTTGTTCAAAGGTATAATGATAGTTTCAATTAATAACTAATACCAGGTCTGGAAGAATGGAAGAGAATGAGACTGTTGTATTCCATGAAAGAGGGAGAGAGAGGGAACAATATCAGGGCAACTGTAATAAGAACGCCAATTTAATGCATTCCTAAAAGTATGCAATGACTCATTATGTAAATACGTTTTATCACGGCGCCTAAAACCATTCTAGACTACTGTAATTAAGCATTACAGTGGCATTTTCAGTGGTTTGTATCAATTGAGAATAAATAAAAAGGTGAGTGACAATATTATATTATCTAAGGTTGTCTATGCACAGAAATTCCAACAATAAAACTGACAGCTTAAAGCAGATGAGTGAATGATGAAAGCAAACGTACTGAGAGTATTATAAGAGATACTTTCAAGTGTTTAAAGGGGAGGGAAGTGAAGGAGGTATGAAAGAAGAAAGATGGGAAAATATAATCTGAACTAATTAGAAGATTACTCTAGAAATAATATGTTAATGCTTATTAAAAACTTATAAAAAAAAATGACAAACTTATTTAAAGGAAAGTTTTAATATAATAAATTGAAGGCAAAATAAAAATATATTAATAAATGTTTATAAAACTATAAAAACTGAAATGAATATAGATATTAAAATATTAAATATTAAACATATTAAATAAATATAAGTAAATAAAATGTATTTATAAAAACAAAACTATTTTAATTAAATTTAAATAAGAATCGAAAAGCACTTTAATCAGTATTTTCAATGTTTTCAACTACTTTTTGGACCGATTCATCACTACTTCAGAATGTTTACAGTGGTTACCAATGCCAGTGGGTGGGGGGGGGGGGGGGGGGGTGTGGTGTGTGATCACTTATAATTTTAATCTCTTCGCGACTCGCGCGTTCACTGTAATTCTCGTTTTCACTGTTATTGATATCAATCTTTGCCTTTTATTAGCTTCAGTGTTTTATTCACATCGTATATTTTTGTCAAAAGCTTCTGGTATTATTTACAAATGATTCTATAATCCTTAATTATAATTGATTAGCTTTTTGGTCTTGCGGATATGGAAAAAAAGTCTTAATTCGATGAAATATTTGACAATTCAAGGTCAGTTACGCTCATCAGTTGATCTCAGACTCATGATTAAAACCAACTTAAGAACAAAACTAAAGAATGAACTTAAAACAAAATTAATATAATTCAGAAAATATTTAGTTGGTTTATTATTATTATTATTATGAGTAATTTTAAATTTGTTCTTTATGTCATTTTGTCACTTTAAGATGAGAAAAATATATCCAGAGTGGTTGCAATTGCTTTATTCTCCTTTTTATGTGCCTTTTTTTTCGTTTATCTTTTTTGGACAAATCATTAATATTAATTTAGTTTACAGTGGAGCAAGTATTTCAATTGTCAACGAATTTCATTGTTAAGATTGTTAATAAATCATTTACTCATTTCTGTGTTTTTTATTATCGCTTTAAATTTCTGTGCCGGATAGAAAATTCCGCAGCACTAAAAAAACCAATTAAGCACGTTTTATGACAGTTTTTTTATTTGAAAATGAAAAAAACTGCGATTTTACTTCAAAACGTGTAACATTTTTATATTTTTTTTATTTTCTTTCCATTTCAACTCATTACTAAGTTTTGTTGAACAAATTATTGCAGGAAAAACCTAAAAGCTTTCGAAAAAATTATACGAATTCCACAACTCATGATTTATTATACATCATCATCAACATCGTCATCATCCTGATCACGATTAAGTTCAGTTAATCTGTGGGTTTAGTTTTTTTAAGCCGTTTTAGTTTGATCAACATGTTGAGTGGAGTTACTTAAATTGTATTTGCTTTTGTAACGAGAAACTGTATACTTTTAAATTGATTCACTTTCACTGCTCCGCATTTAAGAAGCAAGAATAACTGTTGTTTTCTCCGAATTGAGGACTGTATTGAGAACTATTAAGTCTATATAAATGTCAAAAAATTAGTATTATTATAAAAGAATGAATGAAGGAATTTAACGAATGACTGATCTCACATTTCGAAAGAAATTTATTATTAATTTATTTATTATTAATACATAAATTAGTTCTCTGTCATGTTGTTGTTGTTGTGGTCGTTTTTATGTTAAGTCACGTTTCTTGCATGTGATTCTTGTTGTTGTTGTTGTTATTATTGTTATTGTGAGAGTAGTTGTTGTTGTTGTTGCTATTACGAATTCACTTCCAACATTAATTGTGCTTTATTTCTACTAAAATATTTGAAATCATTTAGAAATACGGGATTTATTTTATCGGTTTTTTAAATGCATTGAATTTAAATTCTAATAAAAACTGTACTTTTGTTTTTAATCGTTGTTTTTTGGGTAAATATTTTTGTTGTTGTTGTTTGTTAAAAAAAGGAAAAGAAATGTTTTTATTTAAGTATTTTTAAATTTCTACATAGAAAAAACACAGAAAACAAAAAAAAACACAAATGATTCGATCATTCATGTGACGAACAGTGGGACAAAAAATAGAAATTAAGTCGAGTTAAGCATTTCTACAAATACAGCGATTTTTTACTTAATTGTTTACTCGAAAACGCGAGAATTGCAAGAAATATTGAAGTTTATTGAAATATTAAAATTCAGAAGAAACGAACTTCTGTTAGAAGGTTAAAAGGTTGAAAGGCTGATTTTTAAAGGCCGAAAAGTTATTCTTCTCCACTGTAATACATTAAAACTTCACAGTTTTGTTTTTAGTTCCTGGCTGCTGGGTGTCAATTTGCAGTTCAACGTACGTCACTCGTCGGACACCAAAATAAAGAGATCGCGACTGAAAGATCTTCATTCAAACTGAGCCAAAAGCTGCACAGCTACTTCAGTTGTTCTTCTTCTTGTTAGTGTTGTTTTCCTCAGTCGATGGAGGCAAACAAAAAACAAACACAGAAATCTTATCAAATTCAATTAGTTGACATTTTCAAGTGCTGCCGCTGAGTACCAGAAGTAATGAAAATACAAAAAACCCAACAAAGAAACGATCCAGAATCTGATAATCTGTATCTTTATCTGTAGATGCTCATACGTGTGAATAAATTGAAATGTAGATGAAGTAAAAAGAAAAATTATCTGCAGAGAATGTTCCGGGTTGGAATGGAAATCTTTAATACGGGTCTTAAGATTATTTGGATGGAGAGGCGCCGGGGGATGGAACATGGGGATTAAGAGAGAATAGCAGGGGTGTATTTAATCAGTGGTGAGATTGTTGTGGAGATAGCTTATAGTATCCTTAGACTAAATAATAACTAAGCACATAAAATTCGAACTGCACAAATGAACTCATGACTCTGATCATGATCGGGTTCGAGTACAGAATTCGAAGGGAATTGAAAGGGAGGGGAAGAATGTAAGTTGTGCAAAAGTGGAGGACCCGTTGAGCAGTATAAACTCTCAATAGACTTGAGTACAACTTGAGAACTCTTTATACTCATATGTATACAAATTGAGAAAAAGTTGAATTTGAGTATAAGTTGAGTAAAACTGGGTACAATTTAACCAGAAGTTGTACTTTCAATGATGAGTAAATGATGAGTAAAATATGAGTAAACGATGAGTAAAAGATGAGTAAAAGATGAGTAAATGATGAGTAAATGATGAATAAAAGATGAGTTAAAGATGAGTAAATAATGAGTGCAAGTTGATTGCAGATTGAGCAGAAGTTTTAGTCAAGTTTAGTGCAAATTGAACCTAAATTTTTTGATTAAGTTGAGTACAAGTGGACATCAAATTGAATTCAACTGCATTTCTATTGATGTATTTTTTTTAAAGGAAGTTTTAATTTAAGGAACATTTAAAATGGTAGTATTATTTATTTTGATTGAAAAATAATAAAAATATTTCCTCAGAAACTATAAAAAAATCTGCAAGTTGAAATAATTTTAAAATAATCGTGCCTTCTTTTCGTTTAAACGAATCACGAACAAAATTTTGGCTTTAATTCAACTTTCATTTTCATTGCTACATTTTATTGGCTTAAGCATTAGGGCAGGATTAAATAACAACAACAACAACAGTAATAAGAACAACAGCAACAACAACAAGAACAACAATTTATTATCTCGTGCTTTTATCTTATTTTAAATGAAAAGAATTTAAAAGCAAAACAACGCGAAACAACGAAAAACAATTCAGCTAATTTAAATCTTCTTATCTGCTGTTTTTGGCTTTTTTTTTTTTATTTCGTGTAAATAAATCCTTTAATACACAAAACTTGGTTTTATTTTTAGATTATCAATATTTAAACATGTGAGCGAAGGTTTCAAAATAAAACCTTCACTTCGCCCAGCAATTTTAATACGAAGTACAGCAGAAAGAACTTAAAATTCTACCATCAATAAATCAAATAAATTCACTGATTTAACTTGAAACATGACAACAGATTGCATTAGAAATTTGGTACTTTTCTATCACTACACATTTTTATGCTATTCTCTTCTTTATTCTTTCCTCGTTGTTAAGTTTGTTTTATTCTGTGTTTATAGAAAACCTTTTTAAGTTAGAAAACCTTTTCCTCGTTTTTGTAAGATTCGAATAATTAACATTAAATAACTGAAGCAAAAGTTTAGAGACTTGTATAGGCAACTATAACATGACATGCGCCTGATATGAGGTGATGCTGATGTTAGATGCTAAATAATAATATTTACTTAAGAAACTAGAATTTATATATCCAACACTTCTTGGCTCCATTTTTATATGTTTTCTATTTTAAGCGGAGGTGATAAGAACCACCAAAAGTAAGTTTTACCCAACTAAAGCATTAAAAGCGTGTCATGTTGTGTGTCTGGTATTAAAACAAATAAAAACTTAAAAACAGATATTAAAATAAGGTGCTTTTTTACTGCTAGAATAGACTAAGGAATGGTGTAGATTCTACACTGTTTAAGAGTAGGGGGAGGAGTAGAGTGAGGCGAAAAATAGAGGAAAAAGTGGAGTGAAGAGTATAGTAAAGAGTATAGTGAAAAGTAGAGAAAAGAGTAGAGTAAGGAGTAAAGTGAGGAGTATAGTGGAAAGTAGTGAAAAGAATGGAGTGAAGAGTAGAGTATAGCGTATAGTGAAAAGTAGAGAAAAGAGTGGAGTGAAGAGTAGAGTAAAGAGGAGAATATAGAGTAGAGTTAGGAGTAGCGTGAAGAGCATTGGCAAGTATATAGTAGACAAAAGAATACGGAAAGAATAAACAAAGAATGGAGTAAAGAATAGAGTAAGCGTAGGATGTCAAACAAAAACAATTAACACGAGTTTTAACTAGGAATTGCATACAAAATCTATCGAACACGAATTAATATATACGAGTATTTACACATATGTATGTATTATACATACATATACATATGTATGAGATGTAATTACGTAATCTGAGTGCATTTATTATTATGGTTATTATTATTTATTTTAATTCCCAATTAGTAAATTCTGTTTTTTTTTTGGTATACATTCGTTAGTTAGCAGTTAAGAGCGAACATCTATTAAAATTAACTTCGTGAAGAATTTAAAGAAACAGGAAAAAGCGTAATCCAAAAGTACCTTTCGGATGTTGAATGGGAATATCTGCCAAATGCCATGTTTGTTTCATGACACTACTTTAACAACCTTACCTTATCATTTTTTAACCTACGATGATAGACAATTTCAACAATAATCGTAAAGAATAGAAAAAGCGAAGTTTATTCACACTAACAACAATTAGTTTCGAATTGAATCCCAGTATTAGATATAAAATCGATGTATTAAGCGCCCAAATATGCCAAAATGCCATTGAAAATCTTTATTTTGGAATTGATTCCTGTAAACGTGGCATATAAAACCGGATAACTAATTAAAAAACAATAAATTGAAAAAGAGTAAGTGTTTTTATTATATGGATAGCTCTGTAAGATCTGTTTTTTGTTCTTCGTTGGCTTGAAGAGTTCCAAGTAGTTTTTAGCAAATGCAGCCGATGACCGATTGTATTGGCTTGTGGCCAGAATAAAAATAAAAAAGAAAACTTAGTATAGTGGCATATTATTTTAGCCAATTTCGTTGACATCACTTTCGAATTTTGAATTTGTAATCAATTTAAATCATCTCAGAAACTACTCTTTACTTTATTAATTATAATTATTTAGTTGATAATTGCCAATAATTTATTATTGATTATTATTATCATTTATATTATTATCATAAAGGGTTTTCCAATAAGAGGTGTAATTTTGATATTCAAAGAAAAATGCCATTTTTTGAGATAAATTATCGCATGTTTATTTTGTAATAAAGAGGAAGGTATGCCGTTAATATTGAAGTACAACATCAGCCAAATGGCCACCACGACCACGCTTACAGGACCATAGCTATTCAAAATTACACCTCTTATTGGAAAACCGTTTATTATTATCATAATCATTATCATATCATTATCATTATCATTATCATAATTATTATTATTTATATTATTATCAATAATTTAGTATTTATCAATAATTATATGAAATAATTTATTTTATTTATTGTATAATTTCAAAACCTTTCTTTGTTTTATAGTCTGTGATGTTTTATTTCTCTTTTATTAGTTTATTTATTCTTTTTATGTGTTTAGTGTTTTCTTCATACAGAATCTAATCTTTTTATCTTTACTCTGTTCCTTCTTTTATCTCTTTTATTACACTCACTCGTATTTCTTTATTTCTTTGGTTTAATTTTATTCCTAAAGCTTCTGTTTTGTCTGTACTGTTAAAGCGTTTGTTGCTTCTTTATTCGCATTATTTTTTGCATTCTATTCTATTGTTTCTTTTTTGTATTAATATTCTCTTCCTAATGAAGTTGATTTTCAATGAAGATTAAAATTTTTTGGGTTTTTCTTTATCCCAAAAATAAACTCGAATTGTTTTGGTTTTGTTTTTGTTTATTTATGGTCTTAAAATGTGTTTGCCCCAAAAAAGTGACATATTTAAGTGTTTATTTGAAATCCTCAAACTAATTATTTAAAAGACTTGAAATAAAATAAGCGACTCCAACAGTTTTATGGACAGGTCTTTGAAAATATTTCCTCGTTCGTCTTTTTTTTTTTGGGTTTCTTTCTAACGATGGCGATATTGTTGTAATATTTTACATGTTGTTTTAAAGCAGGCAGAAAAAAAAGTAATAACAAGTAACAAATAACAACAACAACAGAAACGCATGACTGAGGCACAAATATTTGACTTCAAGTCGGCCGTTTTTATAATTATTAATATTTTGTCGTTGAATTTTCTGCTCATTAACAAACATGATAAAGAAAAACACGAAAATAACAAAGCAAACAAAAAATGTACACTCTATCGGAAGCAGGAAAACGAAAAGAAGGCTGTACGAATATTTAACAATCAAACTACTGAAACTCTTTTCAATTTTAATAAAAATACAGTTTTATAAACCTTTTTATTATCATAACGTTATTTGAAATTTGAAAACAAAATATTTGAGGCATAAAAAAGACAAATCTTCATAAAGTACAATCTTTCAACGATACAAGAAATCACTTTCGACGCTCTAAAAATGCCCCTTATTTAAAGTGTTTTTGAGAGGGTGAAGGAAGCTCTTTGAACTTCGAATTTCTGTTGTGTCCGTCCCGCTCCCCCCCCCCCCCGCGTTCCGTGCACTTCGATTTAAAGTAACAAAAATGCTCTTATCATAAACTTTGGTGGGTGAGGTGAGTCAGGGGAGTGTGGTGAGTGAGGTAAATAAGCCAAACCAACCAGCTGATTAAGTAAACAAAATTCAATGATGCAGCAATTATTCAATGTTCATTGTTGTCGTTGTTGTTGCTATAGCTAGATAATGATTCTATTTACCATTCGGTGTTGTTGCCGTAAACAAAAGATTGGTAAAAGATTTCATAATGTTTTGATTTAATTAAACAGGAATTTTTTAACATTGCTTCTTTCAGAATGAATTTTGTCAAATTTCATTTGTTTGATGATAGTTTTAACCGACAAGAAGATGTAAAAACGTGAAAAAATTAATAAAAGCTTTCAGTGACAAATAAATTTTAATATTTAATTGATTATCGTGAAATAGAAAAAATTATAAACGGGGGGGAAATAAGCACACGTCGTATGAGCAACTTTGATTGCTTAATTTAATAAAATATTCATAATAATACGTAAAAGGAAAGCATTAAACAGTGAAATGATATCTAGAATTTTTGAATATTTGTAATTTATAAAAATTTTATATTAAAAATTTAGAAAACTTCAAAAGTATTTCAGTTCTTTTCAGAACAACAACAAAGTAAGGCAAACATTCGAAGAGTGCAAATATGATGACCTTTCATTTCTTCTCACATTTCCTAGACTGTATTTTTCATGCTAAATAAATCTGTTAATTAATTTTAAATTTTCTCTTCTATTTTATGAGCCTTTTAGCGTGTTACGTTAATTTTTAAGCCTCACACAAGCCTCGTTGTTGAGGTTATTTTAACGTCAACTTATAAATGATGATTATGAGTGGGAGGGAGGGAGATGGAAGTAGAGAGTAGAGAGAAAGAGTGAGAGAGAGTCGCCTGCTGTTAAATGATTTTATTTGTGGTTCTCATTAGCAACAGCGACTTAATTTGATTTGGTTTTTATTTTTTTTGTTCGGTTTGTTTTTCATTTAATTTGTTTCTTATAACTTTTCGCTTCTTTAATTTCTTTCTTATAACTTTTCGCTTTTTTAATTTCATAGCATGTCGTTTCTCGATATTAACTGGATATAACTTGATCCAACTTCATTCAATTTATGCTTCTTTTTTAATAAGTTTCGTTAAGTTTAGTTTACTCGCTTAACGTTTAACAATTAACATGTTTTTATTGAAGCTCCGTCTCATGGCGTGGTTCATCGTATTTTTGTTGCTAGGATTTCCTTATATTATTGTTTATAAGAAAGTCTATGAAGTATGTACTTCAATTTGTTTGGATGAATTTGCACGAATTTTTAATGTTTTGTACGGAAACCAAAGAACACCGCATAAAACGCCACTCGTATCATGAACCACGATCATTAAAAGCCACCATCGTCATCATCGTCTCACCGGATCTCATCTTCGTACAGCTTCGGCTCAGTTCGATGCTCTGCTGCAGTCGTTAAAACAGCGCCTCGCTGTCGGCAAAATTTTTTATGATTTGTATGATGAAAGTGATTGATATTCATTCGCTGTTGTTAATCACTGAATTTTTTTATATTTTTTGATGGGTTTAAACATTTTTATTATTTTTTTATTATCTGCTATAAAGAAATAATATTTAGGAGAATGTTTTACTTTAAAAACCTTACCTTAAAGCTAACTGGATGTATAAATCCGAGTTTAATTGAATTAATTTAAGCTTTTTTATGGATCGCAAGGAGGTTTTCCGATTTTTGTCCTTAGTTGTTATGAGAAACACTTTTTTAAATAAATTTATATTAAAAACATTGGTTTTTCTACACCAAATTGAAGGATAACTGTTAAAATTTTCATAAGTTTATAGTGTATATTATTTATAATATTTTTAATAAAGTTCAATCAACTGTTGATATTTTTATGTTGCTATTTGATGTTGATTCTTGTTGATATTTTTTATAATTGAAATTTTTGCCAATGTATTTCTATTAACAATGAATTCTGTTTTTTAACTGTTGGCTTTTTTTCACTTTCTTCGTTTTGGTTCACTTCAAATCAAAGCTCAGTTTCACTCGCTGATCCTCTTCGACGGCTTCGCTAACATCTGCGTCGTCCTGCAGCCATCAAATGGATCGACGTTCGTAGACGAGTCGCGGCTCCTTCTTCTCCTTGAAGCCTTTGATGTGAATCAAGTAGTTCAGCTGCCGCTCGTTGGCCGCGTTGGACCAGATCTGCACATGCGACTGCAGCGGACACCGCAGAGGCGGCAACTTCGCCGTGGTGACGGTTCTGCTGATCAGCTGTTCGCCCCGTCTGTCGGCAAAGCTTACGGCACGCGCCTTCACTGTTGGCGCCTCTCTTGCCGCAGTCGCCGGTTTCGCCAGCGTCGACGTCCCGCTGCTGGTCTGCGGCGTGGGTTGATCCTCGATGGTGATCGTGCGGCGACGCGTGTGGATGTAGGACAGATTTTTGCTGACACGCTCCGTGCTCTCCTCCACGATTGTGATGTCCAGATCTGGCATCTCACTTGGATCATTCACGATCGAATTCCCGTTACTCACGAAAGACGGCGAGAAGATTTCAAACTCAATTGAATTTCTTTATATTTTTATGTAAGTTGAACTTTCGGTAAGTGTTAAATGATTAATGATAAATATTTGAAGTGATTGCTTCATATAAGTGTTTATTTTGTAATTTTTTTTTGGTTTTTTCGGTGTGTCTTCAAATTTAAAGTCTTCACTTTTCGCCGTTAAGTTTTCAAAATGCTCACAATATAAAAAACCCGGCGTTTGTTTTATTTATTGATATTTTTTAAGCTCACGTTTTTATGCAAATTATTTTGATTACATTGTAGTTAATTCGGTTATTATAATTTTTTTCGTGTTGTTGTTGTTGTTGTGTTTCTTTTTTGTTGCTTCAAACGATTATCTTAATTGTTTTCATTCATTTGTTTCAGCTTTCGACAGATTTGAGGATTTGTTGCTGTGATTGTTGGCTATTTTATTGAATATGATATGAAAACCCATCGTTAAAATGATGAATCATCACTACGAATGAATTCGGGTTGCCATTGCGTTTAATTTTGGTATTAATCTGTACAGAAATCCCTATAATAGAAAAAAAACCAACAACATAAAAGAGAGAAAAAAAAACAACCGAATTTCGCCGAATTTCTATGAAATCGTAAGGAAATAAAACCATCTTTTAATCACTTGTATTTTTCTACTTTTGAGGCAAGTAAACAGCACTAATTTTTTATCGGAACTGCTGAGAGATAAATATTTTTATCTTTTAGGTGAAAAACGATAGAAAAAATTAATGTGTAAAACTGAAAAAAGCGCCACCGAAAAACAAACAAAAAAAGGGGAAAAAAACCATACAGAAGTCTTAAATAAAAAAACACGAAACACGATGCGACAACTTTTCTGGCATACAAACAACACGGTTTTGTTACTGAATCACATCACATTTCAGATGCCGAGCACGTCACATGTCACTCACAGTGGGCCAAGCGACGGGTGTTCAGTCACGCAGACGGCGGTTTTAGTATTCATCGCTCAATTCATCGATCTCAATAAACAGAAATCGAACATTCATTGTTATCATTATTGTTACCATTATTCCTTATTCATTATTCCATTATTATTATTATTATTCAAGTCAACTGGAGATTATTTCCAAAGATATGCGATGAGAACTTTTGCATAATTCGAATAAGAGTTGGAATGAGAAAATCGTTCTTTAGAAGCTGTGATCAAAAACTGAATTTTGATATAAACCCATTTTTTCATTTCAAAGTCCCGAGTTTTTAAGAAAATCTAACAAGAAGTCTTAATGTTGCCACATGATAGAATAAAAAAATCAATTCAAATAAATAAATAAACAAACAAAGCTTGTTATTGAAGAAGACATGCAATTAAAAAAAAAATGTATAAAATTATATTATAAACATTATTCTGAATAATATGATGAATTATGTGACATGATTATGACATGAATATTGTGAATAATTATTATTAGCTTTATTAAATTAAACTAAATAAATAATTGTTTTTATTTAAAATGAATACAGAATAAAAATAAATTCAAATTATTAAGTAATAAAAACCATTGCAGGAGAAATAAAATCTAATGAAAAAAGTCATAATATGAAAAATAAAAAAAAGCCATAAATAAACGAAGAACAACTACGACAAAAAAAAATAAGAAAAAAATAAATAAAAATTAAATCAGGAAAAAGGACAGAATAGAATTTAAAAAATTACGTAACAATAATCAAAATAATAAAATAAAATTTAAAAGAAAAGAAAACATAAGAAAATAAAACAAATGAGAATAAATAACTATATAATAATGAATAATAGTAAATAAATAAACGACAGTAGTAATAAATGATGATAGCAATGAATGAATGAATAATAATAAATTAATAAATAATTAAATACAAGCATAAATTAAAATCTTACCTTAAAAAACTCAAGCTCAACAAATAAACGTTTATTTTTAACCTTAATATTCTTTATGTAGCCAATAAATTTTAAACATAAATAAACACAAAATGTTTTTACTTTTGTTAGATTTCAAAATTTTCCGAAAACTTTTTATTTTCATAAACTTTTCAGTTTTTTTTAATAGATTAATTTTTATCATTCAAATTTTATTTTCATTCAATTAAAGCATCAAATTTCCAGTTTCTTTTTTATAATTTTTGTTCATTAAATAAATTTTAATGTTTGCTTGATTTAAAAAATGTTGTAATTATTTCAATCAATTCGTGGTTGAATCCGCGAGATCTATCTTTTTAATTTCACACTTTTTAATATTATTTCATTTAATTTTATTTGAAGTTTAATTAATTTTTTTTAAATGAAATTACTTTTCTGTTTCTTTATTTTTAATGATATTTTGTTTGTTTCTTTTTTGAAAATCTTAGAAATGATCAGAGTTAAAATTTCTTTTATTGTAATTAATAATTATGTTTGTTATTTGTATTTTTTTATATTTTATATTTTTTATATTTAAAAAAGAAATGATTTTTAAAATACTCTTGTTTTGAATTCCTAACTTTTCTTAATTTGCACTTATTGATTGTAACACACTTTAAAAATTTTTATTTGAATTTTCGATTTTATTCTTGTTCACTTATTTTCAATTTTATCTCCAATTCGGGGATCCGCTGACTTCCGAAGTTTGAAACAAACTGAAAACTCATGAATGGATTTCAAACTTGAGAGCAAAAACAAATGGCATTGCAGTAGCGCGAAAAGGATTTCGTTATCCTTGCGAGTTGTTGCATTCACTGTCAAATTGTACAAATCGTATATCGTTTCCTCTCTCTCTCTCTTTCACATTTGCAACGATTGTCGTGCGACGAAAGAGCAAATCTACGAAAACCGAACGATAAACGGCCAAAGCCACGGCTCAACTGAAGGCGATCGAATCGAAACTAGCGAACGACTGCGGTTGTGAGCGACAGAGCTTTTTTCATTGTATGGTTGCGGTTTTCACGTTACGAGCAGTGTTGCTGATTGGACACATATGTGTCCAAATCGACAAGTTTTCTACGTGGGCGCATGGACACATTGTTCTGGAAGAGGACACACTTCATTAAGAGCTTATTGAAGAAGGAGATTTTTGGTCTGAAATCTGCAACTGGAAGAATAATTGCGATGAGTGTATGTTTAAAAACTTATCAACGTTCGCGATTATCAACTTGCGATTAACCAAAACCAAAAACCAAACCTATTTTCAGGTGACTAAATATGGACACATTAATTTATAAATGAACACATTTTTATGAAGGAGGGACGCATTTCTTTTGAAAGTAGCGGCAACTCTGCTTTTTAACGTTGTGAGAGCGAAGAAGCCAACGAGTAGCAACAACAAAAGCAACGAACGGAGTGGAACGAGTAGTTAAAGTAAAGAAAGATGAAGCTTTGATTTTGTTTACATTTGCTGCTGTTGTTGTTGTGCTTAATATTGTTATTGTTATTGTTGTTGTTACTTCATGGTTGTTGTTGTTGTTGACAATGAAGCACCGTCTCTATGTTTGGCAGCACTTTTCGCCAAATTTGTAGTTGTGTTTACTTCCTTGTTGTTGTTGTTGTTGTTATTGTTGCTGATTTGACCTTTCAAAAAAGCTTTTCTTTTGTATTTTTTCAGCAATTTTTTTGTTGTTATATTTTATATTCTTTTGTTTTGTGTATTCAATCGCTGTTTTGTTTGTAATTTTGTAGTTTTTGTTGCTTTTTAACTTGCTTTTTGGTTTGCTAATTTTTGACACGTGAACGTTTTGTTTATTTTGGTAACAAAAAATGTTTGATTTTTTATTTAGCTTTTTGTTACTTTTTCCTCCCTCCCTTTAAACATGTTTTTATTTCATTTGACTTCTCTTTTGATTGTTAATTTTCCTCTCTCTCTTTCTCTTTCTCTCTCTCTCTCTCTCTCTCTCTCTCTCTCTCTCTTTCTTTCCCACTTACCTTGTATAACTGTAAGTTGGAAAACCCTTTTTTATAAAATTTACGATTTAAAATTTTCCCTGTTTTTGTTCTTCTTCTTGCGATTTATGAACGAATTCTTTTTAATGCGACAGTTCGGCCCAAGTTGCCCCACGTTGCCCCCCTTCGGCCCATTCCTCGCGTTTATCGTCGGAAAGAAGGTCGTTTGATGGGTCGTTTGTACCCCCCGCCTACCGTTAAAATTTTCATATGAATGCCGCTGATTTATTTTTAGTTAGTGTCGACGTTGAGTTTGTGTGTGTGTGTGTGTGTTAATTTCGCTTTTTTGTTGTTGTTTGTAGTTGTTCTCACTTTACTTGTTTATTTAGTGTTTTTTTTCACTTTCAGTTGTTTTTGTTGATGTTTGTATTCTCATCACTGTTTTTATTGTTCTTGTTTTTCTGTTGTTTACTGTTAATACGAGTAAAGTTATAATTTTCTTATATCGTTGTTGTTGTTGTTCGTTTTGTCATGTGAAATTACTCAATACTGTTTGTCCTTTTCACACAAGCGCACACACATATACACACACACACACACACGCGAAGTATTCAATTGCTTTAAATTGGAACGGTTGAGGTTGTTGTAGTTGTTGTTGTTGTTGTTCTTTCTGCTGTTTGATAGGATTTCTTCTCCTTATGTTTTTGTTGTTGTCCATTGTTAGGTTATTTGGCCCGTTATGTTCTTTTTTCCCACAGCAAACGACTTCAAAGCACAACAAATAACGGAAGGTCACAAGTTCGGTTCGGATTAATTTTTGGACAGACCGTTAGAATTGACCGTTACTAAAGTTTTTCATTGATTTCGATACTTTTTTCACACTGTTTTTAATTGCATTTTAAAGTAGCTTAAATTTAAATCAATTGAATGAATTGTTTTTTAAATTATATACTTTTTTTAGTGTTTTCTTTTATTTGAGGTATTTTTTTAATTTTTTTCCACTTAATTTTGTACAAATGTCTTTATTTATTTATTTAATTCTATTCGCGTCATTCAACTTTATTTTAATTCATATTTTATTCTATTTCAGTAAAATACACAATTTTTAGTTAATTTTTGGAATTTTTTGAAGTTTTTTATTATATTTCACTTAACTTCTTAAAAGAATTATCTTTAAAAATTTATATTGTATTTATTATATTTATATTATATTTGTTTAGAGTTTTTTACTCAATACTTTTACTCAATACTTTTAATAGACTTTATTAAATACTGCATCTAAAATAACGGATTTATGAATGTTAAATTTAGTACTTTAATTTAATTTCAAACAAGATTTTAAATTAATTTTAACTAATTTCACTTTTCTTCGGTTTGTTTGCTTTAACTTTATTCAGTTTTCTAACTATAAAAACTCGCTTCAGACGGACGGATCGGAAGTGCGCCATTTTGTGCACCATTTTTTATGCTTAACCGTCAAAAATTAACTGAAGCCGAGGATTCTTTTTCCGTCTGTTTTTCTAGAGCTGGCCAAATAAATGTTTGCCATGGTTATTTCACAGCTCAATTGTTTGGCCGTGTTATAAAAATAGAAGAAGAAAGAAGGGCGGAAGAAGAAGAAGAGCGAACAAGAACAAGAAGAAAGAATGTAAGACGAAGAATTGAAGGAAAGAAGGAGTGAAGGAAGGAAGAACGGAGAAATGAACTTGAGCAACGTTTGGTCACCCTGAAAAAAGTGGCTCGGATTTCGTTAAATGGTGGCGGGGGGAGGAGGGAAGGGGGGGGGGGGGAGGGTAGGGAGGTCTAAGGAGGAAGGGCGGGTGATGGTGATTGACTAAATTTAGCTGTGAAAAATGTTCCCGAAATCGTGATTATTTCAATTAGTTTTTATTGTCTATTCGATTCCTTCGATTTTAAACCTTTCAAGACTTGATTAGTGGTTGATTACTTGATTAGTTAGTGATTAAATCAAGATAACTAATATTATTATACGAGTACTTAGTTTAATAGTTAAATAATTTTATTTAATAATAGTACGTCAATTTTTTTAAGTTACTGTTTAATTTATTGTGTTTAGTTCTATTATTTTAGTATACAATATTTATTATATTTGATCTTATTTATTGTTTTCTGATTAAATCGATTTTACAGCATTTAATTAGAGTTTTTTAAAGTTGAGTCTGCTTTAATTATGTACATGTTTTATGACTGCATAATTTAATTTTAATAACCAAACGTTTTAATGTAAACTAACATGATTAATTTTAAAGTAAAAAATAATTCAATTCAGTTTAATTTAAAACAATTTCATTTCTATTTTATTATTAATATTACTCTGTTTTTATTATTCTTGGTTTGTTTCTATTGTTTTTGTAAACTTACGTTAATTCGGTTTTTTTTACTTAACTTAACATTTTTTTTTGTAACTTTTACTTCATTTCTTATTTCGTATTTATTACTTTTCTTTGGGTTTCTGAAGTTCATAAAATACTCCAACGAATCGTTTGTTTTTCCCACGAACAAACCCTCTGCTGCCCTCCCCCACTCAACTACCAACACAACCATGTTTAAGGACATTCTGACCCTATGAAGTTGTACTTTTTTAACTGCTTGATACTGAATTTAAAAATAAACCCAATGGAAAAAAAATGAAGAAAAAGTGTTCAACGCGGTGAATTAAATTACGATTATAAACTTCGACACGCAAAAAAAAGGATATTTTTAGCATTTGGTTTGCAAGTGAAAAAACAACAACAACACTTACAACCACAAATTATAAGCAACACAAGAAATACAGAAAAATTGCGGTTGCTTTGGGGAAAAACCGAGTTTCAATCAAGGCGAGAAATAATACGATAATAATATCTGAGTCATTGTTGAAAGTGTTATAAGTTCAGTTGTGGAAAAAATTACCTAATGACAGTGTTAGTAGGATATACAGACCCTTTTTTTATAGCTGAATGGTAATCAGCGGAGTACGATTCCTTTATAAAGTAATCAAAAGAGGTTTGGCTATAAAATGTTACCGCGAAACTGTTTTTTTTTTAAAGTGGAATAAGTTCACTCCTAAAATGTATAACTAAAACAAGAAAAAAGGCTAAAATGGAATGAACAACACAAAACTGTTTATAAAACTAGTATTGAAGTAAATTCTTCATTTAAAATACGTTTTACAATTTGGCGAGAAAACGAGGAAAACCTAAACTTCTCAGGAAATTACTATGTTGCCACTGTATACAACTTTGAGATCTAAAAGAAGGGAGAAATACAGCGATATGATGAGATTACTGCCTTTTATACCACCTTCAATACCATGCATAATACACTATTCTAACTTTAAGTGACAAAGATTTAAAATAAAAGATTTAAAAGAGATTAAAATCATAGAATAAAAGATTACAATTTAATATATTCCAGAAGGTATCCAAGAATCATCCCAGGCACCAACTGCTAATATTCTTCACTATAATACTCACCTTTTAAGTTCACGCATTTCCATGTATGTAAACGAAAAGAAGCTTTCAGCTTTAATTGATACCGCCACCCACTTTAAAGGAGGGGCTGGAGTCAACACCTATCTGCTTGATATACTGTACTATATATTCATTATTTTTCTCATTATATTAATATACAATATATCTCGTTATTATTAGGATTTATCATAATAAAATCATTTCGCAGTGTTGTCGTGGTACTTTTTCCTTCTTCTTCTTTATCACTTCATTTTCTACTGGGTTCATCATGGAACTTAATTGGCAACTGGTTCCTATCGAGAAGTTTAACGAAGTGAAGAACTTTTGTATTACCTGAATATTTGTAGTTTTATTACCCATCGGAACTGCCGCAGGTCATGCAAGTCACTTACCTCTCCCGACTGCCTTCACCATTCTCTCCCTCACGTTTTGCAACTACACAATTACACTCAATCCTCAGATACTTTTCACTGAACTTATTTAGATTGCTTTAGTTACTGAGCCTTCGTCTGAAACCTGGAAAAAACTGCCTAAAAGTAGGCAACAACAAAGAGAATTCGAATTTATTACCCGCCTCCATGTTGTTTGTTGTCTGTTGTATGGACTCGTTTATAAATGAGCGCTTAATTCAAAAACGCTTTGATAAAAAAGCTCTCAAAAGGTAGAAAAACAGCGAAGCTTTATTGATATTGTTTTTAGGCTGTTTTTGCTCAGCCCATTTATTGTTAGTGTGTAGAAAATGTGTAAAAAACATAACAGACTGTTTTTAAATCAAGTTTGTTTTTCTTTCAGTGGAAAATCAGTTTAAAAAGTGACCTCAATTGGCACTCAGGGGGCTTGTTTAAAGTCCGGTTAAATAGAAACAGAAATTAAATCAACTGATTTGCAACTGAACTCATTTTAACTGAAGATAAACCTAAAGACTGAATAATTAGGTTACTATGGACTGAATAGTGTCAGTTGAGGTTACTTTATCCACTGAATTCTCCTTGAAATGCAGTTTTGAAAATGCAAGAAAAACAAACTTGATTTAAAAAGAGTCCTTTATGTTTTCTACACGTTTTATACACACTAACAATAAATGGGCTAAACAAAAACAGCCTGAGAAATAATAAAAACAGTATCAATAAAGCTTTAGTGTTTTTATACCTTTTGAGAGCTTTTTTATCAAAGCGTGTTTGAATTTAGCGCTCATTTATAAACGAGTACAAACAACATGGAGGCGGGTAATAAATCCGAGTTCTTCGTTGTTGCCTGCTTTTAGGCAGTTTTTGCAGCTTTCAAACGACGTCTGAGTAACTGAAACAATCTAAATAAGCTCAGTGAAAAGTATCAGTATGAGGATTGAGTGTAGTTGCAAGAAGTGAAGGAGAGAATGTTAAAGGGTGGTGGGAACCCATGGTTAATTCAAACCCCTGATTCAGAGCTTACCTAACAGTTTCTATGCTATAAAAAAAGCTTTATTAAAGAAAACAGCGGTTATGATAATAATGCAGATGTGCCAAAATATTATACATTCGAATGTTCGAACGTTTATCAATCTGCACTGCGTCCAGAGACAATAATTGTTCCGATATAACATTCCGTGTATAATTGTTATAAATCAAGAATTCAACAAGAATTCAACAAGAATACTGATGAAAATTGAATTTTACAGTTACACACACAGAAATATTGACCTGATCATGCAGTAATGGAAAACACATTACATCCTGTATTAATTCATGACTGATCTTTTAAATAAAGAATAAAAACTTAATTTATTGTTGTCACAAATTTATTTATTAATCTTTAGGAAATCAAATATTGAGGATATAT
The DNA here is from genome assembly GCA_949629155.1 of Myopa testacea. Classification (NCBI taxonomy): domain Eukaryota; kingdom Metazoa; phylum Arthropoda; class Insecta; order Diptera; family Conopidae; genus Myopa; species Myopa testacea. The sequence continues at coordinate 11,131,963 of OX451347.1, forward strand.
CAGATTTTCGGAGTCAATAATAATAAATAATACAATACACACAGTTCGAGTTTCTTATACAGTAAAAATTTTACTTAAAAATGTCGTTAAAAATTGGTTTATATGTTAAATTATTAAGGATTTCGTTTTAATTTTTGTATTAATTTATATTACCAAGTTTTAATCATTACATCGTTAATCATTAGTTCATTCATTTATATAGTCTAATAATAATAATAATTAAATTTAGAATTTAATTAAAACTAAGATCTAATATAATAGTAACTTCATATAATTTCAACGATTGCCTGCATTATTATTATTATTACTATTTCACATTTTATTTAGTACATATTATATACCCTTGCTCCGAATTTTATTCAAATACCTGTGGTAGATTTTATTCAATCGTAATTTCCTAAGATATACAGATAGATGGACAGACAGACGGACACATACCGATAGACTTTTCACCTTAGGTTGCGGAGTATAAAAGTTATATTATTCTTTATTTTACAATAGTTACGTATACAGTACCATTACTTTCACTATTTTACATTCATATGTTACACATTCGTTTTTTAAATGAATTTTAACATTATGCGATAGATATACAATAATATTATAGATATACAAATGATCGAAGAAATATTTGAAATATGAGTACAGCAAAAATGCCCTTTTTTTTTGAGGAAATCGTCTGAGGAAATCATTTGAGGATCCTATCTTGTTGAGGACGCTGGCATCCTAACAGGTCTATTTGTATGAAGATCAGCTGACTCGTGTTCACTCTGATGACGTCATACTGATGATTGATTTTCTCAACTGGAAGTGACTCGATTTCCGAAATAGATTCTCGCCGATGATCCTCAATTTCTATGATTTCGAAGTTTTCTTTGTAAACTCTAAAAGAAAAACGTGTTTGTTTTTAGAAGAAAAAAAAATTACTAAAAAATAATAATAGACATTAGATATTTTTTTTTAGTCATTAATTTAATAGTTAAAAAACTTAATAAATGTATAACTCCCTTAACTTCAAAAACTTAATAAATGTATAACTCCCTTGAAGAGAAAATCTTCTTGTCTTATGTTAAAAGTTTATTGATACTTTTATTTTATTTAAATATTTGAAGGATATCGGCAAAGGAAATACTATTGGCTAAAAATAACCCTTTTAAGGGTTAAATGCTTAGGTTTTTTCTTAAGAACTGATCGAAAATCCAGCCTCATCATTGCAAAAATGCGTTTTAAAAATCGCCATTCAAGAGCTGTTTTATTAAAGTTCCCGATATTTCTATATAATACAGAACATATAATATACATATGTACATATATACATTGTATATATCCGAATCAACGTCGGCCATAAAATGTGCCTAATAAGTCTTAAAAGACGTAAAATTGAATCCTGAATCATTTTTTGGGTTCTATTTTGGACTTATTTTTATGAATTCATGAATTTTTCTTATTCTTATAAATTTCTTATATTTTTTATACCATTATTATTGTTAGTGTTTTTGCAGTTTTACTTACTTTTTCCTTACTCAAGGTTGAGTCGTAGTCACTCACCGTTATACTTGAGTTTGACTCATCCGAACTCCTCCAAACTCATCGGCGTGTAGAATTCGTAGATATTTTATTTCAATGAAAGAAAAAGAATGTATAATTAAAACATGTTTTATAAAAATATTAAGCAAATATTTTGAAAAATTACTTATAAAAGATTTATTTTTCTTATTTTTTAACTTATTTATATTATTTATAACATGCCGTAAAAATTCTAGGTACAAATATGATTATGTTTTAATTTTATGCTTTTTCTCGGTTTTTAGACTTATTATAGGGTTAATTATATTATATACCATTCATTATAGTGTTTGTGTACATGTAGAAATATATATTCAATTTATTTATATAAGCAATTTAAGCAATTTAATGAAAGTACATTTAATATGTAAAAAACTTTTAAAGAAATTTCAAAAAAAAGGCTGTAAAAATACTTAAATAAGCAGGAAATTTATATTTTAAAAGAGTAGCTAATTTTTACGTACTTTTTTCGGTTGTGAATCCTTGAGTGATCGAATCCTTGAGTTTGCTTTTTTGTTTCTTAATGTTGTGTGTATTTTTCGTGAATTTCGTGTTTCGTGCTGATGTTTGAAAGAGTTGGTTTAAGTTTGAAAGTGGACAAAATCTCTAAAAAATTTCAACGTCGTCGTTTGACAAACTGCGCAACATCAGAATTTTAGCGATCGATTTTCTTTAAAGTTATACTTGGAAAAGTGTAAGAATTAAAGAAAAACTCACAACTTTGAATATAATAGATTCGTAGATTGGAATGAAATGATAGCGTCGTTGGATTTCAATAGATAGATTCCCTGTTAGATAGATTCCTTGACAGCTGAGGGTTGACAGCTCAAACGGTTGACAGCTCAGAGTGTTGACAGATCAGATTCTAATGCTTCTGATTCCCAGATTCTCCGATCGTTATATTTGAGTATTTATAAAAAAATCCTATTCATAAAAATCTACAGTAAAATCTATATAATTGTACAAAATGTTTAATATAATGATTAAAAAACCAGGGTTAATATTGCATACATACACGAATAACTATCGTATGAACTGTTATTTTAAGTATGTATGTATTTATAAATAATAAAAATAATAAAATGTTGAATTTCTATTGTATGGGATTTTATTAAAAACTTACAATTTTATTGAATTTGTTTTCTTTTTTTTATTAATTCTCAATTAATCCGAAAAGACTTGTTTTCATACATACTCATATATACTATTTAATACATAGTATATATACTCGTATATTCATTATAATAATTTTAAAATATTTTATTTTTATTATGATGCTTTAATATTTTCTAAATATTTTTCCTTCCTTCCTTCTTTCTTCCTTTCTTTCTAATATTATTTATTTTTTAATATATTTTAACCTATAACGACATAAAAAATCAGCGTTTATTAAATTTAATCTATAAACTAGTCAGTTATTAGCTACATTTTTTAATGCTATTAAAATACTAATCTTTATTTTACTGTGTTTCTTGTGAATAGTGAAAGAGAAGAATTAATTATTAGCTATTTTTAATTATTTTCGTTCTGTGTCGGGTTTCTCTTTGAATTGTTAAAAGTTTCTGATTCTGTTTCGCGTTTCATTTCCTTCAATAAATGCAACGAGTTTCAAGAAGAGAAGATGTCCTTTCGAATGCTTTACTTGTTTAATTGTTCTATTATCAGTTTATTTTTGTTGTTCTTCAAATTCTATATTTGCTATGATTTTTTTTATTATTTTTGTGAAAATGTCCTGCTCTTCTTCACTCGCTTTTGCTCTAATTATTCTTTGAGTTTCCTCTTCAAAATTGATCTTTGTTTGTGTTTCTCTTTTCTATTGATTAAAATTCTACTCTTTGAGATGTTTTCGCTCTCTTTCGATATTAAAAAATGTCTCTTTCTCACTTCTGAGTTCTCAGTTCTCATTGCCTTGTCTTGCATTTCTTATAAATAATATTTTATTCTTTGAGTCTTTATTCTTTATTTGCAGAAATTGTAGAGTAAAAATTAAAATTAGATGTCATTCTTTTAAGTGACTGTTGAGACTTTTAAGTGAGTCCTTCGAGCGTCTTTTTTTAACTAATGTTAAAAAGCCAAATGAATCTTTTTAATGGACGAAAAGTGAGTGCTTAAAATAGTTGTTTGTCTTTGTTTTAAGTATCTAAGGAAGTCAAAGATTTCAGTTTGTATTGATTTACATTTTCACAGTAATAAAGCAAAAAAAAAAAAAAAAATTTTAATAAAGAAGCTGAAATAAAATCAAATAAAATTTGTCTAACTTAAGATAAAGTTTTCGTAAGTAAGTAAGTGAGATTTGTATTAAAATATTTAACTAATTTTAAAATATGTAAATAAATAAAACGAAAAACTTATAAATTTAAATAATAAGGAATAAATAATAAAGAAGATAAGAAATATAATAAAAAGGATAAGAAATAATTACTAAACCATTTTAAATAAATAAATAAATATTTAAATTATTAAATCATGATATTAAATGAAATTAAAAGAAACTAAATGAGATTAAATGATATTAAATGAAATGAATTGATAGTAATTGAAATTATTATGAATATGAAATGAAATAATAAATAAAAACAAAGAAATATAGATTATTTGCAACATATTTCGTATTTCTGAATAGTGCTAAAATTCACTTTATTTCTTCCGTGTTCGGTATGAATTCCGATACGATACGATACGATATTTGCTGTTGTTGTTATTGTTGTAAATAATTCTGTTTCTCAGCTGATGCAACCAAGAATTTTTTCATTGCTTATAATACACAATAATAATAATTATTAGCTTAGTTTTTCACACACAAACACACGCATACAATGCTAACACATACGCAGATATACATGTGTATGTGTGTGTGTATGTTTATGTGTATGTATGTTTTACTTATATAATAAAATATATCTAAAAAAACCTTTAAGAAAATTTGTACCTATGGAATATTTTTCATGAAGTTGTTCAGATACGAAAAAATCGTCTATTGTTAAAAAAATAGTTTTTATAAAATGTACAATTTAAGGATTTGCTTTGTTTGCATTTCTTATAACTTTATAAAAAGTAAAAACGTAAAAAACGCTTATAAAAACTAAACTCTTTAGAAAATATGTCAGTAGAAAAGTTTTCATAATTTTTTGAACATTTTCTCGTGTTCGATTTCTTAAAAAACTCGTGTAAAATTTTTAGCAAAATCTAAATTTAAAAGCTGTTTATTAAAACTAAGTTGTTGTTGTTGCTGTTGTTGTTGTTGTATTAGTAGTAGTTTAAATCAATTCATTCGACGCTTGATTGATGCCTCTCATTGATGTTTCTTTGATGTGATGCGACGTTGTTTTTGTTTTATATTCAAAGAAAATTCTGATTGTATTCATACAGTATATTGCACAAGATTTACAATTAAAAGCAGAATAACTGTAACTTAAAAATTAGTTCCTCGGAAAATCAAGAAAATTCCAAATAATTGTTCACTTTTTTCTTGTTTGTGTTTAATTTTTAAGGTTTTGTTTTCTGTGTTATATTTTTTCATTTTGTATAACGTTGTGATGTAAATTTTGTGCTGCTTTATTTATGCATTTTTTTGTGGGTTCGTCGGCACTCGTTACTTCGTTACAGTCGAGATGTTGCAGTCGGCTGAATTTTGATGCTTTAGCATGAGATGAGTGCGAGTGAGATGAGATGATTTATTAAAATGTTATCTTGTGAAGCGATGTCTTTTCTATTGAACAGTTTTGACCGGTTGTAGAGGCAGTCGTTGGACTCTAGAGGAAGGGAGCGGGGAAGGCAGTGAGGAGTCTGAGGAAGGGGTCTGATTTTCTGTTTTTTAACATGTGCCAGGTTGCATTTTTTCTCTCAGTTGTTGTTGTTTTGTGCTGTTTTTTTGTGAATTTGCTGTAGTTTTTGTTGTAATATTTTTGGAAGTGAGAAAAAAAAGAAAGAATGTTTTTTGGTTTGTTGTGCTTTTTTGGATTTTGGAATTTTTTTGGTGCAATTTTTAAAACAATTCTTTGAGAGCACAGAATTTAAATCCAGATCGTTTTCGCTACATTTTTTGGTCAGTGTTGTTTGAATTCTTTTCTTTTTTTTTGTTCGGTTTGGTTTTTTTTGTTATTGTTGTTGGTTGTGGTGTGGTTGTTGTTGTTTTTGTTGTTTTTCTTATACTGTGATTTGTTTATAAATATTTTGAATATTTTGTATTTGTTTATTTATTTTTTTAATTTTTTCAATTCGATTTTTTTTTATTTATTTTATATTTAAAAATAGTAACAAAAACCAAAAATATAGCTCTGTATGAATGACTGAGCGATATCTTGTTCGTTATTCCGTCCTTCAGGTGTCCTTGCTAAACATCCTTAAGCTGAGTTTGTGTGGCTCTTTTCTCTCTTTTGCTGGAGAAGTTTTGCAAATTGTGACTACATTTGCTCTCAGCTGGAGGATGTTTTTTAGGTGTTTTTTTAAACAAACAATAAATCGATCAATCATCGGCTCCTCACCAAAAATATTTAGTTTTCAACACGCAGATATTATTGCTCGCAACCAGTTCTCCCTCTTCTTCTTCTTCCTCCTCCTCTTCTCGTATTTTTTAAGGATACAATTTTTCTAGATGTCGCGCTCATCGCAATACAAATGCAAGGATTCAGTGAAGATTTTGCATTCGTTTTGTGATGATTTTTTAAATAATTTTATCCGATTTTTATTTTATTTAGTTTCGTTATTTTTTGGAATATTTTTATGCCATTTCTTGATTTACTGTTTATTTATTAGTGATGCAGTTTGTTAAACTTATTTATTTATTGCAAGTAACTTTTTAGTTTTTTTTTTTAAATTAAAAATCAATCGAAACAAAAGCAGTAAATTTCAATATAATTATTTATTGCAGTATTTATTTATTTTCAGCATTATTTTGATTGCTTAATTTTTAATATGTACAAATATTTATTTAGTTCATCTTTAATTATTAAATATTATTTTATTTAAATGCTGGGGCAGTTTTTTTGTGTGTTTGTTTCGGTTGTTTTCTTAATAAATTGCAAGTAATTGCGATGCAACAATAATTCTAATATTTATGCGTTCTTTTTTTACAAGGAAACCTTTTAAAAATGCAATGAAATTAAATCTTAATTGAAAAATAAAAAAAGTTTGTAAATGAAGGACGAGGAAAGAAAAGCTTCTCGGTTCTGTGATTTGTTGTTGTTTGCCTTCAAATAGTTTGAAAACAATCGGAAAAAACACTGCGTCGTGCATACGATCGTCTTCGTCTTCGTAATGTTCGTGCGTCTTTGTCATTTATTAAGAAAAATACGACGAAGCAGTTGTTCGTAGTCGTGATGCATTTGAAGTGCAGTCGGCTTCGGTCGGCAGAATTTTACTGATCAACTACGACTACTTGTTGCTGTTAATCAGTGCTTCTTGGAATCTCTTGAAAAATAGTCGTTTTAATCAGCTCTCTAAAATTACAGTCTGTTGGAAGATCTAAAATAGTTCGGGAAGCATTTAATTGTTTATATTCTGTGATATTTTAGTTCTGATTTCTTTTTTTGTGTTTTCTGATTATTAAGTCTCTAAGCTGCTGGATTTACAAAAAAATACATACTACGTGAGTATTAATCAAGTGTTGCATTCGTAGTTAGTAGTTAGATAGAAAAATGGTATTGATATTAAGTAGTTGTTGTATTTTTTGTTATTGTTGTTTATGTTAAAATTTACGCTTTTTTCGCTTTAGTTTTCTTTATAAAAAATGTTAAATTAAATTAAGTTTTGTTTATATATTATATATATGTATTGTATGTGCGTGTGTATTTTTTTTCTTTTATTTTTAGTAGGATTTTGCGATTTTTTTGGTAGTTTTTTAAGATTTTTTTTGCTGTGTGTGTGTTGAAATGAATTTAAATGATTGTTAATAATTTTCTGTTACGGTTTCACGGTTCTTCAATAGTTTAATTTAATGCTTGTTATGTACTTAAAAAGTTTCGTCATTAATTGAATAATCAACAAATTGATTTTGCAACAAAACCAATAACAATAACCTGGCTCATATGGCTACGAGACAATAATATGTGGCGCTGAGAGCAGTACAGCTATCGTGGCTAGTATTGTGAACATTGTGAATATGATAAGGCACAGTCTGTCAACGACCATAGCTGCGAATTTCCAATCATTAGCAATATCATTGTCCTCGTCCTCCTTTCGTAGCTGCCGTGTTGTGGATCGCACCCCGCAAGTAGCAGGAGTCAAAATTTATCCAGGTTTTTGTATGGATTTGTGTTTAAATAACGCAAAACATAATGTATTCAATTTTATTTGAATAAAAAACAAACATTTTGTGTAATGGAGATCATTAGAAAAGAAAAAGGGAGAGAGATAGAGAGAGAAGGAGAAAAAGAGAAAAATTAAAATTCTGTTGCATTCTTTGTAGGTTTATTTATTATATACAAGTAGGCAAAAAACGTACATCAACATAAATAAAAAGCACACCTATGTTTCTGCAGAAGCAAAAAGTATTCACAATTACATTAACAGCTCCATATAATATACATTATAACTTGTTCAAAATATATTTTTCTCATAAAATTATTTTCCTCCTGTGTAAGGGATGAAAACGGAATTTAAATGGGGCCTAAAACGGATTTAAAAGGGATTTAAAGCGAATAAAAAACAACGAATGCGGTAAAATGCATGATAATATATTGTACATATGTAAAAAATAATATAAAATAAGTCTTTATTTTTAAAGTAAGAACAATTTATTCAACAATTTAATTATCTTTAAATTCGTATCAATTTTAATTTTTTTAACGAAAAGCAGTTTTAAAAAGAAACCAGCTGCTGGCCCACCGTTTTGTACATTTATTTATTTATTTATTTGAATAAAAATAATAAAATTGTAAATAGCACTGCGGCAACACCAGTGTCAGTCGCTGATTGGGAAATTTAAAGAATATTAGGACACTTGTTCCAGGGAAAACATCCATGTCTTGATTTCTAAAAACAATTCTGAAATGCGGTTTATAAATTAGATCGGTAGAGGTCTCAATAAGTTGGTAGTGAGATCTTTTATCAGATTGAAACCTTTTTAAAGCTCTAACGAATGTATTATGGATATAAGTTTTAGGATATTAAAGAAGATTATCAGAAAAAGAGACTATAAAGACGAATTTTTCTTTTATATCTTTAAGAAATATACATAAAAACGAATGATATATTAAAAAGTAAATTATAATAATAATACAGATATTAATAATTAGAATAATTGAAGCATATATTTTTAAATATTAACTACTAAATATTAATACTCATATCAATGTAAACCACAGATATACAAAAATTTTCCAAACTTCTCTCTGTAACTTTCATTCAACTTCAACAACATGAATGGACCGAGAAAACGTACCTGATCGGTTATGAAACGAATTTCTTTTAAAATTAATCCTAATTCATATTCCGTAGATGATTTTATACACGTGTGATGAGTCACGGCATCGGGCATTCGAGTGCTGCCGATCGGGCCGATGCTACCGTCGTCACCTTGACTGTGAATAGAAAATCAATCAGAAGATCAGAAAATCGCTATCAAAATATGGATCCAAAGAGCATAAAAGAGAACAAATATTAAGACGATGATATAAAAATGGTTGGAGAGATTCTGATCCAGGACATAAATAATAATAATGCAATAGAAGTAAAATTAATCGGAATACATGATAAATCCTAATAAAAGATCGGAAGTTCCCTTTATAAGTTTAGAACCTTGCGATATATCACATCAAAGATCAAATAAAGATAAAAAGAATTAAAACCAAACAGACAGAGAGAGAGAGTGAGAGTGGGGAGAAGACAAAAAAGACAAAGATGGGAAGAACATTGATCAGTTATACTTATTTTTTCATCTTAATTATCTTTCATTCTTCCCCCTTCTTCCTCTGACTGTATCTCTTTCACTCTCTCTCTCCCTCGTACTCTCATAATCTTCTCTTCTTACCCATATACAGTGCGATAAAATGCCGGATTGTGGGGCAGTGTTCCTCCGGGCGTCATGGGTCTGCAGTTATGACGGAAATCGTCATCGATGTCCAGTACGTTGGCGAGCAGGGACTTCGAGGAGCTACAAGAAGAATAACAACAACAACACATAATGACAGATATTTTTAAAAACGTTCTGTCTTGGGTTATATCCTCGGTGGGTCTTCTTTAGCTACTTTAAGCTACTTACCGCTCCTTGAGCTCAACATCGGAGAGGATTTGATGTTTTCTCTCGGACGAAGTGTCCGAACAGGGTGTTGTTGGAAATTCCAATATGAGAGGTCTACCAGGACGACTCATTCGGAGGATCCAAGGCAGCCAACATAAAAAGACGATGCGTATCTTGGCGATGGTGGAAGAGGTGGTTCATATTGAGAGAAAATCGTATTGCGTTTATTATTGAGAGCAATTATATTGAGAGAGAAGATTAGAAGCCAAAAATTTAGAATCAAAGCAGAAGTGAAAAACTGCTTTGTGTAGATTTTTATGTTTTGTTATTTGGTATTTTATTAGTTTTTCAAGTTTCTTTATTTTTATCCGGTGGCAATTCTAGCTTAGTAATTAATTTAATTAGTTTTTAGCTAGGAATTTCCACTGAATATTTTGTCGAATCTTTTTAGTCGATGGTAAACGCTGTTTGTTATCTTAGAATCAAGGTCAAGCATGCAGGAGATACAAAGTATTAAAATGCAAAAAAACGTAGCATGGTTTTGGGCGCGCTGACTTTACGTGTACGTGTCTTTAATTGAATTTGCTTTGTGCTTTTTAAATGAAGAGTTTAAGAACACATTTTAACCAATTTCAAGGCATCATTAATCATGACATACAACAGCAACAACATGGACAACAGCAACAACCATTCGAGAGCTTCCTGAAGATTATTTTAGTTACATTTAAAAATCATTAAAAATCTTCAGGTCTTTAAAGGGATCCAGAGAGAATTTAAATAAGAGTAAAAAGTAAATAAAAATGGGTTAAATTGTTAAAGTTACGTAATAAAAACAAAAATAATAACATAAAAATAAATAATAATAATGAATAATAGTGAAATTCTTTTACATCACGTTTAAAAGTTTCACATAATGACTCATATTAAATAAAACTTATTATCAACGTTACGTTAAATTTATTACTACCAATGTACCTAAATTTATGATTATTATTTATAATATGTATTACTTAACTATCTAAGCGGTAACTATCTATGGATATCTCCATCTAATACACACATTATTAAATTATATAATTTTATTAATATATTGTATTTACATTTTCTAAATTTCTACAGTTTTTTGTCTATTTAAACTTTTTAAATATTGTTATTACGAGCAAAATGAAGACCTGAAAGTAGCACAGTTTGATTTGAGTAATATTCAAGATTTTATTTTGTTGGTCAGGCCATCAAATTTATAAAATGTGAAAAAAGTACTTCAGAGAGGAGTCAATGATTTTAATAACCAAGACGAAGCAGAAAAAAGGGCTCTGAATTAAGTCTCAAGGAGCCTCAGAAAGTCTCATTGAATGCTCTCGCAAATCTAATGAGTCGCTGATCTTTTATATCTTAGACCAAATTAAGAACAAATAGAACCAACGAAGTTCTAATAAGTTGAAAGTTCTAATAAAAACGGACCTTAAGTAACCTTTGATCATCATGATAACCATTTCGGTAAAGTTCTTGAATTGCAGTTTGAATTGAATGTTTCTTGCAGCTGCTTGCATCGGAAAAGCAAAAAAATAACAGGAAATGCATGAGGCACATCGGTAAATTTTACCTTCAAAGTTTGAATGCCGCAGATATTGATTTTGAAGAATGATTTTCTTTAAATTAAAGCAACGAAGTTGAAGTGATTCTATTTGCAAAAGAAACACCACAAATAAATCAACAGATTCGGAGGATGAGCTGATTTTAAGTACCAGGAACGGCTTTAAGGGCACTCAACATTTAAGGCAGATAAACTTTTTTAAAATCCATTTGGAATTTCCCAGGTTTACAAGGTTTACCTGATGTTCTACTGTTCTGGTTTACCGTGTTCTGGTTTACCGTCACTGTTCTACATAAGCAGCTCCTGCGGGAGCAGCAGGATCTACTTAGCATAAGCATGAGTGCTTGATAAGATATGAATTTCACAGCTAAATGAAAAAGTTTCCACCGTTTGATTTAAAAAAACGTTATCCTTAATCAAGCAGCCGAGCCAAAGCAAGCTACGTAACGCGGTGATGGTAACGGTGACGGTGCCGCCTGGTACCAGTTGCAATCACACCGCATCGATAGCGACTCCATCCGAAGTCACTCAGATCGCATTCAGCGAAACCAAGGAAAGCAAACAAAGCAACGAAAGGAGCGAAAAGCAGCCAAGCAGCCACACGATTGAATAAGAATTCGATTGAACACTGCGAACTATCAACAAAATTAGGTTCAACTCGAGCTATCAAAGCAGGCGAGAGCTTCTACTTCTGCCTGACTGCGTCTCGATTCCGCTTCCGTTTCCGGCCGGCGCCATTGTTCGTGCAATTGATATGTTATCGCAGCGGTGAATAAAAGAAGAAGAAGCTCTCTCGCTGGAAATTTGCATTCGATGAAATGTTGAACGAACAAACGAATGAACATGAACGCTTTCTAGGATATGCAAGGATAACAACAGTTGCTCCACTCAGTTCATTCATTGCAGGGCGGGGAGGGGGACGAGGAAGTCGAGGGCGAGGGCGCTCTGCGATTGTGTGGGTTGTATTGTAATCAAATTATTTTCTGTTTGAATCGTCAGCGTGCATTTTTTTATTTTATCTTCGAGTTAGAGAGCCGCCTCTACAACCAGCAGACGCTCAAAGTTTTGCCTTGTAACTTGAGTGAGATTCTTGGTTTTTGGCAACCATTCGTTGGCTAGGTTGAGTGCCCAATTTGTCAGTGAATAGAAATTTATTGCTGCTACCAGAAGTTTGACTGTCTACAGAAGTGCTGTTATAATCAAAGTGAGAGAGAGAAACAAAGATCCACACTCGAAGTTTAGTTTAAATATAATGAAATATAATATAGAAATCAGGTTAAATAAATGGTATTTCTGGAAAGGAATATATTGAGATTTGAGCTTGTTTTGAAGTGCAAAGAAATACCTTTGCTTCTGTAAATATTGAGGCATTCTATTGAATTCGATGGTTATCCTCAGTGGGTCAGTAATGAGGATTGTTCGAAAATCTGCAAAATACTTTAAAGTTCTTCAATGGTTTGAAGGCTTTGCATGAACGAATCCTCAGTTGTTGAATCCTCTGAATAAAGATCAAGAAGCTTTAGTTTAAGATATACTCTGGATCTGGATGTGGGACCTCTTGAATGTGGATCTAGCATCTACTCTCAGGCTTTTCTGCTTCACTTGAGACCAAATCCTTTAAGAATTTCAGTCTAGAGGTCTTCATCGTTTCTTTACGTGGGACCTAAAGTCACTTGGGAGGTCTAAAATCCTCAATAGAGCATCGTTTCGTTATTTGAAGATGTTCCATCAGAAATTGGATCTTGGACGCAGAACGATTTGTATAATTGAAGGTCAAGTTTCCTTTACTATTAATATTTCGGTACAATTTTGATAGCTTTAAATGTATTGTTCCAAAATTTCAATTCAAGTACAGGACAGATACGAATAGACGCAGATTTGGGTCAGGCATTTTTTGTGTTTACTTCTCTGACATCCAAATTCTATTCTACTGTGCAATATTTTAATGAGCAGTTTAAAGTTAATCTAAATCATTACTCAAAAGAAACATTTGTGCATCATTATTTGTCTTCTGCTCGTTTTCATTAATCTGCGTCCCATTTAATTTAGTCCTGGTTCCTTGACAGCTTGAATGTCCATCACACGAACAGTCGTTGACTCGTTAATTGATACAGTTAGCCGTTTGTTTGCTCTGCCAGCTTTCAGCTTTCAACTTTAAGCTTTCAACTCATTATTTATTTTCTGCGATTGTCTGTCTAGAGCCCTGTCGCTTTAAAGAGGCGAGGGGAACCGCGGTACACAATAGACCACGTTTTAGACCGACGTTGGTGGTGGTTACAGTCCGACTATAAATCACGGTGTAAAGTTCAAATTTATTCCTTTTTTTATTCCCTAATACCATTTATTTTGCAATATTTTCTGGCCATTCAAATTTATTAGGTTTTCACAACTTTTATTTAATTCCTCCATTAATTATAACGGTAACAATAACGGACAGCAGGAAACTAGATCCGCCAACAGGATGCGAGTTCCGCGAAGTTTTAAGTGAAAATTTAAGTGCAGTTAGTAATTGCAAATGACGTTTGCAGAGGCGGACCACGCCCACTCAGACCCCGAACCATTGAACTCACACACTCAACAGTGTACTTGGCGGTTCATTCATGCAGGTCGTGTTTAAATTTTTCATTTAAAGCAGTCACCGCTGACGTTGCAAAAATTTGATCTCTCTTCACTCGAATATCGTACTCGTACTTACCGTTATTGAGTTTTCTACACTGTTGTTATTGTTGTTGGGAATGTTGGCAGCGGGTTTGGAATTTTTGGACGGTTGCTTTGGCTTTTGTGTATGCTTTCAATTGAAACGCTGAAGCGTACTAAAGTAGGAGGTGGGCAGTAGCTCAATACGCCACTCTTTCACGCCATTATTTTTGACACTTTGGCTCTTCTTCTCTGACTCCTGATGGAGCTTCATTCGAGGGCGATGACAGAGGTTGGTCATTAAAGGGATTGCAAAGTAATTTTATCGATGAATTAATAATACTAGAAACCAATATGTAAAAAAAAAAAAAATTCAAATAATATAACAAAGAAAAAGTTTAAATAATTTGATCTGAACAACTTTGTTGGCTCTCAACAATTGACAAGTGTGACATGTGAGATATTCGAAAAGGTGAAATAAAATATATTAAACAATTACTTTTAATCTATATGTCGAAAAGTCGAGACTCTGTTATAAAGTAGACAAGAGAAAGTGACCAGAATCAACCAACTGGACGGGATCGTTATTGACATCAAACCTCACACCGAATCGGGAATGAGAATTTACATATTATCAGTCTTTAATCTAACTCGTGGGAGTGGCGTAAACCCGTCCACTTTTTTCAGAAATATATCCGGCATCTGACACGGTTTTTCTATATTCAAAATGGTGTTTAGAGACGAAGACATAAAAGAAAGAAAGAAAACATAATTGAGATTTTCATATTCTTAATTAACCCTTCTGTCAACAGATATTTTTTCCATCTTGAAAACATACAGGATCATTACAAATATGACAACTAAATCTTGTTTTACGCTGTCTTTTATCATTCGCCCTACATATAGAGCAAGATTTTTTATTGTTTGATACTGTGCTAGTTGTTGGTTGTGCAATTTTTTCGCTGACAGGTATTCCGAAAAATGACTAGTTGACTAGTTGACTAGATGACATTTTTAACTGGAAAGTTTCCAACTATTTGCGAATTTCTCAATCGATCTTCAATATATGGAGTCACAAGCTCCTCTGCGAGAGCTTTCAAAAAATCCGGCGAGCATTAGCTTTTTGTATGCATTCAGACTGATGTGAAATATTATATATGATGAATGCAGCCAGTGCAGATATGTCCAGCATATTGTAGAAAAAGGCTAATGGCCACCCCCCCGCGTTTGCCTCATGCCTTTATCCTTTATGTTCCCGTTCTTGTTCTCGTTCTTTTTCGGTGTACAGAATTCCTTTGCTCGGATAACCATTCGATGAGTCGCAGGCCCACCATACTTACGGCAGCTAGCAGTACTCCAAAATATGCATACAGTTCTTTATCTGTACTCTCTCCATTGCCGAGTATTTCTTGTATGTTACTTATTGAATTTTTCCGTTTCCGTTCTAGCTTTTTCATTTGTTTGCATTACAATAATGTCAACAATTTCAGGTGTAATGACAGATTTGAAAATATACCGCTTACAATTTAACTGAGACATTTTTATGCTATGGTTATTTATTTCTATTATTTTTGAAAATGTTCACAATCTAAAGACTTTTTTATGCAATTATCACTTGTTGAATGATATAAATCGTGAACCATCTTTTGCTTTTATATTTTCAACATAAGCTCATGCATTCGCAAAATGATGTGAGATGTCACAATCCTTTCAAACAGGTAACAGACATACAGATTTCTGCAGTCTCCCTTTTCAATAGTACGAAATATTCGCCCACAATATTATCACGTAAGCCTTCTTGGTAAAACAGTAAAAAGTATTTGCTTTAACAGCATTGTTTTTTATACATTTTTTATTATCGAAAATATCCATGCAAAATCCCTTTATTTTTTACTAGTATCATAATGACAGGTTTTTCTTATATTGACCTCAGCCATCTTCACCGATCCTGATATTATTTTTTACCCTTATGTGAAGAAAAAACCTAAAATCATAGCCACCTGAATAAAAAATATGTTTTATTGCCATATTTCGCCTGAAGTTATATGTAGGTCTGGTAGGTCAGACCTATCTGTTGACGAAAGGTATAAAGTTGAAAAAATACCTAGAACTCCCGTTCTATTCAATATATCTTCATGATTCTTGAAAGTTTGGGCATATAATTAGTTATTTGACAAAGTCAGGAAGTTTCATGAGGATACCCCTAACAGTTTTTTTACAATTCGCTCTCAAAGTTGAAAAAGGTCTGGCCAGACCTATCCGTTGACAGAAGGGTTAAGATTATTCATTCCCTTTGAATAGCTTTTCCTCCCTTTTGGGAAACGCTTAAAGGTTTGCAGTGTAACAATAATAATTTTCTACATTTTAAACTTAAACTGTAGAGTTGCAATAACAATTATAATAACGAATACTATAACAATAACAGCAGATACATTATAAACATTTCTTATTTGCCGATACTCGTGGATGCAAGCATTATAAAGTTATATAATATGAACAACAATAACGAATACAGAATAAAGTCACATGCAGTGGACGAGACCAGGGGGGGGGGGGGGGGGGGGAGAGGGTCGTTGGTAGGTGGTTCAGTGGTTTAGTGGCTCGGTGGGTTGGTTGTTGTGTTAAGTGCAAAAAAGTCAGCGCGCTACAATCATTCTTATTATAATAATAATAGATACTTGTTATTATTATTATTATTTCTTTTTTTTTCTTTAGACAGAGCGTTGCCACAGTTCTTTGGGGCCCAACATCAACATTACGATATTTTTCATTACATAAATTATTTTATAGTAGAGGTTACATTTAAATGGCGCTGTTTATTTTTTTTAAGACGCCTTTCTCCCATTTCTTTGCTCTCTGGCATTCGTTATTCTTGGGTACTCTTTGGGTGTATGTTGCGTGCTTTTATTTTAATATTGATGATGATAGAGGATGAAAACGCATTCATTTGGTTGGCCGATCGATTGAACGATTGATTTGGATGGATGAAGTTCGCTGGGCCGGTGATGTGATGATGTGTGATGCTTAAGAACACAACAACAACAAGAACGCATTCGTACACTAATATCAATCTAAACACACACAATGACAACAATAAGCGAGCGTTTGATTTTACGGGTTTTCTGATTCCGAATAACAACTTCGTAAAGTTGCCCACGTTTCTTTGGTATCGAATTTAAGTTATGTTTTTCGTGTTTCTGTTGGTTTCTATTTTTCTGAATTATTTTTGTATGGTTTTGAAAACTTACCCATTCGGACATTTCGTGGGTGTCAGCATTTCGATGATGATAATTTAATATTAAAATCGTTGACACAACGGATGAAGCTACCATAAACATTATGCAATTGAAATATGTACCTGTTGGTTGGTTGGGCGTGTGTTTTATTTGATTTCGGTTTTTTAAAGCAGATTCAAGTTTGCATGGAAAATTGGACAATTTTGCAGAGCATACAATTTATTTGGTTTTTTTGGTGTAGTTTTGTTTAATTGTAAGATTGTAAGATTGTTTTTGTTGTGATGGCAGAAAAAAGCATAGTTTTTTATATGAAGGGCGTGAGCATGGGAGAAACGAAGAAGAAAAAATAGAGTATTAAAAAGAGGTAATATTTACAGTTTTTAACATATTTTTTAAAGATTAAATTAGAGAAAATTGTCAAACTGTCTCAAAATTGAAGGAGTCTAATTCGGGGACTCATTTGATGAGTTTTGAATACAAGTCTGAGTGTGATTAAGAGTGTTTTTCTTAGGTTAGTATATCTGAGTATATTGTGATTATATAATTTTGATTATATTTCTTTATATTTGTCAGAGTGTAATACTGAGTAATACTGAGTATTTCTGAGAGTAGTTTTGCTAATTTTTGAATATAATTTGTATTGGTTTTCTAGATGTGTTTTGAGCGATTTTAAACAAAAAATGTATTAAAATATTTGTAATTCTAAGTGTATTTCTTTGTAGTTGCCTGCGTTGAATAGTATTAAGTTAAGAGAGTATTTCTCAGTATTTTTGTGAGTGTATCTGAAGTACATTTTAAGTGTCTGAGTCTTTCCTTAAAAAACGTCTATATGCAACTTTTTGAGTATATTTCTTGGTGTAAATCTAATCATTCCGAATATTAATGCGTTTTTTTCTTACTTCTTCGATTAACGAATTGAGAGACCGAAAAAATAATCCTTATCAAGGAATAGAAAATATTGCAATATTTATTCAAATCAATTAAGTTCAATGATTCATTACAATATAAAGTTAATAAAGAAGGTAAAAAGAACTGTGGTTTCTCACAGCAATGTAAGGATCTCTGTGGATCCAAGTCAATGAATGTATTGACTCAGTTCCTCTGTATACAGACTCTAGTGTGTTTGGCACGATTTTCCTCTTGTGTAGAGGCTTTATCATTATTGCTTAGAGGTTTATTTATGGTTTACTTATGAGCGTATTTCTGAGTGTGTTTTTCTTCATATTTTGCGAGTGTACCGAAGTGTTTTTAGAGTATTACTGAATGTCGATATACGAACTTTTTTTCTTAAGCGTTTCGTGTGTTTATTAAATGTTTTATAGAGTTTGTATTCTTTAATGGTGTTTTCCTAAGTGTATCGTTTTGTAAGAATATTTGAATTGTTATTGAGTTTGTTTTCAAGTGGATTAAAGTCGGTTATATTCGGTTGAAGAACACTGATATATTTCAGTGTTGACATTTAATTTACTTTACTTTACTTAATCATATCGTATTAATAAATATGAACAAAACATGTAAAGTTTAGGGGAAAACTGCATACATATGAATAGACAATTAAAACATATATTTATACGAGTATATAAGGTATGAAAATGTGTAATATGTAGGTATATATGTATGTATATATAGTATATAGGGATGTTGGAAAAGTTTTACTTAATAACCAACATCTGCATGTAACTAGTACGTATATAAAATTCTTTAATTTTGAAGCACATCGAAACACTGATTTTATTTACTTTAAAATTCATTAAAATTTAAAAACACTTCAAACAAAAACGGAAAATCGGAGATGTTTTCTATGATAATAATCTTTATATACAAGTATTGCATTGATACATTTTTACTCTAACAATATATTGTGAATTGAAAGTGAAGATACTTTAAAGTTAGTCGCTATAAATGCTTCATTCTTTTTAAAAAAAGGATATCAGCTGTGAATAAAAACCTGATACCCTTTAAAGTTATTTGCTAGAAAGCGACCTTTTAAGTGACCGAGTCGTTGGACGACTGCGGCTTTAAGCTGTTCCTATTATAAGTTAACATGCAAAACCTCAGATGACAGATTTTTTAAATCTTCTTTCTAAATGAACTTCTTTACTTTACTTAGTATAATACTTAAAATACTATATCAAATATAAAAACGATGAGAAGAATAAAAGTAAAATTGAACACTTGTGAGAACGTGCAAATAATTATGATGTGCAACCATTTTATTTGAGTACAAAAAGCGAATCAAAGGAATTTTTTTCTCTTTAAACGTATACAAAAGAAAAACCTATTAAATTGAATGGTTTTTTCTAATGAATGCTTTAAATTTCAGGATGATTATTTCAACTGCTATCTGTATGTTTTTCTAGCTAAAGCGGTGCAATTTTTAGTCATTACTCGAATTATGTGTTGCATTGCATACTTTCAGGGGCTCCACGAAGTGCAGCCTTACAACAGCTTCAGACAGGCAGCGGCTGATTGCCAGTCTGGACCCCGTGGAACCAAGATTCTTTAATAAATCTGCTAATTTATTAAATTTTCTGTTTAGTGTCAAGGTTTTAATATCATAAAATCATCAATTTTAATGTTTTGCTTTGCTCCTTTTTTGGCTTTTCTTGGATTCACTCAATGAGTGCTGTGAAGCAGAAAATTAGGAAAAAAAACTCTTTCTACCTCACAGACAACATCTTTGATAATGATCACTAATGATGACGTTTACTATAATGATGATTACTAAGATGATATTGATTATGATGATACTGATAATGATGATGTTGAATACTAACTATTTTTTAGTCTACTAAATTTATATCTCTTCTCTGTTCGTTTTCGTCTATTTTTCTTTACTACTTTTCAACTACTTTCCTGGTTAAAACAGCAAATAAAAATTGTCAACGAATAAAGCATTTTTATTTACGGATCTTTAGTGAACATCAAAAACATCTTTATACAAATACGATAACACTAAATAAGAACACATTTAATTAAGGAAGAAACCATTTTTTATAGGATTTAATTTTGGAAAACAGGAAAATCTTACCTAAGAGAGGGACAGCATCGGAAGTGGCGGGCATCGTTTCGGCAACCATGTTGAGGAACACGGTGAGTGAGAGAAGGATGGTAACACCTGCCAGAAAGAAAGAGCGAGTCAGAGAGACAGAGCAAAAGATATAGAAAACAGTTTGTGGATTGATATTAATGCTTTGAGAGTAATGGATGAATAATTTCAAAGTTCAACAAAGGAACTGTTTATCATTTATTCAGTTCTCAGTTAATACAGAGTCTTAATAATATTTAATATACATTAAATTTATTAAAAGCTAGAGGTGAAAGTAATAAAGAAAAATCTTAAATTTTAAAATAATTCATTAAATACAATATTATTTTTGGTTTTAGTTAAATAGTTTTTAGTTTCATTAATAGGATGAGATCTTTTATGATTTACAGCAACTAATATTTACAGTAAACGCTCAGTTGGTAGAGGTTTTGTTTCTACTTGAATCATCTGCTTTAATAAACAGTCGCTTTCAATTAAATATCCTGAACCTCTCAATGAGACTCTACTAGTTTAGCGGTTTGTCTGCCAAATCAATTGCTTTGCAGTGGCTGCTAATTGAATGTTGAATGTTCCGACCCGCATAATTAATGAATCTCAAAAGCAAGCGCATTTAAAGCGAACTGCAAATAAGCCGCTCGTTCAGTGCTGCCAGAGCCTGATTTGTGTAAACGTAATCAATGCATTTGCATTGCAATTCGAATATATTGTTTACGATTATTATTTAAATGTGGATCAAATCTGTGTGAATAGACGAAGGTGGTTCCAGAACTATAATCTTGCTGGCTGTCAAACAACCACTGAACAACGCATCGTCTTCAAACTTTGGTTTTATAGCGATAATATTTTCGACTATAGAAATTTTTCAAACAACCACCGCCATCTATACGTGAAGGTAGAGCACTTCTAGGACTACCCTCATATCGATATAGATATGCATATTTATGTGCAAGCATAAGATGAATAAATATGCAATTGAAGTGTGTGAATACTGTTTTAATAATGATTCTGTTACATTTAATTAAATATTATTGAATACCATCGAAGTTTTCTCTTTGAAGTATTTCTATTATTCTCTATTAAAAGATTTTAAAACTTTATCTTCATTGAATCCTGCTTAATTTTTTGTTATTCTTAATCACTAAGCTAATTAAAGCTGTTATTAAGATTAAATTTCTAAATAAATTTAAATTTCTAAGAGAGACTGTTTTTTAGACGCCGCATATAGATTCATTGCTCAGCTGCTCTTCACAACCACTTTTCTTAAAAACGCCGACATCGCCATCGTCATTCAGCTAATCCACTTGCTTTTTCCACTTTTTTTCTCTTCCTTTCATCACCCTCACTATCTTTTCTGACATGTTTCTCTAGTTGCAGCCTCTATTTCTCTCGCTCTCTATCTTTTGCAGTATCTCTTAAGTACTTCTTTAAGTATTTATAAAGTACTCGTACTCACTTCAAATACTTTGCGGCACATCTTTCAAAATCTTACGAAAATCTTTAAATTTCTTCCATTCGAACGAATGAGGCTAAAAATACAGCTTTACAAGGCTGTGATGCAGCACGAAGTGAGATTAGTTAAGAAACATGGGGGTTTCTTAACATGGGGTTTTCTTTGAAAGAACTTTAATTAATAATAAGAAAACTTGTTATTGCGGAAATAAGTTCAGAAAATTCTCAATTACGATTGGAGATTAAAAGTTTTTGAAGCTTTTAGCTAAGAATTTGAAGCTTTAATAGTCTGAATTTTCAATTAAACATTAAAACCTCTTTTTATGACTTCAAGCTTTTCAGTTTGGTTTTTTTTTTGTACTTATAAATAGCTTTCCGATTTATTAGTTGGTATGTTTTGTTTTATGAACTTCCAAATATAGAAATTTTGGATTTATTTTTCAATTAGATAATCATCTGAAATGCATCATCAAATTATTGACCACTTTCTTACCATCTCTTCATTTGTGTTATTTTCCCCTTCTTTGAGACTGCTCTTTGCTCAATTATCTTAGGTTAAATCATTTAAGCCTTATTAATTATTCATATTAATACGCTGCAGGACATTCAACCACCCCACTCCACCCCTTCGAATTCGTCTTATAATACCAAACTATTGTCTGATTCACTAGAAGAAACTTGTACAGGCATATAACAGAGTATAATACGGTGCTTAGAAATGTCAATATTGACCACTTTATTGACTTGCAGACTTCCACACGAGCAACGATGACCGATTTCATGATGACCGACCCTTTCAACTACAACCTCGCTTTAGTGTTGACCCCATTTTACCTTAAATCTGTTCAAGTATATGTTTTTGTATAAGATAGTATATACCTGTCTTCCTACATAACAAATCAAGGAACCATGACTCGTGTCAGGGATTTGAAAGCCTGATTTGATGCCATGGTTTACTTACGCTTCACTCCTTCACTTACCCAGTGACAGCTTCTCGCCCGAGTCCGGTGGCAGGGTGAAGCCCAGAAGAGCCATCGACGCAATCAACACGCACGGGATGATTAAGTTAAAGAAATAATACAGGGTGCGACGTCGTATGATGATGGCGAATGTGATATCGATGTAAGGCTCTGGACAACAATTGTAGTATATCTCGTTACGTTTGCCGGGAACACCTGCGGGGATGCGGGCAGAAAAGAAGGGGTTTAGAGTGATATTACTCTCATAGTGATAATATTATTGTATAATAGCGAAAGTGTTATAATACTCATTAAAGGTTATACCTGATGTGAAATTATAGTATATCAGGATATTCTACATACTCGTATTAATCGATTTTAAAAGGTGTTTATAAGATTACTTTAATTATTTTTAGCTTATGATAGTGTGTATTTATTTGGGTTTTATTAAAAAATATTGAACTATATAATGATGATAGTTACTGGTACTGACTTTTTTACTGGTACTGACTTGCTTAAATTAGAAAACTTTTAAGTACGTATTCCGATTTCAATAGTAATTTTATCTTAATACATAATGCTTTATCTTAAATTTATTTGATTCGAAATATTTATTGAGATCAGTTTACGTTTGCTTGGAGAAATTTTATTTTTTAATTTGTAATATACAATATATTTAAAATGTTTAACATTTGTAGGTTTATTTAAGGATTTTATTGAGAGATAAATTCTTTATAATTTCGTTTTTTATTTTATTATTATAATATTTCCTTAAATTGATATAAATATTATTTAAAACTTCTAAGTTTTGTAATTAATTGTAATTTTAATTAAATTAAATTTAAATATTTTAATCTAAGTAAAAGATTCCGTTTTACTTTGAGGAGGGTGTGCTGAAGAGTTACGGTATCAGATTAGCTTAAGTTTTTCAAATATTCTTCGATCGGCTATATTTTTCTAATCATTCTTTGAAGCTTTTGAAATGTTCTCTAGAAGAGAATCATCTCAAAGATCGAAGATTCAGAGAGACCGAGTGATTTACTCTTTAAATAGTTGATAGTGTCACTATTGGAAAAGCATCATTCATATTGAATCGAATATCAATAATATTATTCAGCTTTAAGGATCAAGTGAAAGTCTGATGGACTGTGTCTGATGATAGTGTTTTAAACCACTCTATCATCTATGCAAAAAATCTACAATATTTGAAGAATTGTGATTATGAAATTGACATTTTACTTATTTTTCAATTAATTAAAAATGAAAACTAAAATTAATTCAATTTCCTTTGAAGCTAAATAAAAAGATCTTATATAAGTATGTAGGTATCATGTCCTTTCTTCTCACGTCGCAAGTTGTTGTCTATTTTCTTGTCTCTTCTCCTCGTCTTCGGATTTCTCCTTTTGAAACTTTATAGACCACCGTCGTTAATAAATTTATATCCACACTAGATTATTATGATTAATCATTATATAATTTTTATTATATTATTATTATCGTTGCTGCTATTATTTTATTAATACTATTATTACTTGTACGAGTAGTATTATTATTATTTTATTATTATTAATATTATTATTTTTGTAAGACTATTCTAATTATTATGTATGTACATTGTACATACATATATTTTTATTAATATTATAATAATTTTCAGTATTATTTTTATATGTACATACATATGTATATATTATTTTTTGGGGCTTGAATTATGTACTTATAATGTATTGTATCCTTTTTTTCTCCCAATTAAACTAGGAATGAAAGATAAAATGTTAAGTATTGAGTTCGGAAATATGTTAGCATTAAAGAAATGTTGTGCAAAAGATGATGAGTTGTTTTTTTCTAATAAAATTTATGATTTAAGCGAGAATGAAGAGGAGAAAAAATGTTTAAGTAAGAAATATGAGAAAATGCAGAATGTTTTCATATGTAAAGCGTGATGTAAAGCGTGACGATAGTAAAGCTGAGTGTCTGTGCGAGAATGTAGGAATTTTGATGGAATTTTGTATGCGATAAAAGGATTTCATCAATTTTATTTAACGTTATAGAGTTAAGTTGAAAGAATGTGTTTACAGTTTCTTCTTTACACAGAGAATAAAACACGTGACCTAATTTAATGGGTAATGAAAGTGTTAAATCGACGATATTCACATCGAAATTAGATCGATTAGATAAACACGTGAAGGGTTACGTGAATAGAATAATTGAAAAAAGCTTAAATTTCTGCAGAGTTCAAGGATGTGATTTGAAATTGTTTTAAATTGGAGTTAAATTGGGATAATTTTTTGCAATTAAAAGTTATTTATTAATCGATTAAAATGAAAGTATTTAATGTCTTTGAAATTTAATTGGATGTGCTACTTATTCAGTCATATAGTTTCCATTCGCATGAGTAGAAAAATATTCATTCACGAGTTTGAAATCCTCAATACTTTAAATGTACTTGAAATATATGGTGTTTTTTTTTTAAATTGAAATTTCATTTAATTTAGTTGGAGAACAATTGAAATTAATTTTGAAATCGAATTAAAAAACAGTTAAATATCGAATACAAGAGCAATGCAATGAATTCTGTAGTAAGAATTGCAAATACTCGTAATTTGAATTGTAAGGAAATTCAATTTGCGTTGCTTTGTTTAGCTTAATTAAACTCACATTTAATTGGAATGAAACTTTACTCAATCAAACACACACAAAGTCTCACATACACATACACACACACGCACATTCGGAATCACATTCTCACTAAGAAAAAAATAAATAAAAGCCAAAGAGAAAAACGTAGAGTCAAAGTGAAAAGCTTTTAAGCTCGCTCAGTTGCTGTTCGCATGGATTACGCGACTTGTTGAAAAAGTCGGGAAAATTGCAAAACGTCAGCTGTACGTCAGTGGAAAATGCAACACTGGTTGATAATTGCAACTCAAGCGAATTGAAAGTGCTTAAAACTCCTCGTTTGAGTTTTGAATGATTTCAAGATTGTAAGTTTAAAGATTTTTAGTCACAAAATTTAAAAAAAGAACTCATTTGAAATTGAATTATTTACTCCTTAAGTAGTTCTTTTAAATAAAGTTTTCAATAAGATTCAATTTATTTTTTAGCTGTGTCATCAGAGGAAAAAATTGCTTTCTTCTTCTTGTTCCCCTCATCTTCTTCTTATCTTTTCTTCGACTTCATCTTCCTTTTCTTCGTCTTCTATTCACAATCTTTTTGTTGTCTCACATAAAATTTTGTCTCTTTTCGAGGGTAGGAACAAAAAACCACACGTTTTCACCAAAAATGAAGGGTGGTGAAAACTTTATGTTCAGTTTTTATTTGATTTGTAGCTTTTTTGGATCCTTTTTTTTTACTATTTGAAAGCACAAACTTTTCCCTACATGAACGAACACGTTTGCTGGAAACTTTTCATTACGGTTCCTTAATAAAACCGTGCCGCAAACTTTTTACCAATATTTGTTTGTAGATGATTGTGTATTTTTTCGTTTTTTTTTGGGAAGAAGGTTTTTCAGTTTTCTTTTGCCATAAATGGAAAAAATTACAAAACCAAAGAAATATAGTGATGAAAATATGTAATAATACTAAGTAATAGTAATATAAAAATTGACAGAAAATCAGTTAATGAAAATATGGGTTCTTTGTTTGCTTTCATACTCTGTCTGACTCAAGGGTTTCCACAGAGAAATAAAATATACACATTTTTTGAGAATTTAATTAAAAATACGTCGCATTTTTATTGAAAATATTGGCTGTGAAATACAATATATTGCAGAAAAAGTGTGCAAAATATTTCTGTAAAAAGAGAACTTCTCTGAAAGAGTCTGTAGACAGAAGCTTGAAAAACCAACAAACAGAAAACAATCGACAAAACTATGAAAGTATTCTTGTTATAACACACTCATACACAACCACACATACACATACTCAGCCATACATAAGTACATATGTATGCGCAAAAGTGCAGTAAAATGTTGTTCAACACAACACAAAGTAAACGAAATATTTAAAAACTATTCCTTGTGCAAGCAAAAGTCCTTTCGTCCAACCATCGATTCTCTCGAGATCCACTTCTTGTTTTCTCCCATCCCTTCTTCCTTCCTTCCTTTCTCCTTTCCTTCCTTCCTTCCTTTATTCCTTCCTGCCTTTCTTCCTCCCTCCTTTTCTTCCTTCTTTCCTCTCATTCCTCCTCTACTTGTACTTGATTGAATTGATTTATTATTCTATACTTCTTCTCCCTCTTAATTTTTTTCTTTACATGTCTGTTTTCCCTTCCACTCTTTTTGTCTGCCATCTTCGCTCTCCTTTGTTTCGGTTTTTCTTTTCAATTTCTGTAGTTTTTCCATTAATTCCATTCCTTGCGATCTCTAATTTTTCCCACTTCATTTCTTCGAATGAAAGCAATTCGTTGCATAAAACTAGGCTCATAAAAGACAGCGTACAGTCAGAGTCATCCGCACACGCACTTTTTGCTGCTTGTTCTCTCTTCTTCCCCTCTCTTTGTTGTGTGTTTATTGGATGCTTATTCTAGTTGTTGTAAGTTTCTGTGTCTGTTTTTGACTTTAGTATTTATTATTCTTGTTTCTGCTTTCAGGTTTCAGGTTTTTGCTTTTATCGTTCGTTTCTGTTGTTTTTCACTAAGTATTCGACTTTTAATTTGTTAATTGAATGCATTGAAGACACATATACAGTCTGTGTGTATATGAGTGAGTGAACTTGTGTGAGCAATTCATAGAAAATGCTATGTTTCTGCTGGAATAGCTTTTGTGTTAGTTGTTGTTTTTATGGTTTTTCACGCATGACTTACGCAACAAAAACTTCAGCTGTATTTCAAGTTAAAAACTTTGTTCATTGTTTTCTGGTTTTCGTTTTTTCTATTTTTTATGTGTATTTCACCCTCCCCCGGCCCATCCGTGATTAAGAGCAATTCGAACAAGTTTTCAGTTTCCTAGAATTTCCACAACACAAATTAATGTTGCGGCAAAAAGTATGCAACAAGAAACTAAACACTTTGGAATTTAATTTTTTCATTTATTGTTAGAATAGGTCTGCTTTACAATTGCGCTGTAGAACTTTATTTATAAATCTCCTCCTTTTATATCCAGAAATGAGAGTTTTTCTATAGAACCCATTTATAGACCCTTTTCTTTGGAGTCTGTTGTTTCCTAAAATATTTCTAGATTATTACAAGATAAAAGGTGGACGTATAACTTTCCCTCTGATCCAGGCAGCCCAGGGTTCTGAATTTTAGAGTCTTCAAGATGTACTAATGAAAAGATATCAAATCGCAAGACCTATTAAGCCAATTTACAAGTCAATCGCTTAAAACCCAACTTGTCTAATATGATGTTTTCATAAAATGGTTTTTCCAGGTTTTTGGAATAAACTGTTTTAAGCCCTAAAACCACTCGTAAACTGTTTTAACTCCCTTGAAATTGTTGTTGCTTTTGGTTTTTAGCCTCAGTTTTTAGTTTGCAAGTCGGTTTCGAAGTTCGGAATTGCAGACACACTATCTTTCTCTTTGTCTAGCGCAAATAAGTTAGAAAGAGATAATTTATGTCACCAAACTATTCTGGCAAATTTAAAAAAAAACTCGACATACTCAGTGGAATTTGCTATTTACGATGTACGATTTTTCGCTTTCCAAATTTTGTAAACTTGCGAATTTCGTCACCATTCCAAAATAAATTTCAACAATTTTGAATATTATTGTTATTTTATTCACTGTATTATAAATTAAAGCGATGCACAATTTTAAAAATAGCTGAGTAAATATACAAACAAAACAACAGCTGTTTATTTCTTCTTTTCGGTTTGACAGCACGGACCGGATTATCTATGGAAACACTAGATCAGCTGATCGATTTTCGAACACGTTAACCGGATTAAATATTTTTATGAAAACAGGCTATAATATTGATTTCAGAACTCAATGCTTTCGGCCATTTTATATTGAAACCGCACATCATCCTATTGAATTCATCCATATTTTGAAATATAATGCTTATTGATTATTAGTCTTTAATGATATCTGTTTTTATCAGGTGATAGAGGAATATTACGATATTCGGGCTTACATTGTTTAACCAGATCGATCTTATATGAGAGTGATTGAAGACCTGCCCGCATAGTGGACTTACACAGACCCACCTATCAAGAGATCTGATTTTTCTTTCACAAACTTTTTGTTACAGCGGTGATATTCTCTTTACTACGACGATGTATCCTTGGAGTCGGATTGGTAGTGATCTCCAATGCACGTGGTTAGGAGCTCCTCAAACTTCGCTCTAAATCTTGGCAAGTTTTTTCATTCGTTTAAAAAGTTTTTTCTTAAAATTCTGCAAACTACACGGTTTTTAAAATGATTCCATTTGTTTTTTCTGTTGAGGTCATATAACAGATATATCAGTGAAGATATTAAGGGCTTGAAATGTGAAAGGACTAAGAATTACTTCCATTTATATTCTATATACGTTATTATACAGTGCTTCGAGCTGTAGAAGGTTTTCAAAATTGAAGATTTGGGAAGAAATCGAATCTTCAATCAACTAGTATCAATATCTAAAGTCCTGCACTAGAAATGGACACATTTAAATGCACATTTAAATGCATGTATGTATATCGAATATACCACTTTTATATTATGTATCCTCATAAGGAATTTAAGTTTCAGCCAGGCGAAGATGGCACTGTTTCTGGATATTTCTGGTTATTTTAATCATTCCCTTTAAGTATAAGTATAAGTTTTTGTAATATTTTTGTAGTTAGATGAAATATATTACATTTATTCATATGTAAATATGTGTATATATTAATAGTTTAATAGTTGATATTAATGTAATATATTTTAATTCCGTTTAGTATACATTATTATGAACTATAAGTCTATTTAGAAAAACATTTCTTTTCAAGACTGTCATGGTATTTAATGACAGTAAATGTGAAAGCAAAAAAAGTAAGATACTATATCTGAAGAGCAAATAAATGTGTCTGCCATTTTGCAAAATGGTGTGTTTTGTGGCGTGGCAACTAAAAATGCTTACCTTTCTTTTGTACTAAAAGCAAATCGTTACTCTATTCGATTACTTAACAAGTGAATTCGTTCATTTTGCTGACGCAGTAAAATTTACGAGTTCAGATGCGGCTTTACAAAGTGAAACATTGACGCGGCTATTTCGGTCTTTAAGTTTAGCGCCCTTTTTGCTTGGTACTTTTTTTATGCGGTTCTTTCTTTTTTTAAAAGATTTGTGTTCTGTGTATTAAATGCAGCGATTGTTGTGTGAGAACTCTGGAGAGGCGTGTTTCATTGTATTTAATGAGATTTAAGTACGAATTAAATTTTTTTCTGTGGTAGTGAAGTGTTTTTAGTTTCTTTCTCTTTATGTATAGAAAGGTGCTGGCAGAAGTGACGGTTGATAAGAAAGAATAAAGTGATGAAGAAGAAAAGCACTCGCCTTCTGTGTCTGTGTGTGTGTGCGGGAGAGTGTTTTTTATGCGTTCCCTAAATCCATAAAGGAGAAAACTTAAATGTTTCCTGTTTCCTGAAGTTTCTAAATAACTTTCTTCGTATTTCTATCTTTTTCTATACTAGTTATCTGTTATCTCTCTCTCTTTCTATCGCTTACTGTTTTTCTCTCTTTCTCTCTCTCTCTCCACGTGCCTTTCTTTCCTCTCTGTACCTTTACTGTATTTCCTCACATCTTCAACTCTACGCTTTGAAACTCAATAATCTTCGTCTACTACTTTTTCTTGGTTCTGTTGCTACTTTTCCATTTCCGACTGCGGAAAGGAGTGTGCTTTTTTATTTCTGTGCGGTTGCAGCAATCAATACGAAAAATGTTTGTACATAAATCAGCTGCAACCACTACAGCTGCACGTGATCCGGTTCGAAGGATGCTTTAATTTAAGAGGGCGTTTAAACATCATCGCTGTGCTAAGTTGGAATCTCTGTGGGCTCGCGAAGAGTAGGAAAGGACCGTCGCTACATCGGTACGTAAGGATTTCATCTCACGTCTGTTTAACTTATGTTCGGTTTTTGTTGCATCTTTTATGGCGTTAACTCTATCGTTTGTATCTCAAATTAGTTATTTTTACCTTTTCATATACTTTAATTCACCCTAAACAATTGAAAGGGCATGTTAAGCTCGTTCTTATGTTTGTAACAGATAGAAGGAGGCGTGGCAGGCATGGAAAAGTAAAAATGTTCTTTTTCAGCTTCACTTCCTGACTCGATTTAGATCTCTCCGGTGTACGTCTGTGCGTCTGTCGAAATCACGATTGAGGAGATATAAAACACTCATACTTTTGATGATAGTACTGAAGGAACCTTTTTTCAAAGAGGATCGGAGTCATCTATGACGGCAAATATCAATTCCTGATACAGAATATATCAAAATTATCAAATTCTGAAGAAAGTGGGCGTGATCCGGGCATAGGCAGTCTCAGCCAGACTAAAGGCAGTAATTTTCTAGTTGTAATTGATTAATAAATAAGCTAAATGATAAACTACAACCTACACTTTAACTAATTATTAATACTTCATGATTAATTACTGTTGGTGGCTTTTCTAAATTGTTTATCTGATTTCTCTGATGTAAAATTACAATATATATGATGTAAGTAACTAAGGATTTATTCAAGATTTACCCAAGAAGTTCTTTAACCGTCCCAGTTGATAAACTAAACTAAATGATATACTACAATATTATATGAACTGAACTATAAGCAGTTTTTTAATACTACTATACTATGAATTTTTGATAATTTCCTCCAGAATTCAGTAACTTTGTCCTCTTTTCTCATATTTAATGCTTCTTTGTTTTGATTTCATTGTACTTTTTTTGCATGGTCATTTATAAGTACACTCAATAAAAAAATCTACTATTTTTATACCATGGTTTAGTTTTCTAGCTTTGTAATGGAAAATAAACATTCAAGTTTCTTATTCCTTAGCAATTCTAACGTTTCAATCCTTGTGAACTAAATATTAATAGATTGAGTAATTTAACACACACAGACACACACACATACACATAAAGACACATCTACGTAATTATGTATACGTATATAAACGACTATACTAGTGTCTAAGTCACATTCTCTTCGAGAAACCATCGAGGAAAGCTTCTTAATGAACCACTTCCGTTGGGGAAATCAGCTTCCGGCTTCTTTAATTATCTTTCGTGTGGTTTTCTATCTTATGTTATGCTCTCGGCAGAACACTGTTCAACTAACGTATATACTAGCTAATTGTTTTGCTATTTATCGGTAAGCTTCTCATAAATAGTTTTAATCTGAGTCCTTCAAATTGTGCCTGCTTCTAATTTGCTGTTTCATTGGAATTGTTTTCTTCCTTTTCATGTCTCTTGTTTTGTTTTCTTTTTCTATGTTTTGTTATCGCACACGCCCTCTTTTCTTACTCACCCAGTAGTTCCCACTCGCCGTTGAGCACGTAACTGCTGATATCTCCGCCAGCTTCATCTTGTAATTGTAAATCCAGCTGCCGAGTGCAGAGATAGTAATTTTATACGAAAAATTTTGATTTTAAAAAATTTACGAAACGAAAAAATTTCCAAAATATTCCAAAAACTTCCGAAAAGTCCAATAAATCAAAAGTATCAAAGAAGAGAAACTGGTCCCAAACTAAAACAAAAGGGAAACTAAAAGCCATGACTAAAACATGAAATCTATCGCATGCAATCATCTTTGCCCCAGTCCCTTAGCTTCACCCCGCCCCCGCACCCGCCCCCCACTTTTGCTACTCTCTCAAACCTGAAATCCATCGTATGTCCAGCTGCCGAACTTCATCTCACAGCGCTGGTCGTCGAACGGGAACCACGTGATATCGATTTTGCACGTCGACTTAAAAATGCCGGGCGGCACGTAGAGGCACGAGCCATTGTTGCGCACCACGACGTTGGTCTGGTACGTCCCGTCGAAGCCCTCGTCGGCGCTGTTGTACATCAGGACGTCCGGCTTCCATATCCGGTGCGGCGGAATGCGTAAGTCCTTGACGCCGCCGTAATCACTAATGTTCCAGCGCAGATTCATGTCGTTCCACTCCTGCGGATGACGGGGAAGGAAGAGAAGAAAGAGAGGGAAGATATGAATGAGTGATGAGAGACGAGGCAAGAAAAAGAAATTTAAACCCAAAACTCTTGAAATTGTAGTCGTTCGTTATGAAAATATTTCAAAATGTTTGCTTTAAAAACTGTGTGGGGTGTATTTTTTTTGGTGTTACTGTTCGTATGTGTGTATGTACATCTATATAGCTGCCATTTTTTTGTTGTGTGTTGTTTTATAGTATAAGTTTAAATTTTTATTATTTTCGCCTTTCGTTTGAGCTCTCATCTGATGAACGACAAATTTTCTGCCAGCGGATATTTTATCTGGGCCAACAAAA
The DNA here is from genome assembly GCA_949629155.1 of Myopa testacea. Taxonomy (NCBI): domain Eukaryota; kingdom Metazoa; phylum Arthropoda; class Insecta; order Diptera; family Conopidae; genus Myopa; species Myopa testacea. The sequence goes on from OX451347.1 coordinate 11,165,028, forward strand.
ATCAAACCTTTGATAGATTTGCAGCATTTAATGGATTTATATGTATGTAAATCTGTCAGTGCAGAAACTGTTCAAAATTTCCAACTTTGAAATTTGAAATTTTAAAAATTGAATGAGATATTTTTTAACATTGAATGAACACCCGAAGATGAGTAAATTAGAGAGGGCGGTCAGCTGCTCCTACTAATCCGCTCATGAAAATGGAAAGGGACGACTATAAGTACTCGCATTAAAGTGGATAATTTTCAATTGAATATATTAAGTATGGCATATGAATGTTCCGTGACAAACTGAAAACGTGACAATTATCTACTGAGTACGAAGTCAGTCGAAGTCAATCAACGAAGTAACTCGAAACATGCATGAATGTGAGACAAGGGATATGGCACAAAAACAACAACAACAACAGCAAAATTGAATTAAAAAACTTAAAGATGGCGTTCAGCTACAGTGGTTGACAGCTATACACAACAATATTAACATCAACAGCAACACCAACAACAATCGTTACCGCAACCGCAACAACATCAACCGGAGCCAGAAATAATAATAACTGAAACATCTGAAATAACAAAAACGACAACAACAACAACAGACATGGTTAATGTGTTGCTTGCCCATTCGCAGCCGTTAAAATGTGTTGCGGAAAAGCAGAAGCAGCAGCAGCAGCAGCAGTAACCGCAACTCAGTGCATAATTCAACTTGTCAACGATGTAGAGATACATACATGTGTATGTATGTGTGTGTCCATGTGTGTGTGTGTCCATGTGTGTGTGTGAGGGTGTGAGTGTATTCCTGTGTCTGTTTGCATTTTTGTTATTTACTTTTTCCTCCTTCTCGTAGTTGTTGTTGTTATTTCTTGTGCTTATTAAATTTACATGGAAAGCGAAGGAAAACGAAGGAAAACGAAGAAGAAGAATGCCCAAAAACCAAATGAAACAAGTTGCTGTAGTATCCTAGCAGCATCATCGAGATGCATCACATTCAAATGCATGGCACCACAGGAGAAAAACTCTGTCCCCCCCGGTAAAAATGGAGAAAATTTTAAACTTTGAAAAAGGGAACTTCTCTGTTTTTGTTAATACGACATGTCATATGTTGGGAGAAGAGCTCCAACAACAAAACAGCGACTACAGATAATGATAAACGAACACGAATGAGCGAAGAAGCAAAGGAGCAAATCTCTAGAGAAAGGCGTAAAAACTATAAAAGAGAAAAATAAAATCCAGACTAACACATCGAATTTTCATTATGAGGGAACGAAAATAGTGCAGAGTTTAGTGCATTGTTTTAATAGAACAAATCCACGAAAAGCACACCATAAAATAACAGCAACACACACAATTACAACAACAACAACACTCACAATTATAACAAAAACACACAGGAACGAATATAAATACACAGAGAAAAGAGACAGAGTTGATCAAACAGAGCGGAAGATATAAAGGTATATAGTGCACTATTAGAGTCAGAGAGAGACAGAAAGACAGAGATAGAGAGAGATGTAGATAGAGAGATATAATAGATAGAGAGAGAGAGCGAGAGAGAGTGAAGTTGTCCCATAAAACTTATCCTGACAGCTTCTATTACTATAAATTTACTTTATCCTGGATGCTTTGTTCTCTCCAAAAAACAGGACTTGTTTTCCATTCGTCTCTCTTTAAATTTGCTGTTGGCTTTTTTCTACTACAGCATTAAAATCTATTTCAATATTCACTGCATTATTTAAAACTTCGAACGATTTAAATATATAAATTTCATTCGATGTGTTCGCATGCATCCCGTGTTTCTACTTCCTTCCGCTTGCACGCACACACACATACACTAACACACACACATACGCTCGATAAACACTCACTCATACACTTGTAAATTATGCATTCAGCATTCTACTTTTCTGCTCTTTTCTGATACGGGAAAATAATTAATATTTAATTTAACTTTATTTGTATGCATTCGTATCTGTTTAAATCCTCCGAAACAGACCACCGACAAGTACATAAGTACATATACTATATAGTATATATATATATATATATTTATTCCTTTGTTTGGTTGTATACTTGTTTGTTTTATTGGTTTGGATGTATGTAAACATGGATGATTGTATTGGTTTCTGTATGGGTACTTTTATATGGTGTTTGTGTGTGTGAGTATCTGAATATTTGTGTCTGTTTTTGCTTAAAATTTAAAACTTACCAATTTTAACCACACGTTCGTTACGAGCAGCTGATTCTTTTCGTCCTGCAAGATAGAAAATAATTGGAAAATGTGCATGAGTAACCACCATGAATACTTGGTAAGATTTTAGTGTATATCTTATGGTTCTATCTCTTATATAATATTATAATTATACCAAAAAGAAAAGAACGTTGAATGGATTATAATCGGAGGATTTTCTCTGAACCAGAAAGGCTACCATCTTCAGTCTGGTAGAAGCTTAGATACAGTGAATTCCCCGAGACTTCGGGAGCTTCTTAAAATGTATAGCAAGTTCCTAAAATGTATAACATTATTAACATTATTTATTGACATTATAAGCAATATATGACCCCCTCACTGAAGAGGGGTTAGCTTTCAATTACTCAGACCCTGTCTGTCCGTCGGTACAATTCTTCTCTGGTTCTCTTGATTGTTTCTTTTGATGCAATCAGTCTGTTAATCATCCCTAATTTTTCTTAGTTCTCGTTTTTCCAGTGAATCACAATTAAACTTCTGAGAATTTAAATTACTGACCATAGACATAAACCACAAAAACCACCAGAAACCACAAAAAGCTTTCTCGGGAAGGTTTTCTCAAGTTACTTCTTTGGCTTCCTCTCTCTCTCTCTTTCTTTCCCTCTGTCCCTCACTTCTCATGTCACGAACTGATGAAGATTTACGCAAAAATCCCCATAAAAGAAACCGACAGCTTTTAAGGAAATCCACTGAAACAAGAAAGCAGCATAAAAAACAATATTAGCTTCATTAAAAAGCAAACGACGGGCTCAGGGCAACAAAAAGAGCCACCAGACCGCCAGACCCAAGGAACTGGCAGATTGTAATTAAAATTAAAATTTTTGCATTTTATGATTGCAAAGGAAATAATAACGACGAAGTGTTGAGAGCGTTGAGAGACCAACACTAAATTTATGCGGGCTGCATGATGGCAAAAAGTTAGTAAAACTACAAAAGTTCCCGGAAACGGCATGGAGGAAGAGTAAAGAGGAATGGGTTAAAAAGTAGCGGGTGGGGTGGGGGTTGTGGGAAGTTTGTTTAGCGCTGTACACAGAATAAAGGAATTCTTTGGCCATGCGTTGTTTGTTGTCTTCACAGAACTCAGAGAACTCGGTTCTGAGTATTCGTTGCTTTTTATTTTTATTGACATTATAGTTGGCGCCGTTGTTGTTCTGTTATTCGTTTCAGTTACACTTTAATAAAGAAATATCAGTAATATAGTATTTCCATATAGTATTCCATTTAATTCAATTTAATCCAATTATGACGTCACTAACTCGTTTATTTAATCACATGAACTCGTATTTCTCAATTACTTAATCCAAAATATGGGTTGGTTGAAGAAGCTTGAAGCCACAAGTAGCACTGTGAGTGAGTTTGGTTTTTCCAAAAACGAAAAAAAGAAACGAGAAAAGTACGCAATCCATTTCCATTTTAGTTCTCAACACTCGGTACTTGGATTTCGGACAAACAGTGAGTACGCTTTAATAACCCTGCATGATACCAACTGCAGCTCCGAAAGCTGCAGCTCCGACCTGAAGGCGCACTACGAATCACGTCGTTTCTCTATCTTCACCCTCCCAGCCGCCTACCCTGGCAAACACAACCCGCATTTAAGGCATCATGGTGCCTCTATACCCCGGTCTGTATTTGCTGCAGCATCGTGCAGTCACCGGAAATTAGGATGGTTCCGCATATTGGCCAGTTCAGTTCAGTTGAGGCCAAGTCAAGCCAGGCCATGGCAGGCCACCGAGTTTTTTGAGGTTGTTACTTTTTTTTTGTTTTGTTAGGAAAGAGAAAACTTAATTTTCAGTACATTCGCCGTCATCGTCGCCGCCCGGTGGTGCATTACGAATACCACACCACATGCCGCATGCCGCATACGGCACTACAGTCGCTTTGTCGTTGAGTGTGAGTATAGCGCAGTGTTGCAGCTGCATCGTGGAAGTGGCCAGAAGCGGCTATAAAGCGGGCAAAGTAATGAGCCCGGATGTGAGCGTTAGGACTTCAATGGACAGACAAGAGTGCAAATACTAATCGAATGAATGTGCAATGAGTGCGAGAGAGTGATGAGAGCTTCGGCCAGGCCAAAGATAGAACAAACATTTCTAGCACTGGTTTTAAATTGAATCTATTTTGACATTAGCGAGAACAAGTTGAAGTAACAATGATCGTTCCAATGATTCCTAATGGGTTCAATTGGTTTGACTTGCATTGCGATGGGTTGAAAAGCAATCAGCTTAAATAAACTTTACCTTAAAAGAGTTTTAAAATTAGTTGTCATTGCGTTGAATCGGGTTTCTGTTTGAATTCGCAAAACGATTCAATTTTCTTAGAGTAAAGATTAAAATAAACAGCTGTTGAATCAGTGTTGAGTTCAAAATTCAGTTTGCCGAAAGTCGTGGAATGTAGTCGGTGTGAAGTTGTTTGGATCGGCGATCAAGTGGACAACAATTAAGTTCACTCAGAGTGCATTCAGTTTAAATTGAAAGTGTATTTTACCTCAACTGAAATCACCTTAACGAAAAATCCATTAAAGAATGCAACAAAAATAAATCAAATCTAAAATTAAAAATGCAAACTCAATTAAAGATGAATTTTAAAAGAAAAAAAAACGAAATTCTGAATTACAAGCAGCATAATTTTTGACAAGAAGTTAACAGCTCTATGAAATGAAATAATTTATAAAATCGTTACATATTCATGTTCACACACAACATTCATACACACACATACACGCATACACATTTACAACAACTCCTCGAATAGAATTTGATTGTGGTGAGAATATAATTTGAAAATGTGATTATCTGTCACGGAATACTTACGACACCCACACACATACATCCACACACATGTATTTTCCATCCACCACCCATACAAATACATTCCTCCACTCATCTGTGTAGCTATAAACAAACACCACTTTAAGCATTCTGTACGTACATCTGTAGTACGAGGATGTGTAAACTTCTTTGTGGTTGTTGTCGGCGTGTATGAGTGCGTGTTTATGTACTGGTATGTATGTATGTGTGTGTGTATGAATGTGTTCTTGTGTACCGCCCGAATGAATTCTCCGGTTGACCAGAGTGACCCACAAAAATTCATCCATTTTCGACCACATTTTCGTGTGGCTGCATTTTCTCGTATTTATTGGCAATAAACACGTCGCCCATTTGAACAAAAAACCGATGGAATGTACATATACCCACAAAATAAAAAACCGACCCATCCAGCATCGTGATCGTTAGATCGAACACAAGAACATGAATGAAATGCTTTAAAAAAAGATGCTTACGACAACAAACACAATTTCATTTAAAGAAAAATCAATAAAATCGATTCATATGCAATCAATTTCTAGAGGTTATTTATTCCTTTTCCTTGACCGAGATTAGCTAAGAGTATAGTTAAAGAGGGTTGTAAGGGCAGTTAAACTCGTACAAAAGAAAATTGCAATTAAAAATAAACAGAGAAATAATTAAGAATTCGAATGAGAAAGAAGAAATGAAACACAAACGAGAAGGAAGAAATAAACAACAGGTTGGAAAAGGTTAAAAAAAAAAATGGAATGAAACTATTTATAATCGGTGAAAAGTGAATCAATTGAATTGAATGCCTTTTATTGGCAAAACAATTTATATTCGTTTCCGTTGCCGAAGAAAACTGTTGAAAGTGTTGTGAATAATTGAAGGAATCTGAAGGCTGTCCCGGAAGACGGGGCAATCGGAATAAGTAATCAGGTTAATGAGAGTTTAAAAGAAGCTGTGTAAAGTGAACTTCGAAAGAAAGAATCTACTCGTAATTGAAGTGGGATTTAAGTTTAGCTATTTTTACTCAATCAACACTTGGAAAGAAAGAATGATTAAATGGAGGTGGATTAATTGGAGATACAACGGAATACAAATAGAGGAAGAAAAATCAGACAAAAACAGGACTGAAACCTGAGAAATGTTACTGATTAATACATAACATTATATAAAAATGAATTATAATATAAATATAATTAATAAAAACCTTTTAGTAATTTAAACTTATAATACTTAGAAGTATGGATTTTAAACATGATAAAAAAATTAATAAAATAAGAGTTTGCAATAATTACTGAAAAGTGTGTATCTCATAAATTAAGAGTTAAATCTGGAAAAAAATGTAAAAACTTTTGTCCTCCAATGGATATAAAAGTTCAAGCCGAAGGATATCTCATAGTTATGTTATTTTACTGATAAGTAGAAAGTATTTTCGAGATAAACAGATTATAATCTGTAAAGTTTTCAAAGTTTTGGAAATCTTATGGCTTTTAATGTGGGTGGAATTAAACTCAAATCGAATGAAGTACTGTATACATAAAGAAAGATTCATCAGAAGATTGAAGAATGGAGAGAAATGAGTGCATATTTTGTGTGCAGCAGAGCCGAAAGGAGATTCATTTGCATTCCTAAACTTAGTGTTTTCAGAATAGATACGTAAACGTTCTTCTATCTATTTCTGTCTTAAATGCTTCTGTAAGAAAACTTCTGTCTAGTTCTATCGCAGGCATATTTAAGAAAGTAGCCTCCATCATGAGGCTTGTATAATTCATCATTCTACTCACAAAAGCTGTAGTATTTCAGATGCAATTAAATTAGATTAAAATTCAAAGTTAAACATTCAGAAAAGATTCTGTTATCTTATATTTGATATCGGATTTTAATATTTACATGTTTCGCATCTTCAATATCAGTTTAAATATTAAGTCTAAATCGCGTTATGCGAAAGTTTAAAATCGGTTTCGTTTCCGATTGATTTGGAAACTTTTAATTAATGTCGAAACTAATTTTGTATAAAATTGAAATTCGGAACAAATTTTCTCACTTTAACTTTGAACAAGTAACGAGTATAAATTTTTGAAATTTTGTTGAAATTCGTAGAATTGTAACAGTTTCGGAGACATCATCGGGTTGTCTTCGTTGTTGTTGATGTTGTTGTTTTAATGAACAGCAACTACATCCCACAACATGACAGCGATTGCCAACTTCTGTAAGGATGTTGCGGCTGCTCATACATAACTTTGTGGCTGAAGAGATGTCGTACTGAAGAGAAAGCAGACGGACAAGTAGACAGACAGACAAAAAGACAGACAGAAAAATACACGAAAAGAGGGAGAGAGACAGATAGAAAGAGTACAGCAACAGCAACGGCAATGAACACCGGCAACACGCACTGCAAAAGCAATGCATCCTGCAACATCACCACTCATTCACATTTCGGATCTACGTTTCGAATCTGTCTACATTCGTACTCGTAACGATTGCTGCTCCAGTCAACATATTCTGGCGTCAGTTTAGCATGCAATCAACTTGATTCGCTTTGTTGTGCTGCCCGGCGTTTGCACACCTGAATACCTACATTTATCCAGTTAAGCCTTCCAGCAACTCGACGGCTGCTGCTATTGCTGATGCTAGCAGCATATTGTTGTTGCTGTTATGTCTCGCGAAATGAGAGACACGCGTCTAAAAGTATGCCACCGAAATTAAAAACTGCGGGCGCAAAATACATAAATTTTGCGTTAAACTGCTTTTTTCAGCGAATGTTGTGTGTAGTGCAGTGAACATTTATTTCTCTTTCTGTTGTCTCTCTTGTTGTTGTTGTGGCTGTGTTGCTGCTGTTGTTGTTGTTATTCCTCTTGTCATCGTTGCTGCTTCTGTTGACATAAATTTGCCGCTTGTACGATTTATGTTTATGCATTGAGCCAGGAATTGACAACAACAACAACATCAAACACAACATCAGCATATGAAAGAATTTAAGGCTGTAAGCCTACCAATTTTTGTTGTTAGTGTTGTTGTTATCATTGCTTTTAGCGGTTGACAAAATACAAGCATCATCTGCCGTCTGTAATTTGTGACTATTATTTTTTATTGTTGTTGTTGGTTTTGCTGTTGCTCTTCTTCATATTTTATTTTATTTTTGTTGTTATGGGGTGTGTTGTTATTGTTGTTGTTGTTGTTGTTGTGTTTTACCGTAGTATTTTTGTGTTGCCAGAGTATGCATCGTAGTCGTTGTAATCCATCGTATTTCCTCAGGGTTGTTGTTGTTGTTGCTGTTGTTCTGTTGCTTTTCCGTTCTTTGTTTCTGTCCCTCTGTCTCTCTCTCACTCTCTCTCTCTCTCTCTCTCTCTCTCTCTATCATTCTATCAAATATTTCATCTCAAGCTGAATAAATGACAAGTTGTTGCATCCATGCGCACGCATAAATCTACATGCTTGTATGACTTCATGCATGAGTGTATGTATGAGTTGGTAAGCACTTACATATATTTATATAAGTGTGTGTGTGTGTGTGTATGCTTGTTGGTGTGTCGGCGTATGTTCTTCACCAAATCCGGGTTTACCAAAAATTGTCGGAAATAAAATATGGTGGCATACTTTGAGGCGCATTGAGAAATGAGACTCAGTCGGATACGTTATCCGCATGCTGACCATTCAAAGGACATTCATTTGTTCACCACTGAAATGAATAATGCAAGATTTCCTTTATGCTTCCCCTTTAAATAAATAACAAAAAAGTGCATACATTTCAAGTAAAGATAAGTTTACCCTATCTACACGATCCTAACCAACTGTCAACAAAACTTTTCTTAACAAAACCCTCGCTCAGAATAATCTGGCACAATTTGTACACGTAAAGTAAACGTTTCACTCACTACATTTTGCATTACATACTTTTTGGCATACAATATTTCTAAATCCTTCGCTTAGCATCAGCGGGACTTGCATGTCCTTCGCAGGCGTTCTCTGTGATTCAGCAGCAATAAATACCTGCTTAGCTCTGAAATTCTTCATTGCTTGTCTGTTGCATGAAATGAAAAGAGTGTCTGAAAAGAGACTCTTTTAAATCCTAGAAGAATGTTATTTAAATCTTAGGTGGATGTTATATCTTTACACTTGGAAATTGACTCTGTTTTTGGTTTTAGTTTTCTGGTATTTTACTCGAAAAACTTTTGAGGCCCAATCAGTGTTCACATCGTTTCGGTTCATTAGCGTTGCCAGATTGACGACTGAAATCGACTGAGGATTCGATTAATTGAACATTGTTTGACGTAAATAAAAATTTTGAGTGAATTTTACTGTCAGATTTCACTTAAACACTGACAAAGGATCGAAAAAACAATCACTTGATGTGGAGAGATGGAATTTCAGTTAAATTCCACAAATTTTTGTGTATAAGCGTATTTTATCGATTTTGTTGTGATGCACACAGAGAGGGACATCAAAAGCAAGCCTAATTTTTGCTGGTTTGAGTAGGAGTTTCAACAGATTTGATAGAAAGGTTTTGAAACACCAACAGATTAAATTTAGTTATATACGAAAAGCTGAAATTGGGTCAGTGCTTTTCGAGTACATGTTGGCCACTGATGTGATCTATTGTTTTAACCGTTATTGCTTTGAATTGTATTCATCGAAGTTCTTTTGATTCCCTGGTTACGGTCTATTGACGTTATTCAAATGTGTTAAGCGATTCTAACCACTAAAGCTGATGGTTCAAATTACTGATGAACCGGGAAAATCATGGGGATATATTTTGGAGCATGTCGTGAAGAAATATGAAGCAAATGAAAGAAAAAAGAGAAGCATGTCAAATAAAAAAATATCAGATCGGAGTATTTACCATTGTATTGTATTCAGCAATCTCAAAGCAAAGCAAAATAGAAGACTAAATGAGATAGAAAGAAATGCTGAGGAATTTAAGTGATGTCGAGAGTAGAAACATTTCACAAAACAGGACAAATTAAAGAGATTTGAAATTACAACAAAAATAACTATGGAGTGCCGCGGAACCGAAATAATTGCACCCAAGTGAGGTAATAAGGACGAACTCGGTTGCAGTCATACACAAAGCGTGCGCTTGCATGACACACTTGCATGACGACAAATGCACTTGCATCGCAATTATATGGATATACTATATAGAAGAGACAGACCCGGAATGAGAACAAAGCGACAACAAAGGTTCTCAATCCGAAAAGCGTTCCTGCGTTTGGACGGAACAGCATCAGCGGGAGTGCTTCTAAACAAAGAATGCTCTTGGCACAAGCAGTGAAACCTAAACGGAAAATCGCCGAGTTGATGAACGAGTTGGGAATAAATTAAACGCTGTCAGAGACGAACTGTGATCCACGAATTAAGTGCTTAATGAAGAGCTGACGATGCTTAAGAGGACGGCGCACGAATTTGGCGAAGTTTCTAATGCAGAAACGAATGAAAGGATTCTTTGGATTCTCTCAGAAATGCGTCCTTAACTTCCACGTTAAATTTTTACACCTTAATTTTGAACCGTCTCAGGTTTTTTTTTTTACTAGTTCACTCTCTGGAGTGATGGCCGCCTGTACGATGTAGCAAACGACGCGCCCTACCCTGGCAGTCAATCGCCAACTGGCAGTCAATCAAAATGTCATTATCGACCACATCATCAACACTGACGGCGGCCCGTCGTTCTGCATTCTGTGTTCTTCGCTTTGCGTCCACTGATCAAGTCAGCTCTAATGTTATCATCACCACGGAAAGTCAATTAATTTTCATTTTAGATGAAGATGCCAAAGAGTGAGATTCACCGCGTGATTAACAGCTTCAATTAAGTTTCAACTAACTAAATTCTGAACCAAGATCGTTACAAAGTCATCTGAGATACCAAAAAAGTGATTTCTCTGGCCTGGCCGAAGTTCGAATATTAGATTGTATCATCGTTATTAGGTTGGAATAAGGAATAATATATCGTTGAATATTCCTTGGGCAACACTTTAAAATATTGTAGAGAGTCACTAAAGACCTGACATATAATTCTCACACTGTTTATGAAGAGAATATGTAAATGGGTGGAAATTTCAGTTGACCTTTAATCTATCCAACAGCGTTTTAAGTCTTACTTGATTTTCTGCTTACATCTCGGACGACGTCATCTCCAAACACGTTTCTAATCTCCAAAGGTTTCTAATGCTTCGAATTTGCTGCATCTGCTCCTTTTCTTGAGTCCTTTCTTTAACTTAAGTCTTCGAATTAGTGGCGTCTTCTAAATGAGTTCTCTTTTGTTTTCGACTTCAGTTCCACGATATCGATATCGATTGGAATCCATTTTGCTCTTATATAGTCGATCTATTCTGAGTTCCTATAACATGTTTCTTTGAGTAATTGCTTCTCTCGTTTGTTATCCAAGACTGAAACATTTTGTGGTTTTGTCCTATCCCATTCGTTGTATCAAAGCCATTAAAAAACACAAAATTGCCTCAAACTGAAAACCATTTACTATTTTGAAAGGTAAGGAACTAAAAAAATAATTAGTAAATCCAAATCAAAACCGCAATTGAATTGAATGAGAAACGAAGAATAACTCAAATGGAGCTCGAAGCTTGAAGGATAAAAATAGTCGTATCAATAGTCAAAGCGTGTCCCTGAAACCACCCTTAAACCACAAGCCAGTCGTCAGCCAGCTGGAGCTAACGTCAAACGCAGAGTCGTGCAGAGCAAACATCCTCATCTGAGAGAAGCGGCAAATTATTTCAACCAAAATAGTAACCGAAGAGCGAGAAACAAAATAAAATAAAATAGAATATCGCAGAAGTGTGATGGAGAGCAACTTTAATGGATTTCGTCGCACGAAAGTGTTTTCTTCTGAGCATCTGAGCACTCTTTATATGGCGCGCTTTAGTTACCTCATGGCAACTTCGGAGTATCAGGATGGAGTATCAGGATGGATCATCTTCGTCGATGGAGGAAAGAAAACAGGGACAAGCAATAAAATCGTTGAGGGAATTGTTTACGCTTGGTTGGGTTGAAGTGCAAGCCAAATATTGACAGTTGGTGTATTAAAAGTTTAGAATGACAAACGTGCCCAGTGTTGGCAGGATGAATGACGCAGTTTCTGTAACTGATTCCGGATGATGTAGCGGTGGCATCTTGGAACTTAGCTACATTAAGCTGAGCATGATAGAGCATGCAATCAACTTGTGACTGAGTGTTCTTTAATTTTAGGAAATTTAACAAATAAAAAATGGCAGTTTTCCAGATTCAAAGCAACTTTCTCCCATATTTAAATGAAATTCACTTTTTATGCTGCTTCAATTCAGCCTCTTGAATATCATCTCTTTCTCTATAAACCTCTCCGAACTCAAAAGTATTCATAGTATCTGTAGAATTTCTAGTCCACTTCTCACAGTCCATGAGAAGTTTTCTGACCCAAAGAATATGCAAATATTTTTCGTATTTCATTCATGCAGCAATTCAAGGAAAACTGAAAAAGATTGAATGGCAGACTGTAGCAGCTCTCCTGGGCCACCATGTAAAAACGCATTACATTACATTTCTATCCAGAGTTTCCAAAGAGTAATAATATTTTGTTTCCCAAATGCAGTTGTAACTTTAACATCTTCTTTCATTTCAATTATAATGCATGTTAGCTCGGTGAACCACCTGCACAAAAGGCATCCACATCCACATGCAGACTTACATACATCCACATCCACAGACATATGAATGTGTGCATACTCCCCCACACATACACACACATTAGATGCATTGCATTCTTCCCCGAGGAACTAATGAAACGGAGTCAGCTGCATGAATGTGTTACAGTGAAAAGGTGAAACTGCAGAACCAGATAAAAATCCCTTTGAAAGAGATCAAATTTAAGTGAGGGAATAAAATGTGTGCAACGCGAGCTTCGTCGACACAGATACGTGCTCCCAGGGGGGGGGGGGGAGCTTTTAACCAGGGATGGGGATCTGGTTGGTTTGCTTAAAACTTAAAGGCCTAAGTTTTGAACTATGCAAGTTATTATTGTATATAAAATAAAATAAACCAATCAACAAAATAAAGTCAAATTAAAAATTTATATATTTGTATAAATTATGTATTACCGAATTATTATGTAAAACCGAAATGTATTTAAACAGAACTTAAGGCTTTAAATCTTCCTCATTCTCATTCTATCCTTATCTTTAATCCCTCCACCTCCTCACCCCCCTCTCGGCGTCAGCTGCAACCCTATCCTTATAACCTTGCTTTCCAAACTCCTCATCCTCATCTAGCATTCACAATTCATCAATCATCATCAATTTAACATTCTTAATGAAGTTTATGTTTAAGTAATAAAATTGAAACCGTTCCTTGAAAACTCGGGGCACGAGAGAGGGGGGGGGGGGGGGGGGGTTAAAGCACTTCACGTCAACGATACCGAAACCTGCCCTGATTTTATTCGACTTCATCCTCCGCATTCGACGATTGGAGCGAGCTTTCAACTCTTTCAGCTGAAGAATCTAACCTATTTACGAGTATGTGTAACATTTTGACGTTCAATTGACGTCCATCCTATTTTCACCTCATTTATTTGCTGACTCCTTCCCCCCTCCCCTGCAGCAAAATGTGCAACTCCGAATGATGAATAAAACATCGCCAACGTGCAAAATGTAGCAACCTTTTATGATTCGACGTAATGCAGATGTATATGCGTTTGCATGCGTTCGAGTGAGTGTGCATAGCATTTCATTTATTCATTTCATTTACATTCTCCACTCCATGCACGCACCTCGTTCAGAACTCTTTTTACGGGCCTGACTTCGTCATCGGCGTCGGCGTCATTGTCGTCGTCGTTGAAAGCTGGGCTCTTTATTAGACCAACTTCTGGAGCGCCATATTTCTTTAACATATTGTTTTAGTTTGTCTGCTTCACGGCGCACCAGCTGCGGCAGGGGAGGGTGCTTCTGTTGGCTTGTTTGTTTGGTCCATTTGACAGGAGTTGCTTCAGCATTCGACTGTGTATTAAGGATGTCTGTGTTTGCGCGTCTGTGTGGGAGAGGGGTTTGGGTTGTGCTTTTCAGCTCTTCTGTCTCCATACAATAACATCTCCCGGGGAATATGCAGATACATATACGTAGGTATATATTATGAATTGAGGTTGGCTAAAGAAAGGAAGACACCTGCGTTGTCTTCGCAGTGCAGTTGTTTTGGTTCTAATTGTTGTTGTTGTTGTTTTGTTCCCAGACCCTTTTGTTGTTGCTTTGGCCTGGCTTTCAGGGGATGATACACTTATTAGTGAAAATGAAAGCGTTGCACATGACAGTGCATAAAATCCAGGAAGCTTCAAGGAGAGTTTCACCCTTGCATCCATTCATCCATCCATCCATCTATCCATCTATCTATCTATCCATCCATCCAGACTGATAAAGATGTGTGGAGTTGGAGAAGGAAGCCCACATGAAATAATTAAAATTTCACTTTCATTTGGAGCTCCGTATTCAAAGCATTCAACGGAATCTGGATTAAGGATTTGTTTGCACGACATAATTGTGCAGAAAAGAGTTCCCGTGGAGCTGAAAGAAGTCGAATGTGTTGTGGAATTCATGCAAACGAGTTCGACATACGTTCGTGAGGCTGCAACTTTGTGTGCGATTTTCTTGTGTTTTCTTGGGCATTAAATGCATGGAGCACATAATTTCTCTTGATGACGGTAAATTAATTCAATTAAATTATTTGTGTTGATCCACTTAGAATGAGGTTAAAAGTTTGAAAGGCGCAAAAGGTTGCAATTCGGTACGAATTTTAGTAATTATAAAGAAATAACTTAATTCTAGATTCCATATTAAGAAAGAAATATCTAAACATTTACAATAAATAACTGGGCAGATTGTAGATTATTACTTTGACCTAAAATTCTGGGTGCCGTAGATCTTTATTCAGTATCTTTACATATTTGGAATGGAATTGACCAATATTTGTCCCTAATGTCTATTTAGGTACTTTAAAGACCCTATTATGCCAGGTCCGTGTATATATTGAAACTACTCTAAGGTGTTAACTGATTCAAGAAGCCGAGTCCGAAGGAATTTAAGAAATAATCTCCTTCTCTTCTTAAATATCATTATTTTCATCTACGAGCTTTGTTACAGACTCGCCTAGAGTCCGAAATCTGAATCAATAACTCTCCAAGACCATTAAGTAAAAACCGTTGGTGAATGTTTAATCAGATTATCAGTGTTCCCCAGATTTGTTATCTGATATCGATTAGACAGTGATAATATAGCGGTATATAGCATATCAGTAGAAATACCATCTCAATCGAAGAAAGAATTTTACGAGTATAACACAATGTAAAGAATTAAATAATGACAATTGAAATTATTCTGAATTTCCACTTAAGGTAACATAAATAAGTAATGCTTCCAAAGAGAGAGAGGAATATATGTATGCGGAGTCTGCTCTCGTGTCTCGTACTTACCACATCAATAATCTGCATGAGTGTTAAACCGAAGCTTAACTGTAGTGGATCCGATTCATTTAAAACCGGACGTTCCAGTGTATTATACGGATCGAGTAGATCGTGTAACAGTCTCTTTTCATGATATCCTGCTAAGCAAACTGAAACGAAAGGAGAGAAGAGAAGATACGGTAGCATTAATTTTTCAACATGAAAAACGAAAGAACCAAGCTGTCAGTTTGACGTTTTGACACTTTTGATACTTTGTTGTTCCAATAGAAAGTGATGAGGGATATCGAGTGGCAGAAGGGGCAAATGAGAGCGAGAGAGAGAGAGAGGATGAAAGCTTAAGTGATTGACAGCTGGGTTGATAACTGAAACTACAGTTTACGGTTACGAATGCTCTCAAGGGAAAACGGAACAGGAGGGAATTCGAAACAGGGTCGCAAACGTGCAACTCTTGTGTGAGTGTGAGTGCGTGTGAGAGAGAACTCCAGTTTGCATTTTAGACTTTATTTCTATTTTAACTGTAGACTTCAGTTCTTTCAGTTCGATACATATTTAATACGAGTACATTGCAAGTTTCGCTGCAAATGAATGCAGCTGAGGAATGAATACTAGAGAATAGGTTGGCAGCACTTTTTTGTGCTCCTCCTTCCTCCCCTGCTCTACCCAAGTCTTGTATGCTCCTGATAATCTTTTGAAGTCACGCTCTCGACTGTCGTGACCTCGTTTGTGCGAAGATTGGCAGCACTGGCAGCTAACTGTGTTTGTGTTTGACAACCTGCGAGTTCCGTGTGAGTGTGAGTTCCGCGAACAGGTGTGAGAATGTCATGTTGAATGCATGCGTTGTTGTGCGTGCCGAATGCATTCGCTTCATGCAAAAGCAGTGATTTTTAATATTTATTCTCGTTCTCTCTCATACTCTCTCTCTCTCTCTCGTTCTCTCTCTCGGTTCTTCCTTTACTTCTCTTCTGCGTAGATCTTTAATGGTGGAAAAATATCATGATATCGAAACATGTCAAGAAAGCGATAGACGTTTATTACACACTCATACACACATAAACCACTCTACTACTTAGTTACCATTACTGCCTTTGGCAACACTGGCAACTCTGTTTTCATTTCTGTAAAAACGTCTTCAGGAGCAGAAACAATTTTAATTGAAATCGTCGTCTTGGAGTACAACCAAAAACAAGTCTTTTTCAGTTCTTTGATTTGTTGCATTTTAAAACCTCAGCATAGCGAAGGAAATGAAAATTGAATTCCTTACCAAGAAGAAAAAATAATAAAATACTTTTTATAACAGGACGAGTAGAAATACTAAACAAATTGGCAACAATTTTCTGTTTCTGTGTGCCTTAAAAATACTTGGAAATGGAACAGCCAAAAAAATAACGTATCTGTTATCCTTAATATCCTGCAGATGTCCTTTTAATGTGTTTCTGACATGTCACCCCGCGTAGCGTGACAGCCAGCTAGCTTTGAGTGTTCGCACGAAATTTAGCATGAAGTGCAAAAAGCGCCAAAAATCTGCATTTCATAAAATTTATGAGTTTTTCAGGCGCGACTTGCGACTTGCTGCGCAGCGAACCGAAGGAAAAAAATCGTAGCAACACGACGAATGTTTTTCCACATAAAACTATGAAACACTAACGGTAAAAATATACAAAGAAGCGATTAAAGTTATAGTAGATGCTATTTGTTCTATATTTAAGATTTAAATTTAATCGTTACAACCATTAAAAATATTAGAATTTTTGGGAAAGCGGTCCATTTACGAGGGTAGCCCGAGAAATCCGACAGCCTTGACTGTGAAAAGTTCCTATAGTCGAAAGAGTTTGAGTTTGAAGAGGTTCTGTTGTTTATTGTTTATTTGAAAGAAGTCAGTCTTTAAGGATCTCGGTGAATTGTCATCATTGCGTGGTTTCCATCCAAGCAATATCAAAGTCGAGCCGAATTTCACTCTGGGGTAGTCTGCAGTTTACAACAATAAAATTTTGGATTGCAGAGTTCCGTACGAGTGTCGACTAAATCAGGTGATGAGGACAGAAATGGTTTAGAAACTCCATAAAATTGTGTGGGATGACCGTCGGCTGGGCGAGTTAGCAGACATGGTAGACGTTTCAGAAAGTGCACTTTACTCGTATATCGCATATCGAATAGATATTTGAATATGACATGCTCACAATGGAACAAAAACAGCGTCATGAGGAGGTTTTAGTCGAGTTTTTGGCGATGTTTCACAGAAATAAAGCCGAATTTGCATTGATTGGAGTTCAAGGATGAAACATGGGTGCATCACAGTCATCGCAATGGGTTGAAAGCGGAGAGCTGTCAAGTTCATGGTGCCAGTTTTATGGAATTAGCCATCATCAAGACAATGCAGACATCAGTATAGCAGTGGCCAGCATCACAATCTCAGGAATCTACTGATCTTAATATAACTGCGAGCGGTAAAACACTATTCCTTATAGTAAAAGGGGTAAACTTTGAATAACGAACATGAAATTCCTTCTGCCGGAGAAGATCTTCAGAAAAGATATAAAAAAAGTTTTTAGTGGTTTTGTGTTTTATACATAAAATATGTAATATACTTTTTATTTAGTGATACATTTATCCCCGTTCATTATAAAATCTAACTAGAAATCGAAATTCAATTTATTCAAAATTAAAAACTTAGCAATTGAGTTCTTAACTTGAGATAAAGTCGAATTATTGACTCTTGAGAACTTCGTTTCGTAATCACATCTCACAGAATGATGCATGAAGCTAAACTATTGCAGAACTTTATATTTATGTTTGCCAAAAATCTTGATTATGGTCTCAGTGTGTCTTCTCCTGACTCCTCTTCGGTTGTCGAAGTGGAAGTGGAAGTGGAGTCTTTTCAGTTTCTGCATATCTAAGAAGTTAAGAATAAGTTTCTGCAATGCTGCAGAATTTTGTTGGCTTATAGCAAATAAATGATTTTGCTTTCGAAATTATTCGTAAAACGCACAGCAGCAACCTTCTGCTTCTGCTCCTGCTGCCGATACTTCGATTCGGCGAACATCTGTTCTGCCAGAGAGTCTGAAGCTAAGCTAAGTTTTCATTTCGTAAATTATGCACTTGATTATGAGAAGGCGAAGTTTACAGAATTTACACTGCACTAAATGTGATGCATGTAATGTGATGCATCCTAAAGAACTGAAGCAGAGCCATGAACCTGATACGATTACAATCAAAACTTGTTATGCTGAAGTTGGCAGAAGCAGGGGAGGGATGCAAGGGGAGACTTTAGTAGACTTTAGTGCATAATTACTTCTTTGGATGTTTACTTTATGAGTTTAAAAGCAAAATAGAAAGAACACTCGAACACTAGAATACTCTACACATTTGTGACCTCTGATGATAATGTGTCTTAAATTTGAAATTTTTTGGGATTTATGTGATGTTAAACAGGGTTTTATACAATATATTATTCCATTGCCGAACTTTTGGCACACAGAAATGACCACAAAATTAATGCTGACCTCAAGTAACTCATGCAAAGATTCTATGCATGAGTATGAAAGTATGCATGTGTGTGTGTGTGTATCTTTAAATGTTTTTACAAAAGAGTCCTCTTATCCTTGATTTGATTGTGGAAACCTTCAGTTGGAAACTGTTTCCACTTATGATACAAATCTGTGGCCTAGTTTTCTATATTATTAGCTCCATTTTTGTTGGCCGCAAGCAAACTCACAGCAGAGCATCATTTCTAGTAATTTAATCAACGTTTCCTCTCAGTTTAAGTCCCCTAATTGACCCATGAATTAAATTCACTTGAATCCGAATGTTGTTGTCATTTTTGTGAGGTCACAGTTTAAGTGCATGTATTAATACATAAATGTAATGCAACTCTGGTTCCTTACATGCTGCACTATCAAAACCAAAAACAGTATCGCAAACACCATCAGCAACAACAAAAATTAAAACAATACCAACAGCAACACCAACACCAACAACAAGAACATTACTTTAGCCTGACTGAAAATTAAGAATTCATTGATATGCATCGCCTTCGACTTGCAATTAGGTTGCGTTGGCTTCGAGGACTGTTTATTGTCCGTTGCCGCTCTTGTTATTGCTGCGGTTGCGGCGCGTGTTGCTGGATGTTTGTTGTTGTTGGCCGTTAGTTTTGTTGGTTCTGTTGGTGTTGGTTATGATGTTTGTTGTTGTTGTTTGTGGCAATTTAAATGCGGTTCACACTTTTATATAAATGCCACGCCCATCCGCACAAAAGACCAACCTAGTTCAAACTGCTATCGG
The DNA here is from genome assembly GCA_949629155.1 of Myopa testacea. Classification (NCBI taxonomy): domain Eukaryota; kingdom Metazoa; phylum Arthropoda; class Insecta; order Diptera; family Conopidae; genus Myopa; species Myopa testacea. The sequence goes on from OX451347.1 coordinate 11,184,765, forward strand.
CACAGTACAGTTAAAATAAGAATTTTTAAAAAGCAAATAAACTGTGTGTCTGTGTGAGTGTGATTGCAATACGAGTGCTCGTTGCTATGAAATGTTTTATTTCTGCAGGTTAGCTCCCTATCCACGAACCTGATAGGCTTGAGTGTTGCCACATTTTTGGTTACCAACTACCACCCTCTTTGCCACCATTTTGTCTGCCTCTTCTCCTTCTTCTGTTTTATGCATAGCATAGTTTGAGGCATTTCAAAGTACATATTTCATTGCTGAGGCCAAAAAAAGTTTCTTGTGCTTTTGTGTATTTTTTGTTGTTGTTGTTGTCGGTATGAGTGTGTGTTGGTGTGTGTATGTGTTTAAAGTTTAAATTGCTGTTTTACGGTTGACTGCAATAAAACGTGATTTCAAGAACTAAAAATAAACTGTGACTAAAAGAGGAACGAGTGTGGATATTTTTTTGTTTCTCAGCGCCATTTAATTGGAGTGCGATTTATTCGCATAACGTGATTCGGAACAGATTCCCAACTGGTAGAGTTGGAAACTCAGTAAAGAAGAATTCGAAGAGCTGAGATGAAACGAGAGACAGAGAGAGAGACATGTTTAGTTTGCTCAAGTTACCGCTTTGCTTTAATTAGTGGCCACGTGGATCTAATCACATACCCAATGCTGAGTTTCCAATTCCTAGTCTGAGTTCGTGGCTTTCTGCAGCCAACTCCTCGTATTCCTCCATGATCTGTATTTAAATGATTTTTATTTACGACAGCCGACAACAACTACCCAATCCACGGAAGTAAATTTATATTTGGTTGGCTTTATTCCGGGTCACAGGGTTATCGTATGTGGCTCTCAAATTAATCAGCATGAAAAAGTTTGAATCACAACACATGAAGCATGTAAAAGTCACGGAGAATGGAAGTGCTTGGCGAAAATGTTCACCGAGACTGGAACTATAAAAGAGTTCTTTAGTAACTCAGCTAGTGATCGACATTGAACTTGATTTCTTAGGTTTGGTTCAATACTTATCATGTTTTTCCAACTTCGATAGTGTATACTGAATCAATAGACTAAATGACTGAAAACTTGATTTCGGAGAGATTTTAAACATTGTGAAATATGGAAAACAAAGGCAACTATTTAAGAACTTAAAATCTGAATTATTTATAAAATTTAGTATTTCAAAAAGATTTCATATTACTATTCAGAAATTATGGTATAACTGAAAGCTTTACAATGATTTTTTATATGTATTTCTTAGATTGCTCAATAATATTAACCTCAAAACTAAACATTTGAAGTATAAAATTTCACCTCATGAAGTTCGCATATTTTTACATTTCCAAATAACATCGAAGTTTCCTGTAATAACACTTACCACACCTCCCCCAACCCAACGAGCACCCACCACAAACTTTGCAATTGCAATCTTATGTGAACTTTAAACGGAAACCCTTCAACGATCGAGCGGTGCTGAGAAATAACAAAAAAAGCAGAAATCAGAAATTATACGAAACTATGGACGACTCTGTGTGGGGATTGTGGGCGTGGCAGAGCGCATGTAAAAGCAGCGGTAAAGCTGTCGGAAATCAAAAGTGTGTTGATGTAAATAGCGACCGAGCTCGGTGTCGGGTACGGAAGTTACTATGCCGATTAACTATCGAATGTATGTCAAGAATTAATGTAAAACGAAGCCACGACATCAATTGAGGGGAGTAACAACAACAGCAACAATAACTACACTAACAACAGCAACAGTAACGACAACACGGAGTTGTGGTTCAGAACACAGAAATCGCTACTTCGCTCTTAACTATTCGCTATTCGCTAACTTCGTATATTAACTTCATATACATACTCGTACATAAATACATATATTGTACATAACTCTTATATATGATACATTCTGGTGTTAATATATTTCGCATATTTTATTGGCAACCATCTGCGAGCTTTTGTCACATTTAAACTCCTTGGCGAATTCTGGGAAGTGCGACAACGGGCCGATGACCCTTAATCTTTCCGGCGAATGAGTATCTGACGATGCCATTAAGTAATTTAATAAAGGTGTCCTATTACTGCACCATTGCTGAGCATAACTGATGAAAAACAGCTGTTTGCTGGTGTAGTTCATTGACTGAAGAGTTTCCGATTCTAACTCTCGTTTTGTGGCCTTCTGCAGCCAGCGCAGATACGAGGCGTAGGCTATTCGTATACCTCCATGGTCGGAAATGTTCTCCTCTTGACTAAAGTTCTTTCTAAGTCGCCGTTTTTCGCGTGGATCGATGATGTATCGACTGTACTGCTTGAGGAAACATTTATTCCGCCGATCGAAGGCATAGGATGAAGCCTTATCCCACCATTCGATATAATTGCCCTCCTGGTCAATTTTCTGTCCCAAATCAGTAAAACCGTGTATGATTTCGTGACCCAGTAAAAATCCTACGGCCCCAAATTTCACTGAATTTGGGTAAGTATTTCTCGAAAAGGTGTTCAATAGCAGCTGTTTTAGTGGAAATTTTACCGTATTTTCATAATGAAATGCAAAGAAGCCCGCGACTTTTTCTCTTAGTGACTCGGTCACAGAATGCATTTCCAGAATAGTCTTTATGTTTTTTATGTAATTCTTTTTGTCGATTTGAAGGTCTTTAAATATTTCGGTGAAATTCTCCTTCTCGTTGGTGATGATTTCCATCTTCATTGCGTCCAACTTCTCGATGGCGGTCTGACGTGTCTCCTGCGTTATCCAGTCCAGTTGTTTCGATTGCAGCTCCTCGCGGAATGTCTTCTTCATTTCTTGCCACAAAGCATTCAAATCCCGTTTGAAGGCGTCGATATTGTATCGACGGTAAATCTTATAGTCCAGGTATTTACTAAATAAACTTACCGTTGGGTATAAGCAATCTTCTTTCTGCCTAGTGAGTGTCTTCCTTCCTTTCAATGTTTTTTTAAATTTAAATCTATGTAGAAAAGGACTGAATTCATCAAGCACCTTCAACATGATGTAGTTTGCTACGACGTGTTTCGGCGTGCTTTTCAACACCTCCACGAGATTGCGTAAATATGCTTCTGACCACTCTAAAATCACTGGCTCATTATTGAACTCGTCGCTGTAATCGTCGATGGTTTCATCGGTGGTCTCGTCGGTGGTGTCATCCGTGGTTTCATCGGTGGTTTCATCGGTGGTAGCATCGGTGGTCTCATCAGTGGAATCGTCGGTGGTAGCATCCGTGGTCGCATCGCTGTAATCGTCGGTGGTCTCGTCGGTGGTTTCATCGGTGATCTCATCAGTGGTCTCGTCGGTGGTCTCGTCGGTGGTAGCATCCGTGGTCGCATCGCTGTAATCGTCGATGGTTTCATCGGTGGTCTCGTCGGTGGTGTCATCCGTGGTCTCGTCGGTGGTATCATCCGTGGTCGCGTCGGTGGTCTCGTCGGTGGTATCATCCGTGGTCGCGTCGGTGGTCTCGTCGCTGTAATCGTCGATGGTTTCATCGGTGGTCTCGTCGGTGGTATCATCCGTGGTCGCGTCGATAGTTTCGTCGCTGTAATCGTCGATGGTTTCATCGGTGGTCTCGTCGGTGGTATCATCCGTGGTCGCGTCGGTGGTCTCGTCGCTGTAATCGTCGATGGCTTCATCGGTGGTCTCGTCGGTGGTATCATCGGTGGTCGCATCGCTGTAATCGTCGGTGCTCTCGTCTGTGAACTCCTCAACTCCTGTAATAATGTCGACTAGTTTTTCTACGTCTATCACGGACCCATATTTTTCCATCGTCACTGAAAGAGGTGTTTCCACTGTCAATAAATCATCGCTGATTCCTAGCCTTTCATCATATATTCCACGTCCCAGCAGGATTTCAAATTCGGCCAACTCAGCGGCAGACTGCATGGCTTGCTTCTTCTTCACCCCGATATTCCTCAGTTTCAATACGATTTCATCTTCATCAGGACTGCGATCCAATTCCTCGTCCAATAAATAGGGCCTTCCAAAACGAAATGCCGGCTGTCTGAGTGCAATTCCTTCGACGGTGTTAGTCTCATAATCAATATCGGCTTCAATACTTAATATGATGTCCTTTCCGTATTTGCCCTTGATTTTCCACACGGTCTCCAGCCAATCGAAGTTGGTGTCATTCCAAGCGTCGCCACTCAGCGCTGGCATTCCTCCCAATTCATCGATGAAGGATTTAAGCAGCTGGATGGAGTCGACTTCGGTCGCCTTTTCAGCTATATTAACACATGACGTGTAGAATGCTTTGACTTTTCTATCGATTTCATTATCGTCCGGATTCACGCTGGCCTCTAAAAAACGATATACTTCCTTGTTGAACTCATTTGTTCTCATAGAGTCAGCGTCGTTGAAAAGGCTTGTGTCCGAAGGATGCAGTTTACCCCAGTTGCCACAAGAGAAAGCGTAGAAATCTGTGCATGGATCCGCGCTCTGGTTCATGTAGCTAAGCATTTCTGCCGCCTTGGATAAACGTTCTTCCAGTGAGTTGTTGTGATCGGTGATATCGTTTGTCTTCGTCTCGGGTGGTCCCAAAGGAACGCAGAGTGTTTCCATTGCATTCTGCGATAATGTCACGAAGAAAGCGACAAAAATTAATGAGGACATCCGTAGGTCCAACATTTTATGAAGACGATGGTTCCAGTGGATAGTTCACAACGTTTAGTGGCTGAGTTACAACTAATTTCGATTTACGATGCCAGTGGTTGACATCGACTACCCAGCCCAGCGCAGATCATTTCCATTCTGTCGGCTTCATTCCGGGTCACAGGGTTATCATGTTTACTACTGTATCTGTTAGATTTTGATTTCGGAATTAAGCATAAAAACGTTTATTCACGTCACAGGAAGCATGTAAAAGTAACGGAGAATGGAAGTGCTTGGCGACTATGTTCACCGAGACTGAAGAACAAAATACTTCTTTAGTATCTCAGCTTGAGATCCGTTTTTCAATGAATTTTATTTCCATTGCGTAGATTTTTTTTGCAGTTACGAATAAAATCCCTGTAGTGATCACTATTATTTCTTGTTTGTTTGTTTTGTTGCTTGCGATAGTATTTCTTCTGAGGGAATTTTGATGGGCTTTATTTTTTAACCTTGGGTATTTCGATTAAATTTGTGTGCCTAACTAAAAAGTTTTCGAGTGAAGTTTTATATGAAAATGAATTTGATTATTGGCCACCTCTTTGAATTATTGTAAAAGAGTAGGATTTTCTTAATAACTCTAAAAAATTAAAATGAATATTTTTATATAGGGAAAAACTTTCAATTTAAGAAATGGATGCAAACAATATACAAATACTAGGAATATGAACCGAGTATTGGGAGTTTTGGAAATAATCGTAGGCGCTAAGGCTGTAACTAAGAGTTGAAAGACTGAGCGGCCAACAGCCAAGCCCTAACCTCCCCTACATTGATTGCACACATTTTCTGCCCTGCGGTAAGCTACTCCTTATATACGGTGGAACTACACTATAATGGCTGTCACGTACGTTTTTACTTGTCTTACTAATCGTGGAGAAAAATGGTTGTCAGTGTTATATCCCTACTGCTTTGAATTTGAAAATATTTCTATACTTACACCTTAGTTTAGCTAAACAAATAAATGCAAATAAGTAAATATAAAGTGTACTATACTCAATACAATCAATAAAATGCGTATAATTGGTACTGTCGATATAATTGCACAAAGTATACTAATTAGGCGAAATATAACATTAACAATAAATACTTATATTAAACAATTTGTAAATAGTTATAATGCAGTTGTTTATATTACAATGTCACAAAAATATTACCTACATTATTAATTTATTATAATAATTATAATTTATTAATAATAATACAATTTTATATTTTTAGCCATTCCTATGTTTAACTTATAAGGAGAGGAATGTTTACAAGTGTTAAGAAACTCAAAAACTACTATAAAATTCGTTTATATTAAGAAAAATTTTAACAGAAAGCTGAGAATGCACAGATTGGCTATCAACGAGTTTTTCGTCCCCCGGCAGAGGGATTCATCAGTTGACTTAACAATGATGTAGGGGGTGGGATTTTTACAAAGACAAATTGTTTGTTATTTTTCAAATAATAAAAAGTATATATTCGCAACATTAATATATATTCGAATATATATTCGTCTGCAAAAATGTGTCGCACATTCCCCGATGTGCTTCATAAACGACTAGCAAAAAGTAGTAATTTAAAATGTCTATCATAAATACATTAATATTAATTATAATAAATAAGAATAAATATTTAATTAAAGGAAAAAATAATTAAAGGAAAAAAACTCCCGACGTGAGTGGAACACATACTAACTTATGTATTGAAATCAATTGTAATCTCTAACAGGAGTGATGCAAGTTTATTAAATATGGTTGAGGTGATGCCAAAAACGGAAAACGAGAATTAAGTGGAAGGCTGAGGGCAAAAAGTAGGGAGAAAGGAGGAAGAAAAAGGTGAAGGGGGGAAAGGGAAGATATATATATTAAAGGCGAATTAAATGAAATTAAAATATAAAAATATAAGTATAATGAAATCAAATAAATAAATAAATTAAATAATTTTATACAATAATTGTAATATAATATTATAATATAAAGGAAGTTATAGTGACGACAGTTTCAAAGGACTACAAGTAAGGATGACCGATTGGATACACCTGATTACGCTCATACGTGGTCTTAGTCCAAGTGGAACTCATTGAAATCATATAACCGAGGTTGCTGCTTAGTAAATACATCCACAAAATATAGTGATTCTTTTAAAAGATTTATTTATGAAATGTTGTAGTTGTTGTAACGTTAGTACCACGTTAGTTAAGCGAACAGCGACAGAGTAGAAGGAAGGTTTTCGAAGTTGCACTGTCAGTAGGTAGCGCTCTGAGCTCGCCGGAGTTGAAAGAACTCAGCGAGTTCGCAAAGAAAAGCCCATAACAGAGGCACAATTTTCAAACCGCAGTGTGATTTTTATAGTTATTTTTATCTTTACGGCTTTTGAGTATATAAGTTTTTAATTGGACATTGAGTTTACATCAGTTCTAATGTCGATTCCGATAATTTTTCATATTTAAGCGATTCTGCAACCAATTTAAACTTTTTATGAGCAATTAGTTTAAATATCTGTGGCATTCATCAGTGATTGCAATTCACCGATGTACAGCTTAAAGCATCGGAAGAAAAATCAAATAAAACTCGCTGTCGATAGCAGGCTTAAAAATGCAACATCATACCATATCGCGTACATCGCAGAATTTAGGGTGCTCATTCGCACTTCAGTTAATGTCAAGAATAAATTATTGCACCCATTTGGCGCCAGCAGCATGTGTGGCCAACATGAGCAGCACATGTATTGAGCTCCGCACTAAATTCAATCGATGGCGTTTTATTTGCTCAACTAAACCAGGGAAATTGCATGATTTTATGAGGAAAATGAAGCGCCAAAAAATATGCAACATTATTGCTGCACTTTGCTTGTTGCTGTGTTAAAGTGCTTTTCCATAGCTGGCTGGCACCAATTCGTCGTGGTAAAGTTCATGTCGTATTTTTGCAGCAGCTCTCACGAAGGCCCGAACTGCGACCTCACACCTCCGTTCTTCGGCCCATGACACTTGGACGCCCCACGGAGGAGGCATTGACACCAAAGCGAATCAAAAAGCAACAGAGCAAGAAAGCAATCGAAACAACGATGGTGGGAGGGAGGGAGGGACGATAGAAGAGCAGCAGTGACTGCGACCGCAGCTGAAGTGGCAACGAGGAAACCCGCAGCACAACGAAACAACACACACACAAACAACGAACTACTGCAGCAGCTGTAGTAATAAACAACAACGAATTTTAATTGCGAATTTTGTTGCCAACAAGAACAACAACAACAACAGCAGCAATATCATTGCATGCTGCATTTCAGTTGTTGTTTGTATGCTCCGCGGTGTAAACGAACATTTTTCGTTGCATACTTTTGGGATGCTGCTAAGGTTGGCGTTTTGCGTCTGTTTATTGTTCTTACAGACTTGTTGTTGGTTTTCTAGTTTATAATTCATTGCGCGCTGCACTTGTTGACACTCTTCGCATACTTTACTACGTTTGCAACAACAACAGCAGCAGCTGCTTTCAGTCCGAGCCTCTGCTTTATTTACTCATTCATTAAGTTGACTGCACTTGAAATGCTGAGAAGAGACCCTCATGTTGTTGGGTGTTTTTTCGTAGTTCGAGCCTCGGCACGAGTGGGAATTCATTTTTATTAATCGTTGTTGTTGTCTTCCTTCTTCTCTTTTATTGTGTTCGCATTTCATTCTCTGGAGTGTGCCAAGCAAATAAACTCCATTTTATTAAAGCTGCTGCTTATTAAAACTGCTGTGTTGCATTTACAAGGATATCCTTAGTCCTTTTTATAGTATATGTTGTTTTTTTTATTTTGTTGGTTCTTTCTTTTAAGAAACATTTTTTTTATTTTGTGGCGTCGCTAAGAGAATGAAGTGGTGTCTGAGCAGCGTTGTTGTTGTTGTTGTTGTAGGTGTTGTTAGAGGTAATTAACGGCTGCTGTTGCTGGCGGTGGTTGTGGCTGAAGTTTAATTGCAGTTCACTGACATTGCTGGCTGCATAATTTTAGGCTCTCCATAAAAATGTAAATACAAATCTTGGCTCTGAATGAGTGAATAATTCAGGAAGTTTTGATAAATTTTTAGTCATAATGAAATAATATAATATATCGTAGTTCATAAGGATAATCGATCATCGGAACTTCGAATCTTGGAACTGATGAAATATAAACGATGTCTCTGTGAAAGCAAGTCATCGTTATCGAAACCTTTGAAGTTATTAAAAAAAGCTCAACGCTTGACATTAAAAATATAGTCTCTAGAAAGACCCGTAAATGTCTTCTGTTCGTTCTTGTGTGAAGTCTCAACAGGAATTATAAACCCAGTGAATGGCTACACGTGAATTTCTCAAATCTAAAGAACAGAGTGGAACAAAATTGTTACAATAAATCTTTTGTCTCGTAGTTTGACAACAAACAACAAAACTGACCCGGTTCCGAGGTTCACCCTCACTCTTGTAGCCGCCGCCGCAGCCGCCGCCGCTGATGGAGCCAAGAACTTTAATTTGAGTGTGCGACAGACACACTCGGATGTCCTGAGGTGCCTTTAAATATGCAACAAATGTTTGTCTGCTTCACATGTTTTGATTTGATGTTGTTTTTTCTTCGTTTTTTAACTCAACTGTTTTCAGAGCTTCCCACCCCACCCCCTTTCCGCTTCTTTAACAGTTATTCTGTGGAACGTGCTACCGTGTTGTCACGGTGACACTCTGGAGGGGGTGATGGTGAGGTTGGTGGTTTATGGAGGTGATGCTGCTCCGATGGCGTTGTCTGCAGCATGTGTGTGTGTGTGTGTGTGGGTGACACGTGGGTGGGATGCGCAGCGGCTGTGTTTTTTATTTTATTTTTTTTTTTGTTGCTTGTTTGCTGTAGGAACCCAGACTCAGGTAGACACTTTTAAGTGGAAAGCACTTGAAGTTGTCTTCGCGTTGTTGTTAGTGTTTTATAAACGTTTCTTCTTTTGTTTCGCTCTTGTTTGTGGCCAAGAGACAAAATTTAAAATGTTGCAGTTATTATAGCAGGTGCTTATTATTGTTGTTGTTGCTTTTGTTGTTGGTTATATTTTATTTGCATTGATTTTTATTTTCTTAATATTTAGATTAAATGATTGCCCTCATTGTTTTCTGCTCTTTATTTATCTTTCTCTACATGTTTTGAGTTTTCAACAAAGGTTATTATATTGTTACTCTCTTTCTGATGGTACTTGAATTATCTGAACCTCGATATCTTTATTTAATATTTTAGTTATTAATTTAAAATTTGCATTGCATTGATTTTTAGACATGTCATAATTTTAAAGTGTTCAATTAAACTGTGTCACATAGAAGACATAATAATGTCGTAATAATAAAGCGAGGCACATTCAGGGACACAAACACGCCCACTCCAGCCCACTCTCGCCCGATGATCTCCAAAATAGTTAATTTTGCTTACTGTAGTCCATGAAAACCTGCATAAAGAGCAAGCAACCGGGTAAACATGGTTTTCTATGCATAATTTTGAATAGTTTAACGCAGCCTTCTTCTTGTTCTTCCCCATCATCATCCACTTCCACAAACTGTCGTCCCCTCACCCGCCTGTCGTCCATCGCCCGCAGGTACTCAATTTGCATTGGGTTCGACATTTTTTTAACATTTTACCTCACTCGAACATTCGAAGGATGTTCCAAAGTAAACCATTTAATGTTGTTAATAAACTTTTGCTTTTGTTACTATTGTTGTTGTTGTTTTCGTTGTGCTACTCCTTGCTTTTGTTCTTTTAGTTGCCATTGATCCACAGTATCGGTTAGATGATGGATCGAGAGCAGATGTGCTTTTAAAAGAGTTTAGACTTGTATTGCTTTTGCATCATTGTTCTTGTTGTTGTTGTATTTAGAGTGCTTCAAGCCATACAGCAGTAAATCTTGGTTAATCTTACAAATTTGTTGCCTTGAAGAATTTGTTGCCTTGAAGAAGAGGATAAAGTTTCGAAATACTTCCTGACTTGAAGTAAAGTTCGTGGAAATTTCTTGTCTCTAAAAAGTATTGAATGCTTTGTACACACAGACATTTACATTTACATACATATAAACATAGTCCACGATTGTAGAACAACGGCTGAAGGACGGGAGCAGAAGGAAACGGAGGAGCGAGTTGAGGCCATTTAAATCAGAGGCGAGAAACTTTGCCTCAACGAGATGTTGAAGATTTTTAGAAGATCGGCTCTTTTTTCAATGAGCCGATAGAAGAATGAAGGTAATTAGTGATAATTGACAATCGCTGCGAATCGGATACTCAGTAGTAACCACAACACTTAATTATAATCATAGTTTAGGCATACAGGTCGTATGAGTAACTAATAAATTCCTTAATTTAAGCACTCGACCACGATATGAACTCGACCTCTAACACTCGCATGTTGATTGTTTGAAGTTCCACAAGTATCCAGCTACACTTGTTCGTACATATACCCATTACCTGACCTTACTTAATAACCTGGCGTTTTGCTTACGATTGCAAAACTTCAGCAAAGAAAGCTCAACGCATGAAAAAACTTGATCTTTAACGTTGAATAAATCAGAATTCTTTCAAGCAGAAGAACTTGAGTACATTTCAGTTTTGTAGCGACCCGAAATAAGCTAGTGTTTTGCCATCGGGTCCATGTTGTTGCTGCAGCCACCAACAACGATTCCCAAATCGCACCCGCATCGCTGTGAATTTCAGAACAATGTGAGTGAGTTCTCGTTCACCTTTGTACTTGTGGAAACTTTTTCTACGAAAGCCCAACAATTTTTTCCATCAACCAGCCATTCATTTATTCTTCCATCCCCCTGCCATCCATCCGTCCTTCTGTCCTGCTCCAAATTATATTTAATTATTTGGCTAATGCATTTTTAGTCCTTTGACTGTGAGATTTCTCTTCGTTGCAGCGTGAGTTTTCCGAAGCTTTCTTTGTTTTTGGTGCAGCGCTTCCGTTCGCACACCTGCAGTAAAAAACCACGCCCACAAACAAGGAAATACGTTTTTTAATGAACAGCAGCGAGCACAGCAAAATAGCTCTTAAAGAATTACGCCAAAGAAGCAAAAGTTGAAAGAAAGAAGAGAAAAATTAGGTTAGAATTTTCATTCCGGCTTCCTGCCGAGTGTCCTTGCAAATGTGCCGAATGCTCGAGTCGTTCGGTTACCAGAGCAACGAGTTCCTTCGAACTACCATGGAACATGTTTTGCAGCAAAACGTCGCAAGCACCTAAAAAAATCTGTGGCCTCTTTGGCAGTTAATTAAGCAAGAAAGGAAGGAAGAATGAATGGGAAGGAGAGAGAGGAGTGTAGGAGAATGCGCAATCAATGCATGAATAAGAATTTATTATATTTAATTAATGAATAATGCGATTTTAGTTGGTTTTTCTTGTCAAAAATATTTGCTTATGTTGTTAATTAAATAAAAGTTTCAAGTTACGTGCTCAAATACGATGCTTTAATACGAAAAACTAATTAAATTACAATTTCCAAACCACGTAGTTTATTTCCTTCGTTTAAACAAGACGATTAAACTGCTAAATGTTCCATTATTTCATCTATTTATTTATTAATTTATTTTCAATTTAACTCTATTCCCCGGAAAAAAAGAACTCTTTGTTCATTCAACATGATTCAGATTACTTACTTTTGGCAGACAGATTCAAGTATAACAGAAAATAGATGAAGGATCCTTTGTGTAGTGCGTTGCTGCTGCTGCCGCGTCGCAGCTGGCGATAAATTTCAATGGGTGACGGCAACGCGATGGCGGCTTGTGTGCCAACGAATGCGGCTGCTGCTCTGATCGCTGCGGCCAGCGTAACGGTTGCCACTTTTGCGGTGGCCGCCAGTGCTGCCAACGTGGTGAGCAATAAACTCAGTTTAGCTGCCACGTCGAATGCTGGTGCTTCTCTTGTTACGGTGGCCGATGAAGATAACCATGGTTGGATGGTGGATGTTGATGTTGTGGATAATGTGGTTGTTACTGCGTCTGTTGCTGTTGCTTGGGGAAGTTGTTGTTTTCTTTTTCGTCTGCGACGTCGCGGCCGCCGTTTGAGCTCGCACAGTCTTTCAATGTGTGGGTGTAAATAGTTGCCATGAGTGTTGCAGCGACTTGAATACTTTGGCAACAACTTTAGGATACAGTTGTTATTTTTATTGTTGTTGTTGTTGTTGTTGCTATTGCTATTGCTATTCTTGCTACTGTTGTTGTTGTTATCGCTGCAATCTTCGAATTTATTAATTTTATTTTTCCTTAAGCTTAAAACAGATTCTGCTGCTTCCGCAAAAGTCTCTGTTGTTGCAGTCTGTTGTTGAGTAGTTGTTGCCGTTGTTGTTGTTGTTCGGTTGCACCTCCTGATTTCTGTTTTGTGTTGCTTGTTGTTGTGGTTCTCCTTCTTCACGTCTTCTCTGTCTAACATGTTGTTTCTTCGAATTCCGCTGCTTACGAAGCAGTCAAAGCTGTCAAAACTTTTCGCATGGGCGTGAGTAATAAAATAGCTGCTTCTTCTTCTTCTTCGCGCATGTTGCCACTTGAAAATTGCGGTTGCTGTTGTGACACTTATTGTTTTTGTTCTTGTTTCGGTGTTGTTCCTCGCCCTTCGCAGAGCCGAGCTCAGCTTCCTTTTAAGCTTGAGGCTTTGGAAGCCTTTTCGTCTCGTTTTGCTCAACGTGTTGATGTGTAGGAAGTGTTCATCGACGGGCAGCAACATTTTCTTGCATTTGTCACTCGTTACTCGACACTCTGCCGTGACGCGTACTGATCTAAGCTCAGATCCGTATCGATCCCTCGTGCGTGTTCAACAACAGCAGATTTCAAGCAGTTGTTTGTTTATTAAATTCTACTAATTTGCTTAAAATCACGAGTTGTTTTCTTTTTGTTTTTCTTATTCTTGTTACAAAAACTAAAATGGCGAGTATTAAATTTATTGTTGTTTTTCTTCTGTGCTCTTTCTTTCCTTCTTTTTTTGCTTTTGCTTTATATTCTGTGTAGTCAAGTGTTAAGGTTTGTTTTTTAGTACAACCGCAGGAGTATGTTTTTTGTTTTTGTGTTTTTTATTTAATAAATTTGTGCAGATTTCGTTTTAAGCCTTTTAAGATTTCACTCATTTTCTTTGATGCCGGAAACATTCAAGCGTCTTTCAGTTTTCATGGTTGTTGATGAGTTTATGATGAGCATCTCCTCTGTTGACGAACGGATGCAAGTCGGAATCAATCGGAATTGAGCTAAAATCATGACAAAAAAAAGAAAGGGTTTCATTAAATTTGATAGAATTTAATTGTTGTCAAAAGTAGGTCATAAAAAATATATTTGAGGTGAATTTGATTCAGTTTTCTGTAATAAAGTCTAATCATTAAATTATTAAAGACTTAAAATATGTTATCCAACTCTTTGTCAGAAGCACTCGCTTTCTTTAAAATTATTCATCAGCTTCAAGAATGAATTCTCTGCGGACGTCTGTTGAAAGGCGATTTAAGCGAATTCAGCCGCATATTTTGAACCGATGATCCGGTGTCTCAATTTTTTGTTCTGTCACGAAAACATGAAGAACGGAATACGAACGAATCCGGAATATTTTTCGCAGAAATTCGCGCGGAAACGCTCGCTAAAATAATTGCATTTAACAGTCCTTGAAGCCTCTCTGAAGGATCTGCAGCGCTGACGAAGATAACAGGACACGACTCAAGATGTTTGTCGCCCGCGGTGCCTTCGGATAGAAAACAAAACGGACGCCGACCCATGATTTAGTGGGTGGTTAGAAGAATTCAATTATTTAATGCAAATTTTTAACTTGCAGCTGAGAGCAGCTGAGATTCTCGCCTCTTTTCATGGGTGTGGGTTGGAAGGTCGCCGCACCCGGTTCGTGGTCCTTCCTGAGTGCATTAAATATGCACAGTAAATTTTGAAATGGTTCTTGTTGACGGCAGCAAGGACAGAGATGCGATTTTTATTTACTATTCTGTGGAATGCAATTCGATTTGGGCGAACGCCGTGAATAAAAAGCTGATTAATGCTGTAGAAGTGATTTATAAATGGGAAAAGAAAAGGATCAACTAAGGAAGGAGGCGAAGGAGACTCAAGGAGATTCAATACAACAGCAAGTCGATGATGTAACCAACAAAACGCAGTTCCTTAAAAGTATCGCCTTAAGAATATGTATCTTATTTTTATTCTGTAACAAGACTCGTACTGAATTTAAAAAAATTTAATTTTAAAGAAATATTGTATACAATCGGAAAGATTGCTATAGTCGACCGGAGCATTCGTGACGTCACAGCTTGTGAGCTGTTTAAGCATGTTTTTGACATGAGCAACAGTGCTACGTTGCTTTTGTTGCGGTCAAAGTATTTCTTTGACGAATGCCAGAAGAGGGCAAAACCGAAGACAGCAACATTAAAATGTCCATTAAAAGCTTTTACAAACATCGGAACGCGGTTGGTTGCTGGATGTCAAAATGCCAAAATTTTTGTCTCTGCAACATATTTTTACAGCAATTGGTTGCATATGGTTGTTGTATGTTGTTGTTGTTGTTGTTTGTTATTAATTTTCTTGTCCGTCGTTTTATTGCAGTCTTTCTTTTCCGGCATGTTTTCTTGGGCTGACGCAATTTTGAACAATTCTAAATGAGAACAATACATTGTGGTGACATATTTCTAGCAAATTGTCAGTGTAAAAGCATATAAATGTCAAATAAAACATTTTCTCTGTTCTTATTTTGCATTTTGTCTCGCTTGCAAGAACAGCATCATGAGCATCAACGCTTGAGCGAAACTTGATGCGATTTCTCAAAGTAATCCTTGACAAGTGTTCGCTTGCCTTATCACCTACCCCGACCCCGACCCCGCACCCCCGCTCGATCTACTCTGCACTACTAGAGACCCCTTTTGACAAGCATCAGTTTTGTTGAAAGGAGAGAGCGAGAGAGAGACAGGGGGAGAGCTTCTGTTGTTATTAGCAACGAAGTGAGTGCATCAGCTGTCACAACATGTTGCAAAACTAATCTGTCAAAACGATGGAAACTCAACATTTTAAGACCGAAACAAGGATCAGCATGATTTCAACATATTCGCCTTTTTCACTGCCAGCATCTAAAACATGGAATGGAAATAAAATACAACAAAATTAAGCTCAAGTGCGAAATAAAATCAATTTATTCAGAAAAACTGGAAGGAAACTGAGAAAATAGATTGAGCTGAATTTTGAAATAATCGATCATATTTCAATTAAGGTTTCGTTTTTATGGTTTTCAGTTACTACTATAAAAAATATACTAAATCATATCTATTAAAAAAATAGTAAATCTATTGTATATTTCGATACAATGTTGCCGAAAGCAACAGATACACGGATCCAAAACTGAATCAATATATAAATCCGGATCTGAAACGAAGCATATAAATTAACGATTCAATGACGTTTGTATTATGATTGTCATCGAAATAGTATTACAATGAGAAACATCAACGCATGTAAGTAACTGTATCAATGAGCATGTACATACATATATTTTGAATATATGCATGTGTGTGTAGTTATTATGTTGCTGGTTAATTGTGGTTAATTATACTCTAAATACATGCATTATTATTATTATTATTATCATTATTGGTTGTGGTGAGATCCTACTCATCCATAATGAAAGTGCTTGTGATATAAAGCCAAGAGACGTGAAGAGAGGTGAAGCTGACTGCTACACACATACACAGCTCATATAGATTCATATGCAGACAAACACACACACACACACACACACACAAAGAGTTTAAATAATTGCCATTCATAGCGCTTTCATGTTGTTGCCCTTTGATGGGTGTTTCTGCTAGCAGCTGCCGCTATAATTGAAGGGTTTACTTATTAACAGTTCTCGAAAAAAATTCCATAAATTCTCTCTTTGTTAAAATTTGAGTGTGATTTAACTCGGAGCTGCACCACAATCAATTAATTTAAAATGTTTGCATCAAAGGAAAATTAATTTGACTCGTTGATTTTTAATACTTCTTTCGATTTTTAGTTCTCATACAATAATTGTTTAAATAATAAAAATTTCAATTACTTTATTCCCATTAAAATACAAACAATTTATCTATCAGTTGATTTAAATTATTATAAGTTGCCTACAAATTCTACACAAGTTCTAATAAGATTAACAAGTTCTACAAACATTTTCGTTTAAATTATTGCGGGACTATATAAAGTCCTCCACTTATTTTATGGCGTGATTTTCCCACAACAACTGAAAGGAAAATAATATCAATCACTTATACTTATACTTTATACTTTTTCTATAGACAGCGATAAATTGTCTTTAAAAACGAATGTAAAGTCTAAGATGCATAAACTATAAATCGGAAAATAAAAGTTTATTGAACTGACTTCAAGTTTAATTGGGGGGAAACGACTATGAAAAAAGTACTCAGACAGCGATGCCAGACAAACGGAAATAAAAGCAGACGCTCACACAAAAACACACAGAGACACTTTTATTTATTACACTAGAAAAGAAATTGTGGCATCGCCAACAACAACAACAACAGAAATTGCAAAAAAATCGTCTCTTGTATTGTGTAAAAATAAAGAATCATTGAAAAACGCATGCAAAAATAGAGAAATAAGTGATGCAGGCAGACATGAATGAAGCCTGCATGCATGCATGAATATTTGTCTGGCATGCAGTCGTTTTTTGTGCGAACACATGTCAAGATAATGAGTTGCTGCTAAATGCCGCAAGCCAAAATATGCGTTTTGTTGTGTATTAACAAGTGTCATGTCTGTAAGTCGTGACACTTGAGCGTGCATCGTATCTACAACAACAACAAATATACACACACGGAGCACAACATATCTACAGATCGGCAGTGACAATAGTTCGAGGGTGAATCTACTCGTATTCTTCGATATCGATTTCTTTTCATTACTTCTGTACAATCATCATGTTTAATATAGTCTTATAGACTTTAATCCTTAATTATAGTATTTAAAGCACTTCAATTAAACACATCCAGTAACTGTGACGATTATTTATATTCCGATTCTAACTAGAAATAAACCAGAAGTCGATTAATTATAATAATAGAAATATTAACTACAAATATATACAAAAACATGCACCTAACATGGACCCACTTTTATATTATTCGTGATTAGTATGAAATAAGAAGATAATATTTCACTTCTGTAAATATACAATAATGAAGTACTGTGTCATTAATAGGCGTGGTCCTCCCAATATTACACTTTATGATCATAGAAAGGATTTCGATTCGAATGAAAGGCGATCGAAAGGGATGAACTACGAAAACCTACGATAGACTAACTTGAATACCGTATATAATGACCTGGTACTGATTTTATTACCCCTGACAGAAGATGTGGTCCAGCCATTTTTAGATTCTACACTTTATTTTAAGTTTCTAACCAGTTGTGATATAAGAAAGGGAGGATAAATGAATTTTATATAATAAGTCTGAAGCACTCTTTTTAAATGATTTAAGTTCAAGAATCAAGATTCAAGGACTTTCAAGCTGACTTTTTGGTGGTTTTCCTCATCAAGTACAGTTAATTAAGTTTTATTATCCAACTTTATGCTTTTTCGTTCGTAGTTTTTTTTTCATGTCCGAAACAAACTTTAGAATTTAATGAGTAATGAGGCAACTTTTGGAGAATTCGTTCGCTTAATAAAAGACTTTGAATACTTGAAATCATCCAACCATCAGAGACTTAATATAGTTAATCGCAACCTTCGTGAGCGCCATCAGCAGCAAACTTCGACTAAGAAAAATCAGAATTTTTGGCTTTCAAAGTTTCGTATTTCTCAGCAATTTATTAATATTTAATAGAATTTGTGCTCCAGATATTCGCAGAGCAGCAGCTCGGACTAAAGTCGATGAAATTAATGCGCCTAAAAGTGTGCTAAAATATGCGGCGCTTAAAACACTAATTCGACGTAACAGCACAGCAACAAAGTGTCGTCAGTTCCGGGCGTTGGCAACAAGTTGCTAGTGTTGCTCTGTGTTAGGGAGGGAGGGCGGAGGAGGTGGCGGTAAAGGAGGGTCTTAGGGGGAATTGGCTATGCGACGAAGGAAAACTAAATAATTGAGCAGCGGTTTTAACGGCGTCAAGGACATCGAGGTGCTTGCAGAAGCGAAGGAAGCAATAAAAGCTAAGCGGTGTGATCCGGGGAGACGAGGACGGGGAGTGCAGCTTTTAAACCGTCGTTTGTAGACCAGGTCAGAACATTTAAATTTAATGAGCACGAGTTTCTATTTCTATGAGTTTAGAAAGTGGCATAAAAGCAATACAAAAGTCATGATTAAGGTTAAACTAGAAAAAAACCAGATTCAGTTTCAGGTTTTGATGCTTCTTCTACACACGAGGAAACAGTTTTCAACTGCAACACTTTCTGATTTTCGCTGTTTTCTTCTTCCTGCCTGCGGTGTCCTCCTCAGACGCCCCCCCCCCCCCGGTCCGTGCGCTGTCCTCTTCAGACTAAATAACTTAGTTTTTTTTTCTTATTCAGTGTAGAGTTCTGCCAGCTCGCGGCTAAAAAAACCCTCCACGAAAGTTTCTCATTGAAACTCGCAAAGTTTTGTTTGGGAGTACTTGTTTTCCACTAACAGCAGCTATTAAAACTATTTGACAAGTTATACAATTTAAGCCTGAGATGCTTCTGCTGCCAGCCCGCCTCCACTCAAGCGTTCAACGCAACGCAACGCAACTCGAATCGCTGCCGCAGCCACAGCCACTTTGTTCAAAAGCAAGAGAAACAAAAACAACAACGGTGCTTGTAGCAAATTTAAAATTGACCAAAAATATCAAGAAAACAAGAATAGGAAGAAGAAGAGAAGAATAGTCAAAGAAAAAGCGCAAGAAAAAGAAAGGAAAAAAGGAAAAATTTAACCAGGAAAAATCTTGTTAGCTACAACAAATACTTGTATAAAATGCTTGATATAGAATTTGGTGCAATATAATGTACAGCAGCAACAACAAGAACAACAAAAATACCATACAAGAAATAACAGTATAGAATAACTGTATAGAATAACTTCATAGAACTAATACGAGAATAAGTACAACAAAAGCAACAAACAAAAAGTTGGCAACACTGGTCAATGGATGGCTGTTTTTTTTCTAGTTTTTGCTCTTCTGTTTTCGATGTTTTGCGATGTTTTTCGGTTTTTGGTGAGCCCGTTTTTTAATTTGTTTTCATCGTGTTTCTTTTTTCCCCAACAATTTTTATTTATTCACGGATTCGTTGTTTATTTTTTTCTACACTTTTTGTTGGTTGCGAAAGTAAAAAAAACCACTGCAATGCGGCGAATTCACAGCGGAGTTGTTTTTGTAAACATGGTTGATGTTGGTACCTGTTTGTGTATGTGTGTACAAGTGGCCTGTGTGTCGAGTCGTCGTCGAGTGGCTTTCTAAATTTCCCGCAGCATCCGATTTCCGAAATTGCAAAAGATGAAAAAACAAACCATCGAAATTTAAAAGTTTTGTAATCGAATTGAAATTCCTACTTCATTGAAGGATAAAAAAAAGAGATATAAAGATATAGAATAGAATATTGAATACATTTAAAAATGTTAAATTTACAAACACAAAATTTAATTTAGTATATTAAACTATATTATTTAAATTCAAAGATAATTTCTTTTTTGTAATGTGAATATTAGAAAAGTTTAAGGAAAAAACAAAATAATAGAATATAAAGAATTGAAAAAATTAGAATAAAGTCGAGTTGTGTCTCGAGTTGTGTGTAGTGGGTGGGGAAGACTCACTGCGATTTACAAATCTATTTATACTGGGACTTAATGGACAGTATAGTCGTCAGCAGTCGACTAAATTTATGCAAGGGATAACATTAATGCCAAGACAGGCTATCTTCAAGAGATACACACTAGACAGTTATAAATAACAGATACCGACCTTATCAAGTGACTTCTTATCATCAGATATTTAGTCTCCATAAGATGTATATACAGTCTCCAAGAAACTCCATTGTATATATAGGAGTAATAATTTGTGTTTTGGTAAAACCCCCACCTCCCCCCCTCTCTGTAATTGATAAGAAGATCTTCACGATATCTTATAGTGTTAACATGTCCACTGTCTATTAATCCTTAAGATTTTATAATCTTACACTGTCTCCGAAAGACAGTAAAAAAATGAAAACACTAATTCTACAAACCAGTCAAGAAACTATGTACTCGGCTTGATCTGTAGACACGGTGAGTAGTCTTAAATCCTAGAGGACCTTCCTCAGTGTATTGTCAAGTGTATTATTATGACCCCTTTTCTTATCTTTTCAGGACATATCGTAGTCATCTCAAGACTTATGTATGTATACATGCTCTAAGAGTCGGTGTATTCATTGCAGAAATAAAAAACCGTCTTCTGGATTTAAAAATTTGTATTGATTATGGAAGTTTTTGAATTTAATACTTTAAAAGAGTATTAAAAACCATATACTAGCTAATAATAATGTAATCCTACTTTAATAGAGTTCTGAAAGTTTTCTAATTTAAAATACTTTTTAATTTTGTTCTTCAAACTTTACTTGGCATTATTTCAAAAATCCTTGAAATATTTTGCAGTTTCAAAGTAGCTAGATTATCGATGGATCGATGCTCATGAAAGCAATAATTATGATTATGATGATGATTATGATGACAATTATTGCTTGAATAACCCCCACCTCCGGCATAATCTAAGCCACTTTAAGATACAATCTTCTCGAGTACTTGACACAAACTCACACACACACCTTACACCCTACACTTAACACCCTACACGGTATTCGGTGGAAATACAGAGCTCCAGAGTGACACAAACACACGAGCGTCAAGCAGCAGCAGTGAGTCCGTCGATGTTGCTTGCGGTTTCATGATTTTCGCACATTTTTTACTTCATTAAATAATAGATATTTTTGATTATAGTACAAAAGTCACCATAACAAAAACAACAACAATAAGCCACCCACTTAGCTATCTATCAGGGCAACAACAATGACGCAAACCATGTAACAAGAGCACAAAACTGCTGCTTGGCTCACAGCATAGCGCAGTACAACAACAACGATGTCGGTCGGTCGGTGTTGCAGATCGAGATGATAACTCGATGGTAATAAAGTCGGCTCAAAGCATCGATGGTCTCTGCTGCCTGTAAAATGGCCTGGTTAAAGTGGAAGTTTGCCGTTGCTGGTGACATTTTGCGGAACGGGTTGCATTGTTTGTTGTTGTGATCGAGGCAGAGGTGTGTTTTTGTGTGGTGCTTCTCTTGTTGCCCAAAACTTGGCGCTGCGCCAACAGTTTTCCTTCCCTCTGCGACGGCCAGTTAATTTAAAGCCACTTGAGTCCGAGCGGCGAGGAAGAGTGGCTGTTTAATCGAAATAAATGTTTAAATTGTTGTCGAAAGTTTTGTGGTCTGCTTTCGGAAGGAGAAAAATAAAGCTGCAGAAAAATTGCAATCGCAGAGATAAATTCCCGAAATAAGTGCTGCTGCAATCTGATGTTCATCACTTAATTTCGAGAATTTTATTCGGTTTTATTGAATGTGAACCATAAAGTTGCACTATAACCATGACGATATAATGTGCTTTCGAATTTCATTGAATTAAATCGCGTATTTATTCGGATTTTATCACTTTTTCCCTTTTCAGTTTTTAAAGTTTTTATTTGAATTCGTTGAATTCTTTAAACTCTAATTTAGCTTAACTAAGCGACTGACTGACCATTATTTTTGTTTTATTGCTGATCTCGGACAGAGTCTTATGCTTGATCTGGATATTATAGGTATCTGATCCAAACCCTTATAATAATAGTATTAAGGTCAAACATTCTGTTTATAATTTTGAAATAATTTGAATTGATATTTACTAGAGTCCCAGACCAGGGTTCGGAATATATCCCTCAAACGAACAACTTTTTTTATATCCCTCACAAAAAAAACGATCTCAAAAGATGAAAATCTGTTTTGACTCATGAGCGATTTTTAGTTTTTCATCTTCGTTCAAAAAAATACATATCGCTCACGTTCAAAATAATTTCGATCTTCCAACAAAATTATCACTTGGGATGAAAAAAAATCTTATCTTCAAATATTTCGATCCCTAAAGTTGTAAAAACTGCGTTTGTTGACGAATAACGATCGCAGAAGATGAGAAAACTTCGGCTTTCGTACCATAACGATCTTCGGTGATGAAAAAAACGCTGCGCAGGCTAAGAATCGATCCTTGAAGATGAAAATAATTTCGACGCAGGATCGAAAAAAGCAGCGGAACAGCATGGGTTTTGTTGGTGTTTGGATGGTTCGCTTCGCGGCAGAGACAATTTCTTGAGAATGAAGTTTTGTTTGTGTTTCGTATGAATATGTTTTTTGTTGGATTTGGTACACGATGATTAAAAATTAATTTTGCATGGTGTGGAGTGTGAGGGAAAGTTGTAGAAGTAAATACGTAAAATATTAATATGTAAAAATATTTACAAGTAAATTGCTTTTTTTACTAAGTTTTTATACTTAGTAAGTATAGAAATATTTTCAAATTCAAAGCAGTAGGGATATAACACTGACAACCATTTTTCTCCACGATTAGTAAGACAAGTAAAAACGTACCTGACAGCCATTATAGTGTAGTTCCACCGTATATAAGTAGTAGCTTACCGCAGGGAAGAAAATGTGTGGAATCAAAGTAGGGGAGGTTAGGGCTTGGCTGTTGGCTGCTCAGTCTTTCAACTCTTAGTTACAGCCTTAGCGCCTACGATTATTTCCAAAACTCCCAATACTCGTTTCATATTCCTAGTAGTTGTCTATTGTTTGCATCCATTTTTTAAATTGAAAGTTTTTCCCTATATAAAAATATTCATTTAAATTTTTTAGAGTTATTACGTAAATCCTCTACTTTTTTACAATAATCCAAAGTGGTGGCCAATAACCAAATTCATTTTCATATAAAACTTCACTCGAAAAGGCACAGTGAAGCACTTAGTTAGGCACACAAATTTAATCGAAATACCCAAGGTTAAAAAATAAAGCCCATCAAAATTCCCTCAGAAGAAATACTAACGCTAGCAACAAAACAAACAAACAAGAAATAATAATGATCACTTTCAGTTACGTTTTTATTCGTAACTGCAAACAAAATCTACGCAATGAAAATAAAATTCATGGAAAAACGGATCTCAAGCTGAGATACTAAAGAAGTATTTTGTTCTTCAGTCTCGGTGAACATAGTCGCCAAGCACTTCCATTCTCCGTTAGTTTTACATGCTTCCTGTGCAGTGATTTAAACGTTTTTATGCTTAATTCCGAAATCAAAATCTAACAGATACAGTAGTAAACATGATAACCCTGTGACCCGGAATGAAGCCGACAGAATGGAAATGATCTGCGCTGGGCTGGGTAGTCGATGTCAACTACTGGCATCGTAAATCGAAATTAGTTGTAACTCAGCCACTAAACGTTGTGAACTATCCACTGGAACCATCGTCTTCATAAAATGTTGGACTTACGGATGTCCTCATTACTTTTTGTCGCTTTCCTCGTGACATTATCGCAGAATACAATGGAAACACTCTGCGTTCCTTTGGGACCACCCGAGACGAAGACAAACGATATCACCGATCACAACAACTCACTGGAAGAACGTTTATTCAAGGCGGCAGAAATGCTTAGCTACATGAACCAGAGCGCGGATCCATGCACAGATTTCTACGCTTTCTCTTGTGGTAACTGGGGTAAACTGCATCCTTCGGACACAAGCCTTAGCAACGACGCTGACTCTATGATAACAAATGAGTTCGACGAGGAAGTATATCGTTTTTTAGAGGCCAGCGTGAATCCGGACGACACTGAAATCGATACGAAAATCAAAGACTTCTACACGTCATGTGTTAATATAGCTGAAAGGGCGACCGAAGTCGACTCCATCCAGCTGCTTAAATCCTTCATCGATGAATTGGGAGGAATGCCAGCGCTGAGTGGCGACGCTTGGAATGACACCAACTTCGATTGGCTGGAGACTGTGTTTAGAATCAAGGGCAAATACGGAAAGGACATCATATTAAGTATTGAAGCCGATATTGATTATGAGACTAACACCGTCGACCGAATTGCACTGAGACAGCCGGCATTTGGTTTTGGAAGGCCCTATTTATTGGACGAGGAATTGGATCGCAGTCCTGATGAAGATGAAATCGTATTGAAACTGAGGAATATCGGGGTGAACCCGGAGCAAGCCATGCAGTCTGCCGCTGAGTTGGCCGAATTTGAAATCCTGCTGGGACGTGGAATATACAGTGGGTGGCCAAATTATTAGAGCCATAGCGAAAAATAAACTAAAGTTGAAGTTTTACTCCAGTAATTCTTTATTGAAGTGCCATTTCTGCCTGTTTTAGGTTATATTCTATTATTTTATAGTATTTTAGTTTCATATGAAAATATTTTAGGTGGCATCACTAATCTTTCTCGGAGTAACGGTAGCTTAAACGAATGTCCAATTTGAAAAAGTCAACTTTGCGTACGTTATGTTTTCCACGTGTTTTATTTTTAAAGTTCGTTGAAGTGTTAATTGCAATTGTGAGTTCTAGTGCGCTTATAGAAAGGCTGTGTCTTTCCATTAAAAGTGTTTCCAGGTGAACAAAATATTTTTTTAAAAATATTGTTAAGTATTTTATAATGGGGAGGGCGAAGGACATTTCCCCTTCGAAAATTCGCGAAATTGAGACACTCTTGAAGCATACAACACATTCTCAGAGGAAAATTGCTGATATAGTAAAAGTTTCGAGAGCAACGGTTGATCGGATAAAGAAAAAATTAGATACCAACACCGATCGAACCCCTAAACGTTTAAGCAAATGTGGCAGGAAAAAAGCTACTACACCTCGTGATGAGAGAAAAATTCGAGATATTTGTGTAGAAAACCGGAAAGCCCCTATAAAATTAATTTCTAAATTGGTCAATGATGCTGGAATACAAATATCCCATCGGACAACACGCCGCAGAGTTAAGGAACTTGGCTTTTCTTGTCGGCGTCCAGCCAAAAAGCCACTGCTTACACCTGCAATGATAGAAAAACGATTAAAATGGGCTAAAGCACACCAAAACTGGACGGTTGATGACTGGAAAAGAGTAAGTTGCTATTGCTACTTTATTTAGAAACCTTTTTAATTATTTTTTTCAAAATAATTACAAAAATATTATACTGTTGGCCGTAATCACTTTTTATCTATTTTTCTATAGGTCTGTTTTTCCGACGAATCAACGATGTCTATTTTATCCGACAAAGCAGAGTTCGTTAGACGGAGAACAGGAGAAAAGTACAGCCAAGACTGTTTGGTTAGAAAAGTCAAGCATCCATTGGGCATAATGGTATGGTCGGTGATAAGCAGCAAGGGGACCGGGCGTCTTTTTATTGTGGAAAACACAATGAGGCAGGACCAGTACATCAAGGTTCTGCAGACGAAACTGCTTACACAAGTCACTGAATGGTTTCCAGATGGCGGTTTTACATTTATGCATGATTCAGCGCCATGCCACAAAGCAAAAAAAGTAACGCAATTCTTACTGGAAAACCAGATAAGAGTGCTAGAGTGGCCAGGTAACTCACCGGACATGAACCCAATTGAGAATCTCTGTGAACTCCTAAAAAGGAAAATTGGAGCAGAATTCATAACCAACAAACGCCAATTAATTGAGAAATTAATTGAGGTATGGCATCATGACGAGCAAATAAAAATAAATTGTTTGAAATGCATTGAAAGTATGCCACAACGTGTAAAGGCCGTAATAACTGCAAAGGGTTGGGTGACAAAATATTAATTATTTGTACATTTTATAAGCTCTACAATTGATCGAAACTTATAAAATAAACTAGTAACCCGATACTTGATAATTTTTTATTTTATTCTACATTAGTTTGGCCAAACAATAATATTCGCTGAGCAAAAGCTAACATTTTCTTTATTTTTCACTATGGCTCTAATAATTTGGCCACCCACTGTATGATGAAAGGCTAGGAATCAGACATGATTTATTGACAGTGGAAACACCTCTTTCAGTGATGATGGAAAAATATGGGTCCGTGATAGACGTAGAAAAACTAGTCGACATTATTACAGGAGTTGAGGAGTTCACAGACGAGACCACCGACGATTACAGCGATGCGACCACCGATGATACCACCGACGAGATCTCCGACGAGACCACTGACGAGACCACAGATGACACCACCAGTGAAACCACCGATGAAACCACCGACGAGACCACCGACGAGACCACCGACGCGACAACGGATGATACCACCGACGAGATCACCGATGAAACCACCGACGAGACCACCGACGAGACCACCGACAAAACAACCGATGAAACCACCGACGAGACCACCGACAAGACAACCGATGAAACCACCGACGAAACCACGGATGACACCACCGACGAGACCACCGATGAAACCATCGACGATTACAGCGACGAGACCACCGACGCGACCACGGATGATACCACCGACGAGGCCACCGATGAAACCACCGACGAAACCACGGATGACACCACCGACGAGACCACCGATGAAACCATCGACGATCACAGCGACGAGTTCAATAATAAGCCAGTGACGATTTTAGAGTCTTCAGAAGCATATCTACGCAATCTCGTGGAGGTGCTGAAAAGCACGCCGAAACACGTCGTGGCCAACTACATCATGTTGAAGGTGCTTGATGAATTCAGTCCTTTTCTAGATCGATATACATTTAACAAAAGATTTAAAATAAGGAAGACACTCACTTCGCAAAAAGAAGATTGCTTAGGCCCAACGGTAAGTTTATTTAGAAAATACCTGGACTATAAGATTTACCGTCGTTACAAAAGCGATGCCATCGAACGGGATTTGAATGCTTTGTGGCAAGAACTGAAGAAGACATTCCGCGAGGAGCTGCAATCGGAAGAACTGGACTGGATAACGCAGGAGACACGTCAGACCGCCATCGAGAAGTTAGACGCAATGAAGATGGAAATAATCACCAACGAGAAGGAGAATTTCACCGAAATATTTAAAGATCTTCAAATCGACAAGCAAAATTATATAAGCAACGTAAAGAATATCCTCGAAATGAATTATAAAACCATGTCACTGAAGGGAGAAGTAGATGGTTTTGAGTTAATGCTCGGTGAAAATGCGGTAAAGTTTCCACTTAAACAGCTGCTATTGAACACGTTTTGGAAGGATACTTACCCAAATTCAGTGAAATTCGGGGCCGTAGGATTTTCACTGGGTCACGAAATCATACACGCCTTTGCCGAGTATGGACAAATCTATGACAAGGACGGCAATAATAACGAATGGTGGGATAAGGCTTCGTTCGATGCCTTCGCTCGGCGCCATAAATGTTTCCTCAATCAGTACAGTCGATACATCATCGATCCGCGCGAAGAACGGCTCCTCGGCAAGGTCTTCATGCAAGATGAGAACATTTCCGACCATGGAGGAATTCGAATAGCCTACGCCTCGTATCTGCGCTGGCTGCAGAAGGCCACAAAACCAGAGTTAGAATCGGAAACACTTCAGTCAATGAACTACACCAGCAAACAGCTGTTTTTCATCAGTTATGCTCAGCAATGGTGCAGTAATAGGACACCTTTTTTAAATTACTTAATGGCATCGTCAGATATTCATTCGCCGGAAAGATTAAGGGTCATCGGCCCGTTGTCGCACTTCCCAGAATTCGCCAAGGAGTTTAAATGTGACAAAAGCTCGCAGATGGTTGCCAATAAAATGTGCGAAATATATTAACAAAAGATTATATCAGATATAAGATTTATGTACAATATATGTATTTATGTACGAGTATGTATATGAAGTTAATATACGAAGTTAGCGAATAGCGAAAAGTTAAGAGCGAAGTAGCGATTTCTTTGTTCTAAACCACAACTCCGTGTTGTCGTTACTGTTGCTGTTGTTAGTGTAGTTATTCTTGCTGTTGTTGTTGTTGTTGTTACTCCCCCAGTCCATATCGTGGCTTCCTTTTACATTAATTCTTGACATACATTCGATAGTTAATCGGCATTGTAACTTCCGTACCCGACACCGAGCTCGTTCGCTATTTACATCAACACACTTTTGATTTCCGGCAGCTTTACCCGGTGCTTTTACATGCGCTCTGCCACGCCCACAATCCCCACACACATGCGTCCCTAGTTTCCTCTTGTTGAGTTATAATAAATATTTATTTATTGTCGTTATCTTTATCAATGTCATGATGCATTGTGGAAAGCAACACCACGGCCTTATTTCTGTGTGGTACACAACTCACTAACGTCATGGTCTTTACCATGTTTACATACCATACTTATCAGGTTTTGATGGTATGTATTGCCGGAAGGAAACTCTGCCCTAAATGTCACTAATTGCTCGTCGATTGTTAGGTTTTCCCAGACATGTGGTACTTCTTAAAATTTTTGTTTACCATATTCCACAAATCCCGAAATGGTGCAAATTTGTCTTCGGATCTCCGAAAGGATCTTGTTCATTTGTTATCAAATCGTAAATATCGCGACAAAGCAATTTGTTTTTGACATATGTACAAGCACGAAACAGTACTCTATCAAATATTGGATCCCACAATTCTTCGTAATCACTTAGGCCTCGTTTTTGCCTTCCTGCTTCTAACAATAAGCCAATATAAGAACGAGTTTCTATAGCATCTGTTGGCTTCAAGGACTGGCCTGCATGCTCAGTTGCATTCACGTTAGTATGTTTGACTATCAAATTTATAGTATCTTCATCGAAAAATAAAGCAAATCCAAATGTTTTTACATGCAAAGCTTTTACTTAAGACCTTTACGCAATAGCTACATATAAAAGTATACGTACATATATGCGTCACATCAAAAGTTTATACATTTTTATATGGTGTGACTGGAAGTCACACTTCGGCAGTTTACAGCATATTATGTATTATTTAATAAGAGAATTTAACTAAACAAAATATCAATAGAATTTGTATGATTTTTTATTTAAAATAATACAGATAAAAAAATACATTGCGCCCTTCAAGTCCAAAAAGCTGGAATTTGGAAATTATAGCAATTTCAACATAAAGTGTGATCCAAAGTCACAGCATGACAGGAATAGGGTTAGTGTAGTATAAGCATTTATAGTTAGTGTTATATTTCGCCTAATTAGTATACTTTGTGCAATTATATCGACAATACCAATTATATGCATTATATTGATTGTATTGAGTATAGTACACTTTATATTTACTTATTTGCATTTATTTGTTTAGCTAAACAAGTAAGTCAGTAAGTCAGTAAGTAATACTTACCCAGACGTACCCATGCCCATTAATGCCCGTGCCCGTGTCTTTTAATCTTGATACTCGTCTTTATACAATATTATTCCTTACCTCGAATTTTAATCTTAAACTTTATGTTGATCACACATAATATTGACACTAATCAAATACGAGTATTAATTTTCGCCTTTCATTTGATTATTAATGTTGAGACTGAATTCCAAATACTTTGAAAGAATTTCAATCTTAAGCAACTTTTTTACCTCAACGAAGACGGAAATTTCTTTGGTTTCCTCCTTTCAGAGGTGGCGTGATACTGATTATTAACGCTTCCTTACCGATTGATTTTGGTTTCTCGATTTACACGTTTAATCGAATCTTCTACGTATTCCTTCCGAACACTTTTTATTTCTGACCGAGTTTTCCATTAAATACGGACTCAAAAATTAAGTTCTAGCTCTATGTTGTTGTTGTTGTTCTCTTCTTTTTCTTGTAACTGCCTGTTTTTGGTCCAAAATTATATCCACAACATTTCTCAAAACTGATTCAGAAGCTGAACTAACATTAGATGTTCATCTTTTGACTCTTAGGACCATAAATTTTCCGCCATAGCTTTTCTATACAAATGTATGTCGGTTTGTGTATGTGTGTGTGTCTATTAATGTGAGAATGTAAGTGTGCAAAGACCAGTGTGTGTATGTAATACTCGAATATATACAACATATATGTACATGCTGGAACCTATACTGCTTTGGTTTCTAATTTATTTTCGCCATATTGAGTTTATTTCTGATATTAATACAGAGATACGAATACATTTCTGTATACATGCATGTGTGTGTGTGTGTGTGTGTTCGGGTTCATATGCGTTGGAGCGCCAAACATGGTCAGCAAAATGGACCGACCATTCATAGAATTCTGGTGGATTTGCAGAAAATTGAAAAGCAGTCCGAATGCCTGCCTTCTCGTGACGCTTGTTTGGACGCTTGAAGAGGAAAGCGGAGTGAGAGGGTGGTTGGGGGGTGTGGTGGCTGATGCTGGGTGCCTTCTCTGCTGTGAAAAGACAGGCTCTTCAAGGCAGCCATGCTTAAAAACTCATAAGTAGCCACATTTTGAGCCGATTTTCTTTTGCTTTTACGTACATGACTTTGATTTGGATTCTTTTTCCATTCGTTGCTTGTCTTGTCTTCTTCTCTGCGAAACTAGCAATAACCGGAAATTTATGGATTTTATCTATGAATGTGGGTGTGGGTGTTGTTGTGTGTGTGTATGTGTGGGTGGATAAATGTATTTGTGTGCATGTGCCTTTGAGTGTTTGTGGTTTTTCTACTTAGATACAAATTGGATCTGTCCTGTTATTATTGTAGTTGTTGTTACAGTGTTGGTATTTCTTTTCTATTAACGTGTTTCCGTGTTGATTTCGTGAAATGAGTCGAAACGGTTTTCATATCGACGACTCGTCGAGCTGCCTGTCGTACGCAGTCATCCGGAGAAACACCCACGTGCCCCGGTTTGCTTCGTTGCTCTCAGTATTAAGTGCAAAATTACAGCCTCCGGTCGAGGGTCGAATTTAAGACTTGATTTCGAGCAGTTCGAACAACGGAGATCACAAACAAACTGAAGGATTTTGTGGCTCTTGCATTCTGCTTGGCATTTCGAATAACATTCTTATGATGAGTGTGTTTCTGGGTTTATATTAAAATATTCTGAACATTCGGTTATTTTTTAATTTACACTGAAACACAAACATAACAATAATAAAATTATTAAATGGAATTTCGAACTTAAGTTATTCTAATTCAATTTCGAGTATTTTTAATAGTGAATATTATTGATCAATAGTTAATAGCTAAAAATTAATATTTAAAATTATAAATTGAACTGAGCTTTTATAGTTTTCGAAATTAAAAAATTGAAAGATTTGGAATTAAGTTAAATGAAGAAACTTTCTTCACATTCACTGTATAAATTGTTACTTCTTACTTTTATATGAATAAATTTTGAACAACTTGTTTTCGTGGCTGACAAATGAAGGTGACTGAAGAGTAAAAATTGAGGAAGGCAAAAGTTATTCGATCACCTGCAAGGATTCTTAATCCGCCGGAGATGGAAGGAAGAAAGAAACAAGCCCCCAAACAAATCAGGCAAACTAACGAACTCAACCATAAAAAATGAACGCATGAAAGTGAGGAGAAGCAGCAGGAAAAAGCGTTTAACTAACGGAAGGATGCACGGGACAGAATACACGGGATGAGATACCCGAGATGCTTGGCGAAGAGAGCAACAGCAACATGAAACACTACACAGCAGCAGCCCGGCAGCAAAACTGCCAGTTGCACCAACAACATAAATAACAGTAATAAAATTAACGCTGAAATAGTACAGGATGGCATCCGACTCCGCTAGGATCTGCTCAAAGGATACGCACGCAGTGGAAGTTACGCACGGGGCAGGAGGAGGGCCGGTGAGAAACCGAAAAAAACGTCGGCTTTTTTGTTGTGTTTTTCTACCTTCATTTGCCCCCTTTTGTTGCTTCTTTGCTTGCTGGGGAGGGGAAAAAGAAGCGAAGCCGAGTGATTGATACAAAAAACACAGCATCCAGGGTATCCAGGAACCTGCTATTAAATCAGCAAAGCTTTTAGAAGGTGTTTTATTTCTCTCTCTCTCTCTCTCTCTCTCTCTCTTTCTCACTCTCTCTCTTTCTCTCTCTCATTCTACTCTTACATTCGCTCTCTGCGTAAGCAACCGGGTGCTTTTCATGGATTTTTTTTGGTTTACTAAACATTTCTAGAGTGTTTTTCCAGCTTTGTGTCTACTAATAAAGTGAGCTTCATAAAGACACCCTGTATTTCGTATTGTATCTGCATAGTAATTCATTAGAATACGCACACACAATACAGAAGAGTATCTGTATGTTTTGGCCACCATAAATTTGCACATCATTTGACGTCCTTTCTTTCAGTGTATCAGCTTCGTGTTGAGATACAGCTTTGTCTTTACAAACGTGATGAGCAAAGTTTATGGGTCAAGTTTTTGCTCAGTGAAGCTCAACGGATTCAAAACCAGAGAAACACATTTCAATGCTTCCATAAAATATATTGATTTATAGAGTGGATTTTACTCAGGCTCAATCTAAGGTGAATCCGGGAACATGCGTGGTCGTTACTTAAACTTCTTTGCTTTTGAATTTCTTTACAAAGAAGTAAATATTTTCTAATGAGAATCTAAGAGTTTTAAGATTTACTCAGGCAGAACATCGTTTTTAGCACATCGAACTGAATGTTGTAAGAAATCTTGATGGTGCTCGAGACGAGTCAAAATCACAATCACAATAACGAGATTTAGCGATTTAATATGAAACACTATTCACAATATTTTGTTCTTCTTTTGGATAACTCTGATTATTAAGGACCTTGTAGTAAACTATCACTGATATGCTATCAAAATCCACCACAAATGTACTGGTTTTTCTGTAGCAGTATAAAATATATAATTACCGTCCCTTTCCTTCCAATGAACTATATACTGAAGGTCCTCCGATCACTCTTTAGATCCTTGCAACTCACCTGAAATTAAAAAAAAGGGACATTTTAAACTATAACTAAACTATTTTGTGAGATCTCGTGATAAAATAATTTGTAAAACTATATAGAATAAATATATACAGAAGTTTGTTCTTCTGTTTATAACCTACAGAAGGCAACCATAGAATACTACATAAATTCCGGATCAGTGTCAACACCAGAGTCGATTTATTCCATTCGTGGTTCAGACACGGTCTTCGTTAAACTGATCGCAGTGATAAGATTAAATAAATAATAAGATAAGATAAGGTTTAGAGGGGAGCATTATTTTTAGTAGCCCACGGGCGCCGAATATCCTTAGGATGGCCCTGAGTGTAAAGAAGAAGAAAAAGAAAACAAAAAGGGTAATAAAACAAAAACAATAAAATTACACACAAAGCTGCAGGTAATCGAAAGAGAGTGCATCGCTAGAAGCTGACATTTAGTAGTTATTTTACTGAGATTATCTTTGCTACACTTACAGACACAAACACAAATACACATATACACACTGTATACACCACACACTGATACACATACACTACACTACACTACAGCAGATGCACGTAGATAAGCTGAAACACTCCCAGATACATCTCTGTGGTTCATCTTCTCTCACGTCTCGCCTGCTGCTTGTTACAGTCACTTTTTAGTCGTCACTTTTGTTGGTGACAAAATTTTAGGTTGATGACTTCATCGCAGGATTAAAAAAAATACAAAAAAAATTCGCCCAAAATTTATTCGGTGTTGTAAAAATGTGACAGCCACGAAGTAGCTTGGATTGCGAGCTGTTTGGTGTGGCTTTCATATGAAAGCATTAAAGTTTGATTGAATATTCGAGAAGAAGTCATTTCGAAAAAGCTTTTAATTTTTTCAAAATTATATTGAAAAAAGTTTGGTCTTTAAAGGAGCAATAAATAGCAATAGAATTGTAAGCTATTTAAAAATACTTGCGAAAAAATGCTTTCAAACTAAAGATGCATCTACTATTTCTGCAAAGAATTCTCAATGATGAAAATGCATGTTATACACACACACATACATACATATTTTTAACTCAAGTTTTTAAATAATCTAAGCAGGAAAAAAACACGGAAGCTCGAAACTCTGTGTCAAAGTCTCTAAAGGATTAACAAAATCTTCTGAGTTCCTCGCAGCGTTCCGCGTTCCCATTAAAATGCTTCACAGCTGCTACCCCCTCCCCCTCAACTCACATCCTTCCGCTTCTTCTCATTACCCTGTTTTTAATGTCAAACTTATTAATTTTCTTCAACAGCGAGGGGGGTTCCCAACGTATCTACGCACGGAAGTGTTTGTTGGCGAGTGCATCAGCGCCGGATGCAGAGGTGCGTCCACACACCTACACCCTGCACCCCGTACAGCGCTAAAGTTTCTTTGCACCGCTCCTTCCTCGATCGCTCCGTTCAACATATTTACAGGGTGCAATCCTGTTAATAACTCCGTTCTCTACGGGGCTCGCAGACGGATGTCATCATCCTGAGATGTAGCTGCAAAAATTGCTTGCTTCCATTCGGAACACCCTAAAAATAGGTCAGCTGCATGCAACGCAAAGAAATGCGGATGTGGACGACGACCACGAAAGCAAGAGAGAGGAAGACGTGCGCCAACGCAGCTGAACCTGAACCAAGCGCTGGATGTGTGCAAATTGCGTATGTACCCATGTGTATGGCTGTATGAATGTGTATGTGTGTGGGTGTGTATGGGTATGTGGATGGGTGTGATGTGTGCTGGTATGTCGATGTTTAGCTACAAGCTATATTAAGCAGGGTTCTGTGGGTGTGAAAGGAAAAGAAAACAGACCAAAGTGAAGCTTCACAGAGGTCTGAAGCTACTCCTGTAGATAAAATACAACTTTGACAATATGAGCTTCTTTATCTGTATATCTATGAACGATATCCTTAAAATGTACGGATGAAAAAATTTGGAGCTAACGAAGAGACCCGCACTCAGCAGGATTTGAACTCGGGTCCCTCGCTACGCTACACTTAGTGCACTCTACGCGCATGCTTATGATTCCTGTGTGGTTCATCACCACGCTTGAATAAAG
Source organism: Myopa testacea (assembly GCA_949629155.1). NCBI lineage: Eukaryota > Metazoa > Arthropoda > Insecta > Diptera > Conopidae > Myopa > Myopa testacea. Next base: position 11,220,273 of record OX451347.1, read on the forward strand.
GTGAACAATAATAAGAAAAATAATAAACTATAATAATAAATCCATCCCAGATTAAAAAAGGTTTTGAAAATTTAGTCTTTAACATTTTCTGACATAATAATTTTTCACCTCAATCATGAACAACTCGTGATTTATCGCTTCTGCGCCAACCCCCGCCAATTTGCGGTTTATTTACATGTATCCAAACATTTACACACATTTACACTGTTCTAAGCATGGAGTAAGAATTAATTATAAGACACACACACACAAAGTACTTCATCATCTTGTCTCAAATTTTAAACACTAGTTGCACTATCAGTGTCGCCAGTGTGATGAAAGATTTACGTACATATGCGGGTATCACATACATACGCACACTCACCCTCGCTTCAATGTATTATCAATATACTACATACATATATGAACATCATGTTGCAACACGATGCAGGGCAATCAAAGGAAGAGGATGGCTTACAAGAAGAATTGACCGAGTGGGGTGGACCACGCCTGTATTTGTCGGAGTACTTAATGCTGATAGTACTCGTATATAAAAGAAGTTCTCATTGCAACCATGGTTACTCTGGTACACACACTCTGGTATCTCGTGAATTCAATAAACAAGTAGACAGACAGACATACAAATGGACGGACAGGGCTAATTCGACTCAGGAGGTGACGCTGATAAAGAATATATTGTGTATTCTATTCTCTATCTGTCACTCCTATATCTGGGATTACAAATGGATTTAGTATACTCCTTCCAACTTCTGGTTTGGGGTATAAATCGGAGAAATCAATTCTGATGGTACAAAGAAACGATATGAAGAAGGAACGAAAACATTTCGGACGGTTTCTAAAAAATATCGATAATCAAAAGTTTATGCATCTTTACAACTCTACAGCAGAGCTTAATGCTCACTTTTTAGCCTTCAAGGTCAGTTCTAAACCAACATTATTTGTATATGATCTGATAAAGTGTAGATCTGGGTTGACCACTAAACAAAAAATTCCGATCGATGGGGATTTATTGAGAAGACGGTTGAGAAAGGGAGAAAATAAAATACATAAAATAAAAAATTAATAGAATAAGAAAAGTAAACCAAAAATATGTATAAAAAAAAATAAACTGGTAGGAACCAAAAATATGTATACTAAAAAAATAATCGGAATACTTATAAAAGGAAGAAGTAAACTTAGAAGAAAACACGTATTGAAAATGTTAAACTTGAAAAAAATAAACGAAAACAATTAATAAAAACTCCTCTGAATTAATATGCAAATAAAAATGCACTGAAATTAAATTAAATTAGCGATTTGGAAATGAAAAAATGAAAATAAAAAGCAATCACTGTAGCTACCTCGTGTGATTTGAATAAAGTATCTAAGTTGGAAAAAGTGTTATTAGCGCGAAACAATAAAACGGAAAACATGTTTGTTCATGCATGTCAGAGTTCATTCACCCAACAACACCAGCACGAATGCAGCACGAATGTGTTTTGTGCTCAAGGACCGGATGACGGCTCTGGCGAGGGTGACGGCGGCCGTTCCTCGTGATGATTCTCGTTTAACAGCAACTCGAGTCGGGCTTCAAACCGCTTCTTAGATTCCTTCCGCTCTGTGCTTCAGTCCCTTCATCGGGACCACCCTCTCTAAATGATGATGGCGATGGGGTGCTGTTTAAAAACGCATGCAAATTGAAAAACCAACATTTTGCAATTTGTAGGAAGCAGAAGAAGAAGCGGAAGAAGAAGAAAGAGAAGAATTTTATTGCATGTGTAAAAAACAGACAGAAACACACACACACACACACACACAGTCTCGTTGTGCTAGATGGTGTTTGTGTTGCCAAGTAATTGACCAACATTTTCAATTAATTTTTGCTCCAATAATCAGGCGAAGTGGAAGAAGAAGAAGCCGGAGCAGAGGCAGAAGGAAGTAAGCAGCAACAGCAGTGGAAATAATAACAGCAACAACAACAATAAACGGTGGAAATAACAGCAACACCAGCAGCAGCTTCAACAAGCAGCCAGCCAGGCGATTCTTTGGATATCCTTGTCGCTTTTAAAGGCTACACATAATGCAAAAAAAAGGCAGCAACTGCAAAAAACTAACATAAAAACGTAGTAGAACGTTAAAGAGCGGGAAAAATAGCATGCAACCAAGCAGCAGTTCGTCGTTCAACACATTCAAGTTGCTGCAACATTTAAATAAGCAGCATTTATATGCGTTTATGTGTGTATGTATATATGAGTGCATGTGTGTGTGTGTGTGTGTAGTTTTATGTATTTATTTACACAAGCTCGAACTTGTACTGGTGTGTGTATCATATTCGCTGATTGTGTGCGCATAATAAATTCATTTATTTAATTATAATACTCGTAATTCTCTTCTGTTCACTTCACTTCGCTTCCCACCCCTTCGCATCTGTTCCTATCCCATGAAATCCTCTTCCTCTCTTCTCATCGCACTCAATAAATGAATACAACACCGAATTTAGCCGAATTTTTCATTAAGAGAGACAATTTATTGCTCATTACTAGTTTTTAATTAATTCTGAATTTGGTTTATCTTTTATTTGATTGTCCAAATATTTTTTAATAAGAGTTAAATTAACATGAACATTCGAATAAATCAGATTTTATTCATCTATTTTTATGTTTTCTGCAGAATTTAACGGAGTTTTACACATTTTGTATTTTTCAATAGCACCAACACCACCTTCTCCCTGTCGCTCTCTCTCTCTCTCTCTCTCTCTCTCTCTCTCTCTCTCTCTCTCTCTCTCTCTCATATTCAACTTAACCCAGAAAAGGATACCCAAGCGATGATCTCCAACTGACCTCGATTGAGAAGCACTTAAGGGAAGTTTAAGGTCCCGCTGTCAACACTTAATTGTGCTCCGAATGCGTCTCATCAAAACGGCACTCCGAACCGTTTTGAATCCAGGCCAAAGTAGTGAGTACTACTTTACTAGCAGTAATGGCCGGCCACGCCCATCGCATCCTGAAAGCACCCGTTTCAGTGCGAATGCCGAACATTGAGAACGCTAGACCGCCAGAAAGTGCGACGCTACACTTTATTGCCGGCCCACTTTTCAGCCGGAGTGGTCTCAACACAATATGGAACAATGTAAAATTACATCAAGAACACTATTGAAACAATGAGCAACGCGGAGAGCGGAGAGCGGAGAGAGGACCGGGATGTGATAAGAAGCAAAACAAAGCGGAGACTTGAGCGCGCTCAAAGTGCAGACATTAAAACGCCATAAAAATGGGGTAACAAACGAGGTAAAAGATGGAGTACTGGGAAAAAGTATTGCAAGGTGGTCTTCCCCCCACACCACCCTCGTATTTTTCTTTTGTTTTTGTATGCATTCTAATACGGAAGACAAGAATCGTGCAGTACGAGAATTAATTGTAAAGGAAGGCGAAATTGGGTACAACAGAAATCAGACTGATGACGAAGAGAAGATGCTGAAAAAAGGGGAACACTACGAAAAGTAAAGACATCGTGAGTCACAACGGGTTTAATATTCTGTATGATTGATTTACTAATACCTTTAATAATCGAGGGATGAAAAAGGAACAAAGAAAATGCATATTCAAAGGGACGGTGTGACCGATCTGTGGTCTAGTAAGTAGGAAACAATCTGCTCCCCAAAAATCTACGGTCTACATATTATGTTTTCTCTCTTATGCTAGACGTAAGTATGAATCGCATTTATAGATTCATTTGTCGCCATCGAGAATGAAACAATCGATGATGTCCATTGCGTGGAACCTACAACAACGGTACTTCTCTGTAGACGTCGTCGGCTGTCATCAGCTAAAGAAGAAGTGTTTGATTTGAAACTGATTGGGCTTAAAATTTGCCCCTAAAGTTCGGGGGAGACTGGATTCAGTCCATCTTCAAAGGAAATTCTTCATTTTTATCCAGAAGTTTAAAATTGTATTTTATTCTTAATAAAACTTCGGTTATCTTCCATTAATTTGGTGGCACATCACTCATCACTCATTTGTAAGCATGCATAAAGAAAAACTCTTCATCCAGTGTTTTAACTAAAATACATTTTAATTTATTTTGTAAGTGTTATAATATAATACAGTCTAAAATAAAGAAACCTTAACCTACAAAATGGATGCCCATAAACGTCACTGTCTTCGTAGTCGTTTCGCATCACGAACACGATCCCTGACATGCGTGCCCTGGGTACCTGCGACTACCTGCCCCTAGAGCACCGCAATCTGACTGGTGCGACTGTTGTCCTTGCCGAATTCGCAGTAAAGGTCGCCTTTAGCTGTGGGAGAGATAAATCTGTGAATCAAACTCAGTCCTGTACAGCAGTCAACTTGCTACCCACCTTCTACGTTGAGATGACCGCGTTGACGTTGCGTGATTTTGTAGGTCACGCAGATCAAACTGCTCACTAGAAGCGTTGCGGTCAACACCAACAGCGTGATGCCCAACCAGACGCTTTGGACTTCGGACTCTTTAGGCTTGCCTAATGGCCGACAAACGGAGTCTTCGCCCTCCCATTCGAAGCCGTCGGCACAGATGCAGGATCCGTTCTGCAGACACACCGAGTTGGCCACGCAAGGCTTGAAGTGGCAGTCGTACTCGTCGCTGGGAAACAAGTCGGGGCGACAGTCGCCGCGGTAGTAAATGAAGCCTTCGTCGCAGGGGATTTCGGTGGTAGTCTCCCAAGCGTAGGTGGAGTCCAGAGGCGTTTCGGTGACTTCCGTGGTAGTCTCCACTTCCTCGCCACTGTCGCCCGTGAAACGATCAGCTGCTCCAACGTCCAGCCGACAACTGCCCCCCTGCGGAACGTACCCCTCAGCGCACTCACAAGTTTCAGGCAGCGTGCAGTTTCCGTGCGGGCAGCCGGAGCTGCAGTGCGGCAGACATCTGTCCAGATCCGGGTCGAAATAGTAGCCGGGCTTGCAGATGAACTCGCAATAGTGCGACCCGTCGTTGGGCGAAGTGGCGGAGATGTAGCCACGCTTGCATTGGCAGCGGCTCGGCTCTGCGCAGCTCGCATGCAGCGGACAACCCTTCGCGCAGACGGGCTCGCAAATGTTCAGCGCAGACATCCTGTAGCCCTCGCAGCACTTGCTCACCATCTTCCATTCCTTGACGTAGCTCTCCGTCTCCTCGTACTCCTCCGTCTGGATCTTCGCCTTCTTGAAGATCTTAAAGATGCCCGTCGGCTTCACGGTGACGGTCCGCGTCTTGAGCACCGGCCTGTAGTCGTAAACGGACTCATTCACGTGGCAGTACGGCTCCGTTGCATCCACCAGCGTGCCCAGCAGCAGCAGCAACAGCGGAAACACAGTTAAAGCGTAACATTTGTTCATCTCGAAGATTGAATTTAATTTATCTTATTTCTAAACACGTTCTTCCCCGTTAAAGTCTGAGCCGATGCGCTCGCTTTCAACACTAATGGTCGACTAAATGAAAAGCGAATCGAATCCTGTCCTCAGATTTCTGTGGCGTTTATCTTTTCCCTGGGCTCTGTTTTGATTTCTCGCTCGTAGAATGAAAACAACATCCGGCTTAAGATATGAGTAGTGAGTTTATCGAGAACTATTGTTTGGCACACATCAGAGTGCGCTCATTGAGCAGGACAGGGTGATAGCGAAATTTAAAGTCAATTACTTTTTAAGACTCTGAAAGTCTGTGATATCGAAGTCAATGAGATCTGAGATTATTTGATTTCGTATATCACAAGTGGAATCTATTTCGAACTTGGAGCCTTCTTCATGAATTGAAACATTTGCACATTTTTCAATTGAATTTTGGTTAAAATTTTTATGATTTATAGGAAGAGGTTTAAAGATTTTTCACGAATTTAATGAACACTTTTTGACGGGATTCACAATCTCGTTGAAGTACTCTATTAAAACCACTCCGTTAAACCTCTTTTATCATGGAATAGTTTCTGTTGTCTCCCTGTTTCAATCTTATCACTTAGACTTTAAGAGCCTTTGTAAATAAAGAGTGATCTGTGTTAAGCCACGAGAAGAAAGAACGGCAGATAAAATAAAGATAACAATTGCAGTCACAATGCATTTTTGGGTGAAACCACTGGAAGTGTCACACTGTATATCGTTCATCGAGACTACTGCAGAGTACTCTTGACTACTGCGACTCTCGCTTATTGACCCGCACACACACAAACACACACACCACCCGCATTGCTCTCTCTCTCTCTCTCTTCGCTGACTCATTCATCTCAAATTCGCCGATAAGGGTTTTTCTTTTACAATAACAAAAACAAACGTATTCGTAATTCAATTACAACTTCGAATAAGCGTGTGTTTTTGTGGTCATTTATATGCCTTGACCTTGCGTTCGCAGGGAACAGAGAGTGCTTAGGAAGTGTTCATGAAAATTAAGATTATTTTAATGCGTTTATAATTGATACTCATGAGCACAGAATTGATACTGAAACCTTCAAGAAAGAGATAAGAGAACAATTAAATGAAGCAGAGGAAAATCGCCCATGATACTCGTGTTTTATTTATTAGGAAATTAGATGATATAAAAAACTGTTTACGTTACATACGAATCCATCTCTTTTTAAATAAAATTATTTGTATTTCCTCTTAATTTTTTCAGCCTCATTTACTTGTTTAATTGATTCACTTGATATTTCCGATTTTTTCTGAAATGTGAGCCGTGCGATTTACAAAACTAATAATCGAAATAAATCTAAATGCTTTGTTTTTTCAGTTCTTCGAGTTTTAAGCTGAGAAGAAATTGAAATTCGAATACATATGATACAAATAATATAAATATTTTTCTGCTGCATTCAATCCAAGCTCTATGCATATGATACAGTCGAACAACTGTAAACATTGCTTTTAATCAACTCTCAAAGTAATAAAAAACAATCTGTTTGTTTACAATGATATGTTTTGCGAAAAAGAGGAGAGAGGGAGGGAGGGAGGGGGAAATACAACTAAAGTAGCTATAAAAATTGTTCTACTTAACGGGAATTTAATCGCATTATATGTAAACTTGTGATTTACGACTGAATCTGCCAACAAACAGCTGAGTTGATTATTATTCGATTTAGGATTCCCAGAAAATACGGAAAACTCGAATTATTCATCCGCATTTAATTGTTTTTGTTGTCAGTTAAGAAACAAAATTAAATCAAATTGAATTCCGAATTAAATTAGTTTATAATCCATGAATCATATCAAAGAAGTTTTATTTCGATAAGTATCAAGTGGAATCATTAAGACATAAAAAATGCTAACAAAGTATGCCAACTTTTTATACTAAAACTGGAGGAACCTTTTCGAAACTATGCAACAAGGCGGAAGGTGGAAGTTAGCTATTAGGACAATATTTCATTTATAAACATCTAATTTAAATATTAACTACTCCATACAAAATTTAGCGTGGTGCTTCCACTTCATCATAGCATAACTTCCCAGAAGTTGCCAAAATATAGTGCCCAGGGTCCTGGTTCGACACTTTGTCATTTCGATTTAAAGGTTCTCAGTTAAACGATATTTCTTTCAGCACAGGTCTCAAGGTTGCAGGTCACTTAAGTTTAGGAAAGTCAGAGCTTTCTTTCTTTCTGGTTCGCTTGATTTACAAATATTATGTGGGGACTATTATATCGAGCAAAGGGTCATCGATGGTCAAATTAAGTTCCGTGGAATCACAGTCAATCCTTTAAAAGAAACTTAAATAAAGCTAAAAGTTGTTAATAAAAGCGTCCAAGTATTTTATCATCGGGTTACATAGAAGAGATTTTTACACAGGTATATACTCGTAAACTCATTCGCAGACGTTTGTGCTTCTTAAATGAAGGAGGAGCTCTTTATTCCTAACTCTTTATTTTCTTTAGTTTTCTGACGTATTTCACTTTGTGACTTTCTTTGTCAATTCTTTTTCGTGCCATTTTATTGGAAATGGCTCAATAAATTGTGGGTTTAAATCCGGGGTCATTCCACCTCAGTTCCTATAAATTGCATCGGCTCCTAAGCGAACATGAATTGAACCCAAGAAGAAATTCTGTTTTAAATTCCTTTGCACGTAATCGCCTGCCAACTGATTGAGTCGCAACCACCCTCTTCTCTCGTGAGGGATTTCAAATCTCGAATCCTCAAAAAAGACAGCTCAACATCTTCATATGTGAAAAGATAAATTAAGACCTGACACAGCTCACTAAAGATTTGGATTGTCACTGCCGGGTATCATGAGTACTTAAGCAAGGTACTCAGATGCGAGGAAATCCTCTCCTATCCTCTCCATTCTCTTCTCTTCTTCTCTACCCACTCCAATGAGTCAGACGGCTTTCGAAGTGGGTGTGTTTTCAACAAGGAAAAAGCAACTGCTTTTATTAGGTTCTCACGAAATTCACGACTTTTATAAAAAAGTAATGGTTTTTGTGTCGTTTTTCGTTTTCCGTTATCTTCTTCCGTTTCATTATTATTGTATTTTCTCTTCCCATTCTTGTCGCTCTTTTTGTCGTTGTGTTTTCTTTTAGTTTCCTCATGCCTTTGTTTGTGTTTGCTTGTGCTTCTGAGATGCTTTTTTATTGTAGATTTTTTGGCATTTCAAAGGTTATATTTGTGGAATGTTAATGACTTTGCAATTTAGGGTGGTTTCCAGACTGTTTATTGTAACTGTATAGTAACTAAATACACGTGTGCGTCTGTGTGTGTGTGTATGTCTGTGTGTGTTTGTGTTTGTTTAAGATTGCGTAGCTTTTCTATTTCCCTGCCGAGTTGTGTGTAATTTGTGCTTAAAACTTAATTGCTACGGATATGAAATTTAATTTTATCGCCCGGATGATTAATTTAAAAGATTTAGGAAAATTAATGGTCTTGACTCTGTTTGCAAGTTGGCTCAGAATATTCGAGATGATGTGAAGTGAGATGAATGTGTCTTGAGTAATATCAAGCTTTTGAATCGAACAGAAGTGAAGTTGCTAAAGCATCAAAAGCGCCGGTGATGACTTTTTGAGTGGTACTCGTATTTTAATAAATTAACTTCACTTAATTTCGACGTCTCAAAAATTCCAAAAATCTCCATCTACAAAAATTAGTACTTTGTTAACGATATAATGCTGGAAAATTCTTGTTGCGAGAAACTATTTTTCTGCATCATTAAATTTTATTGACTGTTAATGAGAAGCAGCTGTAAATTATACAAAGTTTGCCAGTTAAGCTCTCAAATGTTACTCAGTTTATGTTATTTTATTATTTGGAACCTTGTTTTACAACTAAAACTGCTGTGGATTTATTGTAAAACACTTTAAATTGAAGGAGTCACTTTTTCTGGGTTACTTTTTATGTGCATTTTCAGGTGGGCATTTTTGCTGCTGTTTTTGTTGTCTGTTTTTTTTTTTGCTTACCTTTTCAGTGTTGCCAACTCGTACTTAATCCCAACAGTTCTTTGCAGTTCTACTAAATCTTGATTCCGTTTTCTTTCTTTTCTTACTTTAAACACAGATTTCCAAACCTTCAAAAGCAGAAGCTGCAAATCGAATGTATTGCGACGAATCTATGATTCTCTGTGTTGCTGACACTATTGATTCTATGTTGTTCTGTGACTATATGTTACTATGCGATTCTATGATTCTATGTGATTCTATGTGTGAGTGCTTTTGATGTGGTGATGTTTTCTATTCAGTTACCAGGTGTTATTTTCTACTTTTTTGTTATGGTTCGTTTTTGGTATATTTTTCGCCTTTTTTCGCTCTTAAATTTACAAATATTGAGTGCAGAACTTCCAACGATCTCTCGCAATGAGCACAACTTTTAATTTGCAGTTTTAATTATTAATTAGATTACGTAATGAAAATTTGTAAACGCTTTTTTGAAGTTAGTTTTAATTTTGTTTAGATTTTTATATTTTATTTGAATTTCATTTAAATAACTGTATTTTACTGACTTTAATTGAATGCGTTGAACAGTTTTTTCAATATTCCAAACTTTTATTAATATTTTTATTATTCTTAATTTTAGTTCAATTTTAATTTTTCTATTTTTATTAATCAAAAAGTCTTTAATTCTAAATGCTTGTGTGCGTGTTTCTTGTTTATTTTCTCATTAAAACTACATATTTTGGTAGTTTTGTTATTTTTTTACTGTTTATAGCATTGTTGATATTATTGGATTTTTCTTTAGTATTTAAATATTTTTCTTATTTTTTGTCAATTTTAAATGCAATGAATTCATTAATTTTTGTTTAATAAAATATTATTTAATCGTTTCTGTCTACTTTATTTACTTTATTTGTTTTAGGTTGCTGAACACTTTATTTTCTATATAATAGAACACTATATCTACAATGAAAAAAACTGGTTTCTCTTCTTCTTCTTGGGTTAACGGTTAAATCATTGACAACACTGTTTGTTCACTAACAAGGTTTCAGTGAATGAACGACCACGATGCATAAATTAATGAATGACAACGTTTTATTCACTTTCTTTTCCTCAAAAAAATTAGTTAAATTTATGGTTAATGATTTAAGTTCTTTTCTCTTTTTAAGAGAAATTTTAATTTTTTTGTTCTTCTTTCTTGCTTGTTTTCGTTCTTTTCTTCTCTCACTTGTCTTTTCTGCTGCTTATTTTTATTTTTTTTGCCTCCTTAAGATTATCCACTTTAATTTCTTTCTATTATTAATCCTTTTATATATTTATCCATTTTTATTATCTTTTATTTAGCATTTTCTTTTTCTAATCTTTTTTCTTTCTTTATCAATTTTTCTCAAATGTTTTGTTTTTTAATTTTACTAATTTTTTTTTATCGTTATTCCATTGTTTTCATTTACTTTATCTTTCTTTCACTCGCACTATTCTTATTCTAATTTTCGTGGGTTCTCTTTTCACTTATAATGAATATTTATTGCTTTTTTATTTCAGATCTTTTATATTCAGTTGAAAGTTCTTTTCATTTCCTTATCGGTTTCCGTTCTTCCTCTTTTCCCCCTTTGCTTCGTTTGTTTGTTCTGCAAATGAAGTAGAAAGGAATAAATTAATTGAATGCTTTGTATAATAATTAATTCGAAAAAATTGTGTACTTGGAAAAAGTATTTAAAAACTCTTACAAATTTCAATGCCTATTGAAGCCTATGAGACCCTTCTGTGAATTCTTGAATGAGAGGATACTCATAGTTATTCATTGTGTTCATTTTAAGGGGGCTGGAGGGGGAAATAAGACGGTTGGAATGGATTTAAAAAAATAGGTCTCTGAAAGACCTTGCAAGGAACTCTTACAGGAAACTTATCACTTGTCTAATCAACATTTCGTCAATGGTTTTAGCTATAGACTACTAAGGATATATGTTCAGAAGTTCCACACAGAAGGCCCCCAGCTGTGAAAGACGGCTGGACATATGTACATGGACTGGCTTCAAGAGCTCTTTAGAAATGATTTAATTAACACGTTTTCAAATCTCCCCATAAATAATATTTTTAATGAGGACAAAAGAGCACACATTTTTCACTTCAAGTTCTAAATATTGTATAATTTTTTAAAATTAAAATAATATCGCTTTTTGCATTCTACAAAGGAATCCAGTATTTAATAAAAATATGTATTTAACAAAAAAAACGAGCACTGAAACGCCATGGAAATGAATTCTCGGCAAACACGGCGGGAGCTGCGGCAGCTGGTGGGCGGTCGATGAGCACCTGTTATACACTCCATGCGAAAAGTATGCTGCTTTGAGTGTCCTTGATACACACCGAGCGCCATGCAAAAGGAACAAAGAACACACAAAGCAGACTGAAGGACAACGGAAAAATAAGGGATAAAATATTATAACGATGATGATGATGGAAGAGATACAAACGAACACAAAATAGCATCCAATAAACATGAAAAAGCGATACTTTAATTTTTTTCCAAAATAAAAAACAAGTTTTTCCCGATATAATATTTAAAAATAACTGTAACTAGATGTTGCTTGGCTCAAAGCAACAATTACAATACTTGAAATATTGAAGATGAAAGAAAATCAGATTTCAGAATCAGATTCAGAATTCCACAACTCAAAACGAAGAGTAATTTTTGAGGTCGTTTTTCTCTTTTTAGGGATAAAATTCCCAATGAAGGTGGGTGATGCTGGAGGGAGGCTGAAGAAGAGGATAGGAAAATCTTGCAAAAAGCTTAGGAAACGCGTTCTTCAGTTCCAGTAGCTGGCGATACACACGGCCAGAGGGCGAGATTTTTTCCCGTTGGTTGGGAATTTTTGCGAGGGAAAAAACAATGAAATTTTCAATAATAAGAAGATAAAGAAGAAGAAGAAGAAGCAAAAGTCACACATGTTCTCGAAATTGAATTAAAGAAGATGGAAGAGAGCTCATAGTTACCGTTAGAATACGCTTCTGTTTCACTTTTCAACGCTCTTCGTTTCGCTCTGGCAGTGAGATGCGATGGTTTCTTTTCTGGTAGTTACACTGAAAACCGTTAATTTAAAACTGTCCACACAATTTTACACACATTTTCAGCAGATTTTCACAAGCAACTCCATTTATTTATTATTATTATTTATTTATACGTTTTTTAAGTAACAGCAAGAAATCCCATTTTTCCTCAATGGTTGATGATATTATTTTTTTTTTTTGGTTTTTAAGTATGCTTTACATTGTTAGTGTTGTTGTTGTTGTGCCCTGCTGATGTACATATAATTATCCGAGTATATAAATGTACATGTCTATATGCAATGAAGAGCTGAAGTGATTTTTGCATGTAGGTGTGTTTCTTCTGGACCTGTTTGTGTGTGTGTGTGTGTGAGTGTTTGTGGGTATTTGAATGGCACGACACGAGCACGAGGAGGAAAAAAGGCAACAAACAGCACAACCCGAAACCGGAACACCAACTGAATCCTGCGGCCGATCCAACAGCACGGAGCTAAGCCACTGGAAGCTGCTAGGCAAGCAAAGAACACACACACACACACACGCACACACATACACCAAAACACATGCACACATGCAAACACAGCTCAATGGAAAGTCATACAAATGGAAGTACCAAAAGCTGAAGAAGAATCAAAAACAGTAGCAACACGGATAAAAGCTCAACTCAGTCGAACGGAAGCTGCGACGAAGGAAGAAGAGCAACGAAAGAGCGAGAATTCCGAGGAAACCCTGGAATGGAGAGAAAAGAGGAAGAGAAGAGGTTGTATCAGCCTGTCAGAAAGCTCGGAATTCAACATCGAAGGACACGATTTTACATGAGCAACAACAATTCGATAAAACTTGAAATTAAGAATTGAATAAAATTGGAAGATAACGACAAAAAATTACAATTAAAATTCAAAATCTATTAAATTAAGGACTATAAATTAAACCGCCACAAATAAATTAATTAAAACGAAATAATATTATATAAAAACAAAATATTTAAAATAATGTATTTTTTATTTCAAATTAAAAACAAAATACTGTATAATTATAAAATTGTGTGCAATTTATTATTCAACAGATACGTCGCTGTTCAATAGTGATTTTAAAAAATATGAAATTCCTTGGGTATTTCGTGTCCTTTCCACTTCAATATTTCGTGCTCAGTACTCATCATTTGACTGAATTGTGTTCACTTTCCAACACTGTAACAACAGACAGTGCTGCCAGATGGAAATGATTTAATGCGTGAAGAACAGAGTCAATTCAAAGAACAGTTTAAAAGTTCATTGTTGAAAAAAGTTCCTGTGTTCGGATTCACAGACACGTTGATTGACTTCAGTGACACAGTCACATAGAGACCTACTTTTGACAGCGACTACTCAATGCTACCCAAAGTGTAATTTTTTTCTGCCAAACTTGCATCTCTTTTCACATGGAAAGCGTTGAGAAATCAGTGCTCACAGTGACAGCAGAGCTTTGTCACTCTTCTCCGCTTTCTGAATCCTTTTTACAGCTCTTTTTCTCTTTTAAGTTAAATTCTCCATCCGTTAACAAAAGCATTGCCAGCTTAATACTTTGTATTATAGTAATCAGATTTGAAATGTATTTGGTTTTGAATCTTTATCCAAAGTTTATTATAATATTCATATGTAATAAATATCAGTATATAAAAGATTATGTAATATACATACATATGTATAATAATATTTTTAGTCTTGAGTTTTAAGACTTCTTTTGTTATAGAGAATTATTATACTATCAGTTTTAAATATATTTATCTGTTTTTGTCTCTCTTCTTTTTCTTATCGTTCTCTCTGTTCATCACTCTCTCTCTCTTAATTTTTGAAGTTTCCCCATGAAGTCCCAGATTTCCAAGGAAAATCAACGAACTCGAACGAAGTCCTTTTTATTGTGTACCTGCTGTTGCGCTGAAAGCTGAAGCTTTCCTTTCTATCCTTGTACAAGGATACAGTTAATTCTTTTTACAATATATATGTATCTTTCTCTCTCTCTCTCTCTCTCTCTCTCTCTCTCTCTCTATCTCTCGCTCTGGCTCATCCTGTTTTATCCAGATTTGTTGTTCTGTATTTTTGGTTTTTTTGATTCTTTCCAAGCTTCTTTCATTCCTCGCGTATTTCAAGCTTTCAAGTTGAGGTTGGTTTTTGTTATTTCTATACTAGGCTCTGATGCACTTCGAGCTTTTAGTTCGAATAACTGGGAACCAGGAGAAGACCTGGATGACTATTTTGTGTGTGTTATTTTCATTGACATACCAGTGATGTCAAAGAAGCCCCGGAGGAAGGGGAACACAGCTTGAGAGAGGAAAAACTGGTGTGGAAGAGAGCGAAAAAGGGAGAACGTTTGTTTAGCATGCGAATGATTGTGAGTGATGTTAAAACGTTGCTGTTGTTCAAAAAGCTCCATCCTTTTCATCCTTTTTTCACTTCTGAACAAATTCCAGGCTTTAAACACAGTTTTCGCTGTTTTCTTTCTTTTCCCTTTTCGCTGTCGTTTTTCTTTTGATTATTTTTATTTTCTTTTTGGGCTTTTATTTTGTGTGCAAAGCCATTCGTTGCACATTCGAGAGAGTTGGCTGGTTGAGGTTAAAGTGTACGCATTGTGTTGTTGTTGTAGGTTTATTTATGTTTATGTTGCTGTTGTTGCTGTTGTTGCTGTTGTTGCTATTGTGTGAGATTATTTTTTTTTGTGTTTTTTAGTTTTTAGTTTTTTCCATTATAAAGCAGAAAACAGACCCAAGAAATTGTAAATTTTGGATTATCAAATTAAATTCGCTTTATTTGCTCGACTTCCTTCTCTGCTTCTTCTTCGCCATCTGGTTGTTCGTTTCCGTTCTTCTCCATCCTCTTACAATTTCGGTGTTTTGCTTGGTGCTTTTCTTTTTTCATCTTCTTTTTCCTTCTATTTTAATACCAAAGGCGGCTGGGTACTCTATTAGCTTGTTTTTTCCCGTGTTGCCTACTTTTGGGCGCTCTCTTTCAACGTGCATTTCGCAAGCTTCTGCTGCTGTTGCTGCTGCCGCTTCGTTTATTTTCGTATATTCTCGTGCTATTTTGCGCTCGGTTTTTACAACTCAAGTGTTTGCTTTCTACCTCAATTTTGCCGTTTGTACGTGTCGCTGCTGTTGTTGTTGTTGTTGTTATTTTCTTTGCTTTAAGGACAACACATTTCTTTGGCATTTCTTGGGCCAACAATTTTGGGCCAACAAAAGTGCTGTATGCGGCTTTTTTCTACTCTACTCAAAAGATAGTGTTTCCATGGATGTGGTACATATACTCGTATGTATGTGTGTATGTTTGAGTGTGTGTGTGTGTTGTGTTATTTTCACAATAGTATCCTGTGTGTATGCGTCTGTGTTCATCTGGCTGATTGTTTTACTGACATCGAATTTGTTTTTGTGTATGAGGTGCTTTTTTGTATTTTATATTTCGTTATTTTTCGGTTATTTTTGTTGCGGTTTTTATTTTTGCCTCAAACCAAATAATTCAAGTTTTTCGCAAGCAGAAAGTTCAGAGAACTGAAGGACTTCCGGTGGTAAATCCTGTGGACACTTTTATCATCCTGAGTTTACTAGCAAATTAAATTAATACTAATATATATTTAAGTACGAATATTCAGTTAAGTACGCATCTAATAGATTCAAACTCATTTTCAGTTTTTCAACTTTATAGAGACTATTTAGTCCTGCATTTAGCCAGAATGGTTTTGATAATGAGTGTTAAAAAGCAAGAGCGAAATGACAGCTTGGCAACTCTGAGAACGTTGACATCTTGACACCTTCGGGAGTTAATGTTATCCTTAACCTTTGGGAGCTATGTTCCATTTAAGGAAAATAAACTGTCTCTTTAGATGCAGTTTAATCTATGTACTTTACTTCTGAACATATTTTTTGGAACCTCAGAAACCTTCGGTAAAAATCTCAAAATAACATTTTTAGATTTTGAATATAGAGTCCTTTAAGAGAAGTGTACTTGTATATCTATGTTCAGTATAATTATGTAGCTCTCTCTCTCTCTCTCTCTATCCTCTGTAAGTTGAAACTTCATAACTCACAGAGTGACAGAGACAAGTGAGTGAGATAAATAATATCCAGAATTAATAAAGGAACTGTCAAAACTATATCACTCTATAACTCATATCGACGACTATATTCGGCACTACAAATTGGAACGGCTCTTGTGACTACAACTTGAAGCTGTAAGGAATTTTAAATCCCTATCTTGAGAAAAGAATGTCTGTGTTCGTACTCTTCAGTGGAAATGAAAGAACAAAATAAATTAATTGCACTTTTATATTCTCGTCCATGGACATTTGTTGGTCGTATATTTTTTATGCACTGACACATTTTGTCGTGCATTTTCACAGATCCTCCTTTATTCTTCCCTGCTCCTCCGCCTTCACCCCTCGCACCCGCCCATTTTTGACTGCGGAGCGCTCCTTACAAATTGGATTAAAGCAATAAAATGCAGAATTTGTTGACAGAACTGCTTTCACTGCACTCTTCTGTCTCTGTCTACCATCAGGCGGCGCTCGCCTTCAACTCTGGCGATGCTATCTGATAGTAGTACTGCCACTACTAATACTACTGCTGCGGCAGATAGTAGTGCATAGAGTTAAGTACTATTTTTTGCCACTACTATTTTTTTTTCTTTTAAAATCCTTTCAGCCTTTCGAACAGCGCACATCGTTCGTTGCCGTTTGTCAGCACACAAACGAGTCAATTGAACCGAACAATGATGGCGCACAAGGACGAATTTTAAATCGCAGGACGAATGCAAGAATCCTGCAATTTCACTCGAGAATCGACAACCGCAAAGTAACGAAAGAGAAAGTCCCCGGGCCCTCACTTTTTGCCCTAATCCTCTGCTGAACCCTCCCTCTCCACGCCGATGCTGCGCTTTGTTGGGTTTTGGCCACCGATTTGTGGTTGAAATATTTATGTAGATAGCGAAGAGTGCGGAGTGTAGGGTGCTGAATGAAGAACGAAGCAGTTGGCAGTGTTATTAGAGTTGATTGAATGAATACGTCGAGTTGAATATGTTGTAGCTTGTTGCTTTATGTTGTTGCTCTCAGACGACGGATTCAGTTCATTTTGCGCACAACTTTTGGATAAATTTTCTATTCTGTCTTCTGATTGGAACTCGTTGCTGATTTTAGACGGAATACAAGACGATTACTGAGCCGAATCTATGCTGTGTTAGTTTTATGTTAGTTCCAAGTTACAGTGTCGAAATTAAACTGAAATTTAATTAAATCAATCTCAGAATCTTGTGTTTTTAAGACTTATTATAGTTCTGCAGTTTTGACGGAGATTTAATTCTGTATGTTGGTTCTCAAAACCATATCTAAGAGATTCACAATTCTCTAAACTATTATTTATTTTATCAGCATAGAAAGAAATATTTAAAATTTCTAAAAGCTTACATAGATATACCGTCTCCGAGTTCCGATAACTTTTATTAAGATTCTTTTCTCGATTTCTTTTATTGAGATGTACAAAACATCAGATAATACTTGGAATGAAACTTTTCAGTTCGCCCTCGTATAAAGATTACATCGGAAAAACCAATTGATTGTCTTCGAATTAGCTAATTACTACAATTTTCGGTCAGTTAAGTTTTGAGTAATCAGACACGAGTTTAAAACGAGTCGGATTCATGGTGTTCATAAGGAAAAAGTATCTTTTTATTCGAGTATCTCAGCGCCAAAGCAAACACTAAAAATCAATATTAAAAAACCGAATAAAGGAACGGAGAAAAAAAGGAAGGAAGGAAGGAAAGATGAAGGAAGGACGTAACATAATCAGGCAGAGTGCAAGGATTATCGTTTAACCAACACTTGTAGCAAGAATTAAGGCTATTTTAGTTTTTAATTTTATTTTGGATGTTTCGCTTTTAATGTACTCATCATCTGCTGCCGTGCTGAGAGTAAAAAAAGAGAGGGTTTGTGAACGAGCGGCGAGGCGGAGAGAAGAGAGTGAAATGAAGTGCAGAGAAAAAATGCACTCTGGAGGCAAAAGAAAAGACATCGAAAAGCACCATCAAAGCAGTGTAAAGGTGAGAAGGGGATAGAAAAGTGAAGGAGTGTTATTGAATGTGAGAGAGAGTGTATATCGATGTGGGAAGCTGTGTGTGTGTATGTGTGAGTGGGTGTGAGTGTTCTTGTATAGCAATATTATGTACTTTTGTTGCTTTTGCTACTAAAAGAAAAACGTAGAAACAAATAAAAAATACATGAACTCATAAATGGAGTATTTTTGGAGGATTTCAATTTTCACATAATTCACACACACACACAACCACATACTCTAGAAGCTCACAAATCCAGGTGAAGTGGCGGCAGGATCAACAGCACAAGCAACAACATAAATAATTAAGCAGCGAAACTCAACGAATTGAAGTCGTTTCAATGCGATCCAGCGCATCGTTGAGTCAACAACCAGCAAGGAGCAGACAAGATATAAATATATTAGTAACAGCGGCAGTAAAATAGCTTTCAAAGGACTAGAAAATGTAGTATAAATAGTATTCAAAATAGTATTAAAAATAGCAGAAGAAGGAGAACAAAAATCATATAATGGTGTGTGTGTGTAGTATTTTTTGTTGGTGGCAAGTGAAGTGAAATGCGCACGTTTATAGATGTGGGTATTCCAGCCGCTTTACGGGCCAACAAAAACTTATAAAGAACATAAACTATAAAAAGAAAAAAAATTGAAATAAAAGAGAAAAACAACAGATTCCACAATATTAACAATAAAAGAGGAATGAAGAGATTGTAGAAAGCATTACAACAACAACAAGGGCATTGTAAGTCTCAAATTTTAATAGAATTTCATTCCCAAAGCAAAGAATAATATTAAATAGCAAAAAAGAAAGAAATTAAAAACACTGGCCCACTTTAGGACGAAGTTGCATTCAGCCATAAGCGACCAGAGCGAATGAAGTGAAGTGAAGCCGCGTGGAGTGGAGTGGAGTGGAGTTCAAAGCCGTCTCTGTACTAATATTTATGAATTTATAACGGTACCAATGCTATCGTAACGTCATACATGCCACGCCTTCCGCACATCCCACGTACCAGCTGCATTGTGCGCCCAGAGAGCTCTCCTTTGAATCCTTCGCAACTCCTGTTCTTCATTCATTCTTCGTTGTTGTGGAATAATTGAAAGAGCAGAGCGCAAAAAACTTTTACGTGAAGTTAGTGAAAAATTATGAGAAATAAAACAAAATATGAAGAAATGAAAAGAAATGAAGTGGAATGCAACGGAATGTTTTTTTTGCTTATTTTTGTTGCGTATTTTTTTAAATTTCTTATTAAACTTGTTTTTTCTGAGGACTTCTTAAGAATGTTGTTGTTATTGTTGACGTTGTCTTTCTCCTCCATCTTCTTGTTGTTTTTGTTCTTATTCTTCTTCTTGCTGTTGTTGTTGTTAGTATTATTATTATTAGTGTTCTTACTATTATTTTCTTAATATTGCGTTCATGCATCGACTTTAAAAAGTGATTCGTCTTTTTATTTTGCTTCTTCTTTTGCTTCTTCTTCTCTTTCTGCCATAAATGTATTTTCCTTCTTCGTCTTTCTCGTTTTTATTGTGTGCTTTACTTTTTCCCATCATTTATCACTACATTTCTGAGTTATCACAGGAGTGGGCATAAACTTTAATTTGTTCTGCTTTGTGACGTGAGCAGTGAGATCAACGCAGCAGTGAGGGGGTGGACAAGGAGTAGAAGGAGGAGGAGGAGGAATGAATGGCGATTGCAGTCGTCTCGTTGGCATAACTTCGGTCATAATTGCAACAAATGAGGCTTGGATAATGTGTTGGTGTTGTTTTTATGACATGACAACGAAAGGAGAGTTATTATGGCCCAAGAAAACCATAGTCAGGAAGTACGGGGGGAGAGGGGGGGGGGGGGGGGGAATAATCAAGTGAATAAGTTAATAAAATAATGAACTACCTGATTAAATAATAGTTCAGGAATATAATAAAGCAAATCATTGGTGTAGATAAGAAGGAATGAAG
Source organism: Myopa testacea (assembly GCA_949629155.1). Taxonomy (NCBI): domain Eukaryota; kingdom Metazoa; phylum Arthropoda; class Insecta; order Diptera; family Conopidae; genus Myopa; species Myopa testacea. Next base: position 11,240,666 of record OX451347.1, read on the forward strand.
TGAGCATTGAGTGAGCGCATAAAGTAACTAATAATGATTCGAAGAACCAAATCGAAATGAAGCAACGACTCAATGAAAATAATCAAAATGATAAACCAATGAACTCTTAATCTATAAAGAGATGTGTGATCAATGAGTGAATCCATGAATAATAAATTAAATTAATGAACTAAATGAACGCACAACGAAATGAATGATTGAACGCGTGAAGATTTCATAATTTGTATGGACCTAAAAATGAATCAATGAACATATAAATCAATCTAAAAGTGAACAAATAAAGAATGATTACGAGAATTCATCTCTTAAACGTCATTTGATTGGCTCATATCGCGAGACAATAAGAGAAAAATTCAAGAAGAACGAAATTCAATACAATAAAAATGAAGAAAGTGCTTTTTAAAATGGGACACCGACACAGAAAAGAAGAAGAAATATTAAAGAAGTCGTAAAACTGTGACGTGACTTCGTAGACTTCAAACTGCTCAAACCGTTATTTATGGCTGCATCCGAGTGCTGCTTCAATGGTGTCCGCTGTCGCCACACGTCCTCGTCCTGTCGGCCATGCGTTAAAGTGAACCGAATTAATGACAACGACGAAGTGACTGAACCGGAGCCTGGAAACCAACGATGCAGCCCAGCGAAAGGCCAGATGATGGTGATGGTGATGGCGTGGTGTTGCCAGTTGCGATGACGACGACTTTTTTCAACTGGTCCTGGTGACACATGCGATGAGCGGCATGAAGACGGCAAGGAAGACCGGCATCAGGATCTTCAATGGCTTTGTTTTTGTATATTATTGCAGTTAAAGACTTTTATTTTTAGATTGAATTCTGCTTTGTTTCGATTTCGTTTCTTCTGACGTTGGTTGGAGGCTTTTCAGTTTTTGTTGATGCTGCTGCTGCCGAAATGAATGCCGCTCCAGAGAGGATAGCAAAGGATATCAGAACGGAAATCCAGAAATAGACAGAAAAACTGTACAAAAAAACACAAAATATAACGATATTTAAGCCGGAAATCATTTGTGTAGTAAAAAAACCCACCACGTTGTTGTTGTTCGTGCTACTTGAATACTAACTCACTGCCGGTCTGCTTGCTTGTTCTTCTTCTTCTTCTTCTTCTTCTTTCCTACTCACCGAGCTGTTGTATTGTGCAACTCGGAATGCAGTCGAGAAAACGTACGGAGTGGTTGTTTTTCCTTCGACGGAGTTCGATTGAGTTGTCATCGGCGACCGTTGTTGTTGGTGTTGTTGTAGATTTCTTTATCCTGACTCACTCTAGTTTTAATTTCAGCCTCTGAGTTGTCCGTCTCTCAGTTTCTGGGTCCTTTTTTCCGGTTTTATGATGAATTGAGCTGTGAATTCTCTGAAGACATGTGCACTATTTTTTCCCCACTGTTTTTCTTTTCACTCATCTGTTTGTCGTGGCAACACCCTGTGTTTCTTCTGCAGTTCAATAATCATACCGGCACTCATTCTGTTCTTCCTTTCACAGGAACTCACTACAAATATTCAATAAATATGACTGCAGATTGAGATGTTCTGCACGTCCTTCATCGCCGCATTCCTCCTTCCCCCCTTTTTTGGCTCATCTTTTCACATCTTTCGACGTCTTTTCACAGCTTTGTTCAGCTCGTTCTCGACTTGTTTCGGCGCTTCGTCGAATCCTTCTTCGTTGCATCCTTCAATTGATATCTGCTTCTATCTGATTCCATCTTGGATCAGCGATTCACACGATGCCAGCGATTGACTCACAGGACACGTTGCCGCGTGACTTCCTCGCGCTGTCTGATTTCTTGGCAGGAGTCTGCGAGGGTTTTTTCGTTGTTGTCGGTTTAGCTGACTTGCAAACTAAATATTTTCGAGAGTGCTGTTGATAGCTCTGCGCCTGTGTTCTCCCCCCGATCAAATTTCATGCTATCGGGTAATTTTTAATACTTCCCTCGTACGTGCAGACATCATCAACTACGATTTCCGAGCTGAGAAGTGGCAACACTGAAAATAAACTCCTTGCTACTCCTCTTTTAGCAGGGATTTTGAACTTAATTCATGTTGGTTTTTTAGGTGTTTTTCATCGATCAAGCATTTTTGACAGATCGTTCTTCAGATATTCAGACAGACAGGAAAATTGAAAAATCTCTGCCTGACTAAAGTCGGGGCCAAGTTAAGTTCAAAAGCGTTCAAAAAATTATGAATTTCCGATGGAATGTGAAATTTTTTGCATATTTTTCGGAGCATTCAGCTTCAGCTGCCGTACACAGTGGGCTTAGTTAGAATGGAATACAAGAGAAACTTAAAACTAAGCATTTAAAGAAGTACATAGTTGTTTTCTATGTCTTTAATAAACGTAGGCAACGTGAAAATGATTTATTTAACTTGAAATTGATTAAAATATTCCCTGAATTTTATGTTATATATTGTATATATAAATGTACATGTGTATATTGAATGATTTCAATGAGCTATGTACTTAGACGTTAGTTTATTTTCTCCTTCAAACATTTTCAAATCACCGTCGTATAAAAAAGTATATAGAACTGATCTAAAGCAAGTAAGATTGGAATTCTTCACTTTATTAGATTTATTTAATTTAATTTATTTCGGAATTTGACTCGATCCCTTCGATTTTTTCATTAAACGATTTTATTTTAATTGAAATTTCTGATGTCAATGAAGCTGGTTTTCCTAATTTTACTCAGAATCTTCTCCTCACGACTCCTAGAACTTTTGTTTTACAAAAACAAACATAATTACAACAACAAGTACGATTAAATTCACCAACATTGTTCCCTTGTAAATTTGTTCAGTTGTCGCATGATGAGATGATGCGGAAATATTTTCCAGATTTTGAGCATATCCTGCGATCTGTTCTCCGTTGCAATCAGTCACATTTTTGAAATTCTCAATAAACTTGCAGCATTTCCTCAGTATTTGCATATTATTATTGAACGTATGTTTGCAGGTAACTTGGATGTCCCAAGTCATCCGAGGACAGGACATCTTCACAAACTCTCAAATGATTTCAAGGATTTCTGTTGGGATGATTTCTGGGATTTGTTTGAATGTGCGAAGGAAATGCATTGAAACAAGAAATAAATACAATCAACTGCAGCATAGAAGAAAGTTCAGTGATTACTAAGTTGAAAACTAAACAACTTAATTTAAGAATAAAGAGGAAGCTTGCTACCTTCGACATGGCAGAAGTTGAAATACACCCTGCATCCCCCTGATCACTGATGAAAGTCCATTCAGCTGATAGCCATTAGAAGGAATTTCTAAGATGGCGAACCGAACCAGGAGCAGTTGGGACTTTAAATTAGAAATTTATGTACTTACCTTATGTTGAAATGGGCGAACCACGCTCTATCGTGGATAATAATACAGCATCGATACATGTACTGATTGGATTTAGACATCAGTTTGTAGTAGTGCCGTAATATTCTTATACGAAGACAATCTTCATATAGTATATAGTCGAATAGTGGGCGATTTCTAGAGACAGAGAGACAAACGCATTCTGTGCATTGCAAACTAAGGATAAACTTTACACACTCCAACACTTTCACCTTCGTGAGTAGGGTATAAAAATAGTAAAATAAGAAAAGAAGCGGCAGCAGCAGCATCGACTGAAGGACCCTCGATAGGAGAATCTTCGCCGATAGTCGAAACAGGAATGAAGCATGCAAACAGAACAAATTTGCTTCAGGTGCATAATTTATGCAATTTTTCAACCCACAATTTTTACCTCTTCCTGTTTATTTGGAGGTATTTTTAGCATTTTTTCATTTGCACAATTGAAAGTGAGTAATTTTTTGTCATGTTTCAGATGCAAAATTGAAAGTTGTTCGCTGTTTAATTTTTGATTTAAACTTTAAATTTAGTACAACCAAGACACTTGCAACAAAATTCTATCAAGTCTTTAAGCAATATTTAAGACAAGTTTTTCTGATTTGAAAAACTTAACTGTTGATCTCGTATATCCTTTAACTCATTAACTCATTAACTATGTAATATGTGTATTTGGAGTAGATAAAAAATGTTCTATTTGACTTACGTTTAACGCAATATATTGTTTTATACTATGGAGATAAACTTAAACATATTTGTTCCAATATCAATTAATATCAAATACAATATCAATTATAAATACTAAGTTAAAAAAGAAAAAAGGGTGTCGGATACACATACTTTTACATTATCTACCTAAGAAATATCAAATTCTGAATATACTCGTATTTTTAGATCGCAAAACGATTTCTCGACGGTTCTAAACTCCAAAATCGTAGACAATTTCTTCGCCGATAAATCGTTCCAAATGACATCATCGCTGATATGTCAAGCAATCAGTGCTGCCAACGCAAGCAACAGAGAAAACAAAAATTGTTAAATGCAATATTTACAGAACGTGACAGCCAAACGATAGAACTGTCACGGCAACTCGCTTTAGCGAATTTCTATCAGTTTTCGTATTCTTTTCATTCTCTGCTTTTAGGAAACGCCGACAAGCAACGAAGGAAGAGAAGCACAAAGAAGCGGAAACAGGAAACAGATACTGTTATTCGATTGCCAAAAAGATAACCCTTATTTTAGGTTATCGTGAGTAAAAAAGGAACGAGAAGAAGCAGTTTTGTGAAATTTTGAATCCTGGGAAATGTAAAATATTCAAACATTTTATGAATCTCAATAAATGTAAGAAGCTTTAATTATTAAAATATTCTGAAATGAATGTTAGTTGTAAAAGTAGAAACATTTTCCATTATTTGCTTTTAATATTAGCAACTTAGTCAAGCAACAACAACAATATACATAAATATTTCGATACTGATAAGAATTCGTATTCTACCAACATCAACAACAACAACAAACGATGCGGAGACAAACAATTAATCAGCTTGGCCATTCATCTTGGCTCTGAGCTACTTGGCATAATGTACGAATAATTTAAAGCCTTTCGGCCAGGTTTACGTTGGCCAGGCCAACCAAAGCAAATGTACTGTTACACGCACACAAGACACATGCTCTCCAATTGACTTTGATATCATGCTACTTATCATGCTCTGCTCTGGCCTTCGGTTTATTATTAGTGTGGTTGTTGTTTGTTTGTTGTTGCTTGTTTGTAGCTTGTATTTCTTGGCCTCGTAGGTTTGCTGCTATCCCCTTTATAAGAATCAGCAAAATTCTTCAGTACAACAAATACCACAACAACTACACTACCAATTTGCATGACTATCATTATTATTAACATTCAGTTTGGCTAGAAGCCAACCATTACGAATAAATGTTTGTATTCTCATTTGTATCCCTCCCTCCGTCCATCCGTCCATCCGTCCGTCCATCCGTCCATCCGTCCATCCGTCCGTCCATTCGTCCATCCGTCTTATTCGAAGCTGAAGGCTAACATTTAAAAATAATTGAAACAGTTGAAAATTGATTTTAGAAATATTAGCCAAGAAATTAGCCAAGAGGCAATTTCTAGAAATTAGAATATCTTAAAAGCTCCGAAATTAATAAAGGGTTTATATATTTCTGTTTCCCACTGTTTCGATATCCATTGAATTGATACTTTAAAGTTCTGCACAAAAGTGAATCGAAAAATCTGGGAAACCTCATGCATCCCAAGCTTATAATAGTTGAATTCAAAGTACATAGTTTAATTCTTTCATCAATATTCCACCATAACCACCCTCCCGACATTATTCTATATAAAATATCGTACAGCATTCTGTTTCTAATCTCATAGTTTTTACTTTGGACTAAAATATGAAAATGACCCGATTTCACAAAACTATTGCGTTGTTGTTACACCTCTTGTGGAAAGATCCGGTGCCTTCGTATTGTCGCTCGAAGCATTTCTTGAATCCACTTAATTATGGAGAAGTATGGAGAAGTTCATAATTAAATATGATGACTGATGAAAAACTTCTGCCTTTGGAAACCCAGAACTTCCCGAATCTTGTTCTCAGGGCCTGGTCACTTCATATAGTCACTTTCTGGTTTCCTATAGTTCAACCATGTACTTATAAGAAGAGGCAGACAAGATATACTTTTTTCCTTCCACTTGTACCACGATACATTTACTATATTTTATTTCTTCTCTGTATTTTGTCTGTCATTTTCTGTGATATCATATCCATATCCGTAGATAGAAGAAAATCCACTCCCGATACTGCGGCGCTCTGGTCGTTCTCTTGTGGTTTATGAATTTATCAACTCTTCGATATATGTATTTAAAGTTTGAACGTTTAAACAATAGAGAGCACAAAACCAGGTCTTGCAGAGTAATAAATAATAAAACACCATAATTCTTTTATCTAAAAATAGGCCGGATCTGGCCCAATGAATGTTTTGTCCTGACATAGAACGACATATTGTAGTATGGTTTTCCTGGGATGGCTACACAGAACTAGAAACAAATACATAGTTTCAAATTTTATTCTTATAAGTAATGAATAATGAAAACCAAACACATCACGAAAGTGAGCGCCAATGAGCTGTTGTGGTTCAAATTACATACTTACACTTTATAATGGATTCGTAGCGTGAGTACTTACCTGTGTATTTAAAGCTTCAATAATTACAATTTACTGAGACTGTAATTCCAATCTATCCATATCAAGGTTCTATTCGACTTGATTGAAATACAGATATCATCGAATGAGATAATCTTAGGGAACCGAAAGGTGAAGAAGCATACTTGTACTCGTACATATCGAGACTTCACAGTATCAATCATGTTAGGATAACATTTTTAATGAAACAGTCACAAATAATGTCCACGATTTTTACATTTAACAGCAAATATATTATATTACGTACATATATAGTATGTATGTAAGTACAATTTAAAGATTTTTTACATGTTTAAGTATCGGTGGTAGTGGCTTCCTTTTCCGTCGGTTTCGTTTCCTCACATGGAACATGTCCGTGTTCCTCCTGAAGGTGCAACGCAAAGGAACGTTGCATGACGTAAAGGGAGATTCCAATAACACCGAAAATAATCCGCATGTGCTGCGGAATGTCGTAGGAAATATTCTGCGCTTGAAGTTTGTTTAAAAACTCTGCAGTCGCGTTCTTCACAGCGCCGATGTAGAGGACCGGCAATATGGCCAACAAAATAAAGTACAAAGTTATTGCCCTCATGCCGACAATGAGGAATTTCTTTGATTTTTTTTAAAAAGTCTTAAAAATTATACGAAAAAAAGGTTTTATCAAAATATTTTTTTGTGTCGACTGACTGATGAAGCGAAATTGAATTTCAAATTTAAATTTAAATTTGAATTTGAAATAAGAGCAGTTGGAAATCATGCCGAGTTTTTCGCATGGAAGCTAATGCCAGTGGTTGAGTGTTCGCTTTGCACGTAAGTGGCCCAGGATTCAATTCCCCGCATCACCATGAGCTATTGAGTCGTTTTCGAGCTTTTACTGAAGGAAAGCGAAAGGAATTAATTACACTTGAGTTAACTTCCGTTGCTCTAACGTTGATCTTTACAGAAACAAACAAAACAATCATAAGCTATGTATTTATGCTCTACAACGAGTTGTTTATTATTATTAAATGATTTCATCAGGTTCATTACGCACCGTAAAACAAATGCATAAATTGAATCAATCGCTAAAGTACGAATGCCGAGCCGTTCGTATTCGCAAACTTAATGCACGAACATGCTTCGTATTCATTATAAAGCGAACAACGAAATTAATCGCCACGAAGAATTCGAATCAACAAAACGAGTTTCCGAGCTGTAATCGTTCAACGCGAGCTTTAATCGTTTAATACAGTATTCGTTCAATAGAAGCATTATTATTATTATAGAAATTATTAAATTAATAAATTATTATTATTCTATTATTATAGAAATTATTATAGAAATCATCAGTGCTGTGCTTGTTGCTTGTGCTTTTATTACACTCGGACCAATAAATCAATCATAAACTGAACTGATGAGTTTTAAACACATTTAGTCCACAAAATAATCAAACGAGTGAATCAAGAAAATCCTAAAAAATCGACGATGAGTTTTAAATATATTTAATCTTTTGCTTTTCAAATGACGACTCAGTAAATTACTCGGTACAACGCTGGATTATTCACGCCAGTGTGATTATAACACAATCTGAAACGGAATTATTTACAATATAAGAGAATTTATTTTAATTTGTTTGCCTTAACAGTTAACAGACAACATCAAAGTCTCGGATGTGCAGGTGTTAATTTTCGTTAAACTATAATATTAAGTTGACCAACGTAATCATGGTTCGCTTCACTCGACGAGACAAAATTCGACGCCTTAAATTCGTCACTTAAAATTCACTCCGCTTTCAGTCATTCTTATTCAGTTGCTATTCCGTTAAAAACAATTTAATTATTCAGTTTAGTTGGAGAGCACATTGAAAATATGTTGCATTTGTATGCGATATAATTATTAATTTTAGCGCAGTGAATTTTGAATAAAAATTTAACAGAAATCCGGTAGTTGACACAAGTTTAAGCTTTTCCCGTTTTGCTAACAACTTTTAGATGGTTTATGAAAATTATAGCTTCTTTTGTGGATTGATTAGAATCGAAATCAGAAGTCCCGAAATAAACCTGTTATTATTTAAATAAGTGTTAATTACAAATTAAAAGACGAAAGCTTTAAACTCGATAAATAAATACTAATCAGTTAAGAAAGGGAGTTACAAAATATACGCAATCATAGGAGAAATTGGGCCCATTTTTAAGGGTATTCTTGATCAAGATAAGTTTCGTTTATACGATATACAAAATTAATGTAAATACTTGTATCAGCAACTCCTGCGATTCATAACTCAGTTGATGAGTCATAACTAATTTTCTGCGTTGTTACCGAAACGAGATTTCTTAGCAAACACAGCAACACGTAGTTTAAATGGGAAATATTTGCATTTGATGTCCGTGTTCGTTGCCAATAAACAGCATCTCAACAGACCGTACAGTGAATGGCGGAAACTCACCACAGCTCAGCTGTTGTTGTACTGACCCAGTTTGAAGCCTTGTTCTTAAAACTCAATACTGTTTCTTGCAGTTGAAAAAAAAACAACATCAAAGAGTTACTTTTTTCTCCTTTATAGATTTTTATCAATTGCTACGGATCTTCAAAACTATGTACGCAGTTCAGAGCGATTTTCAGCCACTTTATTTACTCAGAAGAATTTATGAAGCACTTATCTTGACAGTTGAACGTAGTAAACAGTTCCCGGAGCGGGTAGATGCTTAGAGAATCAGCTACTTCGAGTGCATTCAACGCAGAAAGCTGAAGCGCTTGTATTTAGTGTCGCGAAATCTGCTCGTTTAGCACGACAAAATTCACTACAAAATAGAAAATGTTGAGGTTGTTCTTGTTGCACTTAATCTGCACCGCTTCGGTTGCGACAGTGGTTTTTCGCCGCCAGCACAGCTTCAGCAACTGCAACGCCCACGATCTGCGTTATTACGATCAGCAGGGATCCGTGGAAGAGCTCACCGCGGAGCACTGTACTATTCGCGAACTGGAGAACGCCGTCTTCCTGCGCTACCGAAAACTCACCTCGCTTGAACTCGTCGACAGCAAACTCGCCACACTGCAAGACTACGCCTTGAATGGACTCAACCAGCTGCGTGTGCTCTCCTTAGCTCGCAACAACATCAGCCAGGTCAAGTCCTGGTCCAACGAAGCCATGCGCAGCCTGGTTTCCTTGGATCTGCATCGCAACAGCATTCGGTCCCTGTCCTTGTACAGCTTCATACGCTATCCGCAACTGCAGCGGCTGAATTTGGCGCACAATCTGCTCGATGACGTCGAAGATGGCGTCTTTCGCTGGCTGCCCGATTTGAGGTACCTGAACTTGGGCCGCAACCTGTTTAAGGCCATCGCGGCACATCAGTTCCTAGGACTCAATCGATTGACGCATCTGTCGCTGTACTCCAACCAGATCAACAAAGTTAAGCCACTGACATTCGAGGCGCTCAACCATCTGAGAGCCCTTCGTCTGGAGGGCAACGAGTTGCGTAACCTGGAGTTTATTAGGTCCATGAAACAATCGCGTTTGGTGCATCTCAATCTGTCGCATAACGCAATCGGGGAAATGATGGACTATCTAACTTTCGGTACGCATCATGAGCTACGTGATCTAGATTTGAGCCATAATCATCTAAAGGAAGTCAAGGTTGATACTTTTAAAGGCCTCGAGTCGTTGAAGGTGAGTGATACAAAAAATTATGATCAAACAATGAAAATTTAACTCATTTTAAAGGTCGTATTCAAACTCACATTTATATTCACCACTACTGGCAGTAATGCTCTCACTTCAACTGCATCGTACTATCACTCTCTCTCTCTCTATCTCCCCTTTCTTATCTAACGTTTTCTCTCTCTAACTTGTAGGTTCTGAACATTAGCCACAATGTTATTTACCACATCGAGCCGAAAAGCTTCAACCAACTGATACACCTCGAGCATATTGACCTCTCGGCCAATAGACTGATCCAGATACCTCCGGATCTCTTCAGCGGCAGCACTGAACTGCAACATATCAACCTATCGTCCAACGCTTTGGAGGAAGTCGATGCAGAAATTTTCGTGGAGCTCTCGCAACTCGGCGTGTTGGATTTATCTGCGAATGCTTTGCAATCGACCCGATTCTTGGAACACGTTTCCGATGGCTTCAACCGCTCACAGCTGCAACTTAATTTGAGCGGCAATCGTTTGAGGCTACTCAACATGTCGGTGCTCGCAGGTTTCCAGAGCGTTCAGCTGGCTGAGAACGCTTGGAGCTGCCAGTGGTTGATGCAAGAGGGACTGGGCCGCTTCATCAACATACATTTTGGCCGCAACTACTCGATGGTGACCGCACCGGGAGGGAGTAATGGTCCATCGCTCGTGGTTTTCGGTATTGACTGCTACGATGAGCGACTAAATCGCAGTGTCATCTTACTTCAAACAGATGGGCGAGTGCATAACACTGCATGTGAAGTGAGTCCAAGTAACTTTGTGATTTACTGTTATTTTGAGTGGCCCTCTTACAGTCGGATCTCCTAGTGCCCCTACATCCCTCGCCGCCGTTGCTAATCTGGCCCCGCATACACCTCGATAAGTTTGACTCCCGATCGGTTATCATCTGGCTGTTGATCGGCATCGCGGTGATTTTCTCGGCGCTACGTTTTGCTCGTCAGAAAATCGAACAAGGAAACCGGAGAAAAGAGTCAAAAGAGGTAAGGAAAACATTGCGAATTATTGTTTGCAAACGAAACTAATTCACTACGCTTGCTTTTACTTGGTTAACCTCTTAGATGTGGACAGCGAATGAAGATGGATTGGCAGGTGCTAAACCTTTGACCAGTGCGAACGGAGCTACTGAAAATATGGCCGCTTCTATAGAAGTTCAAAAGTTGTTAAAACATGAACCGGACACTGTTTGAACGTGAAGGTGTTTTGGGACACTAAAACTAAAATGATTGAAAGCTATAGTAAAATAATATAATTAAGGTTGATTATGGCGCTTGATATATATACAGGGATACAGAGTAGGACATCTTTTTCCAATAATGCAATGCAATTTCTTATTCAAATATTGAGGTTTTCAGAAATGATTTACTGTGGTCACTACGAGTCTTTAAGAAAGAATAATAAAGTATACTTTATTCAATATAATGAACCTTACTTCTAAATGAATTGAACGAATTTAAGACTTATACATATTCTCAATAATAGTTCCATATTTTTGCAGCACAATATTGCGGCGTACCTTCAGGGTCGGACCTGCGAAACAGGGAACAGGACATGGAGGAATATTATAAAAGCAGTATGCTCGACAGGTTCGTGCAAAACTTACCCATTTCGCCCGTGCTTATGGAAAAATCATGCGGCAGCAAAGCGAATTTCTGCACACGTTGCGCATGCGAGATAGCTTTGTCGTTGGCGCGATCGAGGCCCTCTTGTATTGCTTGCAGAACAGCAGGGTGCGGGGTCACGACCACGTTAGAAGCATCCACGTCGTGCATATCCGTGGGTATTTGAAGCACCTCGGAGAGGCGAGTGAATTGCAAGCCAATAGAGTGCAACCACTCAATGGCCTCGGGACGCAGGGTATCAATTGGTAGGCCGGAGTCCGCATCAAATTCAGTCTAGAGGTGAAGGGAGTTTTATGAGAGACTAAGTTTAGTGGAAGTAGCGAAATATTCCGCCACTCTTCACCTTTAGAGTCAGTAGTATGGTCAGATACTTGCGGCAATCGCCCACCAACATCGCGTTGCTGATACCTGGTAGTTCCCGCTTCACCATCTCCTCGATGTGTGTTGGCGGGATATTTTCGCCACCGGAGGTGATGATCAACTCCTTGATGCGACTGGAAACATTTAAGTTGCCCTCGATATCGAGGTATCCAATGTCGCCCGTATACAGCCAGCCATCTTCCTTGATGGTCTCCTTGGTAGAGTTCTGGTCATTCAGGTAACCCATGAATGAGGTGCGGCCGCGTATGCATATCTGCGAAGGGGGATCGCAAGGAGAAGAAGAAGAGTGACCGTATATGTGAAGCGACGTTTTCCTACTTTATTAAACTTACCTCGCCCTGCCCATTTTGATCCGGATTAAATATCTTGATTTCGATGCCCTCGAGTCCTTTGCCCACACTCTCCAGATTCTTGATGTCCACATGCAGAGTAACCACGCCACTCGTCTCTGAGAGCCCGTATATATCATGTAGCGGCATATCGAGGCTTAAGAAGTACTGCTTCAGCTGGGGGGTGACGGGTGCACCGCCAATTATGAGGGATTTGCAGCGGTCGAGACCCAATGAAACTTTCACTTGGCGCGTCACCTTCGCCGCGAACCAGTAACAAAACCCAGACGGTGACTTGCTGGAAGTTGATGTTAATGTTGCTAATAATAGTGAATGAAGCTGGCGGATGCAGTGACTTCCTTACCCTTTCATATGTTCCAAATGATAGTGAACCACGTTACTGCGCGCCCTTTCCATGAAGTACTTGGAAAATCCGCTGCTTTTCGCCGACACACTGTTCAGCTTTTCTGCCATTTTCTCGAAAATACGCGGTACACCGAAGAAACGCGTTGGACGCACTTTAATCAGGGTCTGCCCCAGAGTCCCCTTCAGCGCGTTGCGGTCGGCGAAATGGACGCATCCGCCGTAATCAAGATTCAGAAAGACATCCATGATTTGAGCCGCCATGTGGTTGAGTGGCAGATAAGTGAGTGAGATCTCCGCGCCGGGCTCAGGGTTGGGTACCATGGCGGCCAGAGCCTTGGTGTCATAAGTAACCGAGTCGTGTGAGAGCATAACAGCTTTGGGCATGCCGACGGTACCGGACTGTAAAAAATACACACGAAAATTGAGAAGGAACACAGATAAAATTCAAATTGTAGGTATCAATTCCAAAAGGAATATTCTACTAAGGAGAGAAGTAGATAAAGGTTCACAAAAGCCTTGAATCTACTCGAAAAGCAGTGAAAGCAGCTATATTTAAAAATTCGATGCTGTTTTCACCTCTGGTTGTGTGCATGGAAAATTACTGACCCTAAAATAAATGAAAATAAACTCTTCTTCTTCTTCTTCTTCTTCTTCTTTACATGCATGAATTCTGCGCTGAAATCGAAGGCTGCTTTTCTGAAAACAAACAGATAAGCGTAGTTCTCTTATCAGCAGCATGTAAGTATGTAAGTTTGCTGTAATGAGTTCAATTGAAGTCATCCAAATATTCGCGTCATCTGAAGAATACTCGATCCATTTCCGGGAAGTGCTTCAATTCTCCTTCAATTAACAGCACATGCACGTTGACTCCCCTGACCGTTCCAGCCCCAAACTTCACCAGCCTAACCACTCACCGTGTATATCAGCAACGCGCACTCGTTCGCCATCACATCCTGCTCACGCCGCACCAACTCCTCCTTCAACTCCTCGCCGAACTGCAATGCTGCCAAATCCGACCATCGATAGTAACCATCATCGACCCCAACGAACTCCTCAAATGGGCCATGCAGCTGCACAACGGCTCGTAAGCGCGGCAATCGGCTTTTGACCGAGCGCACTTTCGCCATCTGCTGGCTGTCATCAACAATGCAGACCGTCGCCTCGGATGTGTCCAGAACATGATGCACCGCTTCCGCTGAGTTGCTCGTATAAATACCGGCCACCACGCCGCCCGCAACCAGAGCGCCCATTTCGACATAAAACCACTCGGGACAGTTGAATGCCAGGATGCCGACCGACGAATGTGGCTGCAGGCCGACGTGCAGAAGAAGCAGTGCCGCCTGCTCCGCATGTTGCGCATACTCAGCATAGGTGACAGTGGTCCACGACTCCACGGAGGGGGAGGGGTGCGACGAAGAGCCGCCACTGGAAGCCGTGCCGACCGCATCGATGACAGCAGGCTGGTATTTGAAAGCCGCCTTTTGCGCGTATTTGGCACAACATTCGCGAAAAAACTCCGGTATGGTTTTGGGTTTGGTGGCAGCCAGTCCGGTTTTGCCCAGGCGCAACTTGACAGCTTCGTGCAACGAGGTACTGATGTAGCTGCTGGCAGGCCCCTGGGCGCCCAGAGCTGGCAAATCAATGGCGTCGGACATAATTTGTGGCAACTGCAAAGAAACAAAGCAGAATTTCGATTGATGAACTAAACTATTCGACAACAACGACGCATCGAATGAAGCGTCATTTGTCTGAAGACGTTATCATGCGTCAAGTTGTATAAAATGGCTGTTATGTTGATGACCTAACGGAAGGTTGATTTGCATTCAACGAACTCATTAATTGTGCGTTTTCAAACAAAGCAGTCAACAGAAAGTATGTAAAATGATTAAAAAAGTTTGATTTATAGATTAAAAAATAAGCAACTGACAGAAAAACTTAATTAACCTTACTTACGAACATACGAAGGGGGTTGGGTTTCAGGGTGTGGGGAAACCTACGTGGGGTAAAATCGAATGTATAAAATGGTTCTGGAATATTATTACTGTCTGAATGTCCTTTAATATGTCCCTTTTATACGGATGCATTTGGAAGGCATGTCAGAAACGAAAAACTCCCTGAAAAACCCTTAGAAAAACTATCAATGGCTTATTATGGAGCTCAACCAAGAACCACTGATGATGATAATATTTTGTCTTCATGTCATAATGGTGTTTATTCATCACTCGGTTTCCGAAGATACGATACAATCTTTGTTTTAGGCAATAAAAGGGTTTTTTCATATACCAAAGAGCTATAGGATATATTTACAAGGATACTATACTACAAGGATATATACTACATACATATATAGATATTGGATCTGCATATTTTTAAAAATAAAAAAAAATATTATATGGTTTTATGGTTTCATATAAGATTCTGTAGTTGTTTAGTTCACTATATAGAAAAGATATACCGTTTCAATTTCGAATTGAATACAATATAATAAAAAAAGAGAAAATAAAACAAAAGATTTTTAGATTCTTTTTTAATTTTCGGTGTTTCTTATAATATATCGAATACATTTTATATTTTTAAAACATTGCTTCACTTACAACACTTTAACTGGTTAGAAGATGCTTTTTCTTTGCTGTTTTTTAGGTTGTTTGTTGTTGTTGACAATATTCACGATTTAATAACTTTACTTTATTTAAGACACAACTCTGAGCACCTCACCGATTTTCAATATAGAGAGACGGTTTAAGAGTGTTGATTTAATACCGAACACCGAATGCAGACTGATGCGTGTGACAGCAACAACTTCAACTAAGTAAGTGAAAAAGCTCTCAACGAAAACGCATGATTACAGAACTCGGTTATCATCCGCAGAATTACAAATGAAAACGCAGAATTGCAAATGAAAGCGAACGAGTGATAAGCGCAGTGATACGAGGAAAACAACACCGCGTATTATTAATAGAATGGAATGAAAAGTAAAAGTAAAAGTTGCTGGTGGTGAAGATGGCTGAAGCGGCGCGAGTTGTTGATGACGTTTGACTGCTGACCCCAGGAAGTGTTGTCGAGCGAGCGATTACAGCAGAGCTGCGAAGGTCAGCAGCAGAGAAGAAGCTTAA
Organism: Myopa testacea; assembly: GCA_949629155.1. Classification (NCBI taxonomy): domain Eukaryota; kingdom Metazoa; phylum Arthropoda; class Insecta; order Diptera; family Conopidae; genus Myopa; species Myopa testacea. The sequence continues at coordinate 11,256,702 of OX451347.1, forward strand.
CTGCAAAATGGAAAAGCTAACTAATGGATGATCTCCCCCCCCACCCCCCTTAGAAGTGGATACATGTTAATCGATACAAGTAAGATTATCATTAAGTTTCTGGAACTCCGCTAATGTAGAAGTCCCTTTGATAACGTTTGGGACCTTAAATATTCAGCAAAAAATACCGGGCTACTTTTAGATTGGAGACATTTTTCTGAGATGGTAGAGGAAGATAGAAGTTAAGAACGCAGGGAGAAGGGAACAACGGAGAGGGAAGGATGAACAATAAAACTGTTTCCCATAAAATTTTAGTTTCATCAAATCATAAAAAATGCTATCAAAATAGTTACAACTGGTTTGTGACATTTAACACACAGATTTTGTATAGTTCTTTATTTTATTCTATTTTATTTTATTTTATTTGATTTTATTTTTTCAATGAATATCTATCTTGTTGCTGTGTATAAGCAACGCACACACATACACGTAGCTACTTCTGTCGACCCACATTTTTTTGCTTTTGTTGGTTTATTTGTTGTTATTTTCTTACTCAGCGCGCATTCAGCACATTTAACAGCTTCTGTTTCAGTTCCATTTCTGGGTGCCTGTTAAAATTTCCAGCGATTTTGTTGAAACATATTTTGCAAAATTTCTTTCTTTCGAACAGATTTGTTTCGTTTAAAAACTTTTTACTAACTATTTTTAACAAAACTCTTCTGCTAAATACAGAGTAAAGTGATATATTGTAAAATACATCGAATATTAACAAAGTTCATTCACTTCTCTGAAGTGGAGGGGGCCAGAGGGGAGGAAAGCGAAAAATGGTCCTGACCAAATTAATCGAGCTTTAAATATATTCAAAAGCTGGGTGGGTTTCCTAGAGAAAAATATTGAAATGGGTATGAAAAACAAGAGCTCTACTCTGGTCCACATCCACATCCTGTTAAAAAACGCATTGCAGTTTTTTAATTTAAGCTTTAAAGTTTTATTGTGCAAACTGAGGCACCACCATCAACAGTATACACAAGCACAAAACGATAAAAAGTCCACCCACCACTCAGCAAAGAATGAACTGGATTTGGATTTACTGGTGCGCATCTCGCTCTCGGAAAAGCAGGGTTTCAATTCACTATCATATACAATACAATAGTAACGAAGAGATTCCGGAGAAATATTTTAGTATACGATAGTTTAGATTAAAGATTGTTTCAAAATATAAACACTTCAGTAATACGAGACCAGATAAAAGGTATCCATCTATAAGCAGGACCATCTAAGGCAGACCATTTATAAAAAAGGTATTCTTTCCAAATCTGTTTCTGGTGTTAATAAATCTCAAGAGGAAAGAGACAAATATATGTACATACATATATGTTATAATATATAACAGAAATCCTAAATCTATCGTTATTTCTACAGGTTTTCAAGTCCATTCCGCACGATTTTTATGCATAATTTTGCAAACATCTACTGAGGTCGTGTTATTTCTTTTTTCAGGACTTCGGAAGGCCTTCTCCTGGTGTGCTAGAATCGACGGTAATCTGTTGAAATCTGCTACCTCTTAAAGGCGATAAAGATACATGCGTAAACGCGATCTAAATACCCTCGACATACATATTTTACCAGGATATTTTAAAATTATATAAAGTAAGTGCTTATAATAATCATAGTTACAGTGCGACGATGACTCCATTGTCCAATATTCAATACCTACATATATTGAAATCCAATATTCATATCCAATATCTACACCAGATATGCAAACATTTAATGGAATTTGCTCATCCGTGGCGTTAGCTGTCAATGTACCGACCATCAAACAGCTCCATTGACGCCATTCTCTTGTTTTGATATCTGATAAAGATTTCCAACTCAAAACCGTACAAGTTTCATACCACAGCATAGTTTTAAAGAGGGTCGAATTTTGGGCCTGGATACTACGATAGTAATATAAACTATATGAGCCCATATACAATCTCTCTTCTGGATTTCTCTGTATAAATGTGAAACCCACGATATCCCGATAACCCGAAAATCGCTACAAAACTCATTACAAACAACATTCCTCTAGCTTCCCTCCCTATTGGATTTTCCATGTATGCAGCCATTTGATATTTATACCCTACACCCGGTGAATGAAGTTCGTAGTAAGGGTATATTAAGTAAGGTTATATTAAGTTTGTCCTTCCACTGTAACGAACAGAAGAAGGCGTATATTCTTAATCGTCATTACTTCTTTCTGCTCAGAACCAAGTCTGTCGCGATTAGCTCACTAAGAAGACGAATTTAAGATCGTATGTTTACACCGGGTAACAGTAGCATGCCCTCAGGATGGGTGTGGGCCCTCCACTTTTCTGTATGCGAGTACTATACTCGTACAAAGTATGACGGTGTAGGGCACTTAACGGTGTAGGCTCTTCGTGATTTTTTATTCTATTGAAATTAAGTTGTTTCCCTCAACTTATCATGTACTTCCGTGTAAATCATGTGTATTCGTGTCCATGTGTTGTATTTATTGTGTGTTGTGTGTTATTGCATCTGTTTATGTATTCATGTGGTAAACATTTCAATTTATTGCCTCTTTTCGAAGCTTCACTGACCAACCTCTAGTAGAGTGCAGCAGGCGTTCATAGTTTAGAGTTAAGCTGCGCGATTTATTGGCAGTCGAATCTGATCCCCCAGTCCTCCGTACAGCTGTGTGTCTGACTATTTATCTATCTGCTTGGCTGTCTGCCTGTCTGTCTGTCTGCTTGTATGTCTGGCTGTGTGTCTGCTTGTGTGTCTGCCCGTGTGCTTATATGCTTGTTTATCTACGTTCATTCTTATCGCAAAACAGCAACAAGTAGCAATGATTATGATGAAAAAATTACCCTGCCGTTTAGTAAATGAAAAACAAACACTTTTTCACAGTTTATGATAGAAAAAAAGAGCTACAAATAAGAGGTGGAGTGTAGATAAACACACACAAAAACAACAACAAATTCAATACAGTGACGCAGGGCAGCATACACAAGAAACAACAACCAACAAACAAAACACGGCTGAGATATAAACGCTTCTAGCAGGCAACCAGAAACAAGCAGCTGCACAGACAGCGAGCAAGATAAAAAGCTTGCACAACTTTACACACACACACACACAACCACTCCTACACAAACATGCTGGTACACGTATTTAGCTACATAAACAGAACAAAAGCAGAAACAAAACACCAACCATAAACAACAAAAATCACAGCCGTTTTTCATCTAACAGGTGAACGCGGAGAAAAAAAACCGACACCGACACCAACACCGACTCCATGCTTTCACTACAGCTAATAATTTGTTTGATTTTGTACGGTTCTCGTTGTTGTTGTTGTTGTTCTTGGCACTACTAGCGCCAGCAGCAACAACAAAAGTGGCAGCAGATAGCCGCTGGCTGGTCATAAACATGTACAAATTAATTGCAGACAAGTACTAAAGTTGGCAGCGTGTGAAAGCGTTCGGTTCGCCGGCAACGAGCAACGCGAAGAGAGCAAAAAAAAGTATGCGAATTAAAAGTTAAGACGATGGATGACTGTATTAGAACAGAAACTACAACAACAACAAGAACAACAATTAATGCTTTTTACTCGTACTTATTAAAAAGTTTGTTGAAATGAGAAAAGTTGGGTTAACTTTTAATTCTTCTAGCACTTTTATCGGCTTTTTGCTTTAATCCGAATGTAATAATAACTCTCAACTCTATAGTTAAAGCCTTCAGATGCTTTTAATGCTTATCTTGAGGTTTGAGTATTTGCACGTTTAACGAGTTTTTCTACTAGCGAATTAAAAAATAGTTATAGCTTAATATATTATAAGATATCTGATCGAATTCGAGAATGTGTTTTGAGAATGTAGAGTAGTCTATTTGAGTCTAAAGAGATTTGGGGAGTACAGACATCCTATATAAATTCGATCCTACTGACGTTTTATTTAATTCATTCTTTACCTTCATAAACGATCCGCAAAATCAAGTTTAAAGTAGAAATTAACTCATAAGATATTGACGACAATCTGTACAACCGGCCAACCCTCGAATATTTGCATAGAATTCTATGTGCATGTGTACGAGTGCAAACAGGGTCGTATTTACACCCTCTTCCACTTTTAATAGTTAATTTATACCACAAGTAATAATGAGGTCATTATAATCACAGTCATTATTGTCATATTTTTATTCCATTAGACTTCATTTCAATATCACGCCGATATACATACATATACCTATTGTATATTATAATATTGTAGTTAAACCCTGATTAAAACCCTGAATAAAGCGTTTTTCAGTAAAACCCGGATTAAACCTCAAACTGGAACATAGAACTGTGATGATTAAAATAGGTATTTCATGTTATTTCCGGTTTCCACCAACACAACTTAATGAGTGTAGATAATTTATATTAATATATTATATGTATTTATATAAAGCCACTCACGATTTGTGTTTACAGTTTCTGTTGACCTGTTATCTACTATCTACTTTAAGACGTTCAGAAGTGCTTTCAACACAGTTTAAATCAGTAATCTTTAAAAATTTCATTTAAAGCTTGTATAATGGTCACATTATACATTATATTTCATTCACATATTTCGCACTTTAGGTACACTAATATTACAGTTATATATAGTACAGTTATCATCTCCATTGCTATTATATTTCAGAGACCTAATGATAAATTTTGACACTTAAAATAATAATAGTAACTTTCAAAGATAAATTCTACTTTCTAATCTAATTCTACTTTCTTCTAAAGCCTCCCCCCCTCCATATAGACTCCTAAAGGCCTCCTATAGGCCTTTAGTATAAGGGCTTTATACTTTATAGAAATATATGATCAATTGAGTCTTGTGGCTTTAATTGCTGCCCCAACTGTACAAAGTGTACAAAGTCTTTCGTCGAACATTCCACATAAGGTATAAATATAGACCCATGGCTCTCTAATCAATTCATCCTTCATCATCATCTCATTCGTCTCTGGTATGAAATCCACATTTCGATGGATGACTTTTGATCATGTGATTGTAAAGTATGCAAGTCATCAGAAATAAGCCAGTTATTCATATAAATTCATATAAAATTCATAAGACATTCATTTGATCACTATTTATTATAATTTTTTAGGGTTTATTAACCTCAAATATGTGCGTATACACGTGCAATAACATATACACGATTGATAATGTGGATGATATACCAGTTGTGGTGAGATATAAGCAAAATTATATCATGCGAGACACCCACTCTTACACAAGATGGCCGATGTCAGACTAAGCCTCGTGAGGCCGGAGTCTCTCGCGCTGATTATTCGATTTGTGACATGGACTAAGCATTAAAAGCGAATGAGTCCGGCCTCAAGAGGGTTACAGCCTTATAATGTAAATAGTTTCAAGACGAAAACGAAAACACTAATGAAAACGAAAACGAAAACGAAACGAGCCAAACTAGTATAATAGAAGGTTTTCGTTCGTATTGCAGACATTCGTGTTATTGCAGACAGAAAATGTTGCCATGTGTAGAATATTTGAAGTATTTTAATAAGGAATTTCTAGAAACGCAAAGATTTCGGGTAGAATTCAGTGCAAATGCGTGTGGGCAACACACCACACCATCTACTCTATCGTCATCCGACAACTTCGTTGGATGGTCTGGTTGGTGTTGGTAAATACAAAAAAAAACCTCAAAAGTCAAACAGTACGTCAAAAACGGAAGGTCGCAGCTGTTTTATCACACGGCCATTTTCTTGTAACATACAATATTTTCGTTTATGACGTTACTTTTGATGATAAAATATTTCACTTTTACTGCATACTTGAAATGTAACCCCATACATATGAAGTCTATTCACTCTCTTCCATCATTGAGTGATGCTGTCGATCTTCAAGTCGATGAGTTCGTGTATCATATCTCGACTTCATTATTCTTGGTTAGTTTTTGAGTCTATTCGTGTAGAGGTCTTTAACTTCATGTTGAACGATACATTTTAATGTTTTTCTCTGCTTTCGAAGTGCCTGGCGCCGTTTTTCACTAAAGTAGCTCTTCAACAATGCCAACTCGTATCTAACTGATATACTGATGTACATGTGTACATATCTACATACTTACAACTGCCAGCAACTGCATATCTATTGAAAGCGTGTATCTGTTGTACATATTTACGAGTATTAGCGGCCAGAGATGTTTAACTCTGAATCATTATTTTTTTAAATATTGACCCACCTAAAAACTACATACGTACGTACATGCATACATACACTCCATACAAACATACATCAATAGCAACATACATTCACGTAGTTTGACGTAACTAAATACGTAGACGTAGCAATCTGTCGGTACAACAACAACAACAACAACAACAGAAACAGAAACAACTGCAGTCGTAAAAAGTAAAGATTGTTGCTACGCTTGCTGCTTCCACATGAGCGCCTAGTATTATTTGTCATATCTATACATATTTTGCAAATATTATTAAAATATTAAACAACAACCATAAAGCCACATGCGGACGGACAGACTTCGGACAGCCGCAACACATATTATTAACATATTTTAAGGTTTTGTTTAAATAAATACACCCAATCATGAACTGCGCTCATTTTTGGAATTTCGAAGCCGTATGCGTCTAAATGCTTTCATGTATCCAGAGTCAGATACTCGCACCAGTTGGACGATAAACAGAACAGAACACAACACGACTCATGGCTAGTACTCGTACTTTTAATCTACTCGAGCTCACTGTAGTATATGCTTGCGATAAAAATATTTGCGCCTCTGTACATAGTAATTCCAGCAACTGGTTGCAATTCCTGCTCTTCTGTGTTTTAATAAATAATACTGCACAATTGTAGTGATTAATTGAGTGCTCCATATTTAAGAGTGCTCAAACACGAAGCCACGCTAAACGGAGGATTATAAAGTTAATAGACGATACTCGATATTGTGATGTTATGATATAAAAACACATGTTAATACAGAGTGAGATATAATAAAGTATGCACTGTAAATGCGTGCACTCATTCTACGTCACTAAACGAAGTGATTCAGTCCGTCAATTCGAATCTATTACAAGTCCTCTATGGAACTTAATATAGCATCAAAGAAGTCGAGTTGTTAAGGGTCTAGAATGTAGACCAAGCTTCAGAAACCTATGACTCACAAGTAACCAAGTGACCCATTTATTAGTTCAAGTGATCCGTTTGATAATTCAACTGACCCACATAAGTTCCTCTAATAACGCATAATCTCTAAAAATAACTCTAAGACAAACATGAATTCATATATGGTCAATATAAGAATACTAAATTAAATGGTAACTCAATTTTTGTCTTCTTCTAAAGGTTTTGGTTACTTTTGTTGACTTAAATCTTGTGACAAAGATACAGGAAATATTAACAGATCTATAGAAGCTCCTGAAGATATCCTGGAAAACCTACTTTTCTCGAGTGATTCTGTATTTGCGCTTGAATTTAACCATCAGTAAATTAACTTGCATTCCATTTAATCAAATTTCATTAAATTCATTTATTATTGAAGAGCATATATTCATATAAACGCAAACTAAGCTATACAATTTACTTATCTAAAGGAACATGCTTACATACGAGTATGTGCGAAACTAAACATAAAACATGACTTAAACAACTGTTGACAACATTCCAAAATTCACTTAAAACTAAAATATTTTAAGTTTAATAATATATTCACCACACGATATAATTAAATATGTGAATTCTTCAAAGGTATTTCGATAGAAATCGAAGAAGACACTGCAATTTTATGAAACTGAAACACAGTTCTTTTCTCAAAAATATTGGCTCTCCGAAGAACCCAAAAGGCTCTCCTATGGACCAACCTGCAAGTACAACTTCTCGATTTCGTTATTACGAAATTCACATCCCATGGATGGTTTCTGTATCCATTCTTGATAAACTTATAAACTTAACTAAAAAACTAATTCAAATACATACACTCTACAATGGATCAAGTAGAAGCTTCATTATTTATATAGAAATTATATAAATATGTACGTAAATTACAATAGTACATCAGTGGATTCGAGGAACCTCTGTTTTTTGTTTGAGTTCGATGAGAGTATGAAATTCAAAAGCTTCAAAAAACCGTTACTTCTTCATATCTAAGCTATTCTACGTTTTCCGGATTTTATTTTGCTTCCGGCGTTTAATTGTACAGCTTCTCGATGACCTCCTCGTATTGCTTGTTGACCACGTTGCGTTTCACTTTCAAAGTGGGTCCTGCAAAGGAAAACATGTCGTCTCATAAATAGGAGGGTCTTTTAAAAGATTTAAAATAACTATGTACTTAAGAAATTTTAAATTAAGAAGTCGTTGAAGCTTAAGACGCAACTCACCCAATTCACCGGTTGGTATGGTGAAGTCGTGTGGCAGGATGGAGAACTTCTGCACCTTCTGAGCATTGGAAATGGCGTTTTTGTTCGCCCGTTTGATACCCTCCTCAATGGACGTCCATACCTTGGGACAAGGACCCGCTGCAAGGATGGCCGACAGTGTCTTGTGCGCTACGCCGAGTGACTTCATCCACACCAGGGACTCGTGGCTCAACTCGTCCAAAGGAGTGCCCGTTTCCTTGTCCATTTCGGTCTGCGTTTCAAGAGGTACCAAGTTAAATCATAACCTCGACACCAAGGAACCCTTTTTAAAGGATTTCGACCTCACTCACCTTGATGGTCAGCAGCACTGTTAAAAACTTGCGCTTCTCACCCACCAGAAAAGCATTCGAAATGCCATTCAGTTCCGTTTTGATGAGATTCTCGATATGCACGGGGGGAATGTTCTCGCCGCCAGCCGTGATGATGATCTCCTTGGAGCGCCCGGTGATGTAAATGTACCCCCGCTCGTCCACGAAGCCAACATCGCCGGTGTGCAGCCAGCAGTCGTTGTCCAGAGACTCTTCAGTTTTCTCCTGGTTGAAAATGTAGCCCATGAAGACGTGGCGCCCGCGTACGCAGATCTAAAAAGGGGACAGCAGGGGGGTCGAAAGACGTGGTTACAAGATCTTTCAACTACGAGTGCTAACCCCATGTTTAACCCCTCCCAGCTACTCACCTCTCCGTGACCGTTAGCGTCCTTGTTAATAATTTTGGTCTCACATCCCGCCATGGTTTTGCCAATCGAGTTTAGCTGCTGCGTTTCGGGCAAACAGAGACTATGGCAGCCCGCGGTCTCTGACATTCCGAAGGCATCGAGTATCTTCATGTCCAAGCTGAGGAAGTATCTTTTCGTCTCCGGACTCATGGGCGCCGCCGCGGTGACCAGCGTCACGATGCGGTCGAAGCCGAGAGCCTGCTTGACCTTCGACATGATCAGAGATTTGGCCAGTTTGTACCGGAAGCCGCCGGTGCTCTTGCTGCAGGTGAACGAAAGAGAAAACTATAAGTAAATATGACCGATCGAAGGTAGTCTCGAATATCCAACATTTTTATTCAATGTTCAATAACTCCAATATAAGAATCTTGTTGGAAAGAAGTGTTTAAAATTTAAACTTTAAATGTGTAGTAAACGAAACCAGAAATAAAGTCAGTGAAAGTAAAAAATGGTTTGTAGTCCGTTTTTAATTGAGCTTCAGAGGTTCTTCCGAAAGTAGGTTAGTGAGTTATAAGCAAGTGCATTCAAAGAGAAAGCTTTTTAATGTTTTCACTCAGGACGGAAATTTAAGAAGAGCCCGTAACCGAGTCGTGCGGCGCTGGAAGCGGCAACGATTAATCATCGTGTTGTCGGTGTCCCAGGTAAGTAAACTGCAAGCGAAACACACAAACACGTGTTCACACTGACACACACAACCAATGCTAATGCTAATAACGTTGCATGTTGACATGCAACCCGGGTTCTTCTTCAGCCCGGTGACGAGCACCGCCAACCACTTCAAATCACGAACAACACTCAGCTTGGCTCGACTCGACTTGACTTGACTCGACCCGACTTGAATATTTAGCTATCCGTCACTTGGCTCGTAGCTTGCGTGCGCGCCTGCTGCATTCCTAAACAGTCAGAGCCTTTCCTCCTTTCGCCCCCCTCCCGCACTCCCCCCAACATTCGCTGTCTCTTCGTAGCCACCCACGACAAACACCTCGCTTGATACCAACTGCCAAGCTGTCTGCTGCATTTGAGCAACTCAAGCAACTCCTGACAAATTTACTGCATTTTGTATTTGTTGTTTGATTGTTTTTGTTGTTGTTGTTGTTGTTGTTGTTGTTGTTGCAGTTGTTGCTATTGTGATAGAGGAGCAGCTGTAAATCCTTGCAATATTTAAGTGAGATTTTATCCGCTGTCCTTATAATGTCCTTAGAACTACATTGCCGAGCATCCGCCGCCTGTGTTTTTTGCGCCTGAGAAATTAATGCGTTTCCTGTTTGCAATCCGGTTGCAAGGTGCAGCGGAATTAATGCCCCACTTAGTTTTTATTAATGTCCTTCTTACGCCGTGTTAAGTGCACTTAGTAGAAGTTTAGGAAGGTGTATCTTGGTGCTTGTAGTGTAGGTACTCGTAGTCAAGCCGATTCATTTCAATAACGCTTTGACTAGTTTTGTTTATGCTTAGTTTAAAGATGTTGCCAGATTTCTATAATATTTCTAACTTAGTCACATCTTCAAGTGTTTCCTTGGTATTTGCACGATGCAATCCTCCTCCTTATCTCATATTAAGGACTTTTTGTAGGAAGCAATTGTAACAGAGATCATTAGAACAGTGTTAAGCATTTCACTTAAATAATGTTCCGAACATAAATCACCGAAACATGGTGAAATGTGTACTATAATATTACAGACATTATGAATGAATGTTTTAGACATTATCTTTAAATGTATTACTTAGCTTTTTAAAATCAAAAATTTTTTGATTGGCGACTATCAATTTGAGGTTTTCTACTCTTCGATTGTGGTTAATCTAACACCACAAAAGTGTAGCCATTTTCAGTTATCAAAACGTTTGAGATTTACGAGTATTTATTGTTTAATCATAGATTTCGATTGTTTGGTAATCTTAGACTTAAATATACGATGTTCAACATACAATGCAATTTTTTATTTTATGTTTCATCGAAATACTTCAGGTACTTCAATACTTATCTTTGTGAGGTTCTCGAGAAAATCAATTTCATTACAACACTCACATTTTCCGCTTTTCTAATCAGCCTCAAATTATCTTGAATTCTTTTTCCACCTCTATTCTTATCAAATTACTCAAGGTCTATAAACTAAACTACTTTTTTAATAAAGTGTTTAAAATGATTTTTTGTTAATTAACGATAGTCGATGTAATTGTTTTCATAATTGTTTAAATATAACAACGGGAACATGAATCCTCACAAGAAGAGCATCTAATTGACCAAATCTTTGAGACACCATTTCTACATAAATTCTACTCAAGCCTCCTCTCCACATCCTACACAGCCTCTTCTTCCCCTTTCGAATCTATTCCAAATCTGTACCTTAACTTCTCAAACGGCTCTACAGTCTCTTCAATTCTCTTCTCTTCCCTTCTCTTTCATTCCCTTCCTTTCCATTCATAATTAATTCTTCATTTTTTTTCCCTCCCTCTGCCGGTACTCACCCTTGACCCTCCATGTAGTGCTTCAACGTGATACCCTTCGCCCAGCTGGCCAACATCTTTTTGAAGCTGCCGCTGCTCGAGGCAACCGCAATCATTCGCTCCTGGAACTTCTCATACACCCGCGGTACCCCGATGAACCGTGTGGGGCGTGCATCCTGCAGTGTCTTCACCAGAGTCCCCTTGAGGGCATCCTTGTCGGCGAAGTAAACGCAGCCCGCAATGCAGCTCATCGCGTAGATATCCACCACCTGGGCGGCGACGTGCGACAGGGGCAGATATGACACCAGCGTCTCGCAACCAGCGACGACGCGCTCCAGCGTTTTCACAATCAAGCGGGCGTCGTAGCTGAGGTTGTCGTGGCTGAGCATGACACCCTTTGGCATGCCGACGGTGCCCGACTGTGCAGGGGCGAGGGAAGGGAAGGGGATACAGTTTAGTGCAAAATAGAATCCGAGAGCAACCGCAGCAACCGCGGAGAAAGCTAACCAACTCACCGTGTAGACCAGACAGCAGCAATCGTTGATGGCCATGTTTTCTAAGCGATGTTTGTAGGCTTCCTCCACATCATCGACCGTCATGTGCTCGATCTCGGACCACTTTTCGGGCGCAAAACATGACGTCAGCGAATTTTAATCATGAAGAAATGAATTCGGTACTCACCCTGTAATAGCCGTCGTCCTTCTTCATGTAGGGCTCGTACGGCTCCTGCAACTGGATGGCGGCTTTAAGGAGCGGCAGCTTGTCTCTGATCGCTCGGATTTTGTCCATCTGCTTGGAGTCATCGACGACCACAATCTGGGCGCGCGAGTTCTCCAGCACGTGATGGACGGCCTCCGCCGAGTTTGTGGTATAGATGCCAACGATGATACCGCCCGCGTGGATGGAGCCCATCGCCGAGTAGAACCACTCGGCGCAATTGAAGGCGAGCACGCCCACCGAGTGATGCGCCTCCAGGCCGAGCTTCATGAACGCCTTCGCCGTCTGGTGCACCTTCTTCTCGTATTGTCTGAGGGGCAAAGAAGAGAGAGGCTGGCGATAAGAGCGGGTGATGATAAGAAAGGGCGCAGATAAGAGAGGGTGGGTCAACAGACCACAAAAGTTATGAGATTTGAACGTGTTTGGAAACAAAAATAAAAAATAGAAAAATACAAAACCAAATAAAATTGGAAATAAAATTGTTTTTTAGATTATATTTTAGTGAACCACATACACAACGGCATGGTTACCGAACTGAAGGGGTTCGTGGAACCACCCAGAAGACGGTGCAGCTTGTCTGCCCTCATAAATTGCTAGCAAATTGAATTTCTCTCGGCGCAGACAGAAACTTCTTTGAGTGATTTCATGCTCAGGAAAATATGCATTTTTAAACGGCTGCCTAAATTGATTTTTACAGTCTAACGAAAGCACTGAGATTTCCGTTATGCCACGTCGAGACTTAACCCGCCAGGGTTAACCCGCCAACTTTTAAAGGCACACAATTATAGGTTCAAATGCCGCCATTTAGAGGTACAAATATCAAATTCAAACGGATTTTATATGAATTCTAATTTCTTCACGTGACCTTTTTAAAACTCAAAACAAATCTATACCGGAATTATTATAGATCTTCTCTTATAGAGTCTTCATCTGTAAGAAGATTATAAACCCTGTACCTGTACGTCACCGTATCGTATTCCTTCTTCTGATTCTTGAATCTCAACGCTGGATAATCGGGATAGTTATTAACGGTGCGCTTCAGCAGACCCGGAATCGAGATGGGTTCCTCGGAACCAGGACCATCCTTTGACATACGTATCTTAACGGGTTGTTCAGGATCGCTGGTTCGGTAGGCTTCAGAGGGCTTCAATCTGTTCGGGCCAGGACGGTTGTAAAGCGCTTCTACTGACATACTGTACAGAGATTAAAGATCTACGATAAAAGTAAAAGGAGGAAAAATTAAATTCCGAGTTATTATTTATCATCATATCGCTGGAAATGCTGATGTACGTATAATATATTATTTAAAAAAAAACAAATATAAAAATTATATACAAACATTTTATAATTTAATGTAATATTATAATAAAACAAAATTCATAATTACTTTTATCTTAAAATCTTGAATCTTTAAATTGATATATAGAAATAATTCAAAATAGTTAAAAGAATAATTGAAAGAATGATTTCACAATTAAATTAAAAGTATGAAGCTTATCTACAATATGTATTCTATTAATATATTTTCGACTGAAGAATAAAATACTCATATTATCTACAATTAAGTTATTGTATTATCTATCAATTATTTTAATAACATTTTTGGCAACTCGTTAAACATTGCTAAATACCATATTTTGATATAGCTTACTTTCTTTAAGTTCTTTAAGAAATACTTTTTATTTTCTTAAGAAGTAAATAAATTTTGGAGAGATTAAATAAAATAAATTTGATACGAAGAATACGAAAAAAGAACGGCAATTGAAAAAGTGGTTCATTATATTATATTATTATAAAATGTATGATTATATAACTATAACTGGAATACTATTCTATATACTGTCCTGACATAAAGCTATAGTATAATCTGATATATTGTATATAAATTATGAATATATTTAAGAAATCCTTTTAGCAGTTAAATTAATACCTTATTCAATAATTATAGAATAATTCAATTCTTTCGAATTTTTTTTTTTAAGTTAGGCAGTTGAGTTAGTTTCTGGATTGACAAAAATTTTAAGAATTGTACAATAGATGGCGCCAAGCCAAAACATTCATGTATGCATTTCTTGCTAATTAATGACATTTGACAGCTCTAGTTTTATAACAAAATGAAGCAATTTGTTTAAGTTTTGTATGGTGCACATAAGTGTTAAAGCAGCAGATGAGAACTCAAATCAGCTGAGGGTTTAAATCATCACCGTATTTAGATTTCAGAGGTCTTTCTAAAGCTTGCTGAAAAACGATGAAAGCTTATCTATCGATCAAATGTCATCGCCAATACATTAAGTAACCTTTGATCGTTATGTATTTTTATACATACATAGGTAAATGACAGTTGGAAAGCCCAGAAAAAATACGTCGGCGAAAAATTTTTATAATTATATAAATCTTTTAAAATTAGTCGAATTATCGCTAATGTTAATTTTCTACTGAATCCCCAGTTTCAAGAATAAAGAAACATCTCAGTGACAATGAAGTGGTGCTTGAAACCAACTTCCATTTTAAAGGTGTTAATGAAAGAGTAAAAAAATTAGTGTTTCTCTTAGAAGCTGTACAATCATATTAAAAAATGTTGCAATAAAATTGTAATTAATATATTACATTTATTTTATAAATCTAAAACTTTTAACTGTATATAATAACTTTATACAATATTAACAACTAATAAAAACTTTTGTAAAATGTTCCTTAAATACATACACTTTTATAACACGAGAGAAGTACTGTTATATTCACTACAGTTATTCTTAGCGCAAAATCTTGAAAGTCGTATTTCTATTTTCTTGCTTTGCTAAAATCGCTCGAGTAGTTATTACAATTTTATTCAAAACTACTTCCCAACCTTCACATTTGAACAAAAATACTTTAAATAAAAATATGATTATTTTGTTAGTTTCCTAAATTTTATCTAAACTTTTATCGTTTCTTAACGTGTATAATTGGAATGTTTTTATTTACCTTTTATTTAATAATCAAAAGAACTCTTTAAGACTTCTTTTACAGGGACACCGAATACTTTCTTTAAAATATTGTCTTTTTTTAACCGATCGTCACGCGAGTAACACTTCGAATTCCCAAAAACGCTCTCAACCGCACACTCGCAGGCCTCAGGTCGGATTAACTACACGAGTTTAAAGTAATCTGTACAAAAAGAAAAACGCCCGAACTTTTATCCTCCTCTGCTTCGCTCTGCTTCAACCAGTGATCGGGCCAGCTGACACCGTTTACCTTCTCTGAACGAGCAGCAACATTCCAGCTTTCTATCGTCCGCCATCGCTATCAGCAGCACGCGTGTTTTTAAGCGATAAGCACCCGGTGCAATCGAACGTCAGTTTTTAGCAAACACTGATTGTGCAGTTCAAGATTAGAGGATGAAGAAACGAGAAAAACCAGAATGAGTTGTATTTTCGGCTTGGCCGCAGCTGAAGTAACCCTACACTCTCATGATCTCTCCTGAATGAACGTCCAGTTGGTAGCCTTTACTAGAAAATGCTAAAATTGGGACCTCAAATATTTAGGTTAGATAAGGTTGAACTTAACGGTGAATAATAGTAGTTGATGAGCCTGGTTCGCTTTTATCTTAACGGAAAAATTATTCGGTTAGACCAAGTATCATACTCTTGAGGTTAGGTAGGGTATACATAAACATGGGTCTGGGTGAGTTGCTCTTTCTGGTTTAATATAATCTCATTCTTTCACACTTTAACGGTCTTTAACGGTTCTCTCGGAGTTAGTAATTTGATGGTTCTTCATGTCTGATTTATTTGTTATCGACTCGTTGAAAGATTTGCTTATCTCCTTTGGAAATTGTGCAAAGGTATTTCCAGTTTAAATGTAGGCTGAAAGTCTTTTATAAGCTTCAATAAAATTAAAATAATTTAAATCTCTACTTTATTGATCATTATAATTAAAAAACAATCCCTATAGAATATACATCATATTTCAAAAAGTAAAACATTCTAATATTTTCGGAAATTTTAACATTGGATTATATATATGTATTATAATCTTTCATTCCGGCCGCAATTGAAATTTAAGGAAAAACCTTCCTAATCTCACGAAAATGAAATAACAATAATTTTGTATTATTTACAGATCGAATGAATTACAATTTATAGATCGAAATACAAAGTGCAAACCAGGAAGAGTGCTACTATATTCGGTTTTAATACCCTACACTAGATCTGCGGGTGTGGGTGGGTGAGATCAAGCATAATTATATATCCAACAACATCAAATTAAATGACAAATTAAAAGTTAAATAAGTTTTTTGGATTTTTTCCTTATCTTTATTCTTTATATTTTGTCCACTATTCTTTAGTCTTTCACAATATCGCATTTAGTTACATCTTGTTAAGCATTCCATAACTAATGTATATATAATATATCAATATAACAATATAACATATGTATATAAATAAACATGTATAATAATATACATATAAAGAAGTGAATAACAAGATTCAATCGTTAAACTCTTGAAATGATATAAATTTAATTCCTGCTGTTATTAAAATTTTCGCCTTAATATTTTACATTTTTTCAAACAAGTTCAATTCAATTCAACAGAATCGGATTAATAGTCGGGCGTATGCTTTGTGTTGACTTTGGCCGGGCCAAATATAATTCGAAGTTTCCCAGGCAGATAAGGTTTTCGATATTTATTGGCCTTAGTAATTTCAAGTGTGTGATTTTCTGTTATCACTGACGTCTGATCGGAAATATTGTTTTCAGAATATTTGATAAGTCAAAATATCTGATAATAAGTTTCAGGCTATCAGTCATAATTTCTGGTGGTTTATGTTTTGTTTCTTGTGTGCTCATTTAATTTTTAAATTGCTTATGACTTAACTTTTATTCACTTCTAATAAAAGAATAAAACCTTTTGCTTTTCTAGAAAATAAACGAGGTTAAATTTTTACGCATTCATAAATTAACACATGTATTCCCTCTGTATTCCCCGATTTCTATGATTTACGGACATTATGTACTAATCAGCGAACTAACGTGTTTAACAAATACAAACAAATTATTCTGATAGCTGACTACATTTTATTTAACAACAGGTCAGTCGACATTATAAATACTGTTAAAATACTATTAGTTAATAGATCTGTGTATATTTAGTTGTGTATATTCTGTTGTGTATACATGTGTGATAACATAAAATAATATAATAAAATGTATTAAATACGTACACGTCATCGTATGAAAACCATAAAAAGTTTATTATTTGATAAATAAATAAATAAATAATAAATAAGTTTTTTCGTATTAAAAATTTACGGGATTCATTTTCCCGTAATTTACGATTTTTCAAATTTCTTTTATAAACAAAAAAACAAAATTTTTGATGTTTTCGACCAAATTTCTGCAAATGGTATAAAATCTTAATCCTTTTACTTCGGATTAGACCAGTTTCCATACAAATTTCAGCTTTCAATTTTCAAAATTTCCAGCTTAGTTACAATTTTCATTAGAATTGCATTTGGTCGATGTAGCACTTCCACAAGTAGATGGCGCCGAAAACACTTCCCACAATTGTGGATGGTTGTCATCCACACTCGAAGATTTGTGCGCTTAACGAAGTGCTTATTTCAACGTTTTGCTATAATTTGGCGTTCGCTATAACTACGCATGGATAACAACCGTTATTTGGAGCCAATTTGCGATTTTTGAAATCTGTTTTCTCCGTGATTCCCAAATTTCTTTACTTCGTACTATTGATGGCGCGCACAATTTTAGTTACTACAACAACCGCTGTATGTTTACTTAAATTCCCAATTTTTATGAATTTTTATTCCCAATTTTATGAATTTTTTATAAATTCCCAGTTTAGTTGTTTTGCAAATTGTTAAAGGTTTTTTAAAAGTTTTTAAACGTTTTAAGACTGTTTCCATACGATTCCAATGATGCATGTTGCTAAAAAGGTAAAACATAAAAAAAAGGTGGGCCATCAGAAAGTTTATTTTAAAGAATCGATTTTTGAGTTATTTAGTTTAGTTTAGTTAATTTTAATGGTTTTGTTGTTTTGCTAATAATTAGCTAAATAAATTAACATAAAAAAAAGTGGAAAGTTTCTTTTAATGGTCGATTTTTCGCGACTTCTCGGCGATTCTCAACAAATCTTATGACCTTTTCCGCTTTGGTTTTTGGCACATGGTTCGTGTTCGTTTTGGTTCGTGTTCAAAAACCAGTTTTCGTTGTCACCACGGGTTTTCTCAGCGATTCTCAAAAGAGTTTTTTGCGATATCTTGTCGCTGTGTTTTTTTTTTAATTGTAAAAAATGTTAAATTAATGTTAAAATGTTAAAAACTACAATTATGAAAACTTGTTAATTACTTGTTATTAATTTATAAAAAATGATAAAGTTTTAAATCTTAATGAAAAATGTAATGAATAATGTAATGTAAATGAATAAATATGTATTGCACTTAAGTGCTTTTAGGATTTGAAATGCCTTTTCTTCTTAAATCCTGCACCGATTCCGATGATATGTACATTATATCTGCAGAAAACCAAGAGGTACTACTTTCTCGATATTTAAGCAGAAAGCGTACGACAGCGGAGGCTCCGTTGTTGGAGTCAGCATAGAAAACAACAGCAACAACATGACACTTTTTACGAATCTTCTCTGTCATCATAAACTCTTTGGGATGCAAAAGAAAGATGGAAAGAAAATTAAGACCACGACTATTAAATCACGACTAATTTTAATTCATGTCATGTTAATTTTAAACATTAGTTATTATATAATTTCTTTTCTTTAATTTCGTCATTAGCCAAACATCCCGATGGCCGAGCGTTACAAGGCGACAATCTAAAGTGTTAAACGTACCCGTTTATGAGCAGCCTGGTTCTCTCTGAGAGGGTCGGTTTAAATCCCATTTCTGTCAAATATTTTAACTATTTTTTCTATATTCGTGTCATATCACATTCTATTCTATTTCCACAAGTTTCGTATTCTTCTATATATGTACATACAACGTATATACTTTTCTATACATATACTCGTACCTTCTCTCAATTTGTATGTCTTTACAAAACTTTACCTTCCTGTCCTCTCCGAGTCACTTCTAGTTTCGAAACATGATATTATGTAATATTTAAAGGATTTTTCGTATTGTTTGCTTTAGTATCAACTTACGTGCAAACACTAAAGCGTCACCTCCGAAGATTTCTTCAAGCTGTTTGCTCAGCAAACATGTCCCCATGTGTTTGTCCTGTATTAGAAGCAAGCGTTCTTGGGTTAGGAAGCACTGTTGTGCTCCTCCTTCCGGGTGGCTGAATACGTGGAAGTGTTGTTTGTCGATGCAAGTAAAGTGAGAACTTATTGAGCAACTACGAAACACTGAGAGTGAATTATGCGAAATCTGTTTAGAGAGCAGATTAGCGTGCTTAACATGGCCTGAGGCAGTCATAACATAGATAGGCTCCCTCCCATGCCCCTAATGGTGCTATTTTACCCATGAATATAATAAAATATGTTCCTCAGCTCCCACCAAAAAGTTGCATCATTCCGATCGAACAGTCCAAAGACATTCATTAAGAAGATAAAGCTTCCTTTTGGTGCCAGGTCAAAGACTTTTAAGGCTTTACCCTTATAGTCCAAAATCCCCGACAACAACTACCGCAATTACCGAATGAATATAATCCTGAATCTTCGATCACCGCGCAGTATCGGATGTGGAAAGAGAGTATGAAATAAAGACAGCGGGTTAACATCAATCACCGTCGCTTAAAGCAATCTATTCATGAAACCTCGAATGAGATCCCATCAGAATTCCACTCAATTCGAAAGTATGCATTTGAAAAGCTAAAGGACATAGCTAATATTATGTCCTTAAAGACTCACATCAGTAGCCAAGTTATAGTAATTAAAATCGCGCTATCATACAGAAAACTTCTCATAGAGCCCGACTTTAATGTGAGAAACTAATCTAAACGTTTATTTTTATTGGAGAATGTTGCAGTTGCTTTTTTTAATACTTTTTTTATATTCAGTGTTTGTATCATTGTTGTTCGTAGCCTTGGTGTTTGTATCCTTGATGTTTGTGTACATATTTTTATATTATTCTTATAAAGTGATTAAGTTAGTTTTGAGGATTTTCCTTACTTTTATCTAGTTATTTATTTAATTTTCTCCCAGAGTTTATATCTGTGAGTATTTAAGAATCATCTGCGTTGCTCCCGTCTGCAACGTACAGAACATTACAGAAAGTACAGCTATTGAGGGTGTGAGGTTTATGGGATGAAGTCAAACATAAACAAAAACTACAAACAAAATTCTTTCGTTTCGCTTTGCTTAGATTTGCTGCCATTATACGTTGCAGTTGTTTTTGTGGCGTTTAATTGCGGTGGACGAAGGACAGAAAAGTCCTCTATATTGCGTTCAGTCTGATTGCAGTTAAATTTTAGTATCACTCATCTAATTTATTATCCTGTAAGTGCGCTTCATGCAGCTGAAATGCAAAAGCTTCTTCCACTTCATTATTATTGAGGTAGTTTTTTTCGACTTTAACTATTGCAGTGGTACCATCGTAATTTCATACAAAGAAAATGTCTACAGAGCATAGAATAATTATGAAGTTTACCGAAAGATGGCGAAATATTATAGAAGAAAAAAGCCAGACAAACCCTTCTTTTCAAAATCCTTTGAAATATTACCGATAAATCATGACAACACAATAATAATAAAGTTAATAAACACAGATAATTTAGCTATGTATAGTATATATTTATGTATCATCTTCATTTGTACGTTATATTTGAGAACCTAATAGATTTTACACATTTCATTCGCAACCATCTTCGTGCCGTTGCCGCATTTGAACTCCTTGGCGAATTCTGGGAAATGCGAGAGCGAGCCGATGACCCGTAATCTTTCCGGAGAATGAGTATCATATGAGGCCATATAGTTGCTAAAATACGGTGATTTATTATTGCACCGTAACTGAGCATAACTGATGAAAAACAGCTGTTTGCTGGTGTAATTCAGCGACTGAAGAGTTTCCAATTCTAAGTCTGGGTTCGTGGCTCTGTGCAGCCAGCGCAGATACGAGGCGTAGGCTATTCCAATTCCTCCATGGTCGGAAATGTTCTCCGCTTGATTAAAGTTCTTTCCAAGTCGCTGTTTTTCTCGCGGATCGATGATGTATCGACTGTACTGCTTGAGGAAACACTTCTTGCGCCAAGCGTAGGCATCGAACGAAGCCTTATCCCACCATTCGTTATTATTGCCGTCCTTGTCATACATTTGTCCATACTCGGCAAAGCCGTGTATGATTTCGTGACCTAGTATAGAACCTACGGCCCCGAATTTCACTGAATTTGGGTAAGTATCCTTCCAAAAGGTGTTCAATAGCAGCAATTTTAGTGGAACTTTTACCGTATTTTCATTATGATATGTCACGAAGCCCGCGTCTTCTTCTTTTAGTGACTCGGTCACAGAATGCATTTCCAGAATAGTCTTTATGTTTTTTATGTAATTATTTTTGTCGATTTGAAGATCTTTAAATATTTCGCTGAAATTCTCCTTCTCGTTGGTGATTATTTCCATCTTCATTGCGTCCAACTTCTCGATGGCGGTCTGACGTGTCCCATGCGATATCCAGTCCAGTTCTTCCGATTGCAGCTCCTCGCGGAATGTCTTCTTCATTTCTTGCCATAAATCACTCAAATCCTGTTCGATAGCGTCGATATTGTAACGACGGTATATCTTATAGTCCAGGTATTTACTAAATAAACCTACCGTTGGGTATAAGCAATCTTCTTTCTGCCTAGTGAGTGTCTTCCTTCCTTTCAATGTTTTTTTAAATTTAAATCTATGTAGAAAAGGACTGAATTCATCAAGCACCTTCAACATGATGTAGTTTGCTACGACGTGTTTAGGCGTGCTTTTCAACACCTCCACGAGATTGCGTAGATATGCTTCTGAAGACTCTAAAATCCTCAATGGATCATTATTGAACTCGCCGGTGATCTCATCAGTGGTCTCTTCAGTGGTCTGGTCGGTGGTATCATCCGTGGTCTCATCAGTGGTTTCATCGGTGATCTCATCAGTGGTCTCGTCGGTAGTATCGTCGGTGGTTTCATCAGTGATCTCATCAGTGGTCTCGTCGGTAGTATCACCCGTGGTCGCATCGCTGTAATCGTCGGTGGTCTCATCGGTGGTTTCATCGGTGATCTCATCAGTGGTCTCGTCGGTAGTATCACCCGTGGTCGCATCGCTGTAATCGTCGGTGGTCTCATCGGTGGTTTCATCAGTGATCTCATCAGTGGTCTCGTCGGTAGTATCATCCGTGGTCGCATCGTTGTAATCGTCGGTGGTCTCGTCGGCGGTTTCATCGGTGATCTCATCAGTGGTCTCGTCGGTGATCTCGTCGGTGATATCATCAGTGGTCGCATCGCTGTAATCGTAGGTGATCTCGTGTGTAAACTCCTCAACGCCTGTAATAATGTCGACTAATTTTTCTACGTCCATCACGGACCCATATTTTTCCATCATCACTGAAAGAGGTGTTTCCACTGTCAATAAATCATCGCTGATTCCTAGCCTTTCATCATATATTCCACGTCTCAGCAGCATTTCAAATTCGGCCAACTCAGCGGCAGACTGCATGGCTTGCTTCTTCTTCACCCCGATATTCCTCAGTTTCAATACGATTTCATCTTCATCAGGACTGCGATCCAATTCCTCGTCCACTAAAACGGTCCTTCCAAAATCAAATGCCGGCTGTTTCAGTACAATTCGGTCGACGGTGGTGGTCTCATAATCAAAATCGACATCAATACTTAATATGATGTGCTTTCCGTATTTGTCCTTGATTCTCCACACAGTCTCCAGCCAATCGAAGTTGGTGTCATTCCAAGCGTCGCCACTCAGCGCTGGCATTCCCCCCAATTCATCGATGAAGGATTGAAGCAGCTGGATGGAGTCGACTTCGGTCGCCCTTTCAACTATGTTAACACATGACGTGTAGAAGCCTTTGACTTTTCTATCGATTTCATTATCGTCCGGTTCCTCGCTGGCCTCTAAAAAACGATATACTTCGTCGTCGAACCCATTTGTGATCATACCCATACTGCTTCTGCCCCACGGATGCTGTTTAGCCCAGTTACCACAAGAGAAGGCGTAGAAATCTGTGCATGGATCCACGCTCTGGTTCATGTAGCTAAGCATTTCTGCCGCCTTGGATAAGCGTTCATCCAGTAAATTGGTGTGATCGGTGCTTTCGTCTGCCTCAACCTCGGATGGATCCAAAGGAACGCAAGCGGTTCCGATTGCATTCTGCGATAATGTCACGAGGAAAGCGACAAAAAGGAAGGAGAACATCCGTAAGTCCAACATTTTACGAAGACCGCCGGTGCCAGTAGATGTTCGCTACGTTTAGTGGCTGAGTTACAACTGATTTGGATTTACAATGCCCACAGTCGACATTGACTACCTAATCCAACGTAGATCATTTCAATTCAGTAGGCTTCATTCCGGATCACAGGGTTATCATGTTTACCACTGTTTGTGATGAAGTTAGATTTCGGAATTAAGCATAAAAACATGAAGCATGTAAAAGTAATGAAGAACGGAAGGCAGACTGAGAGATCACTTCAGCTTTTGGCCTTCATTGGCAGTGATCTTCAATGGAATTCGCCAGAAAAGCTACCGATTGTACAATGATGATAATTATTAATATTTTTTTTAGTTTTAATCTTTTCGGGAGTGGACTCGATTAGTTTTTTTAGATTGGATTATTAACTCTTAGTTAGGTTCTTAGTAATTTTGTTCTAATATTTGTAGTTGTATTTCAAGAGATTCTATTCGCATGAAATTTCTTTCAAACTATGGACGAGAATTTATGCTCAAAGAATTATGATCTCAAACTTAAAAAGTCGATAATAAATCATGTCATAAAATCGACTTTCAGCTGACGTAGATTATAATTCAATGGAGCTTCTTTCAGTGCCAACAAGAAAGACAAATATTTATGTCACGTAATGCGTAAACAACACATGCAACATCTAGGAAAAAAGCTTAACTAACTACTGACTTCTAAGGACAAAGAAGAAGGAAAGGAAGAATAAGAAGATCACGAGCGGGATCCAAAAAGCGGGGCCAGAGGACCAACATGTCAAAACTTCCAGAAGAAACTTTATTCAAATAACTTGAAATTCAGCTCGTTATTAAAAAAACACATCTTGAGAACAAGAAAAAGATGAAGAAAAAGTGAAAGCGAAAGCAGAGCACAGAATAATTATGAAGTTTACCGAAAGATGGCGAAATATTATCGAAGAAAAAAGCAGACAAACCCTTCTTTTCAAAATCCTTTGAAATATTACCAATAAATCATGACAACACAATAATAATAAAGTTAATAAACACAGATAATTTAGCTATGTATAGTATATATTTATGTATCATCTTGATTTGTACGTTATATTTGAGAACCTAATAGATTTTACACATTTCATTCGCAACCATCTTCGTGCCGTTGCCGCATTTGAACTCCTTGGCGAATTCTGGGAAATGCGAGAGCGGGCCGATAACCCGTAATCTTTCCGGAGAATGAGTATCATACGAGGCGATATAGTTGTTATAATACGGCGTTTTATTACTGCACCATTGCTGAGCGTAACTGATGAAAAACAGCTGTTTGCTGGTGTAATTCAGCGACTGAAGAGTTTCCAATTCTAAGTCTGGGTTCGTGGCTCTCTGCAGCCAGCGCAGATACGAGGCGTAGGCTATTCGAATTCCTCCATGGTCGGAAATGTTCTCCTTTTGATTAAAGTTCTTTCCAAGTCGCTGTTTTTCGCGCGGATCGATGATGTATCGACTGTACTGATTGAGGAAACACTTCTTGCGCCAAGCGTAGGCATCGAACGAAGCCTTATCCCACCATTCGTTATTATTGCCGTCCTTGTCATACATTTGTCCATACTCGGCAAAGCCGTGTATGATTTCGTGACCTAGTATAGAACCTACGGCCCCGAATTTCACTGAATTTGGGTAATTATTTCTCCAAAAGGTGTTCAATAGCAGCAATTTTAGTGGAACTTTTACCGTATTTTTATTATGATATGTCACGAAGCCCGCGTCTTCTTCTTTTAGTGACTCGGTCACAGAATGCATTTCCAGAATAGTCTTTATGTTTTTTATGTAATTATTTTTGTCGATTTGAAGATCTTTAAATATTTCGCTGAAATTCTCCTTCTCGTTGGTGATGATTTCCATCTTCATTGCGTCCAACTTCTCGATGGCGGTCTGACGTGTCTCCTGCGTTATCCAGTCCAGTTCTTCCGATTGCAGCTCCTCGCGGAATGTCTTCTTCATTTCTTGCCATAAATCACTCAAATCCTGTTCGATAGCGTCGATATTGTAACGACGGTATATCTTATAGTCCAGGTATTTACTAAACAAGCTAACCGTTTTTTGTAAGCAGTCGTCTTTATGTAACTTGTATGTCTTCCTTTTCTTAAACTTTTGATTGTTTTTGTTGAATGTGTATCTTTCTAGAAAAAGGTTGAATTCTTCAAGGACCTTCAACATGATGTAGTTGGCCACGACGTGTTTCGGCGTGCTCTTCAACACCTCCACGAGATTGCGTAGATATGCTTCTGAAGACTCTACAATCGTCACTGGCTCATTACTGAACTCGTCGCTGTAATCGTCGGTCGTCTCGTCGGTGGTTTCATCGGTGGTCTCATCGGTGATCTCGTCGGTGGTAGCATCGGCGGTCTCATCAGTGGTCTCGTCGGTGGTCCCGTCGGTGGTGTCATCCGTGGTTTCATCGGTGTTAGCATCGGTGATCTCGTCTTTGTACTCCTCAATGCCTGTAATAACGTCGACTAGTTTTTCTACGTCCATCACGGACCCATATTTTTCCATCATCACTGAAAGAGGTGTTTCCACTGTCAATAAATCATGTCTGATTCCTAGCCTTTTATCATATATTCCACGTCTCAGCTGCATTTCAAATTCGACCAACTCAGCGGCAGGCTGCATGGCTTGCTTCACCGTCACCCCAAGATTCCCCAGTTTCGAAACGATTTCATCTTCGACAATACTGCGATATATAGCGAGTGTTCTCGAGTATTTCTTATCCACTAAACTCCTTCCACGACTAAATGCCGGCTGTTTTAGTGCAATTCGGTCGACGGTGTTGGTCTCATAATCAAAATCGACATCAATATTTAATATGATGTCCTTTCCGTATTTGTCCTTGATTCTCCACACAGTCTCCAGCCAATCGAAGTTGGTGTCATTCCAAGCGTCGCCACTCAGCACTGGCATCCCTCCCAATTCATCGATGAAGGATTTAAGCAGCTGGATGGAGTCGACTTCGGTCGCCCTTTCAACTATGTTAACACATGACGTGTAGAAGCCTTTGACTTTTCTATCGATTTCATTATCGTCCGGTTCCTCGCTGGCCTCTAAAAAACGATATACTTCCTCGTCGAACCCATTTGTGATCATACCCATACTGCTTCTGCCCCACGGAAGCAGTTTACCCCAGTTACCACAAGAGAAGGCGTAGAAATCTGTGCATGGATCCACGCTCTGGTTCATGTAGCTAAGCATTTCTGCCGCCTTGGATAAGCGTTCATCCAGTGAATTGGTGTGATCGGTGCTTTCGTCTGCCTCAACCTCGGATGGATCCAAAGGAACGCAGGCGGTTCCGATTGCATTCTGCGATAATGTCACGAGGAAAGCGACAAAAAGGAAGGAGAACATCCGTAAGTCCAACATTTTACGAAGACCGCCGGTGCCAGTAGATGTTCGCTACGTTTAGTGGCTGAGTTACAACTGATTTGGATTTACAATGCCCACAGTCGACATTGACTACCTAATCCAACGTAGATCATTTCAATTCAGTAGGCTTCATTCCGGATCACAGGGTTATCATGTTTACCACTGTTTGTGATGAAGTTAGATTTCGGAATTAAGCATAAAAACATGAAGCATGTAAAAGTAATGAAGAACGGAAGGCAGACTGAGAGATCACTTCAGCTTTTGGCCTTCATTGGCAGTGATCTTCAATGGAATTCGCCAGAAAAGCTACCGATTGTACAATGATGATAATTATTAATATTTTTTTTAGTTTTAATCTTTTCGGGAGTGGACTCGATTAGTTTTTTTAGATTGGATTATTAACTCTTAGTTAGGTTCTTAGTAATTTTGTTCTAATATTTGTAGTTGTATTTCAAGAGATTCTATTCGCATGAAATTTCTTTCAAACTATGGACGAGAATTTATGCTCAAAGAATTATGATCTCAAACTTAAAAAGTCGATAATAAATCATGTCATAAAATCGACTTTCAGCTGACGTAGATTATAATTCAATGGAGCTTCTTTCAGTGCCAACAAGAAAGACAAATATTTATGTCACGTAATGCGTAAACAACACATGCAACATCTAGGAAAAAAGCTTAACTAACTACTGACTTCTAAGGACAAAGAAGAAGGAAAGGAAGAATAAGAAGATCACGAGCGGGATCCAAAAAGCGGGGCCAGAGGACCAACATGTCAAAACTTCCAGAAGAAACTTTATTCAAATAACTTGAAATTCAGCTCGTTATTCAAAAAACACAACTTAAGAGCAAGAAAAAGATGAGGAAAAAGAAGAAGGGAAGACGAAAACGGAAGAAGAAAAGATAGGGGCGTCACCAAAACTAGACACGAGGACGCGACGACATCCGCCGAAGTCTAGTATTTTTAACCCGAAGACGATGTCCAAAAACGAAATTGAATAACGTTGCATTAAATGAAAATTCGTCTCCTAGCTGTCTCTGAAGTAGTGCTTGAATTCTGACAACAGCTTGTCAAAGTGCAAAGGAAAAGCGACAGAGAGAGAGAGAGAGAGAGAGAGAGAGAGACAGAGACAACCAAGCGTAAAGTGATTACAGTGATGAGTCTGCCACAAGATATTATTGTTGATTTTCGGTTCTTCTCGGTTTGAGGCCAGTTCTTCTATTTTCTGGCAACGCAAAAAGCAACACCAAACAACAAATCGAGAGGAGCATAAACTCGGTTTCTTTCAGTTTTATTTCCGTTTTGTTTGGGAGGAAAGACTCCAGTAATTAGAAAACGTGTCAACTCTCTAAATTATTTGTGTTGCTTCAAGTGCCGAACGCAGGAAGGGGGTTGCGGGGAGGATGTCGACTGGGTTTCGGGTTTCAGCTGGTGGTTGGTTTAGCACGAAAATACCCATCGATTTTTGTACATACACTTTTATATGTATTTGGCATTGTATACATTATTATTAAGTGTCCAGAATCCAAATCTAACTTCGAACTGTAGGGGTTTTTCTGTGGTTCCACTCAACCGCAATCAACGAGCTTTTTGAGTTGCTTTTTATGGTCTGTTCGCTCTACTATAGTCTCAGTTCGATTTTGAAGGCTTCAGATTACAGATGATTGCAGATCCGATCTGTGGTTTGCTCGGATTGACCAACCAGTTTCTGGACCGCAGCTCGAGATGTTCCTTAATAGAGATCGAATGAGTGAATTGCTAAAGCTTTCCCCTTTTCATCGGTCAGATTTTCAGAATAATAAAGGTGCTTCAACCTTAAACTGTTTCAGTTTTTTAAATTATGTCATGTCCACAGAACGAAAGTCATGCCGGGCTTAAATTATAACCCATAATTTGAATTAAAAGATAAAAAAGAATGATTTACTTTTATTGTCATTTTAATGCATTTTTTATCTCTTAACAGAATTTCTTGGAAATAATATGCAATAAGATTAAAAATAACCAAACAAACACACGTAAAACCGCAAGAATTAATTAATGAAAACGATTTTAAGTTAAATAAACCTCAGATCACACAACAGAACAGAAGACAACAGAACAGAAGAGAAGAGAACAGAAAGTTTCCATTTCAAGGATTAACTTTCGGTAGCCAAAAGGATGTTATTAATTGTATGCTGCGCTGTCAGTTTGAGTAACATTTCAGTTGAAGTCGACTTAATTATTTCAGACATTTAAATAACGACAACAGTAAACAGCAGCAACAACAACAACATTGGCTGGTACGAGCGGAGTGCAGAACCCGAGGAACAACAACAAGAACAATAATCCTGCAATAACAACAACGCAAGACAACAGCCAACAAGCAATAAAATATGTGTGGCCAAAATGCGAGGAGAATTTTATTGAATGCAGTTAAAAGCACCGCAGTTGGCAACGCGACACAAATCCAGTGATGCCGAAACACACACAAACACACACACACACGAGTACTGTTCAACTTACAATGTAACATATGCATCAACAGCAGAAGGAAAGAGAAAGAGTGCGATGGAGGGAGAGAAAAGAAAAGAGATAATGTTAGAGAAAGGAAAAGCTATTAAAACGCTATCATGTGGATGTAAGTGCATTAAGTCTAACTTTATCCCGTCTTATTTACTGCATCTGCATCAGCGACCAACAACATGAACCAAGTGTTCGTTATAAAGTACATTTTTGTCATCTCTTTAAAAAGGAATCTTAATTTTAGAACATTCAGAAGTTTTAACTTCATGCAGTTACAAGTAACTCTCTCTCTCTTTAAGTACCATTGAATCTAAACTTATTAAGACGCCGAAGCCGAAACTCAGACAGACAGACAGATAGACGGGCGGATTTATTTACTTGTAGAGGAGTATATAACTTTTGCAAGGACGCTTCCTTCTGTGAGTAGTAAACGCAAGGACGAACCTTCGGGTGTAGGGTATAAAAAGAAGCACGATACAAGTGAACATTAATTGAATGATAAATAATTTCTAAACGATATCCCATGTTCCCAGCTCCCAACCGTAGAGTGCTGACCGCGTAGTAGAAGATTACGAAGATTAGAAGAAGAAGATGGAACCGAATACAGTCGGTTTATCATTCTTTCTGTTCCTCTATTCTATTCACATCCATTTTTCGACATACACCTGGTGTGTAAATTATAAGAAAGTTTGCGCTCACCAACATCCTATTTTTCAATACATGAAAAAACAAAATTAAACTTTCCAAAAGAAGAAAAGCAACACCAAAAGCAAAGGCCGAAACCAATAGCAACAACAATCATAAAAACAGCTACTGGCACAGAAATAGCTTTTACCTTATTCCAGTCGAAGAAACACCCCTACACTCCTCTACATGCCTTTGATTCTCCATCCTCACCTCCCGAGCTTCCCTTGAGTGTTGACTTCTTTCAGTTTTTCACCATGCGAAGCCATCGAATTCCATCCTAAAACAAAACGTTTTCGAACCTCAGACCAAAAAAAAAACGTCCTGACAACAACAACAAACGGTTTGTCTAAAAAAATTCAAACAAATGGCTTAGAAACGTGCTGTAATCAATGCTGTCAATATACACACGTTAATAAACACGCTGAAGATGCTCCATGTTTGTCAGTTTTACCTGTAAAAATGGATGAACTCTGACCTTTCTCTCTACTCTTCAATTAATTTTAGTCAATTTTAAGCTTCCTTTTGCAGTTCTAAATTAAATATGTAATTTAAATTGCTCACAGAATTTCAGTTTTACGAACCGAACTTCGTTGATTAGTATCTCGAAATGAAGGAAGGAACATTTTGTAGTCTGTAGAAATTCGAACTGAATTTTGAAAACAACACCTGTCGGATAACAACGTAGAAAGAGATTCAGTTCAACGATACTTAGCCATAGCTATAGGGCTGGGATGCACAAATTAGCTTTCGCGGGCAGCTGGCCCGTACGGGCACGCTGCGAGCTCCGCGGGCACTTGACAAAATGGCGTACAAACAAGAGAACAAATTTGCAAGACAGAGTGACCAGGTTTAAAGTTAAATTCTTAAGATCTTCGCTTGTTAATACAAAATTTGTTTCATTTTGTGCAAACACTTTTTATTTTTTACTGCAGAAGAATATAAATTGTATAAAGATAATAGGGTATTTATATTGAAGCGTTTTTAAAACTTCATTAAAAAATATTTCCACACCTTGCAATAGAAGTTTTCAACTTTTTGAAAAAGTGCATATGGTTACCCTAATTGCAAGCTAATCGAAAAATTACACACAAACACATGAATGTTATAGATTTTGCAGATAAGAATCTGCACTGAGAGAATAAAAGAAAGCACTTCAAATATTTCTTGACGAATGCTTGAAACTTAAAAAAATTAATGCCAAAGTCGGTGCAACTTTCATTTATCTCTTTTACAAAACAAAAAACGCATACGCGTCATCATTCACGAAAATCCGTCAGTTTTTGGAAATAATTATTGGCAAGCTGAATGTAAATGTCAGTGTATATAATTTCTCTCAGTGAATCTCTGCATCTCATTGGCTGTTGGATACATATAAGCAAAAATATATTTATGAGTATCCAGCCGGAATTGTCCATTGTTTATGCATTCAATTTCAGGAATAGTGATTCAATTCAATTCAATTCAATTTTATTAATATCGGTAGTACAATAAGAAAATACTTTCTTTCATAGTACAAAATTTACAATAAAAAGAAAGGCATTACATAGACAAGTCAAATAGAACATAATGCGAAATATAACTATAACGAAATATACTAATATAACTAATGATATAATTAATTAATAATAATATATTGATGGAATGCATAAAAAATGCAAAATATAAGTGGGTTTTTTAAATTAGATTGGCTCATTATTGAAAGTGTTTTTAAAGTGAATAGAACTGATACATTCTGGATAATTAATATTAAATATAAATAAAAAAAAATTAAACATTAAAATTAAACATGTATTGAAATATACTGCCATTTCCTGTTGGGTATTCATGGTATAAGATTGCTGTATCTGATAGAAAAGTTGTGTGCATAACTATTGTAGCATTTGTCCACGAGCGTAGATATTAATTCGGGTTTATTCAATTTCTTGTACCGTGGTATTATAAAATTGACAGATATAACTTACTAAAAAAGTACATACCTAAATTTCTAAAGGCTGAAATCAGTCAAAACCTTGATATATTGTAAACGGTATGAGAAAATGTTGGTGTTTTAAAAAGAGTTCAAAAACCCAAAAACCTAAAGTTTTAATGCGTCGTCTCAACTTATCCCCCTCACTGAACATCCCTGCTTTAGGGCATTAAGCCTCTAAATGCATTTCTAATAAATGATTCTAAAATCTTCAGTTTGAAAGTAAACATTATAGATATAATCTCCCTTTGGTGGAAATCCCGACTCTCTGAGTCTCTTAAACCTCTGCCATTTTACTACACTACATAGGTCACTGCATAGGACATTCTTAATAAGTCTTCGAAATACATGTGATTTAAGACATCTGTAAATTTCTTTCTCTGGTGTTATTTGAAGGAAGTCTATGAGTCCATTTGAGTCATTCATAACTCATTCGTTCCATTCTTCGTTTTCGACAAAAGAAACCTCCCAAAAGGATTGCCATTTCAGACGGGAATCGCTATTGTCCCATTTCCGTGGTATAAGTGCCCAACATATAATATATACATACTCGTACATAAGCAATTTTTCTTAGATTTTATTATGCAGCTCCTTCGTGCCAAATCTCCAGGACATTTTTCCCTCTGCGTCGAAACTATGCTAGCAGGCAGTGAAAGTGAAAGTTTTGCGTACAGACCAACATTGATTGGAATGTGGATCCAGTGGCCACTGACCTCAGACAGACCGAGTAATATACAAGTACGACAAAAGTGTTTTTGGACAGGACTGAAAAGGAAGAACAATAGCAGAATAAAATAACGCCTTCATTAATAAAACAGTGCTTTTACGAGTTTATCGGGTTAGGATAAGAATAGAAAATGAATTACTATGAAAGAGTGCCGAAAAAGGGGATGAAAAGAGGCATACATACAAGTATAGTCCTACATACATTAAATTTTCCCATCAAAGCCTATGTATTTTCGGAGGACATGAATTTCACAAGCGTTCATGAAGTTTTCTTACGCATTTCTATAATCATATCGTCTCGTATAATAAAAAATGTTTTCTCTTTCGATGAAACCTACACTTGGCGCCTGGTTCATCTCCGTTTTCCAATCGTCCCGACCGCAACTGCGCTGTGTTAATCGTCATCGCAAAGTACAGTGGCGTGGCCTTTCTTTGGTGTCATTCAGGTTATGCTGTTGTTGGTATTGTAACGAAACCCCGCTTTTATTGCGGTAGATGCCAATGTTGCTGGAGTCGTTATTTGTTGTGTGCCGCGATTTATGGTCGGCATTTATTTGCGGTAACACAGCAGGAAGAGACGTGAATTAAACCTAATTGAAAAGGAAGACAATTACGAATGTCTGGCGTTTAATAAATCCATGCATAACTCAACAGCAGATGATGAGAGGGTGTCAACAGAAGGAGAACTGTTTTAAATGTCGGATCTAATTTGTCTTTATATCCTTCAGACGAAGGTGAAAGTGTAAATCAGCTGGATCCTTACTTTTCTGACAAATAGAAATCTTAACAGGTATAGAAAAGTATTCGATATAAAATGTTGAACAACGTCAGTTCCAGTGTCCAATCCATCCTGTCTGAAAGTCTGTCACTTGGTCTGCCTATTGTCGAGTTTAGTTTGTCTGTTTACATGTCTGTTGGTCCTTCTGTTATGTCCATTGGTCTGCTACCATTTTTCCTATAGGAACTACTAGTACTATAGTAATAGCAATAGTATAGTGATAGGTATTGATCCGTTCTAAGCTTAGGATCTCATAATTTTCCGATCTCATTTTGCTTTTGAGAGCTTTCCGAAAGTGGCCGAGATTATGTCCAGAACTACGACAGATACGAACTACAAAATGTTCAATATCAGAACTCAATGAATATTGAGAGACATTCGCTAAAATGTATTCCGTTTTTGTGACACAAGAATGAATTCCTCAGTCACTCATCACCATTATTCGCAAAGGAGATTACTTGGCAATTATTTTAAATTTCATATTTCATTGTATAAAAGTGAGTTTTAATATTGAATAAGTACCCAGTTTTCATTAAAAGACTTTTCCTTAGTATTTATTATAGAAGAGCAGTGAAAATTTGTGAAGAGTTCAATGATTGAATGAGTTGGCAATTTGATTGCCTTTCAATTTTGGAAATTAATTTTTTTATTGTTACCAAATACGAAATTTTTATGTGTTGATTATGCTTTGTTTCTGTTTTTTTGGTTATAAAGTTGAGTTCTGCCAGAAGTTCGATTATTAATGGTTCACCATTAATGAGGACCACTTACATTTGCAGGGTTGCCGACAGTCTGCGATTAATTCATTCACTGGCGACCGAGTGAATGGCGATGAACTTGGTTAGTTATTGGAATATTAAATACGTTAAGTTTTCCCCGGAATATCATTAAAAATGTGTAAAAATTGTACTGTGTTGTCATCTTTATTGCGATTTCGATAACTAAAAAAATTCTCATTTCCTTTCTTTTTCTTGCTTTGGTGCGCTTTCTGGGATTTTATAGGTTTTTTGTAGATATTCTTTTAGAGGGAGATTTTTTGGGAGGGCGAGTGTCTCAGTTAGAATGTTTTCAAGAAGTTTAATTATAACCGTAACACAACCAACGACTTTAATTTATGATGTCTTCCTAACGGTATAAATTAATGATGTTCTGTTGTTATGAGAACAAATTTATTGAAACTTGAATTTAGTTTCAGTGTTGAATTTCTTCCGAATAAAGTGACCCTTGCAACATGTTGAAGAGTGGCCAACTAGCGCAAAGCTAAACCGTGCAAAATAAACTGGCAGAGTGGCCAATTTACGATATCACGTAACTTCTTCTGCTCACCGGTCATCGTTTCGCCCTTCAATCCTTCGCATGACGCAGTCGTTGGTGTTAATTTAGTACGTCAACTTTTAATAAAACTGCGAAATGTTATTAAAACTTTTGCCGGAGCTCTACGAAAATCAAGGAACGACGAATGAGGGATGAGGAATGAGGGATCAAGGGTAATGAATGAGTGCGGATAACAAATTGGCGAAAATTAGAAAAGCTGTATAATAAAACGGTGGCCACCCAGCTAATTATTGTTGACTCGATTTTATGACGTTCAAGTCAGAGGTTGACGTTGTTTGTTGGACGTCGAATGTCACCGTTGTTGTTGTTTTTGTTGTTGCTGTTGTCAGTCGTTGATGGCGATGCTTGTTTGTGTTTATTGCCCTCCTTCCCGAAACTTGTTGACAGATTGAATTGAGTTGAGTTGCATTGAGTAGAGTTGTGAAGGGGCACAGAGGTGCCTTAAGTAGCGAGGGTTGCCATGTATATTCTTTGCTTCAAACTTTTGTTCGAATTCGAAAAAATTTAATAACTGAAAATCAATAATATTACTATTAAGAGTACGTACATAACTCAAAAGTAGCACTGGATTATTCAATAAGTTTTCACTAAATTCCTCGATTTTAAAGAGCTCAAACCGTATTGTAAAATAGTAAAATGAAAAGAATACAATAGTATACAAAGTAAAGTAGTAAAGTGGTAGCAAAAATAATAAACCTTCGCTTTAACTTGAAGTGAGTTAAATTTAAAGTGTCTTGGAATTTAAGTCCCACGCCACACAGAAGTAGTAATTTTGAGAAAAGTATTAAATACAGAGCATTGTACATGAGTACCGTTCGGAAGTAAAGCAAAACAAGTGAGGAGTAAATAAATTGCACTGCGTTCGTCGTTCGCTCCTTCCACGCGAAAGGGTGCCGTTTTATTGTCATGATTTTAATGAGTTCCTTGTGTGTCCTGCGGAGGATCTCATTTTCACTAAATTTACACACACTCATACACACTCCCGCACACACGCACACATCGGATGAGAACAAACACACGTGCTCAATTCCGTGACGTGATTCCGTTGCTTGCCAGTGAGAACGTGTGTCTGCGTTTTAATGCGTCCTTGGAGAGGAGGAATCAGCGGAAAGGGGGTGAAGTGGGGGAAATTAAGAACAACTAAAACACAAACTAAGTGTTGAGGGGAGTGAGACGCAGGCAGATCGACAGACAGACAGTTAGACTTCTCAAGAGACTAACAGTTAAAACCGATGGGAGTTAAAACAGTTGGGAGAGCAAAAAAGAGCGCTCAAAAACTCGTTGAAGTTGTCGAGAGTTAAGAGCACGTGTTACGAACTGATTAAAACAGATACCGTTAAAGTTAGAGGCAAAGAGAGAGTGACGAAGGTGAAAATCCAATCGAAAATGTGTGTAAATTGAAGAAAATGTGCATCGTAATTTGCACAAAACTCTTTGGAAAAATTCCAATGTTGCCGTCGTCTTTAATTTTAATTTCCCCTGAGAAGAGGGTCTCCTTTTTATGCCGTCTTCTTCTTTGATGCTCTTCTTTCTGTGTGACACAAGTTTAGTGCCTCATAAAGTTCTAAAAATAGGCCACAAAATGTTCTACACGATGTAAATAAAGTAGCGAAATTTGCATGTTAACTTCTCACTCTCTCCATTTCTTTGGCACTCTTCAAATAACTGAGGAAACTACAATTTTTTAAAATAATTTAAGAGCCTTTAAATAACAATTCATTGAAAAGAATCTTTAATATTTTTCAAATATCTTTGAAATGGACTGCAAAAAGTACGTCGAACAATGAATAGAAAGACGATATTTATTCCACTCCGAAGTGATAAAGTTAATTAAGATAGAAAGAATTGATGACTTCCTCCAATACATGAGATACTTCAAAGAGTCTTGAAAATAGTTTTGAACCCTGGAAGAACGCATAGAAACCATTGAATTTGTCTTTAGGGCATCATCGAGGTCACTACGAAGGTCTTTAAATGGAAGGATAAACTTAATGACGCCTTTCATCGTCGGGTGGAGCATAAAAATAGGCTTTAAAGATGTTCAGACTCCAGTTAATCCATCAGCAAGCATTTCAAAAGGCTTCGAAGCTGCCTTCGCGTCTGCATTTAAAGACTAATTTATTGAAATGGTGAAAAAGGCTTCAATAAATGCTTCAAGATTAGTTCTAAGACTTCGTTTAAAAAGGAGACGACGGAGAACACGTTTCAAAATAAAAGAAGTAAAGAAAATCATAGAGCCTTTAATAACTCTTCTGGTTTGAATACATTCAAAAAATTTCAAGCTGTTCAAAATGTATTTAAATCTTTTCACTTTTGACATCATGTTTCTAAACCAGAATTTGATCAATAAATTGTATCTGCAGAGAATTGAAATTAAAAATGGATCTGAGGAACGTTTTCAGGGGGCAAAATAATTTCAGTGACCCAGATAATTTAATGGAGTCGCTGAGGGGAAGAAGAGGTCAAATAAGAAGAAGAAACGGAAGAAGATGAGTGAAGAAGAAGAAGAGGATGAGGATGTGGAAGAAGACGACGACGACGTGGAACTTCTTCCACAACTTAAAGTATTCGATTTCCATTTAGAATCGGTGTCGATTACGGAGTGCTTTATAAAATATTTTCTCGATTTTTTTCGAGAGAGGAAAAACAACAGAAAAACGGATGAAATCACAAAACAAAAACAACCAAGAAAACATTCCTAAGAATGTATAGTAAAGTGTATGTATATAACCACATTAAGTTCAAACTATGGAAGTGTTAATAGACGATTGTTTCAATTGTTTTTGTTGTTGTTATTGCCATCATCCGGATATGTTGCTTGTCACTGAATATCGTAAAAGTAGGTCGGGGACTAAGAAATCAACTACAACAGAGCAGAAAGCAGAAGCACTCAGTTAAAAATGTCACGAAGCCAACGAGGATTGCTGACAATTATGCTTATGACACTACAGCAACAACAACAACGATAACAGGAACAACAGCAACAACAATAATCAAGTTAGCCATAATAATAAGCGTGATAAAACTGTGACACTGACACAAAACTGTGACAATTGTAATGATTGTTGACGTTCTGTGGTTGGGCGTCGCTGCTGCTGCTCTCCGTAGTCGTTGATCTCTAATTGCTGCCAGTGCTGCCAATGCTACTGATGACACAGTGTTGCCAATACTGTTATTGTTGTTGTTGTTGACCTATTTTGTTGCTTTGATTGTCTTCAATACGGCAACAATTAAAAAAAATAAATAAAGTGATGAGCAGAACAGAACTTTTATTGAGGTTGAAGGATGAAAAAAGAAGAAGAAGAAGAAAAAGAAGGAGAAGAAGTGGAAGAAGAAGAAAAGGAAGAAGAAGAAGATGAAGAAAAGCGTCTAGCAGAAAAGGAAGAGGAAGAAACGTGAATTCAGAATTTTAAATATTTTCAACAAATATTAAATCATTTAATATGTATTACTTTATAGTTTATTATTATTATTTTATATTAAATATTTTCACTAAAACGGCATTAAAACTAAAACAGCATTAAATTGTTTCTAATTTATTCGCCCCTCCCAGCAAATGAATCAACCACATCAAAGAGATTCCTCATGCTTGTGATTCGTTGCTGTCGTTGTTGTTGCTTCTGATGTGCTGCCATTTAATTGTGCGTGCATAAATAAATAAGCAGATCTGTCAACATGTTGCTAAACATGTGCGGCTACAGCGCACAGCAACAACAACAAATAAAGAGAGCCGCTGGTGGATTGTGGTAGGCAAGGGTGGGGAGGGGGTGCGATAGGCGACTGAATCTAAAATAATTTATTTTTTCCACCCGCGATGACAGCGAAGAGGCGTCGTCTGAGGCGTCGACGCCTGCTTTGAATTATGAAAGAATTTTTGACATCGCAACAAAGTTATGAACATCAAACGGAAGTCGCGGGTTGACTTTCCGGCCGGGAAGGGGCCGGGACTCAAAGAACACCCGAGTGAGTTGTAAACCAAGCAAATAAACGCAAACAAAATCAATAGAATTCCGTTCGGCGAAAAAGTGGCTAAAAAACAGGCACTGAAAAATAAACATAAAAAACACAGCCGCAACTTTTGGGCCATAAATAAAATGACTGAATTGAAATAAAATGTGGTGGAAGAAGAGACTCTGAAGTGGAGAGAAGAAGAATTCCGCTGAGAGGAATAACGATTTTATTGCTTTTTGTGGTTGTTTTTTGGAGATCGTAAATATTTGATGTGTTTGATTGTGTAGAATTTATGCCCGGTGAATGTGAGGAATGTTTTTGAGTATGTCGATGTGTGTGTTTTACAATATAAGTGCGAAGGAGGGGAGGAGGGGGTTGCATGCACAGCATTTGCACCATTAGCACGAAAGTCTTTTTAATGTAGACTACTTTTTAAAGAAAAGTTTAGTTAAATATTATTATATTAAAATATTAATATTTTTAAATCCCAAGAAAACACATTCATAGAATAGTTTGAAGAAATAAAATTATTAAATATTTATAGTCCATTCCTTATCATTAATTAACATGCGAACAATGGTCAACACGCCACGAATCAACCAAGCAGCGCAGGTGATGCCAGCCTCAAGAGTCCTATTGTGACATCAGCCAATACCACCGAAATAACACGCTGTGCACTGTACAGTGACACGATTGTAATTGACGAAATGCGAAGACAAACGATTGAACGATCGCTTTCAAGTTCATGTTACAATATATCATTTTACAACAACAAAGAATGGTTACTCTGTGTTGTGTTTTGTTGTTGTAAAATCCGACGGAAATTCATTCGGAATGTTAGAATGCGATGCACTTCGTACACGAGTATTAACGAGCAGTAGGAAAACGTGTTGGAGTCAAATAGAAACAACAACAAAGAACGACCATTAGAACAACAAAAAAACAATCGCTATATTATTGTGTGTAACAAACGTCGTCGCTTATCGTCAATCATTCGGCTCCGTAGGCTTTCGTCGTGAAAGCAGATTCAGCCAGAAAATCCTACTAACAATTAATTAATTAATTAATTACTGTTATTATTAAGCAACGTCACTGCTGTGTAAATGAATGTTTAAAAAAACATTATTGAGTGCAAAACAATGAGTGCATGAAAGTGATAACGATTTTGATAAAAAGTTGAAAGAATTTCAATCTAAAATAAACTCCATTCCAACAGAACGCATTCCTGCACGCAGTCTGCAATCGGGTAATCCTTTGAATGTCCTTCGCCACCTGCCACGTCTGCTCCGCCCTCGTGGACTCATACTGCCCCCTCCCTTCAACCTTCGCCCTTCCCTTCCCACGTCATGTGACACGAGCTGCCTGTCGTTTATTTTCCGGTTGATTAACAGCGCAATTGAGGACGATTCGCCGTCCCTGCTCTACCCTCGGATTAACCCACCGCTGCTGGTGCTGCTGGTCCTCCGTTCAACCTCCATTTTGACTAGCGACCTTTTTAATTTGCTTTCCATTCACTGCGAGTCCTGCTTTAAACCAGTGACACGATTTTTTAAATGCTATCGAATACCTCAGCGGCGGCCCTGATGAGCGACAGGAAAGACACACACACCAGCACAAACAGTGGCCACTAACACAACAACAACAAGCTATGGTAAAGCTTTGTTTAAGCTGGATATCGTATGACACGCTGGTTGCTTTGCATATCGCATGCTCACGCTGCGCATTCAAATGCAACGAGCGAGGATTCAATGACGACATCCCGTTGATTGGTTTTCACAGAACCGCAATCGAACAGCGAAGAACAAAAAACTAACGAGAAGCATCGCAGAGAGTCGTAAAGAACACACGCAAGAACACCCACAAACACGGACACACACACGCACACACACACACACACACTCTCGTTCATGCCGTTGAATTCTGAGCGCGGATCAGAGCACGATTTGCATTTGTTGCTCCTGTTGTTGTTGTTGTTGTTGTTGCAACAGCGTCCGCGGCGGACGTGCATCGAGTTTCGCTGAAAGGATTTGCAAGTTTTGAAGGCGACTTCATGGACTCCATGGCATCAGCTGATAATGAAATCAAGAAATAAGAAAGAAAAACAAAACAAAACAAAACAAAATAATAAGCATAAATAACAGAAACCGAATAAAATTAAATCAAAAGCAGAAGCGACAGAAAACGAAATCAAATCAGCGAAGTAATTGAAATAAAGTGAACTCTTATATAGAAAATATAAATTCAATATAATATTTAATATAAATAACTAAATTAAATTATTATTAATTTTTAATTTTATTTTTATTCTATTTTTAGTATTTATTAATAATTAAAATGATAACAATAGAGGTCAACATTCGGTGTTGCGTCTTCATATTTTGCGCCTTAAAATATGCCACCCAGTTTTGTTGACTGCAAATACTTCAATTATACGATAAATGAATTTAATAACATTTATTTTTCCATTTTAATTGATTTTTAATACGATTCTATGTGGTGTAAATGATTTGTTTATCCATTAAATCAGTTTACAGGTTCACACATGAGATCAACAGCAGCAGCAACAACAACCGGAAGCCACAAAGAAAAATAAGTGTAAAAACATCCCAAAACAATCACATTAAATAAATAAAAAAACAGCACATTTTTATGGCTTCCCCTGAATTCTTTAATTGCAATTTTTTATTGCTTTATTTTGATTATTATTATATTTTGGTTGGGTGAAGATTATTATTATTTATGATAAACACACAGGCGTATGAATTTACAATGTATTTACATACAAATACATACAAAGTAAGTGTAAACGATGGTACTCGCTCTAATGAAACCATCTGCGGTCGCAAGACGATCATTTAATCGATTAACGAGGTGACTACAACGGATTTCAGATGAAGAAGAAGAAGAAGAAGAAGAGATTCAAAACATTGTGGGAATGTAGCTCTACTGCGGGTTTCCTTCCAGAAGTAAGAACCTCCAAAGAAGTAAGCAGCAACTATTAGAAACCAATTTAATAACAATAAAGAACAGTTTCTATATTAATACTGTTATTTTTTTATTATTACTTTAATGTTTGGCTTTTCAATATAATTTCAGTGCTTCTGTTCTGACGATTAGCTTCCCTTTCTTAGCCACAGGACGGTATGTTGGCCCATTTTCCTTGTTCACTTGCGATTTCTGCGGATGCCTTCCAAGGGTTCTTTTTTCCTCTACGGTGGGAGCATTACTGGGCTTTACAAACACACTCCTGGGAGGGTTCAATGGGCCATCGGTTGCTGACTTGGTTGTGGCACAGGCTGGTCACATCCCTTGTATCGCCCTCCATCAGGAGGACACTCGTTCCACGTCGTTTTTTGGATGGTGTACTCGGCTTGATGGTTGATTCGCAGAATATCGCCCAAAACAGAAGATAAACAATAATTTTTTATCGTACATTTTTGCTAATTAAAAAGAAAGAAACAAAAAAAAAATTCAAATTTCTTTTCAACACTTTTTAAAAAATTACTTTATTTTTATCCTTTCTCCGTTTTGTCTTCATTCCTTTATAATTTATATAATTTATATATTTCACTATATTTTTTGTTCTTTTTGCATATTTTTTTAAGATTAAATAATTTTCACGAAATATTAAGGAAATCTGTCGTTTTTTCTGGATTTTTCATCGCTGAAATTAATTTTTGCATTTTAATTCTTTTGCTTTTCAGCGAAAATTTATTTTGAATTTATTGGTTGCTGTCATTTTTAATGCTCTTCATAAATTTTATTAATTGAGCACTTCTGCAGCGCTATTAATTTGAATCAGAGCGCGAATCGAGTGAGCAGTGAGTGCGAAAAGAATAACAACAACAAATAAGAAGAACAACAACAACCACAGACACAACTTCCACAACAAGACAC
Organism: Myopa testacea; assembly: GCA_949629155.1. Lineage (NCBI taxonomy): Eukaryota > Metazoa > Arthropoda > Insecta > Diptera > Conopidae > Myopa > Myopa testacea. The sequence continues at coordinate 11,299,584 of OX451347.1, forward strand.
TTTAATGACAACAGTAACAACAACAACAACAAGCAACAAGTTGGCCATTCCTCAGGGTGCAATTTTATTGCTTTTCTGGCAGGGTGGCAGCATTGCTCGTGGCCTTAATTCTGTGTGCTTTGAATATATTCACGAAGGAGAACAACTCGAATCGAAGAAAAGAACAAATAAAGCCTTAAAAAAGGGTTTGCTTCTTAAATAGAATTTCTTAAATATAAATAAAGGGAATAAAAAACAATACAATACAATATGTATAAGTACACTTTCATAAAACATAAAAACACATATGTACATATAAATGACATGTATATACATATAAAATATATACATATAAATGAAGAACAGCCAAATTATGCATAAAAAACAATTAGAAAATGTATATAAAAATAGTGTATGAACCTAATCAGCGCGATTGATACCCGCATCGAGGAGCCTAGCGTGGCATGAACCAATAAACGTCAGTCGCTTCTCCAATGCAACAGAACAACAAGCTGTCGACGTCGCTGCGACTGCATTTGCTTCGGCGCTCGTATTTTCCGCAAACAAAAACGAAGCGATTGCGAAGGGAGTGAAAAGATCGAGTTGTCAGTTGGCGTCAACAACAACAACAACAACAGGTCTGTTTGAATAAAAGACCCGAACCTCGTCGTCGTCTTTCGTTCGAGTCGTCATCGTCGTAAGCTTTGCTTTAAAGTTTAAAGGAGTACTTTCAATAAAATTCTAATCCTGCGTCTACTTTGATAATCGATTGTTTCAGTATCTGGTTTTAGCTTTAAAATAGTCAAAAATATGAAACACATTCACAATTTGGTAAACAAAAAACGTTTACCAAATTATTGCTAACGGTTCTGTGGTGTAACGGTTAGCACTCTGGACTCTGAATCCAGCGATCCGAGTTCAAATCTCGGCAGAACCTGGATGAAAACCTTCGTTTTTGCATTTCAATTACGCAATCACATATGTACATTATATGCACAATTTATCGTATTTAAAAGCGATTATTTTAAAAATTCTAAATTTGAACACTAAAACATAAAAATAAACATTTTAAAATAAATTGAAACATAAAACATTCCACACACACAGATGACAAGTTTCTTTCCCCCTCCCCTCCCCACCAGTCATCATTATCATATTCTCCTCTTGCTTATTTGCCAAGGAATTTTCATTAGCATCGGCTTTTTTATGAAAAACGAATCCTTCCTGATTGAGTTCGAATGCGGCGCTGCATGTTGCGCTGTTGAAATATTATACGCATCTCTCAAAGTGTTTGTAAATGCTTTCAAAGCGCTTGTTTATGCTTTATGCGAATGCATGCAAGCGAGTAGGCACACAAACACACACTAACACACACACATACACACACACTAACACACCAACACACAAACAATCATAAACATCAGACTCATTCTCGCGTGTAGTTCGAGTATCCGTTTTAATTAACTTTAATTTATGTTCCTCGCACTCATGATTTAGATGACTGGCTGCTTTAAAGGGCGCGTTGGCAACCCTGGCTGACAACTCAAGGAGTCGCTGTTAGCTGCTGCCTTGCATTTGCTGCGATTGTTGTGTTTCTTGCATCATCTCATGTTGCCAATGCCGCTGCGTATAAATAACACGAGTGGCAGCAGCAGCGATGAAACTATTCTTTTTCGAACACTCCACACCGAGATGAATTTTACGTAAAATGTTGTTTAGAAACAAAATTCTGTCGACTTCACAGCGACTGCATTGAAGTCGCCATGTTATTCGACCATTTAAAATGCATGCAAGTAAGTCAAACGATGTTTCCTTGTGTTTGTGCCACCCGATTGAAGCATATTCATCCATTTTCAGTGGAATGCAAAATTGAAGTTGAAGCTTCTTGAAAAAAGCAATAAAATTAACGAAGGAAAAACAACAAAAACAGTCAAACCACAAACGTTAAACCTCGCTGCTATGCAACGATCTGCGCTGCTTTCTCACGGCGTCGGCTTTACTCTTCGTCCCTCGTCGCCTTCGTAGGCTTTTTCGATAAACTCACGAGTGAAAATCTTTCTACCAACAAAACGAACACGAACGACAACCCGATGACGTTGCTGCTGTGTGGTTGCGTCAGCAGAGACCTTTGAAGGGAGGCAGAGAATGTAGAGAAACATTACATTAACTTTAAATAAATAGTATATTAAATACAAGAAAACAAAGCAATTAAATAAGTGATTTTAACTGAATTTTCGTACAAACGCAAATCATTTTTGGTTTTTCCCAAACATACAATATTTCAAATGGTTTTTCTAGTAGCTTCCTTCTTTTTTTCAAACAGACGACATACGCACAGTGTTCGTGACAGATTGTTGACAGGTTCCGCCGCACGATTTAGAATACATTTTAACATTTTAAAACTGGACCATTTTTTGGCTTCCCAAAAAGAATCAATTAACATTTAAAATTTATCTGTACACGTATTTGAAATCTCAAATGAAAGAGCAGCACTTTTCGGATTCAGAAGCGCGCCGCTCTGACGTCCATTCGAGGGGGTCACGTATTCCATTTGGCCCCATTAAAAATACGCGAATTAAAAACACTCGATTTTCGCGCATTTCGAGAAACGTTGCAGAATCTCACGTCAATCATAAACAATTAACAAATAAGTTTCATTAACAGTGTGTGTGTGTGTGTGTGTGTGTGTGGCATTTCTAATCTCCGTAGAATTACGATGCCAGCCTCTGAGATGCCCACTTTGACAGCTGCTCCGCCGCGCCTGATTTAAAGCACTCCATCTGCTCGCATTCGTCGTCGTTTTGACAGCGTTGCTGCTGAGCGTCTTCACGCGGCGGATGCGTCAATTTTTCCAAAGCAACGCGTCAAAGATTGAAACAAAAAAACTGCAATAAACCGCAAAATTTATGTTGATTTTCTTCTTTTTCCTTTTTTAATGTGCTTGTCTAACTATTTAAAAACATTTCATTTCAAATTTTGCGCTTTTTTTCCAATAAAATTCGGTTTTTCTCTCATCAAGTTTCTTTGCATCTTCAACATTTTTAAGAAGGTGATAAATAAATAAAAAATAATGTTTCTACTCTTGTTTTGCTGTTAAAGTGTATTTTTTTATATTAATAAACATTTAAATCATTAAAATCAACAGGTGAGTGAATCGAAAAGAGCAGAATCGGACCGGCAACCGAAGCGACAGCGTTTTGAATGGATGAGTATAAAGAGCAAGAGTACAGCAGAGAGAAGAGTACTCTATTCTATACTATAAAGTCGCAGAAACTACTCAGAATCGCTGAATTCGGAAAAAGTGAGCGGAAAGGATTTCATTCATTCGATGGGTAGGCTTATAAACATTTCAGATGTTGCTAGCAACTTCTGCTCATCAACAAACAAAACTGTAATAATTTTTATTGCATGCGATTTCGATACATACTGCAATATATCATGATATTTTATTGTTTTTACCTGAACAGAAGGATAAAAATGTTAAAACAGTAAATCACAGGTTATTCATGGGTTATTCATGGCAAAATCACCTGAAAATTCGTGAGCTACAATTTTTGTCCTTTTAATTTTTCGAAGTTAGTGAAGAAGCCTTCCATGAAAAAGGTACCAAAATTTCGAATTCGCAAAGGAAAACAAGGAAGAAAAAAACCAACAAACAAATGATTTGTTTTTTCTCGTAATACAGAGAATAAAATCCAGATTCTAATTGATTTCATTCATCACATTTAAATATAATCTCATTCATCATGTTCCATCATTTAACACATGAACACTTCTGCATTAACCCTTCTGTCCATAACCATTTTAAAACCTTTCTATCCACGGACTAGGTCTGGCTGGACCTATATACGTTTTGTATTGAATTAATCGGAAAGGAGCTAAATAATTTACATTGTTTGATTATTTTAAAAATGTTAGTAAGTCTTTTCTTTATTTTCTTACTTTTTTTAACAGTTACTACATTTAAATATCTTGGTGCTACGCTCCAAGCAAACAGCATCTCCGCAAGCATGGAAGGAAAATCCAATTTTATCCTTCGGTCTATCCAACATAAGCCAATCCTGAATCTCGCAGTTTCTCCACGCCGTCAAAACTTGTGAAGAAGTTTTTGGCTACGACCATCCTCCCACTAGCTCTGTACTTCGAAGTAAGTTCCAGCAGCACTTTTTCGCCCAAGTTAATAGATCTCTGCTGCTGGTCTTCTTTGCCTTCTTCGAATCACCGACCCACCACACTTTGATACATATATCGCCGGTTTCGAAGGAATATATTATGTGAATATTGTCCTTATGAATCGATTTATAGACCAAAATTTGTTTGTTTTTTTTCTACAATTCTCGTGGATGCTGCATGTTTGCGTGATTCAGACCTGTTGCTAGACAAACACCAAAATAGGCATACAGTTCATCTTGTGTGATAGGTTTCGAGGATTTCGTCTTATGCGAAGTGCTGTCGTTGAGTTTTGCAGTTACCGTCTGCGCCTTTCTATTTGTATGTCGCAAGATTATATCCACCATATCTTCAGAAATGGCAGTCTTCCGCTGCCACCGGCTCTTCGAATGATGTTATGAACTCTTAGACGACGTATTGCTGGTGGTTGCTTATACCATTTGGTTCCGTCACGAGCCAGAGAATACTCGTCTGCTATCGTCATTCATATCTTGAATAACTCGATGATTTTCAGCTTGCAGCTCTTCCAGAACATCGTCATCATCGCTATCCTCAATTTCGCTAATTCCTCCAACTAACAATTCCGGATCGCCATCGGACATGTCTTCTTCAGGAATATAATCGTCGTCCTAACTAAAAATCCAAGTCAGAAGTCTCTGGTACTTCTTCAACAAGTCTTCGAAGATACTCCTCTCTTTCCTCTTCATTCATTCGCCTCCAGTTGAATGCTTGAAGATCTTCAGCCATTATAACCAAGTGATTATATATTGCTTCTAACACTTTCAAAATACTTTTATGAAAATTTGTATGAAAATACTCAATGAAAATAAGGATCTTTTCATCTTCATTTATATTGCCTTTTGATCTGAAAAGCTAACAACCTAGAGTTTCACAAATATTCCGTATTTATAAAAAATTTGAAGATGCCCTAATGAGTGCCATAAAACAATTAGGGGGCAATTGCTTAGCCGAAAATCCGTAAAAAATACGCTTTTTATTATGGCGCAATAAAAATGAACTAATTATTACAAAAAATATTGTTTCCAACGAATTAAAAAAATGTCTTCACATATGATACGTGGAAAAATCCTGCAAGGTCCAGCCAGACCTAGTCCGTTGATTCTAGGGGTTGCTGTAGAAAAAACGCGTTTTCTCGCTAAAAAGTTTTTCCTGAAATTTGTTTTTCACACATAATCATAAAAAAAACGTACAGAAACAAAGTCAGAAAGTTTCGTCAACCGAGCTTTGAGATTAATATTAAAAAAACCTTTTTGAAAACGGAAAAGGTCTGGCCAGACCTAGTTATGGACAGAAGGGTTAACACACATACCTACAAACACACACATATTCACACACATACATACTCTCATACACACACAATTAACACTTCAATGAAGACCAACGAACAACCAAAAAAGAAGGTTTTCATGAGTAACACTTTCTCGGCGCTGTTTCTCGGCGCGTGTTGTTGACAGTTATTGTTGTTGTTGTTGTTGTTATTGTTCGGTATTTTATTATTGTTGCTTTTCGTATGGCGCTGAATTATTGGAGCCTTTAATCGGAGCCGTAAATCTGTTTTTTCTGTTTTCACTATCAAAGACACATGCAATAATAAACATAACGATGTGTGTGTGTGTGTTTGTGGGTGTGTGTGTGTTAATGTATCTCTGTGTGAGTGCTTTCAAGTGCTTCTTCGATAAACAGTTCTGCAGATTTTCATAATGCAACAATTTAAAGACCATAAAATCACTGATTTAACTGAGACAAAAGTCCGAATTTATTACTTCTCGATTCTCAGAGCGCTTAAAGTGATGAGTACTTTACGGTTATTTCTTGTGGGGTACCAATTGTTGTCTGTGGAGGCATAGAGTCGGTGTAGGGGGAGGCGTGGTCGTAAGAAATGAAATAAAGTCGCTTTTATTATAATTAATGCAATAAAATCGGCGACAATTTCGTGTGCAAGAAAGAGCTCACTTTTATACTCTTGTTTTACGCTTCTACGCGACGACATCAAAGAAGGATTCGTTTCTGTTAGAGTGGAAAATGGAATGGAATTCATCCTTAAAAAAGAATCCTACTCCTCTTCTTCTTTTCCACTTCATACCTTCTACACTTGATTTATGAATGAATGCAAAGAGAAACACTCTCTCTCAACACTGAAACAATTTCGCCTCTCCAACAGATTCGCCAGCAACATTGTTGCCACTCATTCACAAACACGTCATCACTCCATGCAACACCAACACCCACCCCCACAACCCACCCACTACAACAACACTAAGCAAGTCTCGATTTGTTTACATTTGATGTGATGTTGCTGTGTTATTGTTTTCAAACCGGTCCGGAATCGCTCAAGCCGCATGCACACGAGTGGGCCCGAATGGCATACGGAACATCATTTCCCCCCTCACTTTTAAGGGGATCCGGGGTGGCGCTTTGACTTAACGTGGCGACTTAGTGACTTCGTGGAACTTCGTGCTCTCTTCAACCAAACTTTGTTTTTACCAAACTGTTTAGCCAACATACGTCACGCACAGCGACGTCACACAGCGTCTTCGAACGAAAACATTTTCACTCAGTTCAGTGCGTTGCGTGAGTTCGTCGAGTGCGGTTGTGAAGAGGCGCTTCAACGGTAGATGAAACAGGCGAAGTGCAGCAGAAACTCCAACAGATAAATTAATGGATAAAACACAAAAACAAATAAATAAGTAGTTGGATGTACAGCGTTTATTAAAGCGAGAAGGAAAATGGAACAATGATGGATGCAAAAAAGAATTCAACTCGAGAAAATTTCTAAACTTCAATAAAGCCGAAAGTTAAAAAAAAAAGAATTATTTGTACAAAAAAACAAAATGCGGTGAAAGGCTCGATTTGGTAGAAAAACATTTACGATTTTTAATTGTTTCTATTTTTCTCGAAAAGCCAATCAAAATGTAGAGCGGCGACGAACTTTTGCAACATTTCAGTGCTCGAAAAAGCGGTTGGCCTCAAATTCAGGGGGCGTCCGCGCAACGTTGGTGGAGGCCCAGTTTTTTTTTCAGGTGCGTGAAATAATCGGAAAACGGGTTTAAAAGAAAACAAGCGCAAGAAAACGCACCCAAAACAAATCGCAACCAAAACACAAAAATACTCAATATTAGCTTCAAATATCTAAAAAAATACAAAGTTTAAAAAGTTTACAAAAATAAAAAACAACAAAAAGTGTCAAAGTTTAGAAAAGAAAATAATATAAAATGTTTGAAAAATAATTACAACATAATATTAACATAGAATATGTACAAAAAAATAAATAAAAATAATAATAATAATAAGTTATAATAAAAATTAAATTAATTACTAAAATGATTTACTAAATATTTCGTTCGTGAGTGAAATATGTAAAAAAAGTTAAAAAAGTATTATAAATTTTTAGTCATATTCACTCAATTTGTGTGTTAATTAAAAAAATTAAAATAATTGAAAATATAACTACTGAATGACAACGCATCTGGAAGAAATTCTCTCAGGATCCTATCCCAGAAAGGGTTCTCCACTGGGGTCGGTCGTGATCTTTAGCGGTCCACTCTGAGGTACGATTATCAATATATTTAAAAACAAAAATTAATTTTTATTTATTTCATTTATGCATCATTAATTGTTGGAAAATACATAAACAAAAAGACACCTAAAACACAAAATTAACACTTATACAATACACAAAACAAAATTACGTACAATAATACAACTTTAATACGTAAAACAATTTAAATTTTTAAATGTATTTATATACACTCTTCTAATAATTCGTCTCATAGTAAAACGAATAATAATAAAATAATGATAAAAGATAATAATGATAATAAAACGGACTATAAAATCAATTTTAAGTTATATTTGATTTAATGGTAAAAGCCAAGCAGTTTTTAGAAGTTAAATAAACGAAAATAATTCACTTCTTCTAACAGATCATTTATTTTTACTTGTTGATCTTTCATTTTCCAAATAATAATGATTAAGAAAATGATTCTCTCGGACAGAGTTATTATATGCTCTTTCATTTCTCTGTAATCGTATTTGAAATCAGATAATCTAAGCAATCATATGCTATGCTATGGCAGCATTTATTCATTAAACTAATTAGTTAAATCGAGATAATTTGAAGCCTTTAAATTTCACAAACATTGTCATTTTTACAGAACTCTAAATATATGTTGGCACTAACTTTATATTACATATATAATTTCATCATTTATTAGTCATTTAAAAACAAAGTTGCGGTGAAAAATTCTTGTGTTTTGATGGTTAGTGAAATTATTATGAAATTCTATAAAATTTGAAATATTACTACAAACATAAATGAGCTACATATAAATGAGCTACCATAAGCTATGATGATTTTAGTCATCATCAATTCAATTCAATGTCAATTCGTGAAACTTTTTTGAAGCGCTTTTAAACAGATCATTTTTATATCACAGATGGACCACAGATGGTTCACAGTAGGTCTGCTAAAATGGATCTACGAGTCCACAAGAAAAGTTTATTAAATCATGGAATATTAAATCTAGCATCAACCGAGAAACTTTAAAAGACTAAAACAGTGTCAATTTTAGAAAAAGTTAGCAGTTGTTATATTGCGATATTATTTAGTTAAGTACAAAAGTTGAGCACACAAAATAACTCTTAATCATTTGGAGAAAGTGTTTGATTAGAAAAAGAATTCAATGTTTCAGTGTTATTCAGTGTGAAGAATTGAGTAAATCCATGGCATTTTATTTGAGACTTGTTCTAAAACGGTACGAAATATAATCATGTTAAGAAAACTCATTACGGGTTCAGACCGGGTTTGACAATAGATCACGGGTATATGCTATATAGCTATGGATCATGCAGGGAAGTCAACCTCCACAAAAAGTGATACAACCAGGACTGACTTTAGAACTAATAACTCTAGAGGAGGCCTAGAAAATGCTGATGATGATGAATGAGTTGCTGCTCTCTGGTAACATGACTGATTCTCAATCTTTATTGATTCCTTACTGTCCACAACTCGATAGGACCGGAATGAAGTCGTCTCTTCCAGCTCGATTACGCGATACTCTTTTGATATGTCTACTGAGAAGAACGGTACAATTCAATGGTATCAATAGTTTCAGTAACAATGAAGTATGTACGAATCTTTTTACGGGTTTTTTCCTTTATTTTGTTTTATTCTGATTATTTTATTTAATATAATCGCTTTTCTAAAAATAATACATTCACTAAAGAATCACAACGTCGCTAGCCATAAAAACCTCAAAATCAATGGATGTTGCCAATGAAAGAACCGCACAGTAAATAAATTCTGTTTATTTTGCAGTCAACGAATTCGCATGCATGAAAAATATTCGTTCATGTTTGTTTCATGCAAAAGACGTCGCCATTTTCTGCCAACACATTTACTTCCCTTTCGTTATTCATTTCCGTTTCCTCGAACGTGAAAAACGCTGCTGATGTTTGAAGGAAACTCCGGCGAAGAGCAACAGTTTAAAAGAATTTATTTCGTTGTTGATCGCAAAAGTTGAGGTTGCTTCTTCTTCAGCGTTGTGTGTTTTATTTCATTTATTTACTTTCTTTTGTTTGTTTTTGGTTTTTTTCGTTTATTGTTGTATTCTTGTGTGTGTTTTGCTGAATGAATTTCTTTTATTTAAATGCTGCCGCAATAATTTAATTCAGTTGTTGTATTTGGCAACATTTTCTAATTTCTATTTTAATTCATTCAGTTTAATGAATGAATGAATGAATTTGTTGTTGCTGTGTTTAACGTTGCGACAATAAATATTTTGTCAAGCAAATTTAATTAAATATTAAAAATAACTCAAGCAGATTTTACATTCATAAGAATCAAGAAAAATGTGTGGTATTTCATTGTCAAAGAGACTGTAAATATCACGTAGAGGGTTAATATTATTATATTCGCATGTTTCGAAAAACATTCCTCAGAGAATTCTAAAAATTCCCGTTCAATGCAAAAATACTCAAAAATGTACAAGAAACACAAGAGTAAAAAATATTGATAGTTTTTATTTCAAAAAAGATAAATCCAATAAAAAAGGAAACAATTTAGAGTAAAATATACCGTATTTGCATAAAGACAGACACACAGACATGTTTTTCTTAGTTTTCCTTCTTCATTTTTTATACCCTACACACGAAGTGAGAGGGTATATTCACTTACTGCTTCCGTTTGTAACGCATTAAAGGAGGCGTGACAGGTATAGAAAAGTATATATATTCTTGATCAGCGTGACCTCCTGAGTCGATTTAGCCATGTCCGTCCGTCTGTCTGTCTGTCTGTCTGTCTGTCCGTCTGTCCGTCTATGGAGATCACGATTACAAGAGAACTAATAGAGATATCTTCATCAAATTTGGCACGAATATTTTCTGTCATCACATGCTATTTGGGAAAAAGGAAACAAATTAGACCATTGCTACGCCTAATTTTTAAATAAACGTGTGTAGGGTATATGAACTTTGGCCATGCCGAAGTTAACACTTTTTCTGGTTCTTTGTTCAGTTCTTCAGTTTTGTTCAGTGATTTCGTTATAATAATTTTATAAAATACAAAATTTTTACATCTACAAGATGTCTGAAAAGACACGAGATTCTTTTCCTATTGAGTTGTAGATAGTACGGAATCAATAAGGAATGAGAATCAGTCACGTTACCAGAGAGCAGCAACCCATTCATGCTCATCATACTTTTTCTAGGCATCTTCTAGAATCAGTTTCACATTCTCAAGTCATCACTTCTAAAGTCAGTCCTGGTTGTATCACTTTTTGTGGAGGTTTACTTCTCTGCATGATCCATAGCTATATACCCGTAATTTATTGTCAAACCCGATCTATTTTCGTGAACAGCAAAGAGGTTTCTTAACATGATTACATTTCGTTTCGTTTTAGAACAAGTCTCAAATAAAATGCCATGGATTTATTCAGTTCTTCACTGTTCATATCAAGTGATATCATAACACTGAAACATTGAATTGTGTTTCTCTTGTTAACAATTAACAATTATTTTGTGATCATTAACTAAAGAAATGATGTAGCAACCGTTAATATATAACTAATATAATAACTGATAATGTTCCAGTTTTCTTTAATTGTGCCGTTGATTTAATCGATCACAGATTATTATTATTACAAATTATTCGTAAGTCATTTCAAAGGAAGTAAAAATAAAGAACAATATTAATAAAAAATAGTCAAAATTATTGAAAATATTATATCAATGCTGATGAATGAATGAAGTATTTCAAGTTTATTTTTCTGAGTCTGAATGACACAGGCAACAATGACAACAACAACAGCAACAACGATAGCCGCAACAAACGATAGCAGTAATAAACGAACAAAAAAGCAACATCGGCAGCTTTCAAGGCGAGCAACAAAATTGCAAGCAGATGGAGGAGACGAACGGTCGGACGGACAACGAATCAAATGTGACAAACGAAAGCAACCAACAACAACAACAACAACACCAACAGTTTGACAAACATTATCACCAGCAGCATCAAAAATCTCACAAGAACAACAACAAGACGATAAAAACAGCATCAAATCAGCTGTGAAAAATAATGACGAAACTGCTTCTGCTGCTGCTGTTGTTATGGCTGTTGTACAACAACAATACAAAAAATGAAAACTCACAACAAAATTAAGAACAACAACACGAAAAACTTAATTCAATTTAAAATCAAAATTAATTAAAGCTAATTTGTGTTGAGTTGAGCAGCAAATTGAAAAATTCAATTGAAACATTTTTCAGCCAAATCAACAACAACACAAGAATAACAATAACAACAACAACAACATGTGGTTTGCATTAAAACACAGTGCAGTTGATCGCCGTCGCCGTCGCTGTTGTTGCTGCTGCTATTTAATTGAATTGCAAAAATAAAAAACAAAACCAAAAAAAAAACAGCCGTGCAACGCATGTGTGCGAGTGAGATAGAGAACGGCCCAACATTAATTTTAAGCGTGGCTCAAATCAGTGCGTTAAAAAAGTATCCCCGATCAGTCATCAGTTGAAATGCACGATTTGTTTTATTCTCTGTTGTTGTTGTTGTTTTTTGTGCAATGTTCTGTAGTGTTTTTGTTGTGCAATTTTTATGCTCGGTTTATTTATGCGAATTTTAAATTTAATACGTAAACACACGATATTTTTTACTCTGAGTGGAGTACTTTATTTTTATTTTAAAAGACTTGATTGATTGCTGATTTCTTTATTGAAATAAATTTTGGTTTTTTCGGGTCAATAATTTTAAACAAATTTCAAACAAAATAAAAATCATAAAATCAAGTGCCTTTAATTTCAAAAAAGATTCCATTAAAGAAAATTGTTTGTTATTATTTAATAATAGATTCCATTACATTTCATACTATTCTTTAAGTCCTTTCGATGAAATACTCACCTTTTATTATATTTTTACAAATACGTGATTTGTAATATTTCAACATATTTAATCAAGTTCTTCATTAATGATAACAATAGTAGAAATGATTAACGACAGTAAAATAAATAAATCAATAACTCAGAGTGACCGACAACGAAATGTCGTTGACTCATGAATGGTGAAGCATATAAATTAAGCTTCTTGGAGAAGTCGACCCTCAAAATCGAAGCACAGGTGCCACAAAACTGAGCCAACCACTGAATGGAAGCGATTAAATATTCAACGTGGTTAGCAATGAATCAACGAAGTGGCCAGAATCCACGCAGGAGGAAGGACGGAAGGAAGGAAGTCATCGAGTGAGGAATAAATAAATCGACTGTAATTCGGTAGAAGCACCGAGTATATTGAAAACCGAAACGAACCACACTAAAAGGACGTTCGGGCGTTAACCCGAAGTTGAGGTCAAACTCAGAGGTTAAACTAAACAATCGTAATTCTGAATTCGTTCTGTTCTGTGATTATAAACTGAATTATCAAATATGCGATATTAATTCAAATCTCAAATTAAATTCAGATTCAGACGCCTTCATTTAAGTAGGGTTTTAATTAAATTTCGCTCAAGATATCGCTAGATCATGGGGATTTGTTGTGAGTTGTTGTTGTTACATCTTCTTAGTTAACGAGCTCTGGCACAACCCTTCAATTTTCGTGAGATTATTTCACATACAAACACACTATTTTTCTAAATCTTTATTTATTTATTTAAGATTCAATAAACTAGCAATTAACAAGCTACTAAATATTAAAAAACACAATATCAACAATTCTATTAGATTAGTTTCAGATTTAATTAACCGGATGAAGAGATTTATGTTTGGTTTAGAACAACAACAACAATAACAACAACAAAGACAACGATTTCAAACAACATCTGGTACAGCAACTTAAAATATAATGTTTACATTAATCTGTGTTCGATTCATGAATATACATCCATCGATACATATGCTTATATTTTTCTAGAAATGGTACGAAGGCCGGTCGAAAAGTTGAAAGAAAGTGAGTTGAAAGAAACGATAATTCTATAGTATATCATAGAAAAGTTCCATCTTTCATCATGCTAAATGTCAGAACATCAAACGCAAAACTTGTAATTCGTAGCGTGTTCTTGAATTATTTCATTGAGAAGCAGATTCAAATTAAAGAGATCTGAAGAATTGCAGCTGAAGCCGTTTCAGCGCAACAGGATTACTTGTGAAAAGTTTATCTTAACTTAAATCCCTCCCGTTTTGAAAATTCATTTCATTCTAATAATGATTTTAACTCCTATATTTATGTGAAATCTATTACTATTTGTAAATCTCCCCGGATGATCAATGATGCCTTTTGGAAAGAAAAAGCCTTGCATAACTGGTATAGTTTATTGGGTGGGAAAAAGTTTTTGTGGCAGTCTCGCTATTGGTATGGAGCATTGACCACAAAACTGTTTTAAACCATCTACACAAGGCTGGCTACCTAAAGAAGCTCGGTATGTGGGTTACTCATGAGCTGAGCGAGAAAAACATGATAGACAGAATTAACATCTGCGATGCTATGTGATATGGCGGGACTGGAAGGGAATCATCCACCATGAGCTCCTTTTAGTTGGTCGAATAATTGATTCCTAACTCTATTGTGAAAAACTGGAGAGATTACGCCAGGCAATTGTTGAAAGAAAACAATCGAAATTGACTAATAGGAATGGTGTTGTGCGTTGTCACCATGACAACGCTCGACCGCATCCACATATAGTGCAGACATAGCATCCTCAGACTACCCCTTGTTCCGATCTCTGGGGAACTCTCTGAATGGAATTAAGCTGCTTTCAAAAGAAGCCTGTGAAAGGCACTTGATTCAGTTTCAACTAGAAACCACTGAAGTTCTTCACCGATGGCATCATGGCTCTACCCGAAAGATGACGAAACTGTAGATAATAATGGAGCATATTTGGTTTAAATAAATTCATTTTCAGACTATAAAAAAACCGGTTGAATTTTACTAGAAAACGTCCTGAACTTTTTCCAAGACCCAATATAATATAATGTCCACGATTTTTACATTTAACATAAAATATGTACATACATACATACATATGTATATTGAATTACGTACATACATATGTATGTATGCATGTATATAGTATGTATGCAATGCACAATTTAAAGATTTTACATTTTTTGGTGTTACTGGCTTCCATTTTCTTGTAGAAGTACTGGTGCGCTGTATGATGAATATAAAGATTCCAATAACACGTTCGTTTCGTATTCGTATAGTGTTCGTTTTTTATCTACATATATTAGTTTTTTGATAGAGTCTGCTTTTTTACCCAAAAAAAGCCGGATCCGGTATGGCGAATAGCGAGAACGGTGGCATTGTAACCACGCTGTGCACTCTCCAAAAAACGATCCATGTAGAGTCGGAGAATATACAGATTAGAGCACCGAATATTTGTGTCATTGCAGAAATTTCTTTTTCGGTGTGATATTGTATGGTTCCCTATGTGAAATAATAAAAAATTGCGCTATATTTTTCAAAACTTATTTCAAAAACGTGTACTGTCTACGGTGAATGTGCTTTATCAAAATCTGCTGCGCGGACATGGGCCGCTCGCTTTCGTTCTGGTAATTTTAATATAAAAGATGTCTCACGCTCTGGTCGTCCAACCACTGGAATAGGAGATGAAATTCTTGAAAAAGTCCAGCAAGATAGGCATATCAGCAGCAGCTGTCCATGCTACAAAACTGTATTAAACCATCGACTAACAAAAGAAGCACAATATCTGGGTTCCTCACGAGTTGAGCGAGAGAAACATGATAAACAGAATTTACATCTGCGATGCTTTGTGATATGGCGGGCAATTTATTATATTATATGGCAATTTATTTGATTACATTTACTATTTATTGTCGAAATATTTCGTTCTTAGAAATACTACAGTCAGAAAAATATTTACCTCGATCAGATTTGCTGAAAAAGAGTTTAGTTTGCTTTTGCTTGGTAATGTTGAAATATAAACACAGGTAAATTCAGTAATTAAATACAATTCTATTAAATTTATAAATGAATTTAACAGAATTATAATAATATATATTTTCTGCTAAATTTGTTACGATTTGTTAACATTAAAGCACAATAGCTCAGATCTGCACCAAAGGGACCGAAGCACATCACGCAGATCTGAAATCGCAATGAGTGAAATATAACACTGTAGATTCGTATGCGTCGGTACCCTTGTCCTTAAGGCTTACGTAAAGCGCAACGTATTGATATTGAAACTTGATAGTTAACAGCTTAGCTTTTGACACCGACAATCGTGCTTACTTTATTATTGACTGTCGAAATGGTACACATCTACGCATTCTTGGGAAATAAACCAAGCTTTCGTAAGTGGTAGAAACATTTACAAGATGGTCGTGAAGAAGTTGTAAGTGAGAAGGGTTGCTTCTGAACATCAACAAGAAATGATAGAAATCATTGCTGTGGACACTCGCCCAGTCACCATGAGAGTGCGATTGCTTTGCTGGTTGTTTGTGAATTTTTCAAACCAAACACAACAACGTTAAGATACCCCAGGCTATGCTTCCTCCTAGGTTTGGAAACAGTTATGGCACTAGTCTATTTCGGTTAAAAGAGACTAGATATCTGACAACACTCTAAATATAATAACACAAAGTAACTGAATGAATACAGCAACCCGAAAGAACGCTACATGTAGCCTGACCGGATCTTGAATACCCTCCGCTCTGAAGATTTCTACAGACAACTTTTGGAACTGAGAGCCTTTAGAAGAAAGTTACTCATTTTCTCTCGCATCGTACGAACGCGTAGATAATCAGCCCTCAGCAATATATTTTATGGGTACCTAATTATTATTTCTACTGATTATTTCGCATTTTACAGAGCCATATCTTTTGCTTCTTAGCGCCACTCAGATGGAATAATAAAGACCTCCTTAAAAACTATGCTCCCTGTCTCTGTGCTTTGTTACCATGTTCTTAAGTTTTATACGAATTCTTTGCATTATGGTTTAACATGAATAAAGTTTAACATGGCTCAAGTTTAACATAAATAAAGTTTAACATGAATAAAGTTGTTCATGTTGCTGTTGTTATTACAGCAATTCATTAAATGAACAATTTATTTAAATTTACAAAGCACTGATCGTTTAATAGGGCAAACAAGAACAACAACTATTGCTGATGTTGTACCAACAACATGAAATGCTTGGCCTCTGCTGGAGCTGGTTGCTTCTAATTGTTAGAACATAGAATTTATTACCGAAAAAGCTTAAATGTTAAATGCTTTTGTGTTCTTCTTGTTTTGTTGTTTTCTTTTTGTTTTTATTGTTATTATCATAGTTGCTGGTGTTGTTGTTGGTTTCCATTTGCATGTTGTCATCGCTGTTATTATTATGTTGCCAACAATAGAGCCAACAGCATTTAATCGTTGGCCATACAAAACAAAGTGTCTGTCTCTCTGTCTGTCTGTCTGTCGGTCTGCCAGAAATCCATTAAGCTTCCATTCAACTTTCCCATAATTTCAACACATCGCATCGAAACAAATTCGTGACTTTTAGATGCAGCTTTTGAAGTTTTGATTCAGCGTTGTTCTTGAAATACTCGTAACCCAGCGTATAATTTATGGTCATGTTTTTTAATATGTTTTTAATATTGGAAAATTTATAATTTATTTTTCATATTGGAGAATTTTTAAAACTAAAGAATTCAAATTATAACATTTTTTAAATACAAAAATTTGTGGGTTTATGAATGAAATGCTTTAAAACTCTGGTACTTTTCATAGTTTAAGTGTTTTAAAATCGTTCAAGGTTAAAATCAAATAAATAAATTTTTATAAATCAAAGTTTTATAAAAATCGATTTTTAAAGAGAAAAATCGAATTCGTAGAAAAAATTCACCGTTTTTACTTCAGAATTTGAACTCCATCAACTGCTTTCGTTTTCGAAACAAGTTCGTGAAAAGCGTTTCACCTGCAAAATTTATACTCTCCAGGAAGCTCTTCTATCAATCGGTCTTCATTTTAAAAGTCAATCTGTTTTTTTACAGGAAGTTTTTATCGGCCACAAAGCTACACGAAGCTATGCACCATGAATCAATCTTAATTTCGCGCGGAGGGAAGTGAATCTCAATTTAAAGTTATTGAGTCCATAACTTTTCACACGAAAAGAGTTACGTTGCGCAGAACTTTACTACGGGTGAAAAAACTTTGCAATACTTCACCTAGTTTTGGACTTAAGAAGCTTAAGAAAAATAGCAGAGTTCATTCATAATTTTGGGGTAAAAATTCTACATTTCTATTCTACAGAAGAATAAATTTGTTTAAAATTAATATTAACCACTTAGAAGCTAAAAACTTTAAGTTTAAATCTAGATTATGTCAAAGAGTGAAAAGACGACACAAATTAAATCAGAACGAATTCTCAAATTGTTCTATAAGTGAATTACTCCCTCCTTTCACACTTCACCACTCTAAATCCAAAGATCGAACATTTTAAATCTGCAGACGAAAACTTTTTCGAAATTCAATTCACACGAACGTGTTAAGCTTCACCACTCATAAGTTTGCATTGCGAATGGCAAAGCTTTAAATACGATATACTAAACTGTAGATTTAAGTTTAGTACACCGTAACATATGCAAATAAGTAGGGTGCAAGGAACGTGGATGAGTCCACGCTTGTGTCTTCCGTTCCTCTCGCGCACCCTCGCTAAATAAGAATAAAAAACCAAAGTTTACCATTCTGGGGGAAATTTAAACCGACTGAGATCTTTTTTTGGATAAAAGTTGCAGCGAAACTTTAAGATGTACTGCTTTGAGAAAAAGTTTGCAAGATAAGCGCGACTTTCGAGCACGTACGCGGACGTTCGCTGAAGTGTTTCGGTGCTCGTCGTGGGTGAGCTCCATCCGTCTGCAGGAAAATACGCCCGACCGTTCTTCAGTCTGTCCGCCTGTCTATCCGTACAAGTGGGTCTCGAAATTTTACTTACATCTACGGATAACTTGATTTTATGAGGCCATTAATATTAAGGCCTCTTAAATTCCGCAGCTTTAATTTTAAGCTTAACGTAGAACGCTCTCTTTCTTGGGAGATCTTTGTTAAAATGCTTCTCTGAATAGATTTCGATGTAGTTACTAAGACTTACTTCTTCTGCTTCTCTACTTTGAATACTTTAAACTTTGAATTTTAATCAAATTGAGAAGATAGTCTCCATTAATCCAAAGCTCACTAAAGCTTATTAGATTTATAATAGATTTAACTGTACACAAGGTTACATACTCCACAAGGTGGAGTATTATTTCTTGAAAAAGGAAACCCTTCCTTAAAGAAAACCCCTCCTTATTTCTGTGTAAATGCGTCAAAATTGTCTCTTCAAATGTGCTACTTAACAATTCCGTGAACATGGAGCACTGCTATCGTTCCGGACATGTTTAATTGGAATCATGCGACATGACCTGCATATGATTAACATCACAACTCACACAATCTTTTCTCTTGTTCTGTTCTGTTCTGTTTTGTTTTTTTATACCGAGCATATTAGTTGTATCTGTCTTTTGCCATCATTCCAAAAAAGCCTTTCATACGAGTGAGTTCTCGAGCACAAGAATGGGTAAATAAGAGAAGTCGTCACAACACGCTGCTGCATCGGAAATGCTAGAATATCTGAAGCGGAATGATTGGGAGCACATCCGATTGTGAACACGTCTCCGGGACACATACAAGTCCCGAAACTACATGAAATAATGGCGAAACACGAGGGCTGTCCGAAAAGTTTTGAGCTTAGCATGGAAACAAGTACTTTTTTGGTTAATTATAGTTTTATTTTTAAACACAGTCTCCTTTTAAGTCTATACTCAATGTTTGCAGAGATGTTATACCCATTTTAAACCTTGCAAATTATAACTGGACTCTTGTTCCGTAAAATGCGCTTACGCCTACGTTGACCTCCCCATTCGATGGAAATCTCTGTCCTCCTTAAGTGAAACCTAGGAACTTAGTTACTTAGGAAACAGAAAAAAGGCGCTGGTGTAAGGATCTGGTGTTTTTAAGACAGTCGATGAACAGCGGGCCTTGGAAAAGACTATTCGGGTGGGTTTTTGATCCAAAGTGAACTAGAAACGCACCAGGAACGGATCGCTTACGCATGTTAAATTCAACTCTTCATTGAGTATATGAGGAACCTCTGCCATGTCTCTAAACTTCATTCGGCGGCCATTCACTACCATTTGCTGAACATTTTCGATGTTCAACAACTTCAACTGCCACAATCGACTATAAACCAACAACGGAGCGTCCAGGATGTCTGAAATGTTTACAGACATCCTTCAATTCATATAGCAGTGTAGACCCAGAATATGTTTGATGGGCCATACATGTCCACGATCACGCTGTACGAGTATTATATATCATATATATTTGAATGTATGTATTTATTAATCACTATGCTATAATTACTCTTAAGTGGCTATATTTTATATTCAATTTGAAGTCCCTTTAAATGATATCGTGATAATAATGATAATGTAACTACATGTAAATATGTACGAGTATATTATCAACTCATTAAGTGGAGAGATGTAAAGAAGACACAACAACTGTTATATAAAGCAAAAGTTTACAAGGTCAAATCGATCATTGATACAGCAATCAAGCGGACCGTTTAAATGACAACGATTACAGTAACAGCAGCAAAAACGATCGCAATAACAACAACAACAACAACAACATGATACACTGTATTCTCTTAATTTATGCCAACAACTTTTCAGCATTTAATTCACCGTCTTTTAAATGCACCTCAAACGCTATACGAAATATTTTGCATTTCGTTGAGCGAAAAACTGCGTGATATTAAAAAAATAAAACAAAGAAAGCAAGTGCAAAAGCAAAAATAAACACACACAAAACGTTGGCAACATTGTCTAAACAGATTTTCTTTACTGCGTGTTGAGTTTATTTATGCTGTTGCTGTTGTTGTTGTTGTTGCTGTTGCGGCTTTTTCAGCTGTTGTCGCACTCACTGTTGCTGTTGTTTTTGTTTTTTTAATGTTGTTATAGCATACTGTTGTTGGTGTCGCTCCTACAATGCTGTCATGCAATTTAAATCGCATTCATACTCACATGTCATGCAAAGCTTTCGAGCGACACACGATTTCATGTGATGCAAAATGCGTGAAAACCAAAACAACTTCGGAAACTTGTTTGGCAACTCGGCAGGCACTATTAACCCACCGCCCCCCCTCCCCCTCCGCCACCATAATGCGTTGCAAATGAAAATATGTGGCCGCATTGGCTACGCTTTTCGGTGTTCGCCTCATTTAACGCGACTTTTGACCGGAGCTGCTGGGTGATTTGTTGCTTTATCGTGCTTTAAAGTTGCTGTTATTTACTCTGGCAACATGTGACGTTAAGAGTCAGAAAATAGGCACGAGCAACATTTCCAAATGTTCACGCATTGCGTAGGGTTGCCAACTGCTGGTTGTTGTTGTTGTTGTATTCCAAGTTTACATTCATGTCATAAATTCTGTGCAAATTCAGGTTAAATGTTAAAATGTTGAAGAATTATTGTGAAAATTATAATAGTTCAAAGATTTTTCACAAAACTTTAAATAAACCAAGTCAATTTTCAATAAAAAGAATTGCGTTCTTGCAATGAACTAGAAAAGAAAAAACCCTTTCTTTAAGTACCACTTAAGAGTGGGTGTGGTCATCGATCTCTCTGATGGTTTTTGCTTTGCTTTTCTTGTTCTTGTTCTTGTTCTGGGTTTCTTATGCTTTCAGCACAGTAATTATAAAGCTTTTAACTTGTCACATTCTTTGTTGGTTCAGCGATTTGGTTGCATTCTAAGTTAGAGCAGTAGTATTTGTTTGTGTTTCTTTCTTTCTATTGTTGTTGTTGTTGCCGTTACCAGGATGTGCATGCAGATTGTTTGCTTCTCTTTTCTTTGGTTTTCTTTCCTTTTCTTAGCAAAATCAATTAGCAAACGCATTGTTGTTGCTTTTGTCCTAATTTATGAATCTATATTAATTTGTCTCCTTTTTGTTTTATTTTATGTATTGTCTACTTCTGTTGTTGTTGTTGCTTGTATTGAAATAACTTCAATAAAATTGACTCACAGTATGGCGCCAAACGCAACCTCACCCACATCCACATACAGTCATGCAAACACACGCACAATCACACACACACACACACACACACTCGTACACACTCGTACACCTTCTAACAACACGCAGCTGACATGTTCACTAATAATTGGGTTACACTCTGAGCAACCTTAAATTGCAGTCAAGCGTGTACATCTAACGAGTTACACGCGCTGTTGTTGTAAATTAACACGCATTCCTTCAGTTCGTGTTGTTGTTGTTGTTGTTGTTGTCGCTGTTCTGGTTTATTTTTATCTCACTTTGATTCTAATCTTAATTTATAACCAACGATGTTGAGTGTGTATCATTTCAAAGAATTGTTCGCTGTTCGGCGCGAATCGCTAAATCGATCGCTGTCACGCCCACATTTCATTTAACACCTAAAGGCATCTACTTGAATACGTTTTAGACACCTGTCATGTAGGATGTGAAGACGTGTATGTGGCTTAATGAGGTCACGTATAATGATGCTGTATGCAAAGTTGTCTTCATTTTCCTTTCTATGAAATAAAAGAGGATTATTTTGTAAACACCGTGAATCATAATTAGACTGTAATCGCACTTAACTGAATGTGGATGAGTCATTCTTCTTAATTCTGATCGCATTTTTTATACAATATAAGCTTATACATATAAATATTTAACTCTAATGCAAAGTCTTAAAGTTTACAAAACTAACACTGTAATTGTTTGATTTCATTTTGCAGCTTGTGACTACTTTAGAAGAACTTCGACAGAACACAAGAGAACGCACAGCTTACAATGCAACCACCTCCGCTACGCTCCGTTGCTGCTGTCAGATGTCATGTGCACGCAAAGCAAAGCTTTGATAACTGTCATCAAGTGACTAATGTTTAGTATTACCAACTCTAAGAACAACAATAATACCAGCAATAATCATAATCTGCTCAGTGATAACATCGCGTCAAAGTCAGGCACTCACAACCGCCGAGCGACGCCCAACGGCATGGCCGGCTGTAGGGCCCGCACCCGTCACTTCCGCTCCTGGCATCTGCTCAACGATTCGGTGATCTTCGTGCTCGTGACGATGTACGCTACGCTGCAACTACAACAACACTTGTGTCACGCGCCGCAAGTGGCCGCACAAGTCTTGATGCCAGGTGGCAACATCGGTGCATCGAATGACGCCAGCAACAAACTGCAATCAGTGTTAAGTGCAGGGGAACACGAGGCGGAAAGCTCTCTCCAGCCAGGTCGCTCTCAGCAGGTGACGAAGGGTTCTTTAAGTGAGGAAAACAGTGAGAAAGTGTTGTTGCTTAGTCTAAAAAAGCAGCGTAAAAATAGTGAAAATAGTGAAGTGAAAGAAAAAAGTACTAAGAAAATCAGCAGCTACAATAATAACGGTACTGTTGATGTTGGCAGTGAAAATGGTCGCATGGAAGAAGCAGCAACCACAACGACAGGATTGCCGATGGTACAGCGAACGACTACCGCTGTTGCAACGACCAAAATTCCGCGGGCGAGGGTTGCCATTGCGAATGAGGAGCACGTGATACGCGAGAACGTGATGCTGCCCGAGGACGACTCCGAACGTGAGGCGCAGATCCTCTACGAGCAGACACTCAAAGCATACCATGGTAGCCAGATGTCGCACAGCAACAACAACAGCAACAGCAGCGGTGCCACCGACGACGACGTCCATCCCGAGTACGAGAGGACGTTGCACGCTGTTTGCGCGCCGTGGCAACAGAAACACTGCCACTGTTCGGGGCAGCTGGAGCGCTTATCGCTGAGTTGCCGCAGCATCGGAGTCTTGGCGGTGCCCGTAGAGTTGCCAACGGAACTGATTATATTGTAAGTTAACATTAATTGATAAATTATAAACATGTAACTTTTAAAGTGGGCGGGTCTCATCTGATCCATTTAAAGTAGGCGCTTCTATAATCAATGATTAGAAACTACACAAACTTTTACTCCGATTTTTAAAAGTGGCTACAGTTTAAAATAGAAATCCAACCCGCATTTCATTGGAGACTTCATAATTTGCGTCATACTTGAACTTGAATAAATTAATTGACTCTGATGACTCACAGCACAAACTTAGTAAAGATCCGAAATGTCTGCAATAAGTAGTCAGTTAGTATTATTATTAGTTAGTGCTAGCAAAGTGCAACCACGTTTTCGTATCGCAGACGCAGCAACAACACTCAAGTGGCGCCCCGTTCGGTCGCCCCGTCTACCCGCTGCTACAGCATGTTTTCCAGTCAGAGACGTTGGCTTCTTCGGTTCTTTGGTCTGGCATGCAACAAACCCGCCACAGTGCCAATTAATGTAATTGAGTCCAGACCAAATCCGTCATGATGATGATTAGCGTTGATGGCTCTCCGGTGACAGGTTTAAATTTGTCGGTTCTTTCAATGGACTGGGTGAACAACTGACACTAGGGAAGGATTCGTAAATGCTTTCTTTAATCCTCTTGAAGAAGAGGTAAAACATTTTATTGCAATGAGAGATTATTCTGAAATTCGACAGAGATGTATGTAGAATCGTTTCATCAACAGAAAAATATGTTAATGAAAAAGCAATCATAATTTATTTTCTATCCAGTTTTGAAAGTTTTAAAGAAGTTTTTAAGAAGTTTTGATTTGAAAATGTCCTTAAAGTTGATGCTT
Source organism: Myopa testacea (assembly GCA_949629155.1). NCBI lineage: Eukaryota > Metazoa > Arthropoda > Insecta > Diptera > Conopidae > Myopa > Myopa testacea. Next base: position 11,323,982 of record OX451347.1, read on the forward strand.
TGTGTTGACTTTTTAAATTAGTTGCTTAAAAATAGTTTAAGATAAATATATAAAGCTTATAAAACGTCTTGCATAGCTGATGAATAATCAATTCTTTTATTACAAGCTCTACGTTTTTTGCTGGCATCTCATCTTAATTCGTGTACTGAGCAAAAACGTGCAGCAGTCTTGCTGTCTGTCTGTGTGTCCGTCTGTCCGTCTGCCGCCTGCTCATCCCTGAGCTGAACATCTCGACCGCAAAATGTTTTTATAATTGAATGTGGCCAAATTTGGCTAACTTCGTTTTGCGGTGTTGCCAATTGCCAAATTGGCCAGCTCAACAAGTCGTGCTCATTGTTGTTGTACTCCTATTATTCACAATTGTTGTTGCTTTCATTGCTACTATCGTCGCTGATTTCTTGCTCATAAATTTAAAATATCGCATGTAATTCAGGGTGTTGGATTTGTTTTAATTACTATCATTCATTCGTAGTATTGTTGTTAGTTTTTACTGATGCAAGAGACAACTACTCACGTTGTTGTTGCTTTAGTTGCTAAGTTTATCTCGAGATATGCATTTAATATTCAATTACGAGACATTAATTGTATTTGATTTAATGGTTTAATTTAAATTTCACTCGTTTTCGAATCTTTCATTTCATTTCGTTTCATTTTGCGGTTTTCACGGATTATAAATTTAATATAATTTCTCTGCTTATTACAAATAATTAACTCAAATTAATACGCTAAATAAATTATTTCGCTTGGTTTTTTATTAATTCTAATTGAAATGAGGCTGTTCTTAAAACGTACCGGGTTCAGGATAGACTTATATAAATCATAAAGTGATGAAATCAATACCTGGATTTTGTAGAATCCGTAAAATCATTGAATATTATATGTCCGAGATGTCCGTTTCAATTCAGAAAATGTTTACACATCTTTAATACCCTTAAAATGTGTTCCAGAGTACGTAAAAACGAGTACTTTAACAGGGTCGATGGTACAGATGTTTCAATTCTTAGATTCAACCCATGCTTTGATCACCATTTAAGAAAGCTGAGTTTAGTATAAAAAAGAGAATTAATAATTAAAACATTTGCCTATTAAGTGCGGTCGAAAATAATTAATGCGTAAACAAGTTTTATACACCACGAAAATATGAAACAACAACCACAAATAGAAGAGCTCCTTGTAAACACCTGCAATGAAAAGTGCTCCTCTACGAGCATTTGTCAGAATATTTAAATGCATCCGTTCGTCGGTCTCCGTGATTGCGGTGCGTCGCCGTTTGTCGCTGAGTTACGTGTCACTCTCTCGAAGTAGCGTGGAAAAACATGCTTCTTGTCATGTTCGTAAAACTGTTCCCTCACTTTTTATACACTTTTTGCACGCTGCTTCATTGTCTAGATGCATTGTCAGTGTTGTTGTTGTTGCTGGTGTTTTTGTCGTGATTGTCAACAGCGTTGCCATATCAACTGCTCAGCTCAAAGATATTCTTAATTTCGCATTCAATTTATCATGGCAAATCTTGACGTAGCGCTGTATTTAATGCTTGCTGCAGCGGTTCCCCTTCATGCTTCATCCTCCATCTTCAGCACCGCGCCATCTTCATCGCATCTTGTATAAAAAGTGGGCAAGATTCCAGGACGAGCTCATTTAGTATGCTCGGTTGTGTGATGGATGAACTCGCTATCTTCCACATCCACGTAATTCGTCCATACATCGTTTATGAAATCTTTTCTTCTTTTGCTCCTTACTTTGCCCTCAGAGTAATCAATTCTCTGTAAAGTGCACTTCTTAGTAGCTTTTTTTGACCCACCCCCACCCTCTTAACTAGCCTCCAGACGTTATTCAGTTAGCTTGAGGCTTGCTAGACTCGACTCAACTCAACTCTATTTGCTACACTCAGCGAAAAGACTGTGAGAAGTGTGCAAACAATTCAATTAAATTATAATTGATTAATTGAGTTCAAGTGTCTGAGTTCAACTCTTTTAGTATTTAATTAAAATTGAATTAAAAATATAATGAGACAATAGTTACACTGATAAAAATAGAAACAAATACCTCATATTAAATAAATTATAAATAAATTAATGAGTTTTAGTAACTACAACTTAATACATTCAATTAAAAACATACTTGGTACATGTTGATTAACGCCAATTAAATGGCAAACTGTTTTTGAGTTTTTGCTTTTCATCGATTACAAAAATTTGCTTGATCATTAAATTTACACCATGATTAAATTATGTTCTATTTTCGTCTTTAATTCTTGCATGTGACAGTCCAAAGATACTTTTTGACATATCAACTGTGTATGTTTTGTATTTGCCATCACTTTTTGAGGGTTTCGACATGACAAAATTTCTCTAAAATTCCACTCTTAGACATCATCGAAAGTCATTCAAGCAAGGAATCATTCAAAATGTATGCTCTGACATCATCAAAAGAGACTCTCTTGTAATCTCTTAGTTTTTGTCTTGTAGTTTATTAGTACGTTTAGAATTAGTAATGAGTTTTTTTCGCTTATTAAAGTAACAAAGTGAAGATTTTAATTTGTCAATTTTAAACTACTTCTGAAAGACAAGGAAATAACGTCTATATTTTTATTTCTGTGTAGAGATGGCAGAGCATTTGATGGTCCCTTAAACGTACTTCTTACTGCCGCCATTTTGTTACATTCCGTTATGTTATCGACATCTTGTCAAATAATGATTGATGAGCGAGCCGCTGCTGTTGCTTCTGCTGCCACTCTACGGCGCGACAGAGCGTAGTTCATCGAGTGCTCTTCTGGAATTTCTATAAAATCAAAATTATTTGTCTTGCATGATAAAATAATGAAATTAAATATTATTTTCCGCTGTCAAGCTGAAGGATTGAACTGAATTCGTTCCCAAGGATATGCGACGGACGATTAAACAGCCATCGTTTAAGTGGTTAAATATGACTTGAGTGACAGTGAGGGAGCGTGAGAAAAATGGACTGCTTTTAGCCCTCAATATCATCACCGTTTTACGACAATCAATCAGTACTTGAAGTCATTTAAAAACTGAATCCTTGAAGTTATAAGAATCCTTGAAACTTCAAACTTGGTTGAAGCTGATTTTAAAGAATCATCGAAGCGGCATCGCTAATGTTTTTATCGATATTTTTTAATGTACAATATAATTGTGATGTCATCTTTCTTAATAGTGGGTCCTTGAGTTAGTGTAGAGTTCTTTTTTAAGCTTATCAAAATCATTGAATCGGTTAAGTTATCCATATCGGGTGCTTAAGGTCATTCACAGTGGTTCTCGAATGGTTGCGTTACAACAGGAGGACAAACTTAATGTACCCTTTCATTCTGTATACCTTGTATATAACCTGTGTACTTTGTAGGGTATAAAAAATAAGAAAATAAGAATAATATTCTCTTCTTTCAAACTGTTTTGTGCCATAAAAAAACGAATACATAAAATAAACCCTATCATGAACCTTCCACTTTATTTTACAGAGATTTGAGCAACAACAACATCACCAACCTAGAAGCCAACTCGTTTTTCATGGTGCCCAACTTGGAGGAGTTGTAAGTAAAAATTGAACTTAATTTTAAAAGAAAACAAAGAACTATCATATTTTTAAATACAAGCCGAACAAATTTAATATTTTATTTATAAACAAAAACTAAAGAAATCCCTCGTAGCTCAAGGGTTCATTCTCCAAGAGTAGCTCATCTATAAAGTGACCTGCAACGACGAAAACTTCGCTTAAATTGATAAACTTGCTTTCTTAACCAAAATTAATGATTTTTTAACACCCTCAATGAACACGCATCCGACAACCGAAGCTTGTCAGGTCGATAAGAAAGCTTCAACTTGGCTCTAAGTCAACATGCTCCGACACTCTGCACGCACGCTTGCCGTGGAACCACTCCTGAAGCAGGACGACAGCAACAACAACAATCGAAGAGCTGAAATAACTTCATAAAGATGACCTCTGAAACACCCTCTTCTGCTCTTGTTATAAATAGCTGTTAGCACACAATTACCACAGCTACAATTAATTATGCTCACTTCAGCCCCTGCCGCGTCCACGTCTGCAGCTGCTGCTCTCTCCTTCTTTTTTTAATTTCTTAAAGCTTTCGCTGCTCTCGTTGGTTTCTGTTACAATGTTTTTGAATGGAACATTCTTCCCCTTCTCCTTGTTCTCCTTCTCCCACAGAACAATAGCCGACAATAGCATCATCAATATTGATTCGAATGCGTTTTATGGACTGGGAAAATTAAAACGTTTGTCCTTGCAAAATTGTGGCCTCAAAGCGTTGCCCAGCAGCTCCTTCCAAGGACTGACGAACCTGGTATCACTGTAAGTAAAACAGATTAACAATAAAATGCACACACACACACACTTTAAGTCGATTTCCATTAAAATTTAGGATGCAGTTTAGAAATGCAACAACTTATAAAGAGTGATAAGAAGATTGTATTAAAGTGATATGTTGTCACTAATAATCACCAGCACGGCACCGTTACATTTAATCGTTAGACAAACAAACAAAATTATGCTAAAATAATTATTTTGTACACAAATCATCAAAGAATCATTCAAAATGGTGTCGCCTGTTTTCCCTTCAACACTGATGATGTTACATGATTCGTTGTCAATTAATTGATTGAATTCATTTGAAAACAACAACTTTTGAATGATTCTTTACTATTTTACACGTATATAGAAAATATTCGAATGTATCTAAAAAAACAATTTCTGTTTAACTGCACCAACTTCACCAACACAACAACAATCGCTCATCCTCCATGTTTGTCACAGACAATTAAATGGCAACTCCTTAGCGAGCATGGGCAGTGACAGCCTGCGGCATCTGCACAAAATACGCACTCTGCGCCTGGAGGGAAACCTCTTCTATCGGATCCCAACAAATGCTTTGGCTGGACTTAAAACACTTGAAGCACTGTGAGCAAAAAATCAAATAAAAAGGAAAAAATCACCACTAAAACTTTGCTCTGATTGTTTGCTTTCATTAAACTAAATAACTGTATATGTAAATTGTGTATAATTACATGTAAATAACTAACCACTACCTAAGTTTCAATGCTTTTTCTTGATAACCAATGATTGATAAAAATTTTATCCATAAATAATTGGCTGATATTTTTTTAGTCCGAGTATAAATCGCTGCTTCCTCCTATTGTTATACTTTTGCATGTTGTATATACATATGTACATATTTACATAGAAAATAGTTATTTAGTTTCCTTAATTTTATTGTATTTATTTCCTTCCTTGGAAAAATGAAAATATGTCTTGTATATAGAGCATTAGTTAGTTGCACGCTTCTTTCCCTTTCTTTTTAATCCATTTCTTATTCCGTGGGTTTTTTATACCCTACACAGAAAGGTGAAAGGTTATATTAACTTTGTCCTTCGGTTTGTAACACGCTTAGAAGCTATATCAAAGTATATATATTTTGGGGATTTAGCCCTGTCTATTCGTCTATACGAGTATATCTGTGTGTCCATCAGTCTGTTTGTCCATCTGGTTCGGCCAACCGTCAGTGTGTTTCTCTGGGCGAAATCGGTCGAGAGGCACTTTTTATACTACCACTAAAGGAACCTTCCTTGATAACCATCTAAGACATGAAAGTAAACTATAAGGACAAAATTTCATTCCGGAACATTTAACTTCAATATTAAATATTGCACAAAGAAGGTCGCAGCCCGCTCATATTTACATTACCTATCTATTAAAAAGTTTGAGATAAAAAAGGATATACGCGTGGATTACTAGAATACTAAGAGAATACATCAGAAATGTAGGACTTATTGGACTTAAATGGACGCGAATAAATTCCCAATTTTCTTTTATCAGAGGGCGTGGTACTTCTGCTCTGGCTGATGTCGAGTAAAGTAATCCTTCTGGTTAACTTTTAGCTTTTAATTTATATTATTTTAGTGGATTTTTTTTATTTAGTATTTATTTTGTATCATGCTTTATAGTATTTGTTATATATACACTAACAATAATATTTACTATATGAAACGAACACACTTTGCTTTTAAATGTTATACAAATAAATCTTCACTCTTGTAACATTTCTGATATCGATTCTACATACATATATACGTAAATAGATATGCTGTTTGAATTTAGTAACAATTCTATAATGTATGTTATTAACTAGCCAAACGATGTTAATCAATGTCATCAAGTAAACATTTCATTTCTTTATTATGATTATTATAATCTATTTTTCAGTTACTGATTAATCTGTTCTTTTATCTATTGAATGCCCTATTTTTTGTCGATTTACTGATATATTTTTTGATATATTTGATCTACGAGTATTTTTCCCTTCTCGACGTTAAAGCAGCATGACTAATCTTTCGAATCGATTTCTTACATCCTTCCTTTATTTCCAATTCTTTCCTACTTTCAGTTTTATGTTTTTTACTTTTCCTTTATTAATTATTTTCTTTGGTGATGAATTTTTACAGAAATCTCGGAAGTAATTTATTGACAATAATTAACGACGAGGACTTTCCACGGATGCCAAACTTGGTTGTGCTGTAAGTATACACTTTTTAAGAATGATGTAATTTACAAATCACTTTAGAATGTCTTTGATATTTTAAAATATTTCCCTTGTGTTTTTAACATATTCCTTTATTGTTTTGTTATATTATATAAATATTCCATAAACATAAAATAGATATGCATTCAGCTGTGTAAGGTGTATAAAGTTAACTCAGGCTGTGAAGCCTTGAAGTATTTAATTTAAAGTATTTAATAATTTGTTCTTGATTTTTATCCCCTTTATTGTGATTTTGCTGGTATCCTTTGATTGCGTTTATTTAAGAAATACGAGTTCATTTCTTGTTAGTGCTTTTAAATGCAGTCCTTGTCTTTTTTTCCCTGTTTGTTTTCTGTTTCTTTATATTTTGCCATATCTCAATTTTTATCGTCTTCTTTCGTTTCGTTGTTGCTCTTTCGTGTTTCTTGTTTCAAGCTTATTCTTCCTGTGGTTTACTGATTTAATTAGGATCTTTATTTGGCTTTCCCTTTTTTCCATTTCGTTTTATTTTCTCTTATCTCGGTTCATAATATTTAAGAACCTCAGAGTAGCCCATCTTTTATCAGAGGGTGTGGTTTAAATAAGCTTGTGGCAAAATAAAATTCTACGAAAAATCAGTGGAACTTTTAAATATGCGAACATTTTCCGGAAAATTTAAATAACAAAAGCAAGCAATTTTAATCCAGTTCGTTTAAATTCACTTTGAAATTATGTGTTTCTTTAATTTAATAGTAAATTTAAATTATAATTTCTTATTTAAATTTAAATTCCTTTATCCATTATTTAAATTAATTTGATGACAAATTATTATTATTTTTAGAAATCCTTTTAATTCAGCTGATTTTTTCCTACCACTTTTCTTCTTTTTCTTTTCTTCTTTTTCTTCTATTCTATTCTGTTGTATATTCTGTATATTTATTATTATTTTTTTGTGCCAGAACTTATTTGTTTGATTTTACTATTGATTGTATGCATTGTTCATCTGTTTCATCTCTTTATCTTTATCTTCATCTCTTCCTCTTTTCTGCAGTCTGCTGAAGCGCAATCAAATCATGAAAATCTCTCCGGGAGCTTTCACAAATTTAACAGCTTTAAAAGTTTTGTAAGTATGACTGAAGCTGGTCTTCGAGACGAAGCTGATGTACCGATCTTTGTTTGTGTTTATATTTCTATTTTTATTTGTTTTTGTGTTCTTTTTTTTTTTTGTTCCTTCTGAAAATCGTTGCATTTGAAGTCGTGTTCATAATTCACACATTTTATTTCGATTTTTTGGTTTTTATTTCTTTTCTCCTTGTTTTCTTGGTTTTTCTTCAGTTTTCTTGGTTTCCCTGTTTATGGTTGTTTTTGTTGCTCTTGTTTTTTGGCTCCAACAAATGTTTTCGGTCGGTTTATGAGTAGTCTACAAAATTTATGAAGCGCGCCAAAAATTTGCATATTAAAAAACGTGTTGTAATCTTTTTGGGCGGTGGGGCGTATCTTGTAGACAGATCTACAGCAACACTTACTACAACAACAGAAACAACAAAAACAACACCAACAGCAACAAAGTACTTCATCGTATTTGTAGGAATAAATTTATTACCATCAAAGTTGGTTTATTTTTCCTACAAACAACTTTTTCAACACTCTTTCGGTGTATTAAAAAAATCCTCGAAATGTTCGGTTGAAATGCTTGAACAGTTTGTTTTTCATGCGGATGGTGAAAAACTTTTCAGGTTTTTATACAGCAGTATGTGATGACACTTAAATTTGTTCAGGAGAATTTAGAGGGATTTTCTAAAGCTAATAGGCAAAGAAATAGGAGAATATTTTTGCTAACATTTACTTAAGAATTCGTAATGAATTTTTATGATTCCTTTAGTAGAGTTTCTTTCCATAAAATATAAAAGAAAGCCTTTTGAAAGCATACTGCGCTTTACATGTTCTTTAATATTTGTGTAAATATTCTCGTATTCTTTAAATAATGTATATTTTCATATAAAACTACTTTGTATATGCGAAGAAAGAGCTTATATTGTACCAATATTTAGAACTCTTTTATGCAACATTAAAATAACCATAGATTGTATCTGGCTGATTTTCATAAAAAATATACCGAAAATAAATACTTAAACCATTTAATTTTATTGCTTTGAGTCTCTGTCCTTCTTTCTATCTCTGTCTCTGTCCGTTTCTCATTCTTTTTATTTCTCTGACTCCTTTCCGAAGAAAATGCAACGATTTCACTGGAACAGCGATGCCAAATCCTATCATTAATATGCTTAGAATTGCTAGATGCCACTTCTTTTCAATAACATTATGTGTTTGCGCACTCTGACAACTCTAAAGCTAGAGCGACACGAAGTGCTTTTGGTAAAGAAGCCAATCCATTCAATTCAGCAATTTCAGTTCAGTATTTGAGTCAATAAATTCACCCACTTAATGTATTTTTACAGGAATGAACTACAACAACAACAACAACGACACGGTACACCGGGTGCCACAGACTGACCCGAATCAGCTGCACCGACTGACCGACCGACCGCTTGACGTAAACATATTATTGCTAAAGTAGTCGTGGCAAACTTTGAACTTGTATCGCTTTACAGTCTACGCTACATCGACTTCAGTTTTGTTTACTCCGTTGACCTTGGGGTCAACCACAGCCACACATCCGGCTGCGCTGGCTGACACATTAAAACCGCTCGCAGCAAAAAACTTACGGAAAAGCACTCGATCTGCGGAAACTTCGGAACAAAAAATTACTTCAGAATGTTTGTTTTCGAAAACAAAAACATCATTCGAACAAGAAATGTTGAAGCATCGAGTGTCGGTTGCTAGCTCGCTGTCACAGGATGGTGAAAACAGATTCTTGTTGTTGTTGTTGTTGCAGCGAGATCTATCACCAAAACGATTAGAAGGAACCCAGTTAAATAAAGAAAATAAATTAAAAAAAACCAGAAAAAATATAGAAATGAGCTTCATGTATAAAATTGCAAAAGTTTGTCCGTTACGTAAAAGTTTTTCTTAGCGTTTTTTCTTCTCTGTTGACAAACTGACTAAACTGAGAGAAAATATTGCAATAAAGCAAATATTGTCCCAAGCCACACAGAGACCCCGGCAAGAAAATAACACTTTCAGAGGCTCAAAATAGATGACACAAAAATACTTAGGAACAAAAAGTTTTTAGGAAAGAACGAAGTAACAGAAAGTAGATTGAAAATACAATATATACCATTGACCCGTCTAAAGCAATTTGAGGATTATACCAAGTATGAAGGTTGTTTCAATTTCGGCCAGACACTCTTTCTAGTCCGCGCCCGGACTTTTTCTCTTTCTTCTCTCCGCGCCCGGCGGATTTTAGCACCTTAAAAATATTCCACCTCCTACGCCTGTGACAACACAACATTCACGTAGTTAGTTAGTAGAAAAAAGTATTGGCTAAGATGACAAGGAAGAGTAGGGGTGTGCCATACACACACACACACACACAGGCGCATACGAACATTACGTGGTCAGTTAGTTTTAAGTTACCAACTGGAAAACCCCCCTTGATAAATATTTGAAAAGGTACTCTCAATCTTCGTGTGATTCAGAGCAGATCTCTTTAATGTTGTGGAGGGAGTGTTTTGAAAACATGAGGGATGAAGCAGATAAACACAAAAGATGGCAAAGAAAGAGACGGATGACATCGTTTGAAGAATGTTTTGGATGCTAGGGATATGCGATAATAGCACAAAAAATAACAGGAAATGATGGAGGAGTTCCTGAAGAAAAGTTGAAGGGTTGAAAAGACATACCAACATATTGTAAGAATTTAAAAAGGGGTAAACATTTAAAATAACTGAAAATTGAAAATTAATGAAGAAAATTGGTTAGCAAAAACGTTTAACTTACCAAGGAACTTTTTGATCTTTAAAAGGTTTATATTAAAGAATAATTGATTTAGAATAATTGACTTTCATTTATAAAAGACAGTCAATTCGACATATCGTACTCCAAAGCTTTCCTTTAGTATACGTGATAAGGTACTCGTTCTCAATGAAAAGTTTTCTAACATCTCTCTGCAGACGAATAAAAATAAAAATTTATGATCTCATTCTCAAAGAATGTCTCTTTTTTAATGCAAATTTTTAAACAATTTTTCGATTTTAGTCGTCTGCTCAAATGGAGCAAATTTATTAGGTTCTGTTGCACACACACAGACACACACACACACAAATACGTACGAGTATTCAGACGAAATACTCTCCGGGTTTGGTAGCTCTCCAGCACCATCCAAGTGATGCCATCCAATCGTAGAAAGTGGCTCAGAAAATGATGATCTTCCATAACTGCAGCTACTCATACTTCATCTGCATATTTTTATCTCTCTTGTCTTCTCTTCTCTTTCAAAGATTTCTAAACTCTTGTTTTTTCTCTTTCCTGCTTTTTTCCAGAGAACTAGATGACAATTTAATCAGCAGTCTTCCCGATGGTCTTAACAAGTTGACGCATCTGCAGGATTTGTAAGTATTGCGAGCTCTTTCAACAGAATCTGAAACAATCGAGATATTTTCTCTTCTGTTCCGGGTCTCTTTTGTAAACGAAAAACTTCATAGCTTTGGAGTTGTTGTATATTTTTTATTAAAAGGCATCTGATAAAAAGGCAAAATGTTCCTACTGGAAGTGATGATTCTTTGCTTATGACAGAGAAAGAGAAACAAGTGTGGAAATATATTTGCAAACCAGAGAAGGTTGAAACTCTGCGAGTAGATGCAGCTTCTGTTTCCGGAAATCAAATGCAGAAGATATTCGCAATTCATTATTATTACATTTTTACATAATTATTCGTAACATATTCGATTTTCATGTCCAGTTCTTATCTTTACCTCGTTCTTTCATCTGACAGATAAAACGTGATCTTTTATCTGTCCATTCAGTCTAACTTGGATTAAATTCTTATTAAAATTCAGGGGAAACATTAATTGTGAATTATGACAAATCTTTTAATATTATTCATTGTCAGACCGACATGGGTTTTGAATAAAAGACACGACTCTCCAACGCCTTGAAATGAGTCACGCATTTCAATATGCGAGCATCCTGTGAGCAGTATGCAGTGCTTTGTGCATGTGCTGCTTCCAGAATACGTGCCGTTAGTCTGTTCGGTGAAGACACGCAACACAACGCTGATAAAACAGTTGAGAGTTTGCCAAAAAGATTTTATAATTGAAATTGAACTTCGTTTTATTGCCCGGGCACTCAAACTGTTGGCCCAATAAAAACGAAATTAAATTTGAATGCTTTGTTAAATAAACCGTGTAAAGGATACGACAGCGATTAAGAGTGCCACGAACTGAGTTCAATTGAGTCGAGTCCTCGACGCTGCCGCTGCCGCAAATTCTATTTGATTTTCCAGTTTTTTATCGCTTTTGGCAGGCACCAGTGTAACTTAAAAGTATGCACCGTTATTTTTAAACATAAAGAGAAAGTGTTAAAGTTTCTCTCTATTGCCAACTCGTTTAGAAAGCAAACGAAAAAAACGAATTTAAGATCATTCTAAAAAAGACACGTCCAAGTATCGAACACACAAGAGCAAATATACAAGCGGTCTTTATAGCCTGTCAGGAGATTGCTGAATATTTCGCTAATACTATTACTAAAAACTCATTGAATCTTGAATCATGTTGAATCTACTCAGTTCACTTTTTGATTACTTTTTCTGGTTATTGGTTATTATAAATATAAACACTAGGACACTCCCTTCAACTTCAAAACGAAGTCTTTAACCAACTTGAAAAGATGACATCGGGACAACTTCATATTTTTTAGGGTCACGTGGAAGTAATTTTAACAGTGTTCTCATAGACAAAAATAGGCTCAATAAAACCTCAAATTCAAACTTGAACAATTTTCTCGATGGATTTAACTGGCTTTCATTAAACTAGACTTTATTTAAACTTCTATAAATTTAGTGTATGTAACTATAACTAATCTGATCTGCCAACTCAAGTTTACGTTGCACTACGAAAGCATGTTTTCTCTGTGGCCAGACTGATTGCGACAACAGCTCCTACCACCCGGAAGTGAAGTCATTGCGTATCATTTCTTTGCATATTTATGGGCGACAACTTTAATGATGCAGCAACGACGAAAATGCTTCCCCCATAACTTTCCCTCTCAGCTTCCATCTTCATGTTGCTGCCCTTTTTGTTGTTACATTTTCTGCATCTCAATAAGCATCTCTTCAAGGAAATTCAATTTTTGTAAACAGGATAATTATGAGCAACAAATGCAGTGATAACGATAACATCCTGTGGTGAAGCTGCACCAAACAGAGCACAGAGAAAAACGCATAGAAAACGAGTAAAAAAGGAAACAAGTATAGAGAGGGTGAAAAGCGGGTCAAATGTCATACTAAGGAAATGTTATAAGTTTCGTAAAAAACATAAGAAATGCAGCGAAGGAAAGCAAAAGACAGAAAACTGAGAAACTATCACGCTGTGTTGGTATTGCTTGTTATAGTGTGCATGTGTGTGTGTGTAGATTTAACATTCCTTCATATGTACATACATCTGACTTAAATTAGAAGACAAGTGCATGGCTGTCGCTGGCTGTGTGGGGAAGTATCGTGGCTTTGTTGGTGTTTTCGTTGCATAAACCTCACAATGCACAATCGAATGTGCGTGTGCACCACCACCAACAACAACAAAAGCAAAAACAACAAAAGCATCATACAAAAACCAACAAATTAAACGGGTGACATGCTAAATAAATTCTCCGATTTAAGAGGTCAATGCGTTGGGAATGTGAGGTCATAATGGGCGAAAACATCAATATTTACCATGTATTTCTATTATTTCCAACATTAGGGTTGTATTAACACCTAATCTGTAGAGACAAATTGAACAGAATCTCTTTCCGCCAGATTTCGAGAGCAATGTTTTAACTTCAATCAATTGAAGGCATGAAATACTGCGACTTGGAATTCAATGGATTTATTTTTCTTTCAAGTTCAGTGTTCACAGATGTTATGATCAGCGTCAATTGAGCCAGTCCATGCCTCTGGCTTGAGTGACCAGTTTGAAGGTAAGGTGACCCACCTTCGTTTCGGAGACACCCTTTAATTTCCTAGCAAGCTTGAAAAGTTCACCTACTCTTTTGACTGGCTGCTGATAACGTCAACGCCCTCGCTTTGGCCCCAGGCAGGATTTTTCATTTACCAAAATGTTTACAGTTTTTGGCAACACTTCAACTGATTGACCGACATCATCAACAAAAGAAGCACATCCCTACACACAAAAACGAACACACCGAGTTATGCACACATACATACATATGTAATTTCAGAGCAACTCATTGTACTTAATGTCGGCAACTGATGCTGATGCTGCGGTTGTTTCTGTGATAATGTGGTTGTTGTTGTTGTGATGCTGTCTGTGTGTGTAGTACTTGTGTGTACATATACATACATACATACTTCAGCATAGTGTGTGTTGGGTAAATATTTTGGTTTTGTTTTTACTCTTCTTGTTATTTTTATTACTGCAGTTCTACTAACGCAAACAATAAACATAAATCGTATTCTAGCCCACCCCCTCCGCGGCTCCTAATCTGTCTCACACACACATGCTCAGGCCCTCATTATCGGTAACTTACACAAGCGAACTCTGTTAAGCCTGTTTTATTACTAGCCAAATATCACTCTGAAGACTCTAGCGGGGTTTTCTCAGTATTCTTTCTCCGCAAGCCGTGGAAGCAAATTGATTTAAAATTGCTCGTTGCGCTAATCGTAGCTCAGCCCTAATTTATTCGGATTGAAAGGTACACACAAAGCACACGTACGACCTACTTAACAGCCTTAACAACAGAAGCTGCCTTAAGCACTCGCAGGCCGCATCATTATAATGCGATTTACATCGCAGTACACCCTACTTATGTACTATACAGCAATGGAATGAGCTGCATAAATATTTTCTCCTGTTAACGCAAAGGAATCTATTTACGAGGCTGGAGCACTTGAGATGACGCAATGCTAAAACAAATCTTTTGTTGCTGCTCAGAATTTGAGGCCGTGAAAAAATTCCCGGAATTAAGAGACAAAACACTCTGTACAACAAATAAAGCGGAAATGATGAATGTCCTAGAGATGTCCTTTTGAACTCCAGTGCCTTTGTTTATCTTAAGACAAAAGCAAACACCTAATAAAAGGATTACGTTCATTCGGCCGCATTAAATTAAAAGCTTTTTCTGTTTATTCTTTGCAGTTCGGCGACCGGCAACCGCCTGCGCTGGATCAACAACACCGACCTGCCGAAGAACCTACAAACCATCGACTTTCGGGCCAATCCTCTGTCGCTGATAGTGCCGGGGGCTCTGCGCGGCATGCCACGACTGCGTAAATTGTAGGTATAAACATCCAAGCAAACAAATCTTCAAAACACGAACTAACGAAACACATTGAAAGTTGCGATGAGGCGAGCTCCCACCTTCGGCAACATCTTCAAATGTTTCATTAGAGAACACTTTCCAGTACTCTTTTTAGACTTTCATTGTTCTATTGTTGATAGAATGCCATCCACTCCATCCAAGAATGTCAGATTATTCGAACAATTTCTCGCTCAATTTTTTGTGTTCGCTTATTTTCCAGAATATTATCCGATGTGCGTGCCTTGAAAGGTTTTCCCGATTTGGATGGTTCTTTTGCACTGGAGTTTCTTAAGCTGGATCGAGCCGGCTTAACGGAAGTTCCGGGTAACTTGTGCCGACAAACACCTAGACTGAAAAGCTTGTGAGTTGCCAGAAACCGCTTAGAAAACATGCTGATTAACTGAAACTTATGACTTGCAGAGAGCTCAAGACGAATTCCTTAGTGCGCATTCCAAACTTAGCCACCTGCAGAGACTTAAGACTGTTGTATGTATGCTTGAAGCCTCCACAAGCCAAAGCTTTTAGCGCTCATCCTTTCCCTTGCAGAGATCTGTCCAGCAACCGCATCGAGACACTGAGTGGACGTCCATTCGTAGGCTTGAAGCAGCTGCACGACTTGCTTCTCTCGTACAACCGCATCAAGATCATTCCACAGGAGGCTTTTTTAGGTCTGCCGCGGCTGCAGTTGCTGTAAGCACCCGAACTTAAGCCGTTCCTTCGATTCCTAGTAATCTTCTTTCGTCATCTCTTTCAGCGACCTGGAGGGCAATGAAATCACGCACATCCACAAGGACGCTTTCACGGCGTTTGCCGAGCTGGAGGACCTCAACTTGGGCAACAATATTTTCCCAGAACTACCCGCGAACGGGCTGCACCGACTGCTGCATCTCAAGACCTTCAACAACCCGAAGCTGCGCGACTTCCCCTCGCCGGACACCTTCCCACGCATACAAACCCTGATACTCTCGTATGCCTACCATTGCTGCCCCTTCCTGCCGCTCGTCGCCATGTCGGCCACCAAGAAGCCGCCACTCGTACAGGAGGCGGTGCTGTTTCCCTCCGACTCTGAGTTCGACATGAGCTTGTGGAATAACAGCATGACTGACATCTGGCCGCAATTGCGTAATTTCATGCTCTGCAATACGGTAACTTAATACGTTTACTCTTCCATTGCGCTTTCAGACAACCTCAGCAAGAAGTTCGGCTCCCAAATGAACGACATCTGGGACACTTTCGGCCAGGACTTTAACTATCCCGGCAACCTGCCCGCTTATGTAGAGGAGTATTTCGAGGAGGACGGCACCACGCCCACCACGTCCACCAGCGCGACCAACACATATTCCAACTCCTATGCAATCGGCATTGGTTCCGGACTGTTTCGTCCCATAGACACCGACTTCACCCCTGGGTCCATACAATGCCTACCCATGCCGGGCCCCTTTCTGCCCTGCGCCGACCTCTTCGACTGGTGGACTTTGCGCTGCGGCGTCTGGGTGGTTTTCCTCCTGGCGCTGCTGGGCAACGGCACCGTGGTTTTCGTTCTGATCTTCTCGCGCTCCAAAATAGACGTGCCGCGTTTTTTGGTCTGCAATCTGGCCGCCGCGGACTTCTTTATGGGCACCTATCTCGGTATACTCGCCATCGTGGACGCCTCGACCTTGGGCGAGTTCCGCATGTTCGCAATCCCATGGCAGATGTCGATAATCTGCCAGGTGGCTGGATTTCTGGCGGTGCTCTCCTCGGAGTTATCCGTCTACACGCTGGCCGTGATCACACTGGAGCGCAACTACGCTATCACACACGCCATCCATCTCAACAAAAGACTGTCGCTGCGGCAGGCCGGCTACATTATGTTCGTCGGCTGGACTTTTGCGGTGGTGATGGCCACACTGCCGCTGGTGGGCGTGTCGGACTATCGGAAGTTCGCGGTTTGTCTGCCATTTGAGACAACCACCGGCATTGCGAGTCTTACTTACGTGATCGCGCTAATGGTAATCAACGGCTGCGCCTTCCTCACCCTCATGGGATGTTACCTCAAGATGTACTGGGCCATCCGAGGCTCGCAGGCCTGGAATACGAATGATTCACGCATCGCCAAGCGCATGGCGCTGCTGGTGTTCACCGACTTCCTGTGCTGGTCGCCCATCGCCTTCTTCTCCATCACCGCCATCTTCGGACTGCAGCTGGTCTCACTGGAACAAGCCAAAATCTTTACAGTCTTCGTTCTGCCGCTCAATTCCTGCTGCAATCCATTCCTATATGCGATCATGACCAAGCAGTTCAAGAAAGATTGCGTCATGCTTTGCAAAGCATTTGAGGAGACGAGGGTCACTCGCGGAGCTGCCAACACTGCCACAGGACAACGAGGAGGCCCCGTCGAGCGCCCTACCAAACACCTGCCACCTCTACTGCCACCGGCGGCGCATCCACCCGGATGTCGTTGTTTGCGTATGATGCCCAGCGAGATGCCGACTTGGCACAAAAAACAAGCTAAAGAAGGCACCGTGTGGACCCGCACCTGGAAGCGGCTGACTGTCAGCTGCCGCTGCTGCAGTACGGAACGGGAGAGCGGCAGACAACGCCGCAAACGCAAGACTGAGCGACGCACGCGAAGTGCACGCAATGCGAACACGGATCCGTACCAGTATCAGTTCTCCGAAATCAAGCAGAAGAAGCAGACGCGTGCGAGCAGCATTTCGAGCGAGAACTTCTGCTCGTCCCGCTCGTCCAGTTGGCGCAACGGGCCTCCCTCAGCGGCGGGTACCGCGCACCACACATGCTCCGCCATACCACTGAAAATGATGGATCCGAACCGTCGAAGACACTCGGCGTGGTTGATCACGCGCAAAACATCCCAGGACTCGAACCTGTCGAGTTCGCGCAACGACTCCTCTGCCTCAGCGACCACAGCGAGCACCTCAACATTTCGTCTGTCGCGCTCGAGTGCAGGCAGCACGACGCCGCTCCCGTCCATTATAGGTACAATGTTGCCACTAATGAAATATACAGTTTATTGATTTAACTAATTATCTATTTTGCATTACAGCACACAGCAACAAGTCGCAGCAGCATCCGTTCTCGACGCTACCCAAACCGCGCCTCGTGCGACAGGAAGCCGTCCAGGAGGAGGAGGACACCTCACCGCCTCGTTTAGGCGTGCGTTTTCTGCCCACCATTCCCTCAGCTGCCGACAGCTCCATTGTTATGGACGACGCTGACTCAGTGTCGAATGCAGATGGCGCTGTTGCAGGTGTACCATCTCCCAACGCCCCCGCCTCAGCGTTTTACAGCGTGCTTCAGCCTGATACTGGCTGCACACAGGCACAGCTCAGCCCTTCTAGTCCACAGTTTTTGCCGCACGAGCACCCGCCGTGACCGCTGTTATGACCGCGCTGCCAGCGTGAGCCCGACCGCGGCCGCCTGCGACAAAAACTCAACACGGGTGATAAGCGACTTCGTCATGGAAACAAAGAAGCATTTCTTTAGTTAGTCTGTAAGAAGCTAGATCGAATTTAGACGTCTATAAATAGTCAATTTGTTACGCCAGATGAAAGCAGTACAACAGAAGAAAGCTTGGATGAGAGAGCACAGCATTTACTTGGATGATTTCATGTTAAAAAATTCATTGTATGTATATTTTAAATGTAAATTCATACCACAAACTGTAAATTCATTAAATGTAGGCCGATAAAATAAAGTGTAAAAAGCTATATTCCAGAGTTTTACTTAAAGATTAAAGTTATCTGGTAAATCCAGTAATAACAGTCCAGTGTTAGGCCAGCGCATCCTCCTCTTCTTCCGCTTCGGAGCTAGCGAAGGGCAAAACCACCCCAAATGATGGGTTCTCGATCAGTCTTACTTGTTGCTTGTCGTTGATTCTCCGGCGCCCGATTTCGCGGAATATCAAGACAATGCCTGCTATGCAGAGCGTGAAAAGCAGCAAAGCTATGGTGGCTATGGTCCATCGAGAGACAGACATGCCACTGTAAACGGAAGAAGTTAAAAAGGAGAGGTTATTCTATCTTCTACTCCAGGAACACCAGAGAACGGAAGAGATACTTTATTTTGGCGTGGCTTTTTACTCACCTCTGATACATACGCTCTGTTACCGACACCACCGGAACGCAAACACCACGCAGCTCGTTGTGCTCCAGGCCGTTGGGACATTTGCAGAACTCGGGAGTCACACAAGTGCCGCCGTGGCAAGTCCACTCGTTGCAATAGGCGACGCACTCCGTTAATCCGCTCTCCTCATTGATACGTGTGCGATAGCCCACATCACAGCTGCACACATTCGGCGCTATGCACTTGCCATGCACGCAGCTCTGCTCACACACCGGCGCACATTCGTTGCGGCTGCCATTCAGGAAACTGTAGCCGTCCAAGCACTCGCACTGATCCGGCTTGCGACACTCGGCGTTGATGCACACGTCGTTGCAAATGGGCTGGCAGCGATGCGGCTCACTAGAGTTGGTCACGCGGTATCCGCCATCCTGGCACTGGCACTTGTTCGGCGCCACACACTTGCCGTTCTCGCAAAGCGGTCGGCAGCGGGGTATGCAGAGGTTGCTGTGCTTCGTATCCTCGTAGTTGGGCCAACATTCGCAGGTGTTTGGTTCGACGCAGTTGCTGTTAATGCACGGGGGCATGCAGACGGGGTCGCAAATCCCCTTGGAGCCGTCGCGCATCTTGAAACCCTCGAAGCAGCGACAAACACTGCCGGCCACGCACAAGCTGTTCACGCACTTCTGGGGGCAGTGTGGTTCGCAGCGTCCCGTCAGCCACTTCTTGCTAAAGCCAGGCTCGCAATTGCAGATACCCGGGGCGATGCACTGGCCGTGCCCACAATCGAAGTTGCATACCGGGTCGCATTGATGCGGGTATTCGGCATTTGGCTTGTAGCCGTTGAAGCAGTTGCACTTCTCGGGGGCGGTGCAGGTGCCGTGCACGCACGTCTTGGAGCAAATGGGTATGCAGTGATAGTAGAGCAGCGACTGGTAGCCCGGATTGCAAGTGCAGATGCCGGGCGTGGAGCAGACGCCGTTTTTGCAGCCTTTGCTGCAGTAGGGCTCGCACACTGTTTCGCTACCATTGCGGTAAACGTAACCGGCGTTGCACGTGCATGTGTCGGGAGCGGAACAAAAACCGTTCACGCACAAGCCGTCCTTGCAAAGCGGTGTGCATTTGTGTGGCTCCGATTTTTTATAGCCGTCGTGGCACTCGCACTTGCCCGGCTCACTGCAAAAGCCATTTTCGCAGCCGTTGGGGCAGGTGGGTATGCACCAGGAACGTGAGCCATTGCGAAAACCATGTCCATCGAAGCATGTACACTGATTGGGCGCCGTGCAGAAAGCGTTCAAGCACTTCTCCTTGCAGACAGGAGCGCATCCTTCCGACGACAGGCCGAAGAGGTTTGTGTAGCCCAGTTTGCAGGCGCATAACTCGGGTTCGCGACAAACACCATTCTGGCAGCCACTCGAGCACACCGGATCGCACTGGCTGATGGAGCCAAGACGCAGCTCGTAGCCATTGTTGCAGCTGCACTCATTTGGACCGCGGCAGACGCCGTTCTGACAGGGATCCTCGCACACCGGCACACATTTTTTGAGCGCCTCGCTGCGTGTGTAACCAAAATTGCAGGTGCATCGATCCGGTGAGTCGCAACGCCCATTGACACAGTCCACTTCGCACTTCGTTTCGCACTCGGTGCTGCTGCCGTTGCGGAAATTGTAACCCGGGTGACAAGTGCAGACATCGGGGGCCGTGCAGTTGGCGTTAACGCACTGCTCGCTGCACTCGGGCTCGCAGATGGCCTTCTGGCGCAGATTGTTGAAGCCCTTCTCGCAGAGACAGACGCCTGGATGAAGACACTTGCCGCCCTTGCAGTCGGTGCAGGAGGGCAGGCATTCTCTGGGTGTAAAGGGCAAAGTTCAGTGGTTGAAGTGGTGGCAGGAGAAGCACAAAACTTACCCCTCTGCAGATTCGCGCACGTATCCCTCGCAACAGATTTCCTCCAAGTCGGTGAAAGTCTGAAAACGGAGATGGACAAAATACCTTGCTTGTTAATCGTCTATGAACTATTAAGCTTATGAGGCAAGTTTTACCTCTTTGACTGTGCGTAGTACGAGTGGGTTGTATCCGTTCGCACACTCGGCGGTCGTGCAATTGACCCCAACGGGATATTTTCGCATGGTAACCAGAGCAACGCGTACTTTAGTGAGACTGTAGACGAAAGTAACATTGTTTTAGCATGCAGAAACAAATCAGATCGGGATAGCGGTCTTCTATAAGAGTGATACTAGGGATTATAGTAGTAAATTCGGGAATAATTAACAAAAACAGCAGCAAACTCCACTGTCAGATGATCGGGTTTTCATATGAGCTTTGAGAACACGTAAGACTCAGACTTTAGATTAGAAACTACAAGCTAAATACAAAAATATTATCTTTACTCCATTAAGTTTGTATCTAGCTGTATGTATCTTTACGCATTTTAAATATAGAAAAATCCACCGATCGACACTTAATATCAACTAAATATCAACTTTTTTTCTTTTCTTCTAAGAGGCTAACTAAGAGAAAAAAATCCGAATCCGATGTAAACAGTTTCAGCGATAAAGTGGCAATGAAACTTTTCTGTTTTTAGATCTATCTTCGACGACTTCATATCAGCTCAGCTCATAAAAAGCGGTCAGCTTTTGAATGTGATGCATGCAGAATGCATTCGTATTTTATAGAATATGTACATTATTAAAAATAAATTTCGGAGAGATAATAAAGAAATACGGATGAATCAATGACATCGAAAGTTGATGAAGCAGCATTTGAACTCAAGATGTAATCAATATATTCGAGACTAATGTGCAAAATAATATAGCAAAAAGCAAGTCTTTAAAGTGGCTCGAGAATTTATGTCAAGAGATAATTTTAGAAAGGTACGCATTTTTTATTTTACTTTTTTAGTCCCAACTTTAGTCCTTTAAGAGTATCAAGAGTATTGTTCTGTTAGGGCAACAATTAGGATCCAATAGTTCTGTATCGATTAAAATCGATATTTATATAATATAATTTTAATAATTATTAAACAACAAAACGGTTGAAGACGATATTCAAAATAAAACACTAGAATAGAGTTCAAAGTCACGATTTGATTTTAAGATCAGAGTTAAAAATAGTTAAGTTTACATAATTTTTTACCAAGTTTACTATGCAAAACAATTCGTTTTACGAACATTTTGCTAATAATACACACACAACATCGAAATTCGACACAGGGAAATTAAGATGCTTGTAGAAGACTTACGGTACTTTTTCAGTGCATGTCAAACATCCACCGAAATGTAGCACCAGAACAGCACAAAAAGTTAAAAAACGCCACATTCTGCTTCTTCTAAATATTTCACAATTTGTCAAATTTTGTCCGATTCTGTTTTCGCAAAAGTATTTAGAATACACACAATTAATAGGGAAAGAAAATTGAAATCCTTCAAAAGTTAGACGCGTGAAATTCAAACCGAACGATTTCGGATCCCGACAAGAATTAAAAATTTCCGTTTAATGAAAGCCAACTGAACCGGCGAAAGTCGTGTTGCTGCTGCTGCTGCTGCTGGCGCTGTTGTTGGTGTTGATCACGTCGAAGATGTGCTCGGGCTTATCGCAAATCCTCCATTGCGGTCACCAGAAGCGATTCAATGAACTCCATTTTATTACAAACATTAATATTTTGTGCGTGCTGAGCGCGGTCTTCGCTGATCCTTAGCAACTGCAGCGTCCAGCAGACTGCAGTCGTATTTGTGTGCATTTTCATGTGTGCGAATGTTTTGGTCGCCTAGCAATACTTGCAAATCTCTTTCAAATTGACAATAAGTGTTCTTTTTTTCTTGTTAGATATTTCGAATCAATTGTTTGGCTTATCAACTGCAGTTGTTTTGGTTGGTGTTTGTATTTATTTTAAATAGTTTTTTTTTCTTTCGTCAAAATATTTCCTTAATCTCTTGTGTGACTTTTGACTTCCATAGCAAGAAAGCTGTGCTATGTTCTCATCAATAGCACAAATAATATATTATTTGTCTGTGGTATTATATTTTATCAAATACAAACTTGGAATTGTTCACTCTACAGTCGCCGTCAAACTGTCGAAGCTCAGCAGAGCGAACCAGATACGTCCGCAACTCTAAAACTGTACGCTTAAATATTTGCGCTTAAAATTTATATTAAGTAGATAAAATAGTTTTTAAAGCGTTAAAGGTTTCAGTCGCTACAAAACGTTCTACAGGCTGTATCAAAACTTATAAAAAAACAGTTTCCATTCACCACATCAGTTTTTTGAGAATCCCCGTGAAATAATCCGTGAATAGTCGGATTTTTTTAAATTCAACAATTTAATTAAACCAGGGTTCGGAAAACGTTTCTTTTTTATATCGCTCAATTCATATCCCTCACTGAAGATAACAATATTTTCATCCTCACTGATAAATATCTTTTTTCATCTTCGTTCAAAAAAATACATATCGCTCACGTTCAAAATAATTTCGATCTTCCAACAAAACTATCACTTGGGATGAAAAAAATTCTTATCTTCAAATATTTCGATCGCTCAAGTTGAAAACATTTCGTTTGTTGACGAATAGCGATCGCAGAAGATGAGAAAACTTCGGCTTTCGTACCAAAACGATCTTCGGTGATGAAAAAAAGGCTGCGCAGGCAAAGAATCGATCTTTGAAGATGAAAATAATTTCGACGCAGGGATCGAAAAAAGGAGCGGAACAGCGTTGAACAGCATGGGTTTTGTTGGTGTTTTGATGGTTCGCTTCGCGGCAGAGACAACTGCTTGAAAATGAAGTTTTGTTTGTGTTTTGTATGAATATGTTTTTGTTGGATTTGGTACACGATGATTAAAAATTAATTTTGCATGGTGTGGACTGTGAAAGAAAGCTGTAGAAGTAAATACGTAAAATATTAATATGTAAAAATATTAATAAGTAAATTGTTTTCTACCATAAGTAATTCTAATATATTTTATACATATTTCTATTACAAATTTTTATTATGAATTATGTATGTCTTAAGTAATGTATTAGAAAAACATTAATTGAGAGTATTTGCTCCTCGATTGAAAGCACTGATTGTGACGTGTTACATTCATCAATTATTATTCGACGCGCATTTGAAACATGAATTCAAACACTTCTTCCTTTATAAAATTTGTTACCTGTTGTTACCAATCCTTTTTCATTCCAAAAGTAATTATTTTCAAGGCCGATATACAAATTTGCCTTTCATTCATACATGTACATATATATTCAAATGCCTACCTGCAAAATTTATTGCATATATTCGTAACGAGCTCACAGAAAGGGTTGAGGAGGGAATTTTTGGACATGCTTTACATTTTTAATGCAGGACATGGTCCAAAAAAATTGAAGGATATTCACATATTGGGATGGATTGAGAAAAAGGCAACATTCTTTGAGAAAATTTCTTTAAAGTCAGCCGTTGTAAAAAAAAAAATCTCCTGTGTTCCAATATCAGTGAATATTAAAAACTATAATTTTTAATCGTCGTTTACAAAATCCAACAAAAACATATTCATACGAAACACAAACAAAACTTCATTCGCAAGCACTTGTCTCTGCCGCGAAGCGAACCATTCAAACACCAACAAAACCCATGCTGTTCAACTCTGTTCCGCTGCTTTTTTCGATCCCTGCGTCGAAATTATTTTCATCTTCAAAGATCGATTCTTTGCCTGCGCAGCCTTTTTTTCATCACCGAAGATCGTTTTGGTACGAAAGCCGAAGTTTTCTCATCTTCTGCGATCGCTATTCGTCAACAAACGAAATGTTTTCAACTTGAGCGATCGAAATATTTGAAGATAAGAATTTTTTTCATCCCAAGTGATTGTTGGAAGATCGAAATTATTTTGAACGTGAGCGATATGTATATTTTTGAACGAAGATGAAAAAATAAAAATCGCTCATGAGTCAAAACAGATTTTCATCTTTTGTGATCGTTTTTTTGTGAGGGATATAAAAAAAGTTGTTCGTTTGAGGGATATATTCCGAACCCTGAATTAAACCGTATAATTTAGTTGCAATAAATGAAATTTCAAACAAATACAGTTTATTTACAGTTTTTATATTATAATTATGAGAGTACAAATGGAAAATCGCCGTTTTTTTAATGTTTCAAGCTTTATTACGGTAATATGTTTACATATTTATTCTTTAAAGAGTTGTCCATCGCTAGCCACAACTTTTACCCATCTTTCTGGCAGCTTATGGATTCCATGTTGAAAAACTTGCTGTTCTTTTGAGCCAATCCACGAATCGATCCAATTTTTTGTCGTTTCGTGTAATACGTTATCGATCGGAACAACTGGTAATCGAAAGGAGCAATATCAAGGACCAATAGCAAAACCTTCCGCAAATGAGGCTTATTTAGCTCAATTTGATGCATTGATAACTTGTAGATGGATGCCTCACCCTACCATGTCACGTTTCTGACCAGATGACTATACAAATATATAAAAATATATTGAATGTTCATTTCATTCATTTTCTAAAAGGTAAACATTCAAAATATCATTAAGATATTGATTTTCATTTACTTATTATTTCAAAGGATTAGTTAGTTTTCTTTTTTGGAAGCTGTAGAGACGTTAGGATATTGTAGTATGTTTCAGAAAGATTTTTGGATGCAGGATATTTTTTTATGACTAACATAATCTATAATAGACTCTATTCAAGGCTATATACTAGTTATCTAGAACTTAGTAGATCAGTTAACTCTTTTAATGACTTAACAAATTATAATATATTTTCATCTGAAATTTGTTTCCACCGTTTCCCTGCTTCATGTTGGAACCAACTGTTTATTAAAACCCTTATACCTTCCTTCCTCTTCGAGCATAATCCCTTGTGATGCATAATACAGCCATTCTTTGAACCCTATCTAGTTTGTCTATGTAGGATCTCTTACTTACGGACCACCACACCAAAGCCCCATGGAGTAAGATTTCTGGATTACTGCTCTGTAGAAATCCAATGCGTATTCTGTTAGTGTTTGGGGCCGCTGAAGCCTTCTTTCCCTCTTCTCTACATTCTCTTGCCACGTCAATTTGCTATCTAAAATTACTCCTAGATGCTTCCCTTGATTTGCAACCTTTTTTGTTCTAAATTGGACCCACGTTGGGATCTTGTATCTAAAGCGTACGAGTTCTGTTTTTTCCAGATTAAAGCTAAGGCTATTTTAGTTGCCCATCTCCTTCAGTGTCGTATCTACAATTTTTTGAAAAGAAATATTCTTCTGTTATTCGCAGTGGTAATTCTATAAACAATTCTACAATATGGTCATTGAGTAAAGCAATTCATGGCAATTATTGCAAAATTGATCCGATATAGTTATGAATAATCTAAGGTTGTGCAAAACTAATTCGAACCTAGCCCAACGTATACATCATAGCTCAAGTAATTATTATCCAAGAAGTTACGTCATGAACTTTATGCTGAAAACTCGTTGGTCGTTGGTTTTCAATGTCAAGGCAAATTTATCATAATTGAAAGAATCGCAAATGAATCTAGCGTTAGAACTACAAAGCGACTTAGAATACGATAAACATTGCTAGAAAAACCATTCCATTCCATTCCATACTTTGAATTTTTATAGTGAATGCAGAGTCCGAACATAAGCAAAGTCAACGAAGATAAGCCGTTGGCCTCCTCAACCATAACAAATTATAAAAGCGACCGCATTAAACGCGGACGCCACAATCCACTAAAGAGAAATAAGGCAAGAAACGTGTGGAACGATAGAGAACATTTCAAAGCGCTGAACCATATGAGACCCTTAAGTGCACTGTGCATGTGGAGGATCAGATTTGCATCACTTTCATAAGATACGCCGACAAAAATAGCTCACTTTTTCTATAAGTGATGATCACTCATCGGCGCAGTTCGAACTAAACACAAAAAAGCACTCCTTTCGAGCAAAATTATTCTCTGATAAGCAAATTTGCTGAAACCAAGCCGCGCACTCGCTTCGATATCGCAAACGGATGTAACATTCTATTGTAAATATACATCAGTTTTGCACAATTCATTGTTTGAAACAAGTGATGACCAACAGTCAACGGCGAGCTTTAGAATTGGACGGTCAATATTAACATTTGCTGGGGAAATGCTGCTCCTAAGGATTACACTACATATTCTCTTCCTGACAGCTGCAACGGCTCAAGTGTGCACTAAGCTCACGCAGCGGCCACGCAATGTAAAAGTGAAGGATGCAAACGGCAACTTTAAATGGGTGGTATGCTTCTATCTTCTCTGTCACTTGAAAGAGATGACTCTAACAACTAATCTTTCACGTCTCTCTTTCCTGTAGACAAAGCACGATAAGCGAGTGGTGAAGTTTTGCTGTGCCGGTTACAAGAAATCTCAAAACAGATGCGTGCCTGAGTGCGAACAGGCCTGTGTAAATGGCAACTGCGTAGCGCCGAATAAATGTGCCTGCTTTTCGGGCTACAAAACCTTCTCTCAGTTTCGGTAATATCAACTTCAATCAATCTCTGTATTATTATTCTATACCTTTCATTATAATAGCTGTGTTCCTGACTGTGGCGCTTGCCAGTACGGCTTCTGTAGCGCTCCCGGAAAATGCACTTGCTTTTCAAACTATCAGCCGGATGCGAAAGGCGTCTGCAAACCTATTTGTTCGTCCGGTTGTAATAATGGAATTTGCGAGGCACCCAATAGGTGCAAATGTAATTCAGGATACTCAAAGTCTCCAAACGATACCTGTGATCCAGTGTGCGAAATGGGCTGTCCGAATGGATTTTGTGATTCTCCAGGAACCTGTAAATGTAACGAAGGTTATTTGATGTCACCGCAAGATACCTGCGATCCGGTTTGCGAAGGAGGTTGCATAAACGGATTCTGTAACTCTCCGGGAACCTGCGAATGCTATTCAGGGTACTCAATGTCTTCCCCGAATACCTGTGATCCAGTGTGCGAAATGGGCTGTCCTAATGGATTTTGTGATTCTCCAGGAACCTGCAAATGTAATGAGGGGTATTTGATGTCACCACAAGACACCTGCGATCCGGTTTGCGAAGGAGGTTGCATAAACGGATTCTGTAACTCTCCGGGAACCTGCGAATGCTATTCAGGGTACTCAATGTCTTCCCCGAATACCTGTGATCCAGTGTGCGAAATGGGCTGTCCGAATGGATTTTGTGATTCTCCAGGAACCTGCAAATGTAATGAGGGGTATTTGATGTCACCACAAGACACCTGCGATCCGGTTTGCGAAGGAGGTTGCAAAAACGGATTCTGTAACTCTCCGGGAACCTGCGAATGCTATTCAGGGTACTCAATGTCTTCCCCGAATACCTGTGATCCAGTGTGCGAAATGGGCTGTCCGAATGGATTTTGTGATTCTCCAGGAACCTGCAAATGTAATGAGGGGTATTTGATGTCACCACAAGACACCTGCGATCCGGTTTGCGAAGGAGGTTGCATAAACGGATTCTGTAACTCTCCGGGAACCTGCGAATGCTATTCAGGGTACTCAATGTCTTCCCCGAATACCTGTGATCCAGTGTGCGAAATGGGCTGTCCTAATGGATTTTGTGATTCTCCAGGAACCTGCAAATGTAATGAGGGGTATTTGATGTCACCACAAGACACCTGCGATCCGGTTTGCGAAGGAGGTTGCATAAACGGATTCTGTAACTCTCCGGGAACCTGCGAATGCTATTCAGGGTACTCAATGTCTTCCCCGAATACCTGTGATCCAGTGTGCGAAATGGGCTGTCCGAATGGATTTTGTGATTCTCCAGGAACCTGCAAATGTAATGAGGGGTATTTGATGTCACCACAAGACACCTGCGATCCGGTTTGCGAAGGAGGTTGCATAAACGGATTCTGTAACTCTCCGGGAACCTGCGAATGCTATTCAGGGTACTCAATGTCTTCCTCGAATACCTGTGATCCAGTGTGCGAAATGGGCTGTCCGAATGGATTTTGTGATTCTCCAGGAACCTGCAAATGTAACGAAGGGTATTTGATGTCACCACAAGATACCTGCGATCCGGTCTGCGAAGGAGGTTGCAAAAACGGATTCTGTAACTCTCCGGGAACCTGCGAATGCTATTCAGGGTACTCAATGTCTTCCCCGAATACCTGTGATCCAGTGTGCGAAATGGGCTGTCCGAATGGATTTTGTGATTCTCCAGGAACCTGCAAATGTAATGAGGGGTATTTGATGTCACCACAAGACACCTGCGATCCGGTTTGCGAAGGAGGTTGCATAAACGGATTCTGTAACTCTCCGGGAATCTGCGAATGCTATTCAGGGTACTCAATGTCTTCCCCGAATACCTGTGATCCAGTGTGCGAAATGGGCTGTCCGAATGGATTTTGTGATTCTCCAGGAACCTGCAAATGTAATGAGGGGTATTTGATGTCACCACAAGACACCTGCGATCCGGTTTGCGAAGGAGGTTGCATAAACGGATTCTGTAACTCTCCGGGAACCTGCGAATGCTATTCAGGGTACTCAATGTCTTCCCCGAATACCTGTGATCCAGTGTGCGAAATGGGCTGTCCGAATGGATTTTGTGATTCTCCAGGAACCTGCAAATGTAATGAGGGGTATTTGATGTCACCACAAGACACCTGCGATCCGGTTTGCGAAGGAGGTTGCATAAACGGATTCTGTAACTCTCCGGGAACCTGCGAATGCTATTCAGGGTACTCAATGTCTTCCTCGAATACCTGTGATCCAGTGTGCGAAATGGGCTGTCCGAATGGATTTTGTGATTCTCCAGGAACCTGCAAATGTAATGAGGGGTATTTGATGTCACCACAAGACACCTGCGATCCGGTTTGCGAAGGAGGTTGCATAAACGGATTCTGTAACTCTCCGGGAACCTGCGAATGCTATTCAGGGTACTCAATGTCTTCCCCGAATACCTGTGATCCAGTGTGCGAAATGGGCTGTCCGAATGGATTTTGTGATTCTCCAGGAACCTGCAAATGTAATGAGGGGTATTTGATGTCACCACAAGACACCTGCGATCCGGTTTGCGAAGGAGGTTGCAAAAACGGATTCTGTAACTCTCCGGGAACCTGCAAATGCTATTCAGGGTACTCAATGTCTTCCCCGAATACCTGTGATCCAGTGTGCGAAATGGGCTGTCCGAATGGATTTTGTGATTCTCCAGGAACCTGCAAATGTAATGAAGGGTATTTGATGTCACCACAAGACACCTGCGATCCGGTTTGCGAAGGCGGTTGCATAAACGGATTCTGTAATTCCCCGGGAACCTGCGAATGCTATTCAGGGTACTCAATGTCTTCCTCGAATACCTGTGATCCAGTGTGCGAAATGGGCTGTTCGAATGGATTTTGTGATTCTCCAGGAACCTGCAAATGTAATGAGGGGTATTTGATGTCACCACAAGACACCTGCGATCCGGTTTGCGAAGGAGGTTGCAAAAACGGATTCTGTAACTCTCCGGGAACCTGCAAATGCTATTCAGGGTACTCAATGTCTTCCCCGAATACCTGTGATCCAGTGTGCGAAATGGGCTGTCCGAATGGATTTTGTGATTCTCCAGGAACCTGCAAATGTAATGAAGGGTATTTGATGTCACCACAAGACACCTGCGATCCGGTTTGCGAAGGCGGTTGCATAAACGGATTCTGTAATTCCCCGGGAACCTGCGAATGCTATTCAGGGTACTCAATGTCTTCCTCGAATACCTGTGATCCAGTGTGCGAAATGGGCTGTTCGAATGGATTTTGTGATTCTCCAGGAACCTGCAAATGTAATGAGGGGTATTTGATGTCACCACAAGACACCTGCGATCCGGTTTGCGAAGGAGGTTGCAAAAACGGATTCTGTAACTCTCCGGGAACCTGCAAATGCTATTCAGGGTACTCAATGTCTTCCCCGAATACCTGTGATCCAGTGTGCGAAATGGGCTGTCCGAATGGATTTTGTGATTCTCCAGGAACCTGCAAATGTAATGAGGGGTATTTGATGTCACCACAAGACACCTGCGATCCGGTTTGCGAAGGAGGTTGCATAAACGGATTCTGTAACTCTCCGGGAACCTGCGAATGCTATTCAGGGTACTCAATGTCTTCCTCGAATACCTGTGATCCAGTGTGCGAAATGGGCTGTTCGAATGGATTTTGTGATTCTCCAGGAACCTGCAAATGTAATGAGGGGTATTTGATGTCACCACAAGACACCTGCGATCCGGTTTGCGAAGGAGGTTGCAAAAACGGATTCTGTAACTCTCCGGGAACCTGCAAATGCTATTCAGGGTACTCAATGTCTTCCCCGAATACCTGTGATCCAGTGTGCGAAATGGGCTGTCCGAATGGATTTTGTGATTCTCCAGGAACCTGCAAATGTAATGAAGGGTATTTGATGTCACCACAAGACACCTGCGATCCGGTTTGCGAAGGCGGTTGCATAAACGGATTCTGTAATTCCCCGGGAACCTGCGAATGCTATTCAGGGTACTCAATGTCTTCCTCGAATACGTGTGATCCAGTGTGCGAAATGGGCTGTCAGAATGGATTTTGTGATTCTCCAGGAACCTGCAAATGTAACGAAGGTTATGCCCAATTAAACGGGGAAAACTGTGAACCAGTCTGTCACGCCGGATGCCTGCATGGATACTGTGAGCTTCCTGATGTTTGTGCTTGCAGCCCGGGTTATACAAAAACAAACGCAAGCAGCTGCGAGCCACAGTGCTCGGAAAGTTGTAAGAATGGGTTCTGCGTACTTCCGGATGTTTGCGCTTGCGTTGAAGGATATGAATATATTGATGATAATAAATGTTTGCCGAAATGCATTGATGAATGTGTCAACGGAACATGCATTGCTCCAGATGAATGCGAGTGTAATGCCGGCTATATTAAGTCAGATATTAATTCGAATGTTTGTATACCCAATTGTGTAGGGGGCTGTGAAAACGGGCGTTGTGTGGCGCCGGGTCAATGCCAGTGTTTGGAGGGTTATGAGCAAGTAACAGACAATCAATGCAAAGCCGTTTGCATACCAGCCTGCGTAAACGGAGTTTGTTCGCTGGCTGGAAGGTGTGAATGCAGCCACGGGTATTCGTACAATGAAACAATAAAAGGATGCCTACCACATTATGTAGTTAACGTAATTAGCAGCGATGAGGATAGTGAAGACACTGGAAACTCCTTTGAGGGGGATTTTGATTTAGTAACACTTAAGTTTAAGATGGTAAAATCGACTGACAGTGAATACGACGATACTGAGGAGGAATATTTGACGGAGAAAAATGAAAGAGAGAGCAAAGAAAGCCAAGGGCAAAAGGATGATCAAGAAACAAACGAAAAGGAAAACAAAGAACACGAGGTAGGTGAAAATAAAAACGATGTAAGTGACGAAAGGCGGCAACTAATTAACAAAGCTTTCAATAATCGGTCGGGAAAGACGGCAGAGCCTCATAAGGACCTTGAACCATGCCCGGAAAAGTGCTACAACGGGACGTGCCACGAAGACGTGTGTCATTGTGAAGTAGGATTCGCACTGCATTTAATAGTTGATCGCTTATATTGTCTGCCAAGATGTGGGGGTGAAAACTCTTCGATGGGCTGCATAAATGGACTTTGTGTAGCGCCGAATCAGTGTGCATGCATGGATGGCTTCGAGTTGACTCCATTCAACATGTACGAGTGTGTGGAATCGTATCATTACAGAAATGAAAGAACAAGCAGCAGAGCAAACTTCCGACTTCTATGGATTTTGGCGTTGACGTCCATACCGCTTACTTGTGTCATACTCTTGCTTATGTGTCGCTACGCGCGGAAGAAGTCGTACAACGTGGACAAGAGAGGCAAGTAGTGAGGCTTACAAAACTTCCAATTAATGTACCTACTTTTTTCCATTTACAGAAAATCAGTTTGGATTGGTTACGCTGGCTAAAGCCGATATCATTAGAGTGCCATGAAAGATAATCATGTGTTCGAAATTTATTTCTAAACCCGATTGAAATGAGTCTAATCTTCAATTTTATTGTAAACATAGTAGATAAAGTAATATAACAATATGTTAACATAGTGCAAATTGTTGTAATTTTGTGATATACTGTATTTTATTTTCAAAAATTAATTCATCGATTAGCAGACAAGTATTTGGCTTCTGTCTCCGGCGTAGTCGCCGTAGATGGCGTCCGCTCCTGTGCAAAAATGAGAAAACTTATTAGTATTAAGTGGAAGATCACAGCTTTCATTACCCATCCATTACCTTCGAGTAGAATCACATTCTGACTGACAAGGCAACCATAGAAATAGCGTGCCACCAGTCCACATAAAAGCAGGGAGAATATTACGCCTGAGCCGAGGAGAACATTGAAACCACTGAACCAGGTTGAAACATGGGAGGTATCCGGAACCATGTCTAAAAATGGCCCTCCGTAGTTGTCCAGATCGGTATTTCTGTCAACACCCTCGACGTTGTTGGTAACAAGTGCGGGCAATAATATATCCATCTCGGCTGCAATCACTGTCACGTTGACTTCCTGCCTCTCAACACACTCCAGAGTTAGTGGATCCCAAAAGTCCCCTGAACGGCATCGTCTGTGGCAAGCGGTTGCATTTGAATTGCTGTTCCATGTGTAGTCTTCATCACATTTGCACAGGTTAGGGGCGTGGCAGTGAGCATGTTCGCCACAGTCCTGAACACAGACGGGCACGCAGTCTTTGGCAGCATTCGACACCACATCAAAGATAGCACTGTAGCCACTTTTGCAACGGCAACGATTGGGTTCCACACATTCCTGAAGTTCGCCACACAATCGTGCATCGCATGTTGGTATGCAGGTCCCAAAAATGCTCATCCTGTAGCCAGAACAACACTTGTAATGTAGTTTAGAGGTGAGCCTTTCCTCGTAAACCATGTTCTGAAGCATTACTAATCGCGAAAGCACCGAAATGGGCGCAATCACAGTTTTCTTCTCCTGTATTTTTGGTATAAATTCCACTTTCGTGACATTCTCCGGACAGTAAGGTGTTGTGGAGCCTACAAACCGACAAACCGTTAAGAGGACAAAACTCTGGAAGCAATTCATTCTTGAAATCGCAGACTTGTGTTGTGTTGCACCAGGAATCTTGTTAATTATTGCTTTAAAGTAAATGCAAATCAGTCTTAACGGGGACTTAGATATCATTACATAGCAAGTTTCTAGTTCGCTTGAACTTTGATATCACACTCCCCTCTATCTCTGTCTCTTTCATGCGGAGGATAGGATTAGACAATAGTACAGGGACATTAGACATTAGACAATCATGTTAGAAAAATTGATGCAAGTTTAAAATTTGTTTAAATGCAAGTTTGATAAAAGTCCCTTCAGATTCACGAGTTCGCAAGGATTTTAAGGGTCAGCTCAACTTTTGTAATATGGACTTCAGTTCGAAGCACTTCTTAACTAAAAAACTTCTATAAATGAATACAAATCTAAATAAAGGGTTTTCCAATAAGAGGTGCAATTTTAATACTCAAAGAAAAATGCCATTTTTTGAGATAAATTATCGCATGTTTATTTCGTAATTAAGAGGAAGGTATGCCGTTAATAATGAAAAACAACATCAGCCAAATGGCCACCACGACCACGCTTACAGGACCATAGCTATTCAAAATTACACCTTTTATTGGAAAACCCTTTAGTTTTGTCGACGAAATTTCTTTTGCCAACTTTATTGATTTTGAAATTGTTATTTATAATGCTTATACAAAACTATTAGCAAGAATAGCAACGCTGCAACCACACACAAAATGCCCAGTGCTGTACATACGTTGCCCAACCAGGAACTTTTGGGATCCTGTGACTCCACCAGCAGACGCTCGTTCATCTCGACAGAGCTGATGCAAATCATGCTGCGCCCACTATCGCCGTACTGCCAGCTGTATCCGGGCAGGCAGGCACACTTACCAGCATCCACACAATGCGTATTCGGTCCACAGATTTTCAAGTTGCAAAGGTCACTTGGGGTCTCGACTATTTGAG
Organism: Myopa testacea; assembly: GCA_949629155.1. NCBI lineage: Eukaryota > Metazoa > Arthropoda > Insecta > Diptera > Conopidae > Myopa > Myopa testacea. Next base: position 11,358,976 of record OX451347.1, read on the forward strand.
GTCGACAACCACCCTCATAGAAGACATACCCAGCTGAGCACAACTCATCGGAATCAGCCTCTTCAGTCGAATCGCTGTAGTCACTCTGTGGCCCAACACTCTTATGGGTAGCGGCCTCTGTTGCATTCCGGTCCTTTGCAACAGCAACTCTGGTTGTCCATTCCCCAGATTCGTCGGAACTACTGGACAGTTCGGTGGAGCGCTCGTCGGTCATGTCAGCACCTACCGTATTACTTGTAGATCCGCTTGATACTGTCGTCGTCATCGTCTTGAGGGGGCCTTTCAGTTCTACAGTGCAATCGTTACCCACCGATTTATAGCCCTCGTAGCAATCACATAGTTCGGGTGCTTCACAATAACCATTGGCACAGCCGGAGCTACATTTGGGTATGCAGCCCAGTTCGTTCAACTCGTATCCTTCGCGACACGGACTCTGAGTTTGTAGTTGACAGTAGGGTAGCCCATTTAACTCCGAAATTTGTAGCTCGTAGCCAGGATGACAAGCGCATTGGTTTGTATTAACGCAATCCGCATTAGGACCACAAGGCAAGTCGCAGAGTGGTAACAGCTTCAAAGCCGGCACTAGAAAAACGAACTGCAGAACGGTGAGGGAAAACATAACCTTGAAAGCCATCTTCGAAGCCCGTGAAATATTTAAATGCTGGTATATACGGCTTAATCTTGGAAACTGAGCTCTGAAACTGATGTAAGCAGCGCGATTTGGTTTGCCTGCGAGTCTCCAAGTGTTTGCGTTTTTAGCTTCTGAACTCATATCCGGTGCCAAACTTGAATTTATCGCGTCGTGGTCGCACGTATGTAGCTAAACCGTGTGGCCAGCGCAGCAGGGTGTTTCAATAGAGGTGCTTCAAGGTTTATCGACTACAATGACAGCTTCAAAATGAAAATGAAATGAAAATAAGAAAAGTGTGGAGATATGTTTACCATTAAGTAAAAGAGTTATCTGGATCCTTATATCATTATTAAGATGTACCGCATTTGAAACATAATTAATTATATGCTCTTAAGGAGATGAGAATCAAGTACCCTGTATTAATTTTATTATAGCTCAAAAAGAGTACTTTACACCCAGCTTATCTTACAGCACTGTGTTCATATTTTAGCACAATACATATAAAACTTTCTTGTGATAAAAGAATGTGCTTTAGAGCGTTTCTATTGCAAAATTTATAAAAAACAGGATTCATTAAAAATCGTACATGGATAGATCATTGATCAGACATACAAACGAATGCAAACGAATTAAGGATGCATTTGAATGAAGGGTTCTTTAAAGGTTTTTCAGTGCCCCTGACACTGAAACCCCCTTCCAGTTCGATTTTAGGAAAGGTTTCTGCGAAAGAAAAGCTCAATGAAAACCTTTATGCTGAAGAACCTATGCGACTTCTACTTTAATTCGCATAAAATAACATAATATTTCTGATTTCCTGATTAGAGGAATAAAATAAATATCCACAAAAATAATAATAATTCTTCTCCTGCGTTTACTCAAGCTTTATTCGAATTACTCTTTCAATGCAATGCTTTCTCCGATTTTTTATCACATGAACCTCGCTAGTTTCATGTCGAATGTCTGCTGATAACAACAACAATTATGCGATCTCTGGCACTGGAGCTGTTGATGTAAAATGGCGCAACGGCATTTTAGAGTCTTCTCGCGGGGCGATCGGTACAACATTTTTAGAGCTTGAGAATTTCCTGAGTATTTTCCGAAAAAGATATAAAAAATAAATTATTAAATTACTGATAAGCATGAAAATTCCGAACGTTGCATTCGTCACGTTGCTCACGCTGCTTCAGATGGCGCGTTCATCACGCGGACTCGCCATCAGTCTGGCTCACTGCGAGAAGAACATCAGCGTCAAGTACCAAGTTCCCGTAACGAAAACGCGTTTGGTCGCTGCTAACGCCTCCATCGCCGAGGTCTACATCGACTACGAGGAACGCCTGCGCTGGGATGTGGTGCATATCTGCTGTCCCGGGCAACGCACTATCATTTTCGGCCTCTGCGAAGCGATCTGCAGCGAGAGGTGTCCGTCGCACAGCGCCTGCGTCGAACCGAACAAAAAGTGCAAGTGTTCGCGCGGCTACGAGCCGTCGCATCATCCCAACAAGGAACACCCGCTGATCTGTCGACCCGTTTGTCCCGGCGGTTGTCCTTCTCACAGCCACTGTGTGTCACCGAATGAGTGCGAATGCCGCGCCGGTTACCGCGACGTCAGCACCTGGTTCAGTGCAACGCGTTGCGAGCGAGTGCATTGCGGACCAGCGCAGCACTACGACGCGCTTCGGCGAGGCTGCGTTCGCTCTGAAGTGAGGGTGGATGCGTCGAAGGTCAGTCGTTAATCACTGTAGTTATGAGCAATTTCAGTACCTACCAGCTTTTCACCTGTTATGAAATCGACTCCAGACCAACGCTCTGAACAACGCATACGTTCGATGATGCACAAACTTCTACTTTATTATACTTCATTAGAATCACTCTGGTGATTCGGACAAAAAGGAGAACAACAACAAACACAACAACACCAAAAGAGAAGAAGAAGAAAAAGAAGAATAATGGGACAGTATTAATAACTCCATTACTGGAGTTACTTAAATCTAAATTTAGAGATACGTAAAGTTAATAAATATTCATAGCAAAGCGGGTACAGCGACCAGAAGCAGACAACGTTTTCGACCAAATCCATTGAAGCACCAGGTAAAAAAATAGTGCCCAGTATACCGCCGATACATAGAGTTGTCCCACCAGACCGGCTTCATAAGAAATCGAATGATGTTCACTAATGATGAGAATTATTGTTATGATTAGAGAAGAGACCATCAAATAGTTTAATTGTTTTTTAAATTAACATTTAAATTTCAAGGATATTACTTCTTAAAACGCTCTACCATAAGTATCTAAAAATTAATTGTTTTATTAACCTTTTAATAATACTTCTTATTTAAAAATAGACAAATGTTCCTGAATACATCGAAATCTCGTTCTGAAACCCCGATGATGGTAAATAAACTTTAAAAATGCAGACTGCGGCAATAAAAGTTAAAAGAATGAGCTTTTCATAAATGTAATTTGTTTTATACCTCAATGTATCCCGTTGGCAGAAAACAATTTATGTTTCAATCTCTAAAAGCCATATTTTTCCAAAAATTAATGTAACTCCTTAACCGCCATGTTATTGACAAAAATGTATATTAATATACATAAATTAAAGGTATTCGAAATGTCACTTTTATTATACCATTTATTTGACTTTTAAACGGTCATAACTCCAAGATGGCTGACCAGCTCCCGAAAAAAACCAGACACTTCCGTTCCTGATGGTGCCACGAACGGTAACGGTAACGAAAACATTAACAAAATCGATCTTGAAACCTATTCAGCATTTATGCCCTTTATCTTTGTTATCAATTATGGTCGAATTTTTCGGAGACATTTTCTTTATTCATTAAATATATGTTATTTTTGGTTGAAGTTTTTCCAAATTTCAAGCAGTTATGAAGTGTAGTTTGGTCGTTACTTATTTAATAAGATAAAAAGATTCTGTTTTGAAATTGTTCCGAAATTTAAAGCTTTGAGCTTTTTTTAAGACAATGAAGGCCAAATGATGGCGACACCAGCGTCCATCATTTGCATGAATTTATCATTGCAGCAACTGCAGTATTATTTCATACTTAGTAGTGCAGTACTGGCATCTTAAGAGAAAGAAAGAACCCTTTCCTGTTGAGCTGACCCTGAAGAAGTGCTTTAATTGGATCAAATCAACTTGAATTCATCACTTAACACAATGCACTGCACAGCGTCTGGAAGAGTTGCAACCGGGAGAAGGTGGTGATGAGGTCGAAGGTAACAAGCCCATGTTTGAAACAGACGACGACGAAGTAAGAGTGAATATTGAATCTTCAAGTAATTCATAAAGAAGGCGATTTTATAATTCAACAGCCGACGAAAACGACGAGACCAAACATCAATTATAGCAGTATTATAAATAAAAATAACGGAAAGAAAGGTTTAATTAAAAATCATATAACAAAGTTTTAAAAATAATTTTATTCGATTGTTATTTGTAGAAAGACTGAATACTTTTGAATTATTTATAGAGCAATAGGAATAGAATCTGTCTGCTCTCACAAGCCGTCAGCATCTTCATTGAATCCTACCGTCGGTTCTGAAAGGCGTCGAAGGTCATTCGTTAATCACTGTAGTTATGAGCAATTTCAGTACCTACCAGGTTTTCGCCTGTTATGAACTCGACTCCAGACTACCGCTATGAACACTACAGCTAAGATGGCTGCCACGATCAAGACGATCAGCCAGCCAGAGAATTCAGATCTCTCGGCAGCAGCGTTGCGATTGGCCTCGCTTTGGGTGCGAGCGGATTCGGTTGTTGTGGCCACCGCAGTCGCAGGTGCCGTGAGTCGCACGACGCAGGTGTACAACGTATGCGACTGCTGCTTTGTCTCCTCCAACGATTCATCCTCGTTGTAACACAGCAACTGCAATCGACTGAGATCGCAGCGACACTGCGTCAGATTCAAACAGGGCCGATCGAAGTCATCGGCACAGAGTTTTTGGCATCGAGCAGTGTTGATGGTACCGATTTCGTCGAACTCCGACCAACACTTACACAGCGGTTGGCAGCGTGCAGATTCAACGACTCCGGTGTTGTCCACGCTTTTGACTGAAGTGAATTTAACAGAACCAGGTTCGGATGTTGAACTACTGTAAGTGATCGTGGTATCAGTGCTTGCAGATTCATCATCGAAACCGGCTGTTGGACTTGTGGCCGTTGATATTGCTGGCTCTAGAGTGTACAGTGCACACGTCTCGAACGTCTCCCCATCGGCATCGATCACCTGCACGGCTGTATAACCAGGCCAACACTGGCAACCACGCGGCTCAACGCAGTCGCCGTTCTGGCAGTGCTTGCAACTGGGCACGCATTCGTTGGGTGCGTACGGATGCGGGTCATAGCCTTCGTGGCAACTGCACTCAAACGACGCATTGCAGTAGCCATGTAAGCATTCCGAAGGGCACGTGGGCACGCAAGCGGAAGGAGAGTGGGGCGCCGGTTGATATCTATTCCAGCAGACGCACATATTTGGGGCCAAGCAGTCGGCGTGTTCGCAGGACGGCTCACACACCGGATCGCAGACATTCACTGATTTCGCTTGTAGCTTATAGCCCGGTAAACAGCTGCAGATCTCCGGCTCTATGCATTTACCTCGCACACAGCCCAGCGAGCAGACCGGAGTGCAGGTCGCATTCGGACCCATCAGATACCCCGGATCGCAGACACAAATTTCGGGAGCGAAGCAGAAGCCATGCGAGCAGTCATGGGAACAGCGTGGCTGACAGAGCGTAGAACCGTTGCGTGTCATTTCGTATCCGGGCAGACACTCACACACGCCAGGACGCACACACTTGCCATATGTCGAACAGTCCTGCTCGCAGATCGGTTCACAGTACTCGGAGTGACTCTCAATCATCGGCTGCATGCGGTAGCCTTCGTCGCACTGGCAGTGCATTGGGCGAAGGCACACGCTGTGTGCGGGACAACCGTTGCGGCAGACAGGTTCACACTGCGTGCCGACTGCATTCATACTGTAGCCATCATTACAGCGGCATTCTTCAGGTGCGGCACAGCTGCTGTAGGCCGGACAGCCCAATGAGCAGAGCGGTTGGCATGTCTGGGTGACGTTGTGGAATTTGTAGCCGGCAGAACAACGGCACTCATTCGGCGCAGCACAGAAACTGTTCGCAGCACATCCAGCGGCACAAACTGGCTGACATTCTGCATCTGCTTCTGGTTGTGTTGCAGCCCTGATCTGGGTTTCATTGGTGGTGTAGCCAACATTGCATTCACAACGTTCGGGGGCTATGCAAGAGCTGTTCGCGGGGCAGCGCTTGCGGCATGCCGGTTGACAAGGGTTGCCCTCGTAGCCGTTTTCGCAAGTGCATTGATTCGGAGCAGTGCAAGTGCTGTGTGCCGAGCATCCGCCTTCGCACACCGGGCGACAAACAAGTGTCGAACGCAACCATTCTCTGGAGTATCCTTTGTTGCAGTGGCAAATATTTGGCAAGTAACAGAAGCCGTTCGCCGGACAGACAGGCAGACACCTCGGAACGCAATTTCCACTCAACAATGTGTAGCCGTCGCAGCATTGTTCGCGACTTTGGTAGGTGTAGTAATTCTGAAATGGAGGGAACCAGTTAAGAGGTGTACAGTTCAAGGATGAAACACTTGTTAAAAATAGGTGAATAGAGGGTTAGTCAGAGAAGTCTTCCTTTCGATGGAGGATAAAATTGATTTATGGTTCTTCAGGGAATTCTTCTTTAGGAATTTAGAAGAAATTCTAAAAGATTATCCTTATTTCGGGAACAATAATTAATATTATGGCACAATTTCTTTATAATGATCAGAATTCTTTAAAATCTGAAGCTTCGTAGTACTGACTTCCAATTCCGTGTAACTAAATGGGCGTGATTCGGTGGTCTGGAAACCGAACCAGTTCAGTTTAGTCACTGTTCGAACTCTGTGCCGCCAGACTGTGCGTGTCTTCCGCACCGGCTCATATGTTTTGCACCACTGCGCCCCGACGAGGTCAACATTGAGTAGAGTGAACAATAAAGCCCCCGAAATGATGTAGTTTTCCACGAATTTTCCAAAAACAACCATTTCAACACTCGAAAATTCTTCGAATAGGTCCACAAAACCGCGCAATGCGAAATCTTAACAGCAACTGAGCCCACTTTTTGTGCTCTAAATTAAAAAATCTAGCTTAGAAACTAACAGAACGAGTGTTTAAAAGATATGGTTTCGGAATTTTGCATATTTCAAATTTTATCGTTTGACTGCCGACGTCACGTTATTAGATGGCGCTTTATTGCGTTGCAGAAGTGGTGTTTTTCCATAAATGTGAGGGTGTGCGTGTACATGTGTGTGTGTGTGTGTGTGTGTGTATCCGGCATTGATTGCTGCTAGAAATTAATCATGCGCCATTGCTGATTACACATTGCGGAAAATATGCCAATAGCACTTTAAAGGTGACCGACTGTGCTCAAAACAAAGATTCGAAATGTACGGCGTTTAAGTCTGGCACAGAGTGCTACAGAAAGGCTAGAAACGATTATAATACAGAATAAAGGTAAGTTAGACAGTAATAATAATTAAATACAGATATTTTCATAGACCCAATAAAAAGAAGTCTGCCAATTTTAATTCTGAACCTCTAAAACACTTTAATACAACTACTTTCGACACTATTCTTCACATTTTATTAACCACTGAATGCAACTGGATCCATTACTATAGTAGTTATGCTGGTATACATTGCGTTGATTTTTCATGGTAAGTGAAGCCAGGATTACAGATGCAGCGATTGCGTCCATAGCAAATGCCGTTGTCACATTTTCTGCAAAAGGAAAGCAAACAAAAAACGTAGAAGTCAAATTACGCCCCCGTCAGTCCCGCCCCGTACTTACTGATAGCATTCCGACTGACAGGCACCATTTTTTAACGTGTAGCCCAGCCTACACTCGCATGTGTTGTACTCCCGGCACACGCCGCCCAGCCCACAATCGGGCGTGCAAGTGGGCTGGCAACCGTTGTCGGTCAGTCGGTAACCCGTGGCGCACCCACACACCTCTGGTTCGGTGCAGTTGTGGCGACTGTTCTGACCACAGCCCGCGCTGCAGATGGGACGGCAGAACTTGCGTGTTTCGTCCAGTTTATAGCCAGGATCGCACTGACAGCTGCCATCCAAGTAGCAGCGCCCGTTGAGGCAACCCAGCGGGCACGTGAAAACACAGTCACCGTTGTCGTTCTTAACGAACTCGTCGTAGCACTGACACACGCCCGGCTCAAGGCACAGCCCATTCTGACAGTTTTCACACAGAGGCCGACAAAGCGTGTTGCCCCGCCAGCGCACAGGTCCGAAGCCCGGACAGCAAACCTCGATCAGTTGCAGCTGGTTGGATTGGTCGACTTGGATTTTGCCAGCCCAGGGGTACTTTTCGAAAGCCTCAATGCTGCGAGACGGAGAGAGAAATTAACTCAAAAGTCAAGATGATGAAATTCGTCACGGGGCAAGTTCAACTTACGGCACCCAAATGGGACACTTGTGTTGGCTGCGCTCGGCGAGGGAGGTGTTGGGTATCTGCAGCCCGGGACGTTGGTTCTGTGGATCGTAGGGCGACGACGATTGTTGATCACTATTATGTCCGCGGTTGACGGCAGCATGCTTGTTGCGATGATACATGTAGTTGTTGGTATTTTGGTTGTCGTTCATATTGTCGTCGATGCTGTTGTTGTCGTCGTTGTTTTGGCCGTACCGTGATTGGTGTCGAGTTTCCTCAAATTGCTGCTGATATTTCGGCACATATCGAGAGTGATAAGCATTCGACTGGCGTTGTTCGAGTGACGCAGACAGCATGCCGTCCACTGACATGGTGCTGTGATGCTGGACTACAAACACAAAGCAGAGGAGATTCCAGGAGATACAACAGGGGAGGGCGAACGATAAAGCCTTCCATAGCATTATTTAATTCTTAATATTCTGCTTCTCGGATTTTAAGACTTTATTCTTTTGCTTTCTTCGCGTTTATCTGTAAGAAGGCTGGCTTTAGTTTTTTCTGCCCGGAATTTTCTCTGTTTACACGCGGAATGCTGAAGTTCTACTAAATGGCACGAATGCTAATCAGCGCTCAAATAGAGCGCAATTCAGGAATCACTGAAGAAAATCGCTGGAAGTTTTTTCCTTCTTACTTCGCTCTTCGTTTGTGTGTAAAGCTTATCAGCTTTTTATTGCTAGATTTTCATACTTAACATTAACATTGAAATTAATATTGTAATCGCACGCTTTCAATGTCTCCAAAGGGTATGAAGTGCTGAAATATGGACCTACTCGATGCTGTACCCTTATCTTTAATTCAGTACTTAAAGAATAGAATCCGAGTATTTGTCAAGTCACTCAATGGATGTAAAAGGAACATCCAGTATAATCTTGCCGTCTTCTACGAACATTACTCCGCACCTGACCATAACTAACCCCGATCTGATTACAATAACAATTCGAAAAGAGTGATTTTTAACACTTTGGAAATGTATTTAACTAGAATAAGAATTGTAACCTCTCAAAAATATCTGGCGACAAACCATTTCAACGCAAATCTCCCAAATATTTTGGTACATTCGGACGAATGTTTACACGAATACGAAATCAATCATTTCATTTCTTATCAATGGAACCCCATTAGTATTGCTTTCCATTATAGTCAACTCTTTTGCCCTCTATCAATCTGTAGAGGAAGAGCCTCTACAAAGAGCTGCGTTTCTAGAAGAACTCTGAAATTCTAAAATTCTAACTTCTCTTCAAGTTTCCGTGAAGATTAAACTCGTAGAACTATTTAATCTCTCTATCACTCGAAGATGTTCCTCTACACTTTTACTTCGGATTAACGCATCTTTCAGTGAGCCGCAAACACTTCATTGATAAAGACGAAATCGCGTATTCAGCTCGCTTCTTCCAACTGCAACGAGTACTTCTTATCGACGTCTTTCGAAACTATGTCAATCCTGCGTTCGTTGGCGATCAACGCCTGCGTCTTATCATTGCTTCTACTGGTTTGTTTACTAGTTCCGATCCATACAGAGTATATTAGATCTACACCTGCATCCGTAACGCCAATAACAACAACAACGACAACAGCAAGACCCCGTCCACGCCCAGCGGGACTGGCTTTACCTCTGCCACACAGTCATCCACCGAAGTGTATGAGAGAGGTGCCGTAAGTACTACAATTAAAGACTTAATTAAAGATTTTAGAGATGCATGTAGTATGGTATAGTGGAGTGTCTAAATTGGTAAACTAAACTAGATTAGGTTATGAAGAGGTGATTACTGCGTGGAACTTGAATCCATCAGTGGAGCTGTGGGTATATCAGTGTTTACTTTAATTTAGCTTTAGGTGAAAAATCACCTTCCGAATTGAAATAGGTCTCTAATTATTAATTAATCTAATAGAACTCAGTAAAACTAATGGATCTCCTTTTAGTAACCACAAGTATTTGGGTCCGATCCAAAGTTTACATCTCTTAAATCGATTTCGTAAGAAATCAGACTACAGTTTCTTTAAGGACCTAAGAGTTGAGAAGTCCTGCCACAAAATACATGAAATATTACGAGACTCTTTCTTCTATATCAAATATTTATCTATCTTTCTCTCTCTCTCTCTCTCTCTCTCTCTACGTCTTCTCCTTTGTTCCAGCGCCGTCTTCGCTCAATATGAAAAGGACGTACATATTGTTGGCAACAGTACGGGTCAGCCGCACTTCAACCTAGTCGAGGTATGCTGCCAGGGCTACAAACGGTACGTCTACGACTGGAGCAAATGTGTACCTGACTGCGCTGAGAAGTGTCAGCACAACGGGTTCTGTCTTGAGGGCGGGTTCTGTCAGTGCTTCGATGAGTTTGTGCTCAACCATCGCAACGACTGCATACCCACCTGTCCGCTGGGCTGCCCACACGGACGGTGCTACCTGAATGGGACGTGCGTTTGTAATCCCGGCTTCGAGCTGGATCCAACAAAGAAATTCTGCATCCCTCAGTGCGAGCTGAGTTGTGGGCACAACGAAGTGTGCGTGGCACCAGATACCTGTGTATGCGCCGAAGGATATGCTAGATCGATGCATAATCCGCCATCGCAGATGGGTTGCCAGCCCGTTTGTATACCCGACTGTGGCTACGGACACTGCGTGGGACCGAACCAGTGCGAATGCTTCCTGGGCTACCAGAAGCGCCAAAACAAGACCATCTGTGAGAGCAACTGCTATCTGTGAGTGAGAGAGGAAGGGAAGAGGAGGGTGTTATGTTATGTCTTTTCATTTCTCCGTAGACGCTGCGAAAATGGTTTCTGCGTGAACCACACAACCTGCATCTGTCAAAACGGCTACAGATACGACAGGAACACGACCACCTGTCTGCCGGACTGCGGGGACGACTGTGAAAATGGTGTTTGTGTGTCTCCAGGCGTTTGTCGCTGCTTCAATGGATACGTCCGAAATGGACCCAAGTGTGAAGCGATTTGTGAGCGGTAAATAAAGTTAAGGAATCCTTTTTTACAGTATTCAAGCTGCTTCCTTTTCTCCCAGTGGCTGCGGCTTCTATGGCAAGTGTATAGCACCCAACGTATGCGGCTGCTCCATCATCGATGGCCCTTTCAAGTCGTATCAACGGTGCGAATTCGGATCCTGCAACTCCTTTGGACGCTGCCGTTGCGGGGTCGGTACCACGCGCTTCATTAATCAGTGTCTCTCGCCGGACAAAGTGACAACATACGCCGCCATGTTTCAGAATAAGCTTAACGCCACCCTGATGGATGAATTCAATTTGCTGATCGGACGATATTTCATGCTAGGAGCCGATTTCGGCAAATATTTTTATTATAATCAATTCGACTAAATTAAATGAAAACGCAGGAATTTAAACGAATGAATTGAGTATTGAAAATATATGTATGTTCACAACATTTAGAAGAGACAGTACTGACTTCACTGATACTAGATGCTTAAATATTAATTCTCACATCATAAAAGAAGTAAATAAAATAAGCAAAACACATTTTAATGCCTATGTAGTGAATCTTTTACTCAAAACTCAATCAACTCATTTCGTCATGGATACATTGTGTAGGTTGCATACTTGTAGGCTGGCAGTAACAACACCTGCTTTCCTCTGATTACTTTTAGGCCGACGTTGAATTCATCTCACCTTCCATTCAGCATAATTAAAACAAAACACAATAAATGGCTTTCAAAAGGAAACAAAATAAAACAAAAGCGTTGTGTACAAGTAGAGAAAAACGTCTCTCTTCTTATCAGTGAAAGCAATAAATAAATTTCAGGGACTTTCTTCCAGCGTCATCAGAATGAAGGAAAGTAGTTCCTCTGTGAAGAACAAACAGTCGCTTATCGAACGCGTGGAGACGCATACGTCGTCTGTAGAAAAGAGCTCTATTAAGTCCAGACATAGAATAATTCGATACAAGATATACATATAATATATTGTAATTACAACTATTAAAGTAAAGACTATAAAGAATGAGCGTCGGTTGTACCTCACTGCTTGCAGCTATACTCGTAGTAGTTGTGAGTACAGTGGAAGCGCAATTTTGGAAGCTGAACACCCTGAGTGACCGAGATCTGTTTATAATGGACACGAGGTCAAGCATGGCTTCGGGAATATGCTACAAAGACGTACCGTGAGTATGCTATAAATTGTAAATGTTTACGCGTTGATACAATCAGCATTCACGATTCTTAATCTTCACTACATTTTATAAGATTTTATTAATTTTCTCTAATTTTTAATGCCTCATCAGCTTCAAGTTCGTCGATCCTTTGCGAAAATTCAAGACGATCTCGTACTGCTGCACCGGTTACGTGCAGAACACAGAGTCAATGGGTATGAAATGTGACCCCATCTGCACAGAGGATTGTACAAATGGACTCTGTTCGGCGCCGGACATGTGTGAATGTTATCCGGGGTTCGAGCGAATAAATGAGAGATGCGAGGCGTTGTAGCAGGGTATTTAACATATTCGGGTGATATCAAACCATATAATAATCAATACTCAATAAAGAATTAAGTATGGTTAAGGAACTAATCGGGTTTTAATATAGTTGTTAATCATATAAAAGACAGAGCAGAAAAAGAAGCAAAATAAAACTGAAAAACACGTATGTGGAGTACCAAAAATACCGACCAGAATGGATCAAGAGTTTCTTGTTTCGAAATCGTACACATAAAAGTATCTAATCATAGAATTTTTGGTGTTAAATGAGACGCAAGTACTCATTCCTATACAACCTCTTCTTCCTATCGTCTTTCTTCCATTATCTCTCATAACCTCGACCCTGTCTCTCTGTAACTATGATAACGTAAGTGGGCACACATGCACTTTGAGTGCCATTCATGAGTCTGTATTCACCATTTTACCTTGCAATATTTTAATAATAGTAATCAATATTTCAGTTAATTTAATTAATATTTTTTCGTATATCAGTGATAATAATAGTAACTTGAAACTCCTTTGTTCCCTGTTGTTTCAAGATCAGTAGAACTCATAACATGCAGTCAAACCTTTTAACTCTGAAGTTGAAATGAAGTCCCGATGATATATTTTAACAAACATGTTGTGGTTCAGGCGTACCTATTCTGCTACATAAGGGTTAAGGTCGAAATATATTTCTCAAAGTAGAAATATTGCTCAAAGGTTTGATGTTGAAGTCATCTATTAAAGTTTTACTTAAATACAAAGAGAACCCAGAAGATATGCGCATTTAACAAGATCGAATCCAGCATCATCTCAGGCATGGAATCAGCTAACAATATTTTACGTCTTCACTCCACTCTCTGAAGCACCCTCAAATGATGTCATAATTATTGATAAATTCTTATTAAGAATTACAAAAACATGCCAAAATGACGTTATCATCATGCAAATTATTCGTACTTCTCGACGCAATACACTTGAATTACGTTAAGAATACTCGAAATTCATACAAATTATATGACTATAAAATGTTGAAAATAAACAAATCATGATTTTGGAAAGCTATCAGCTGCTGTTTGTACTTCTGATTATCCCTTTACCCACCCACCCTCTCTCCCGTCTTATCATCAAAACAACTCTGAACAGAAGTTTTGACTTCAATCTACTTGAAGCTGAGAACAATTCGAATTTAATATTTAGTTGCGAAACATTAGTTGAGACTCGACCACTGAGACCAGTAGACGTCTTTCGGAAAGCATAGAAAACTGAAAAGAAAAACAATTACAATATAGAAAGACAAAAAACCTAACAATGAAATTATTGCTTACAAGCTTTTGCTGTGCGTTGTTGTTGGCATTCGCGCAGGCGCAGTTCAAAACTGGCATTAAGACGCGTCAGCCGCCAGCTGGTAATTTGATTTCGGAACAAAACGCGACCGCAGAACAAAATTACTACGTCCACAACTATAATCGTTCCTTTGTCAACGCTGAGACTTATCAAGGAGGTTCAGGAGGCCCCACTTATGTGGATCGTTCCACATACACGGGCGGCTCCGCGTATCCGAGTGGTTCCTATCCTAGTGGATCTTCCTATCCGAGCGGTTCTTCATATCAAGAAGGTTCTTCATATCAAGAAGGTTCTTCATATCAGGGCGGCTCCAATTATCAAGAAGGTTCGAGGTATGTACCTGGCTCATTACACCAGGATGGCACAGGTTACAGGCCATATCCGCGAGACAACAACTACAACATGCCGTCCACCAGAGCGCCCTTGATTCTGGATGCTACTGCGGAGTTCATCAATAAAACGCGAGCTTCGATGGCTTCGGGAATTTGCTACAAGGAAGTCCCGTGAGTATGAAAGGCTCTACTGATTCTCTAACAAAACTAACCCTTAATAACTCATAAAAATCCTGTATAAATTCAACAGAGCATTCACAAGCATAAATAATTCATAATTGCGCACTTACATTAGAGATTTCTCAAGAAGCACGTATTTAACGATCAGATTGCAAAAAACTCTACACGTTTTCAATTTTTTTTCTACTAACGAAATTCCCCAGATTAGACTGGTGCCAATACAGTATTTCTACGAATTCACTATAATAATTTTTGTTATTGAACTCCTGATCTTCAATTCCCCTTTGCTGATAAAAAGCCTGTGATTAGCTGAAACATTATCACTTGACTAAAAAGCGTCCCAACTAAAGTGGGTAAAATATAAAAACCAACCAAACTATTTTTGTGAAAATAATGAATTTAAATTATCAAAAACAGAATTTGATTGAAATTAAACTCTACATTATTAGAAACATAGCACAGGTCAATTTTAAATTATAACAACAAATACAAATATAAATGAAATAAGAATACAAATATAAATATTAATACAAACTAAATGATTACAAAACATTGTTTACTAAATCAGCTGATAACTGATAGATTACAAATAACTAAGATTATTTTTTTAAATATTTTTAATTTTTAATAACCTTACATAAGCTCATCAAGAATGCGATCAAAGTCATCAAGTTTCTAAGACGGAACCCACACACGATTATGAATGACACAACCGCTTTTTTGAGTATATAAAAATGTGGTTGCAAATGCTATTTAGTTAATTAAGAATTGATGTCTTTTATGCTATTCTATGAAATCCTTTATTTGGACTTACTTCAATTATATAGAGTTCTTAATTAATTTCGAAATTTGTACACTGTTTTTATTAGTAAAAAGAAAATAATAACAAAAATTGTTAGTAAATTTAATGCAACTTTATTAATTGTATTGCAATAATAATTGAAATCGTTTTAACATATTGAACAAATTACAAAAAATTAATATTAATAGATCTATTAATAGAATCTATTAATAGATTTACTGATGAATCTCCTTGTTTATTACTTGTTCATTAATTCCTATTTCATTCCTAATGACTTCTACAGAACCTCATCGCTTCTCATTGGCAAGCCATCTGTAGCCACAGTCGGCAATGGAACCGCCCCCAATATGAGCAAAATCCAGATCTGTTGCGAGGGTTACGAACGCAATCCTCATGTCTTCGCCCACTGCGACCCCATCTGCAAGGACGACTGCCCGAACGGCATCTGCACGGCGCCCAACACCTGCGTCTGTATACCCGGCCACATACGCAACCACGAGGACAAGTGCATCACCACCTGCCCCATAGGCTGCGGCAACGGCGTCTGCGATGAGCGAGGCACCTGCCAGTGCAAACCCGGCTACGAACTGGAGCCGACGAACCGACAGTACTGCTTGCCGCACTGCGAGAATGGCTGCCAGTACGGACATTGTGTGGGACCTAACAAGTGCGACTGTCGCGACGGCTATCATCTGACAGCAGCCGGCACCTGCGAGCCCAAGTGTGACAACTGCGATAACGGGAAATGCACTGCGCCCGGCGTCTGCACTTGCAACAAAGGCTACATGAAGGGGTCCGGCATCTGTGATCCAGTGTGTCAACAGTAAGTAAAGTTGAGCCTTAAGTTCAAGTCCTTCAATCATAGTTGATAACATTTTCTCCATCACAGAGGCTGTAAAAATGGACGTTGTGTGGCGCCGGACGTCTGCGAGTGTCCCAGAGGATTCGAAATCGACCACAGCGGCTCCAACTGTGTGGCGCATTGCGATCAACCCTGCCTAAATGGTATATGCAATGGCGACAACAGCTGCGTCTGTAATCCGGGCTACATCCAGGATGAATATCAACGTAACATCTGCAAGCCCCATTGCCCACAGGGTTGCCCCAACGGGTACTGCACTTCACCCAACTTCTGCGTGTGCAAACCTGGTTTCGTCAAGAACGGCATCAAGGGACGTCAGTCATGCGTACCAACCTAAAAAAGAGGCCTCAATTCAAAAGACAATTTAACGAATTTGTAGATTTTTAAATAAAACACACTTTTCCTTAATTTAAAACAAAGGTGGCTTTGGCAGAAATAAAAAAACAATTATTTATATATGCCGTTGATCGAATTAGAATAGAACCAGTTAATATAAACGCTTCTTTAATTTAAAAAAAGACACATAAGAAAACTTAAAGTAACATCATTTAAAAGAGAGATTTTGAATTACTTATTTACGAATGAAGAACTTTAAAATTTAAATAATCGTCCAATGAGTGCATCGAATTCCTGAAATAGATGGTTGTTGTACACTTCGCGTTGGTCGTCACCGCCCACCAGTGATTCCAACAACATGGGCGGCACGCAGCTATCAATGAAGCGCGTCAGACCCGCAACACAATTACACTTTCCGGTAGCAGAGCAACTTCCCAGGGTGCAGCGTTGATGCGCGGTACCACAGCCGCAGACATCCGTCTCGATGCACTTTCCGTAGTAACCGCAACCACTGTAATTTGATATGAAAGTTATAAAATGTATTCCAAGAGATCCACTCTAGAGATGTCCAAAGGAAATCCTTTTAGAGAGAATCACAAGTGTTTTTCCCGCCATCTTCCCCTTGGAGATCTCATTGGGAGTACACTTACCCTGGAGCAAGTTGGCGGACACCACTTCTTTAAACTCACCCTTGACATAGCGGCTCACAACTCTTCCCCTGCAATTCGTAACCCTCAAAGCATCGACACAAACCTGGCGCTATACAAACCCCATTCTCACACTCGTCCCCACAATCGGGCAAACATGAGGTGGTGTTCAGATCGTATCTGTATCCATCGCGACACTGGCACTTGTAACGGGACTCGCAGAAACCGTTTTCACAATTGCTGAAATTAAAAAGGGTTCGTACCAAAACATTAGAACATTTTATATTTCTGGAGCAAAACTAAATCCTTTATTTTCATTTAATTTTTTCGTAGTTAAATTTAATTACGGAGTTCAAGGGAATGCTAGGTATTGAGAGGATTACGGAGTTTTATTACGGGTGAATAAAATGGCCCTTAAAGGCCACTCAATCGGGACACAGATTTCGGATTATTATTTCTGTTCAGTTAAACATTCCCTTTTGTCAAATGACTGATACTCACAGATGACACTCCGCCTCGCAAACATTTCGCTGCGGCCGCTTCATGTAGCCCGAGAAGCACTCACATTGGTTTGGACCCACGCATTTTCCATGCCCACAGTCTGGAATGCAAATCGGCTGGCAGCCGAGTTCGCCAACTAGTTTGTAGCCCTCGCGACAGGCGCACTTTTCAGGCGAAACGCACTCCTGGTTGTTGCCGCAGGCGACGCTACAGTCAGGTCGACAAAACTTGCGCGTCTGAGGATCCAGCGAGTAGCCAGGATCGCATACGCAGGTGCCATTCAGATAGCAGCGTCCGTTCTGACAGGCAATCGGACAAGTGTGAACACATTCGCCACGGTCGTTGCGCACAAATTCGTCGAAGCATTCGCAGCGGTTGGGCGCACGACAGAAACCGTGGATGCAGTTGTTGGGCGAGACGTTGGAGCAGTCGGGAACGCAGCGGTACCAGTTGTGGGTTGTGCGCGTGTAACCCTCGCAGCAGACTTCGACACGATGAAAGTAGATGGTGGAACCGTTACCGCGGACCGGTTCGTTTTTAACGGTTTGAAATACGATGGCGCTGTGAAGTAGACAGAAAAAGAGGGAAATAGAAATAGAAAGAGTGTGACGCCGAGTATTGTTGCAAGCTCAACATTCGAGCTCACTCACGGCACTTCGCGCTGACACTTGTGCTCCACCTCCTGTTGCTGTGTGTGCGGCAAGGAAAGGCTACGACTTTCGTTGAAAATATCACCGAAAAGTTCGCTGCCCGATGCAGCTGTTCCAGTTGTCAGCAGAAGAATGACAGAAACTGCCATTGCTACTAATCGAACCTCTTGAAACATTTTATTTTCCTATTCTCACTTCACCGTACATTTAGAAATTCACTTTCGACTGCTTATTTATGGTACTTTTGACGTTCGTTTCGATTAATGTTGATCGCATGCGTTTTCTGTGCAGATTAAATACTTTATTTTGTTTTTTCACAACCTGTTTACGATTCGATTTCTTATCAGCATTTAAGAGCCAAATGGTTCGCATTGAAACACAAATAGATCACAACGAAAGAGATGGAAATATAGAAGGGGTTTGCTGAGTACATCGTATACTCTCTCACTCACATCCCATTTTGTTTGCTTTTGTTCAATAACAGAAATCGAAAATAATCCTCTTTTATTGGAATATTTATTTAAATATACATCATAGTATTTAGAAAATGTAAACATATTTATAAATGTGAATAATTTACAAGTGATTTATTTTATGTGGATGCTGCGGAGGTACCTGAAGGTAGTTCATAGATTGAATGGGTACTTGTAGGTGTGGTAAGTGCTGTGGTTGTGGTTGTTCTGCTTGCTGTTGTACCAGTGGATGTTGTTGTGGTACGAGTAGATGTTGATGATGCTGGTGATGATGTTGGTGCGCCGATGGATATCGAATCTCGTCGTAGAGATGACTCTCGGTGCTGCATTTTCGGGATTTGGGCAAGATCACCGAGTAGATCGAGTCCTTGCGGCAATACGAGTAGGAAGCCGGCTTGACGGACGAGTTGTTGCTGCTGGGCGAGTCATAGTATGTGGGAGCTGGAGGAAACGTTTTTGAGATGAGTAAAGTCATGATTTCTATCTTCGCTTCGGATAAACATATTTTTGCGAGAATGTTTTTTGTATAACAAGTAAATCAAATCGAAAAATATTCACTCCCAAATGCTTCTGTAGACACTTACATACCCTCGATTTTGTTGCACACCATTTGCGTGAAAGCCGGCAAGTCGGGCAGCGGCTTCATGTAACTCTTGCCCTGCGTCAGCGCCGACTCACCCACCACAGTCACCGTGCACTCCGGCTGCCCCAGCCTGCTCCCGATGACACCAACTCCTCCTCCACCCAAACCACCGCCGCCGCCGCTGATTACGTTGCGTTCGGCCAGAGCGGCTTCGACGCGTGCACGCTGCCAGTGATACCGTCGATAGACGTAAAGAAAACTGATCGCGATGGCGGTCATGATGATCAGCAGTATAATCAGCAGCGTGGTCAACAGGTGCGAATCGTGGTCAGCGACACTGTTGGGCGGTGAGGTGGCGGTGTTCACCACACCCAGGCCGGCCAGGTTCAGATTGTGTCCATCGTCGGAGCCGTTCAGCAAGTGATGCTGCTGATTTTGTGATTGCTGCCAATTGGTAATCACGTGAATGACCTCCGGAGCCTTCGCCTGACCTACATCGACGCCAGGCTGGTGCACTATGATCTTGGGCGCACTGTGCTGCTCGTTGTTCTGCTTGATGACGATGACCTCGGGCACTGAGTGCGGAGTCGTTAGGCCCGCCACTGAAAGGTCTGGCAGCAGGTAGGTAAACGGGTCGGCTGTTGTGGCTGCCACGTGTCCGATATTCTTGGCGATCCGATCGAGGTTGTGTGTGATGTTGACGATGGTGGAGTTGAGCGTCTCGATCATGACGTGTGTAACATTTGGCTGGAGATCACTTAAGTTGGGCGGTACCAAGGGTAGAGGAGCGGTGCCAGTGTCGGCTTCATTGAAGAAGCATTCGCCGGTTTGTGGGTGACACTGGTTCGAGTTGTTGTTCGCTTTGCAGTCGCAGTCCTTGCGACACATGACGCCATAGGAGCCTGCAGGACAGGGCGCATCGCAGCTTAATTAAGTGGGAGGAAACACAGAAGTTCGTTATGAACAGTTTATAAAAAAGATAATTGAAATATTTAACATGTTAGGAGCTGCGATTGATTGCCTCCTCCTCACTTACAATTCCCCGTCCCAGCCGGAGGTGCAGTGACACAAGCCGCTTTTGTTATCGCAAGCAGCACCATTCTGGCAGCGGCACAGATTCTTGCACTCATCGCCCCAGTGATCGTGATCGCATCCTAGAATGAATCAATATTTCGTATGTATTTATTTCATTAAATCACTTCGACTCCAAGTTCTTTTTTCTTTCGTATTTGTGCCTAAAATACAGACGTGTTTAGCTACTAACTTTCTGTGCAGTGTTTTCCTGCGTATCCGGCGTCACAGCTGCAGACGTCGGGATTTAAGCAGAAGCCACGCCCACAACCGCCACGACACACTGGCTTGCAAACGGTGTCATTCATCGATATACTACCAGCGTAGCCATCACAACAAAAGCGAATCGTACGAGTTTTGGTGACATTCTGAGAATTGAATCGAATTGGATAGAATTTTGATGGAGTCTATTTTTTCATAACAGTAAATTTAGGTGCAAAATTGACGATTATAATGTACTATATTAGAAACTTAATAATAGAACAGTACATAACTTAAGGATAAAGAGAAAAATTCGTGAGATAAAAAATAATTTACAAAAGAACAGAACATTTACGTAATATTGTACATAAACCTCGTAAACTAGAAAATATACGTAATACTAGTTCAGGCTAAACTAAAACAAGAAAGTGTTCTTTTTAAACCGAAGTAAATTCCGTATATATGTACATATGACGGTTTTGATGGATTCCGTGGTCCAATTATGCAAATAATCTATTAAAACTTTTTTGCTAAATTGGACAATAAAGAGATTGGTTTCAAGTTACTTGTCTCATAGTTGTTTCTCGTGTTTTGTTTGAATATCAATAATTTTAAAAATTTCCTAAAAACCCAGGAAAATATGAACTGCATAAGTATTGCAATTGCAATTTAAGAAACTAAATAAAATAAACAGCTTATTAAGAAAAAGCCTAAAATTATGCAAAGTTTATTTTTCATATGAAGAAACTGAAAGCACAACCAGTATTAAATGTATAACTACAACACATATCCAAAGTCCAAGTTTTATTGCTCGCAATTCTTAAATAATACAACGAGTACATTATTTAAATCAATAATAAAATATTACAATTGATTATAAAAATAAAAAAAATGAATTAAAAACAAAATGTAAAATAAATATAAACAAATTAAAAACAATCAATTACAGAACTATAAATAAACACAATAACTTAAACTTATAAACTGTAACTTATAAACTAAATAAAAAGAATTTATATTAAAAAATATAAAATAAAATCAATATTGATAATATTAATAATGAAAATAATATTACAGAAATGCAAAGTATCTATAAAAAATATTTAAAAAATTTATAAAATCCAAGAAACTAATTAAAATAAATTCATATCAGTGAAATTGCAATTTTATGGATGGATTTCATGGATGATTTCTGTGAATGATAACATAAAAGAAAAGTTTCAATTGAAGCTTTTCACTTTCTAATTTAAGCCGTTATTACATCACATGAACACATGCGTGGCACACATCCGATGGATGGATGTAATGCTGGGGACCGGTGCAGGCCAAGCGACACAAATTGAACTCTAAGCAACGATCACCGAGCAGCAAACAATTGAGCAACCAGGAAAACAACAAATCGCAAATAATTAGCAGCCAGAAAAAGCAGTAAAACAATAATAATAACAACAACAACGACAACAGGGATAACAAAACCCATAACAGCAGTACAACAACAATGCACTACTGACTTAATTTTAGACAACTTACTCGGATGATCAACAAATCAAACACAAGCACAGAAGAATAAAAAAGAAAAAGAAGGTTAAAATTGATGCAAATAAATTAAGTTAATTTAAGAACATTCCATATCTTTCCTTCACTATATTTAGCAAACAAATTCTTAGATTTTATGTCTGTTTTTAATATTTAAAGAATTTGAGAAACTACTTTAATGTTGTGCTTTTGCTTTTAAAATTCCATAAATTATTAATTTTTACTCTGCGTATTCGATGTTTTTTTCTCCTTTTCTTTATGTGTCTGTTCTTAATGCAACATATTAAGCGGTTCATTGAGATTTCCTGCCTGTCAATTAATCTAATAAGCGCGCCTCTTGAATTAAGTGCCTCTTCACTGCCCACGATCAACACCCTGGGCAAGATCATTGCTGGTTGCTTTGTACTCCCCACCCTCTTCTTCGGCAGTTCGCCACACCGTCTCTGGTGCCTTTTTATTGAGATCTTTCTTTAGCAATTTCGGAGTTTGTCTTTTTCAGCCTAGACGGCGAGTAACTCTTGAAATAATCCTGGGAAACAGATTTTAGTGTATAAAGCAACGAGAACATAGTATATTTTCACTAGTAACAAAGACGAAAGGCATTTTATTGGTTGATAAGATCTCTTATACTGGGCTTTATTGAAACCCACATTTAATAATCTATGGTATGTCATCAAATTGCAGACTTAAGCAAGTTAATTACATGCAATGAATTCAATTGAAAGTGAAAATATTAATAAAGTATTAAATTAACAAAGCTTTTCGCTCTCCAGTGAAGCTCTAAAGTATTATGAAAGCCTTTCACGAGTCTTCTGCAGCCTTTCATTAGTTCAGTCAGAGGCATCGCGACATGAAAGAAGCTTCAATCATTCAACCACACAGAATGCAGCTTCGCAGCTGATGATTTAACACTCTGCTGTCGTATTAAAATTTCAATTCGAAAGCGTTGAAAAGCCAGACAAGTTTTCGAATCTGCCAACTCATTCTTTTGCGAAGTTTCTTATGTAATCTACTGTTATAATGTAATAATGTCATACTGCATTTTCAGCTATTTTCGCCTTCCTCTTCGCTTTGTTTCATTGCTTGTCTAAAAACATTATGTAAAAAAATCTAAAATAAATGCGAATGCTTCCTAAGCTTGGTTTAATTCATACTCATAACTCACAAATGAAAGTAAGTCAGCGATTGATTTCTAGACGTTTTCTTAGATTGTGCACGAAAGTCAAATAAATGCGTTCAATTATGAAACAATTTTAAGCTGATATTAAATCTTTTTTGTCGTTTGTACTTTTGTGCTTTGAAGAGCTTGTAATTAAAACATTGCGGCTGCGCGGCTGCAGTTAAGCGTTGTGCACCTCTGCGGGTACCAACTCACTCACCGACTCCGTCTCGCAGTCGACACCGAGTCGGTCGATCGTCAGTCGTTGCAAAACCGCGGTTTAATTAAGCGCAACACTTTTTCCAAACAATCCGCAGTGCGCAGGCGCAGCTCGCAGCCTGTTGCTCGAATTTCCATGGAAATCGTCGCTGGCTGAAACTGTCTGCAAAGTTCCACTTTTCGGGTTGCACAATTAAGGCTGGCACGGCATCAGTTGCAGCCCCGCCCGTTGCAGTTGTGGCAACTTCACCGCCGGCTGCCGCAGCGCGAACATCAACCACAACAAAGCGATCAGACGCAGCAACATCGTCGGCAGCAGAAACTCGATGCTTCCTGAAAACCTGAGCCGCTTCTGTGGATGCTTGTTTGATGAGGTGGCTGAAGACATGTTGCGATGAAGACATGATGTCATCGATGAAACGCTATCGGCGAAGGGACGCACTCGTCCACATGGAAATCTAGATGACATGTTTTTTGCGGCGGATTGCGAAATTTTGGGTTGTGCTGTTGCAACAGAGCAGCTGAGAGGGGAGATGGGAGGGGTGGCACTCACTTACAGGCGGGGTTGAATTTCACTTTCAAATGCTGGGGTTCAACTCAAGTCGCACTGTAATTAAATTTAGTCTACACAAGTTTCCAGGTTGTCTTAAAACTGATTTCCTTCTTTCTGCTGACACAAATCTGAAGTCAAAACTATGACTTAATTTTTCATCATTAAAGAAGTTGAAAAGGTGAAATGATTGGGATTGAATGATGAGGGAATGAAAAACTTAAGGAATTTAAATAAAAGCAAACACTTTCAAGGAGAAGAAGCTAGATGCATGAAATAGAGGAGGAAAGCTGGAAGTGTTCGCAGGTTACTTGTAGTAAATTCATTCTGTTGTAAACGATTTAAATACGAGTAAAATCGCTCGATTAAAAAATAGTATAGTTCTCGAGATCCTTAAACATCTCATATCCAAAATATAAATACTAGGGACCATTTCTACAGCTGCCGAGATTCAGGAAGAGTTCTAGTGGGTCTTCTAGTGAGATTGAGAGATCGTAGTGGGTCTTTACTTAGTCAAAACTTGGTTGCTGTTGGGATCAATTTAAATTAAATTTAAATTAATGTTCAGATACGTGGTGAAAAAATGTGTAGGGTATAAAAAATTGTGGGGTTTAAAACACGGAAAAAGGTTCCAACCTCTAAAAGTTAATGCTAAAGAGTGTTAACTATTGTGTAATACTCTCATATAATTAAATGAAAATTATTTTCATTTCAACAATATGTGTGTAGTTTCAATTGAATTTGTTATTGCAATGAACGGATTTCCATTAACACAAAGTAACTCAATATTGCAATTAACAGTAACATTTAATAATTTAAATGGAGCTCATTACTGTTTGCATGCTTCGAAAATCATCATAAAACTGGCAAACTTGTCGTTGTAGCCGTGGAAATCGCACCCGTTTTGATCCGTTTTGGTTTCGTCGTCCCGAAAATTGGCGTCACTTCACCCATCGATAAGTCTTTCGATGGCTTTTAAAGACAGCAACTCACTCAATCGGACTTTTTTCCGTTACAGGCATCGTGACATAATTTATTTACCACTTTTTAGCGGATTTATTTACATCTGTCACGTTACGCATTTAACAAGGTATTAGTTTTGGTTTAAACAGGTGACTTGTTGTAGTTGTTGTTGATGTTATTGCTGTTGAACAACTTATATAGTTAGAGGCGTATTTAATGTTGGTTTCTAGGAATTTTTATTTGATTTCTGCTGGATTCCGCATTTCGCTTCGACGCGTTAACGCAGAGTTGGTCCTCGTTACTCTTGTTTTATGTGACAACAGATTATCTTCGGACTCTCAATGCTTCACATAACTGAAATGAAGTTTTTACTGATGATGATAAACGGGTTAGAAGAGGAACGGAAGGGAGAAAGTAATCGAGATGCTCCCGAAAAAGGATTCAGATTCAGAACGAAATGGAATTTATATTGAAAGTGAAAGAATCTAGATTGAAATCATTCCTGGATTTGCGCCTGAGAGATGAACTAATAGATCAAAATATTAGTCAATATCGAATTTGAGAAGGAATAAAAGAAAGATATTCATACGATACTAAGATTAAGATTGGGTATCAGATTAAAACTGTACAATAATAATATTGATTCAATAATAAAGATAGGAAACGAAGTCTGAGAGCGAAATTGAAGGCTGATATTAAGATTGATTTTATACTAATTGTAAAACTCTTATACTAAATTTAAACTAAAGGAGGAACACAGGAACGGTTTAGATTAAGACTTGAGTTAAACTATTGACTATGAGATTGAAGTAGAAGAAACATTACTTGATTAAGATTGAAATTGATATTTATTCCAAATCAATGAAGGCTCAGAAGTTTCCGGTTGAGATTGAATAAAGATTTATTATATGATTAATAGTATATATATGTACATATATTGTATAATATATATAGCTCTATGTATTTTATATTATATTCAAATGAAACTAAAGTTTCGCTTCTGATATTATGAATAAGCAATTAAAAATTATGACTAAAAACTGTTCCGAAACATTTACTACAGCTCAATTTATTTATCTTTAATGATTGACTTCTACAAAACAACACACTCCTTTTTTAATATGGAAGTGCTTTTAAGGAGCTTCAGCTGAAAACCGGGCGACCTAGATACCAGTTGTTATATAATAATACAGACGCTGAAGCGAACAGAGCAGAATATTGCTAGAGCTAAAATTAAAATATTGCAGTAAAATTGAAGCATTTAAAGCGATAATCGCACTCGACAAAAGCAAGAAAAAATCTTCTGTCGGTCGAACTGTGATTTTTTTGGACCAATTTTTTTTAATTCTTTAAACATACGTTTTTAATAAATAAAAATGCAAAATGTTTAATGTTTCTCCTTTGTAACTAATTAAATTAAAGAAAATACTTTGTAATTATACGCTACTCTATTTTCCAGACCTCTCAAAAGAATAAATCAATCAAAACCCCAGACAACCACAACAAATCTTTGCAAATAAAAATTTACACACATTAAAAAATACTCAAAAATATGATAATAAAAAATCTAGTGTTAATCTTTCGTTTCCATGATTTAAATCTATTTTTCTTTGTTGATTCCGCTTTGCGATAGACTGAAAAAATCACTGCTGTCCATCGAATTGGAATTCGGTAACATTTGCTAATTAAGTTGAATAAAAAATCCGGCATTTAGCAGGTCTCACTTCTGAGCGTATTTCCACTATTAAAAATTCAACAGCGATTCTTATTGACTTGGATTTAAGTTTGTCTTCAGCGACAGCAGCTACGAGCCACGGATGTCATGTGGTCCACTTAACGACGGTCGAATCGATAGTATTTTTTTTTTGTTTTTGTTATCTACAACCGACATAAAATAATCTAATAATTTAATCAAGTCGTAGCTATAATTTTGCAAAGGAAGTCATAGAAAAATCCAAGAGTTGTTGTTGTTGTTGTTGGATCAGAGCAGATTCCATGTTCGATGTTCGATTTGCTTGGAACAAACCAGTCAAAAGTAGACGAGATTATTTCGGATTTCTGCCAGATCAATCGTTCGCTTGGTGCGATTTGGTTTTCCGGTTATTAATTCTGATCTGGTTTGATTGATTTTTAATTAATTCAGTCATCTTTTTCGATTTAGTTCACAGTAAAGCCGAATAAAGTCAATCGAAATAAGTTTAGAAACCATGATCTTTAGTTTTATTTTATTAAGTTTTCTTTAGATTCCTTATCATGAAATAAAAAAAAAGTTTTACTTTCTTCCTGGTATAATTTCGATTCTGTTTTCTGTCTTTTTTTCCTGATAGATTAAAATTCACTGATGTTGATTAGATTAAAATTCTGCTGTCTTCAAAAAGTGTCGAAAGATTTGATTGAACGATTGTGTGTCGATTTTCTTTGTAGTTAGCCTCATATTTTGGCCTCATGTGGCACGTTTTAAACAACAACAACTGCAAAAAAATAGCAGCCAAGTTGTTGTTATAATTTTCCTGCCCATGATTGCGGAAAACATCGTTTTTCCTTCACTTCATATCTTTTTTCACCTACGAATCCAAATCGTAGTTGCTTCTGTTGTTGTTGTTGCTGCTGGTTTCTGGTTGCCCACACGGACAGCCACCTCTAAACTTGTGGCCGAAAGTTGTTCCTCCGACTGACTTCCAAACACACATCCACTTCAGCCGACGTCTGGCACAAGCCATGGCAACTAATTTAGTCCAGAGCACCTCAACTCAGCCAAATCACAGCGATTTGGGTTGAGCAGAGTTCAGTCAAGCTAGCAGTCGAACTCCAGCTCCCTCCCCTTCAAAAACATCCTGACAACTTTTCCAAACTTCCAAATTGCATCGTTCAAAGCGCTAATCTTTTCTGTTGTTGTTGTTGTTGTTGCTACTCTTACCCAGTGTCTCACATCTGGCTCACAAACCGCTTGTTGGCCGACTTGTTTGCGTCCGATTGGTGGAAACCTGTTCTAAACACGTCCAAACGAATCACAAAAACAATAACCAGGAAGCGTTTCTGGTTTCGATTCACTTTCGTGCTTGGAATTAGAGCGGCGCGTGTGGCTATTTTCGCCACGAATAAAAAACCATCATACGAGTGCATTTCAAAGCTCGGGCGAGTTTTTGCGAAACAGCGTTCGGGCAGGATTTCTAATGTTACCACATAATCTCAAATTTTTGGCCATATGTTACCAGCTTTTACGGCTCTGGCCGGGTTGGCTGAGGCGCTTACGTAAGCGCGGATCGGGATCCGATTGGATCCTTTGCTGGCTGCTGCTGCTGCTTCTGTTGACCGATTCGAATTAGCGATTGGAAAATGATTTTGTAAGCAACACTTTCGAATGCGGCGCTTATGTTTTAATGACCGACGATTAGGCTATTCGATTACCTCTCGAATTACTTTTAGAATCGATGCCGCACCCGGTTACTTCAAGGATTACTTGAGACGTCGAATACACTTCAAAACTTACTGTTGCAAAATTAGTACGCGTAACGTAAACTAAACGGTCTCCTTACGTAGATTAATTGAATGCACTTAAGTCACTACAACGTAAACTAAATCGAATTCAATAATTCAATAAATTATGATAATGATAATAATGGAAATGGGAATCAGCCTTAAGTTTGAATTCAATAAGTTTCCAAGTAAAATAAATCTTAATAAAACAGTTTTCAGTGGATGATTCGTGTTAATAAATCAGTACAGTCAAGAATAATTTAAAAACCAATAAACATTAATTATATGTACTTTAAATACAAGTAATTTTAGAATCATAAAAACATCCAATTTTTAGGAATTACACTAAATTTTCGGCATGGGATGTATTTTTCATGAATTTTAGTATATTTTGTAAAGATAAAATAGAAAAATCAAAAATCAATTCGTGCAGACAAAAATAAATTATTTTATTTCAATGAATTTACAACATTTTTAATTAATGAGATGTAATGAATGAATTAATTCAATTGGAATGGAAACGATTTGGAAATGAAATTTGGAAAATTTATATAAATTTTAAATTTCAAATTAATGAAAACTTTATATTTAAATTATATCTAAATTAAATTTGAGTAGATTTAAAATCAAAAATCATTAAAATTAAATTAAATACGGATTAAAATAGTCCAAGGTCAAGCAAATGAGGTTAATTATATTTATTTACATAAATAAATCATTATAATAAATCAGTTACATCATTTTAAATAAATTTCAATATCATTATAATTCTTCAAATAATTTTAAAATCCTAATTAACTTAAAATAAATGTTTTTTATCAGTTTTTTATTTCTATCATTCAATCTAAATCTAAATTAAAACTAAATTTAAATTAAAACTAATCCAAATTCATATCAAAAAAAAACTAAATAATAAACTAAATACCTAAAATATTATTAAGTAAACCCACATCATGCCCAAAATTAAGACCTACTTAATCATTACGTAAAGTAATCATATACTAATACTAATAATTAATAATGTAGTGATAATTGAGTTTTTTAAAGCTATTATTAGTATTTATTATATTAGTATTACCATTAATAATCAAAATTGATGAATGTAAATGCAATAAAAATTTTTGAAGTTGAATGAAACAGAATAAATCTAAATTGGAGTATATTTCCAACCAATTGAATTTCAAAACTCAGTAATAATTCATAATAATACAAATAACAAAAAATAAAATTAAATAAATAAATTAATAAGGACGCTAAACTATGAAACGAAATAATAAGCTAACCTAATAGATTTCAAATGTCACATTATATTAAAATAATATTTCATTGAACGAGATTCAGATCTGAATTAAATTGAAATGAAATCATAATCAAACCGACTGCAAGATTTAAAGTATATAAAAAAGGGCTACAAATAAAATGAAAACAATATTAACTCAATTTAAACATATAGATTTTTAAAAATAAAATACAATTTAAATTCGAATCTATCCAAATTAATGCAAAAATATGTGGATTTAAAATAATTGTGTCATAATTTAATTCAAACACGGGAATAAAGATAACGAAAACTGTTTGTTTAAAGTAATCATTTATGAAATGTCTATCATTTAGTTTAGATTTGAATATTAATAAATTATTCGAAGGTAGAGTTTGTTAATCGAAGACTATCTATTAATTAGTTTTATCTTCCTTAATATAATATTCCTCATTTTTGAAGATTAGAGTTTGCAGATTATACTGAGTTTATTTGTCAACTTGTAGTCTTTAAAAATAAATGTAGTAAATAAATGTAGTCTAAAATGTAAATGAATATATTAAATAAATAAACGAATTTATGCCTCGAATGTGTTTTTAAGGAGATGTAAAATGTTTTAAAAGAATAACCATGTTCCACGCACCTCCAATTTCATGGTCTGCCGCATCTCCGTCTTGTAGTTCGAGCAGCGCGGCGGAAACTCCAGGCACCACTGCGAGCTCCGGATGCGCACCGGTTCCATGCTCGGCGTCTTCAGCTCCTCCACGTAGGTTTCCTCCCGACTGCAGACATGATTTGGCAGGACGTTGATGTTGTTGCTGTTACTGTTGCTGTTGCTGTTACTGTTGCTAGACGAGTTGTTATTCGGCACTTCTTTTTGTGGTCTTGAAGGCAACGCATTCGGACCGTCGAGAGCCACAACACTGTCACCGACGCTTGCGCTGGCCAACAGGTCGGTGTTGACGCTGTAGCCATGCATTTCGTTGTCCGTCAGAGGAGCCGCGCCCATCACGTGACAGACGAGCAGCGAGTAACAAACCTCAACCACAAACAACCACAATTGCAAATATTTTGTCATCATTTTGATTAAGAATTTATTGTGATTTTATTAACAATAAATTTTGTGTTTTAATTTTTTCTTCTAATGAAGCTTTTTTATGGCAATCGTTTTTCTTTTTCTTAAACTATTTTCAGTTCTTCATTAAATGCACTTTGTTAAGATATTGAATTTCGTTTACTTCATTGAGAATTATTTAGTGCGCATTAAAAACTTATTTCTTAATCCGTCGTTCGTTCGTTTTCGATTCATTCGAAGTTTAAAATTCGATTTAGTGTAGTTTTAACAGTTGCTGTTCTTGTTGTTGGTTTCCGATATCCGTTTTTCCGTGCAGCGCTCGTTGTTGTTGAACTGAAACTGCAGCTACGGAAATACTTCGCAATTGCGTAGCCGGTTCCACGATTGCGAAAACGCAGTCCCCATGCTACACTTGATTTCATTTGTTTATCAATTCGGATGTCTGACCGACGCCCCGCAACCAGCACCCCACCATCATCGGGCAGCATCCCCTTTGGGATCCCCCTCTCTCTCTCACCCTAGACGACTGTCTGTCTGCCTTTTTATGTCTTATAATCATGACTCGAATAAAACACGACCCAACAATCGACTCAAATAGAATCACTTGCTCACCCCGGCACTCCTTCATTCATTCATTCATTCATTCATTTAGTTGAATGCACAAGTAAATAAAACTTTATTATTATATCAGATTGAAATTATGATGTACTCAATGCAACAACAACAACAAAAGCAACAACAACGACACATAACAAACATCAGAATCATTCGAACTGAGCAGTGATTCTGTTGTTCTGGTTGTTGTTGTTGTTGTTGTCTAGATGCTTGACCCTCATTAAGCTGTTCACATGTGGGATTAAAATCGTTGAATTAACTATAATAATTTAGCTTTCGTGTGTTTGTTTTTGTTGTCATGAAGTAATTGAATTTTATGGGGAAGAAGAAGAGGAGGTGGTGGATGGCGAATAAACACAGTGGAGGCGATTTCAATCAGATCTTCGATATAAAAACTCTCAGTGTAGATCATGCAATTTTCTCATCTCACTTTTTGGTCAAGATATGTTCTGGTCAAGATTGAGTTCTACCATTACTTCAAATTTGGGTATCGTTCTTAACACTGTCATTGTCGTTATTAGTTCTCAATTAAAAGCCCTTAAGTTCACGAAGAGCATCACAACTTCATCACTATCTTCATTATAGTGACTTCACTAGTGACAGTATAGAGTATATATAAAGTATACAGTCTTTATGTATGCATATACTATACATACATATGTATATCCATTATAATAATTTAATCTTAATAATATTAGTTATCGAATAATGATAACTAGTCAGTCAATGATAACTAACAGTCATCGTAATCACTTGTAGCTTCATCTCTGCCATCATCATATCACTATAATCATCATCATCATTATCATCTTAGAGTATTTTTCAATTTATATGGAAGACGAGAGTCTTTTTAGTGATATCAACGACTTAATAAGTGGAAGCGTTGATTTGAAGCGTTGTGTGTGGATTCGTATTATTTTTATTATTAATATTGTTATTAATATTATTGTTTTATATCTATACTTGTATTGAAATTGTATTTGAAATTAAAATAATTGCTAAAAGAGTATAATTTTTATTATTCTTTCTGATTTGATTACTTTTTAACATTGACTTCATTAATAGCACTCGATATTTTATTCTTCAATTTCAATTTTGCTTTTTTGCACTTGATTTGGTTGCTTTTTTTTTTGTAGAAATGTATTTTCTGCAATAACCAGCAGTTGCTTGAACTGAAACAAGTTTGTGTCTGGAGTCTTTCGTTTAATAAATTATTAAAATATATGAAGCAATTCTTGTTAAACGCGTTTTCATTACCCACGAACAAGCAACGCACTGCAGCATTCCACAATAACAACAACAACAATTAAATCATTAACAACAACAACAACAATAACATCATTAACAACAACAACAACATCTTAATAACAACCATTGACACTTGACGCTACATTAAACACCAGATTTCTTTATTTACATCAGCTTATCTGCCGGAGTGTATGGATTTTGTTGTTGCTTTTGTTGTTGTACGCCGAGTGCGTGCGACCTGCCTGCAGTGCATGCAAACCGCGTGCATGTTGCTGTACAGAGTGTGCGTGATTTTCGTAAATTTTTCCTCAACTGGTTTTCGGCTGTCATTTTTTCATTTTTAAAATAAAAATAATAAAAAATAGACGAAAATTAAACACATTGCAACGAATTGAAACAAAAAAAAGGCACACCTTCTGAGTGGAACCTGTAGTTTTCTAGATGCTGCTGCTGTTGTTGTTGTTTCTCATGGCGATCATGGGTGTCATTGGCCATGAGACAAGTTCAATTTTGTTGTAGCCTTTCTTGTGTCTGTGTCTGTGTTTGCAGTGTGTGTGTGCAATAAAATTCGTAGACAGACGGGGCGTGTACTTCCATGGCTTTAATTGTGTTATGAGGAAGTAAGAAAATGCAAATCATTCATTCGTTAGTTCTAATTATTTATACATTTATTTTTAAATTATAAGTTGACTGAACAAATATAAAATATAGAATATACATAAGTTAAGAATATCTCCTTAGCAACAACAACCACAGCGATAAAAGCGAAGCCATCCCTCCTCCTCCCTGCACCCTCAGTCGCTGCGCCGCATTATAGTAGCCACCGTAGATCTGCAGGTTGGCCGTGTCTATGCTGCGACTGCAGTAATCGCCGTCGTAGTTCCAACCGACGAACTCCTGGTTGCGTAGATTCTCCTGGCGCAGCCACTCCTCCAGCGGCGCGAAGTACTCTCGCAGCGCGCTGCCGTCGAGTCGTCCCTCGCCCAACGCCTCCTGCAACACCTCCTGCCACGGCTGCGAAGCACCTTTGGCCATGATTTTCCTAGAAAGAAGAAAATAAAACCGTCACTTGGGCTCACAATTCAGGTTGCTTTCAGTGAATTCTACTTGAGTAGATTCCCAGCTGCTGGTTGTCTGTAGATGTCGCATTTGTGCAGCGGCTTCCTGGCATCGGAGGGGTCGTATTGGCCGGCGGCGCGACACGCAGCTCGATAGAGTTGAAACTGCAACACCGTCGAAAAGAAGTACCTACAAATAAACATTAAGAAAGAGTTAGAAAATATTACACACTGAAAGAGGTACAGACAAAGGTTATTAAAGAATATAAGACCATTCATGTTGCTGATTAATACACAAATAAGCAGGCAATCAAAAGACTTAAGACACGAACTGGATCTGAAGTGCTACGAATGCGTAGAATTCACAGCGATCATAAGAAAACTGAGGGGCATGTTTTTAAACATTCTCACCCCCCCCCCCTTCTTTTCTTCCTTCTGCACAACAACAAATGTAAGCCATCACATGAGCTTTTATTGTGCTTCGTTGAATGCTTCAACTTTAAAAATCATTAAAAAAGTAAAAAAACAAAAGTATCGACAGCACGGTGTCTATAAAGAATTCCATGTATCCATGCAACCAACCGAAAACCAAGTGCCGAATCGAAGTCTGGCCCCAGAAATCTAAACGGAAGCCACAAAATATGCTTCACTGCAGTTTTATCACACGCAAGTTTGGATACACGCAAAGCGTTAATGAAAATGACGACGATTGGAGAACAACAAGAAACAACAACAAAACAACAACAAGAAGAGCATGAAAACAATAACAACCTCAGCAGCAGAGAACCGAATTTAAAGAAAGACATCACAAAAGACATCACATCAACTCGTAGCTTCTAACAAAAAATAAGCGTATGTGTGTATATGGAAGTGTATGTAAGTGTGTGTGTCTGTGTATGTCTGTCATTAACTTTAGACAAACTCTTGCGAATTTATAAAGTAAACACAATTTTTGTGTGTTTCTTTTTGTTTGTTTTTCTCTTCGTCTTTATGGCTTGATGACTTTTCGAATGATTAACATGACCTTGAAATAGAGAACGAAAGTGATTTAAAGACAAAAGAGACTATTTTTGGATGTCACAAAATTGCGGCAAACTCTTGTAATTGTATCCGAAAATATTAATAAAAAACTTATTTAAAGAGACTCAGAGAGAAATTAGAAGAAGGTTTTTCAATTCTTATTGTATTTATTGTGAGATTTACGATCGATTTAAATTGTACTTGATTCTTGTGCTGTATTTCAATCTTTTGAAACTGTGGCGTGTAATTTTTTCCATCACAGAAAATGGAACGATTTCAACAGATCCGCTTCTATTAATAAGCGCTTAAAACAAGAAAAAAACTAACATGCAGCCGCTCAAACATCCGATCATAAATTAAAAAACCGGTACCTGGGAGACACACGAAAAAAGCGGTTCAGCGGCGTACTCGAATCTGTGCGAACCAGAATCGGCAGAGTTCACGCTGGAGTTCTGAAAAAGAAACAAGAAACTAATCACACGAAGCGAGTTCAGCGAAGTTAAGAATGAAACAAGCCACAAGCACCGCAAACACCGCGTTCTACAAAAATACATACGATCACTAAACACTCATGTGTCACCAACCGGGTAACCGGGTAACAAAGTGACCACGCAAAGCAGGGTGGAAAGAGAGGAATGAAAGCCATAAGCAACAACAAAAAAGAAGCCCAGTCGAAGGTGCACCTGATCGAAGTCTTGCTTCGGATCGGGTTGTCTCTCGAACTGAGCGAGTTTTTTACACGGTTTTTTTGCCATAAGTTTGCTATGTTAATAGAATCAAAAAGTTCACTGAAAGCGCGGTTTTTTACAATGCTTTTGAAGCACAATTTTTCTGTTCTTTTTATGAATTTTTATTATTAATAATAAAATTAAACAAAAGCGCCAAGCAAGAGTGTCACGCTAATCCTCAAGAAACGAACAACAGAATCATGCTTTATTGAACAACAACAACAACAAATAATAACAACCAAGCACCAACACCAACAACAACAATAGAAACACCAACAACTGATTCTGAGGTTAACGCTTTTAGATTAACATTTATACGCGAGTAACTTTGATTATGTTGCTCTCCCTGCTGTTGTTGTTGTCGTTGTTGTTGTCGTAAATAGTTACCAAGTTAGTGCAGCTCGTCCTTGGCTTCAGTTGTGCAACATTTTCAACGCATACCATCGTAGATTTTCACTTAATCAATGCAGAAAATTGGTTTTAATTCTTGCCAAACAACTGAATTAACAAGGTAAGTGAACAGCAAATAAGACAACAAATAAGCAAATAAAACAACAAAGAAACAAATAAAACAACAACAAAAGTAAACCTAAACTAAGCTCGAATAATATAAATAATATTAATAATTTTTTCCAAAGAAGAACAGATACGAAATTAATACAAAATGGATACGAAACGCTGCACATTTCAAAACCAGTCCGAAATACCAACCTGAACATAAACGAAGTTGAGAAAACGGTCATAAATTTACAAGAATTTCCAGCGATTTTATTTTGAACCGATTTCTTACGTAGACCCGAACGAATTTTATACTTGTTGCGTTGTGTTGCGTTGCGTTGCGTTGAATTGAATTTTGAGAGTCTTTAATACAGATCCATTGAGGTTTAGACACTGCTTAGTGCTTGCTTAAGTGCTGCAGTGTTTACGATTAACATTCATTAACTGCAATCGCCAACAATTGCTGGTGTCTATCAACGATTGGCTAATAAAGAATCGCTTGGGAAGCTTTAGAAAGTGAACCGAACCGAAATGGATGAATCTTTTTCACATCTTTGCAAACATTTATTTGAGCTCGTATCTGGGACTGAGACAAGAATAAATACTCGTGCGATAGGCGTGTATGAAGGTAAAGAAGATCAGAAGCTTCTCGAGTTTCTTCTGCTTTCCAAAGCATACACTAATCCGAATGAAACCACGAAAAACATTAAAATGTGAACTTGAACTTGATATAAATAAAACCATGCAGAAAACATTCAATAATCAAAACAATTTTGCATAAAAATATGCATAAAATACAATATTTTCAAATATTAAAATTATGCAAATATACAAAATAAAAACAAAAACCGCAATCAAACTTTTTTTTAATTGAAGAATAAAAGATTCTAACGATTTGAATTGAAAAGAATTAATTAACAATAAATTGTATAGAGTTATAAATTTAATAATTTTAACAACTGCACATGTTTATATAAGTACATATATCACGCTTTAAATTACGCAATTCATATTTATTCCAAAATAAAAACTCTTAATTCAGATAATAATTCAGAATATAGAAATTCGGAACCAAAGACTTAAGACACAAACTTGATATGAGTAAAATTTACTAGACTTCAATTTGTTCTGGAGAAATGACCGAAGTTGGATAATTTAATGAAGAATTTAGTTCAGTTCTATTTAAGTAATTTAAAATTTGATTTCATTTAGAACAAAAGACTTAAGAGACAAACTTGAGGTGAGTAAAATCTACCATTAAATGCAAACTTTAAGCATTTTTTCACATGTTGATATTATTATATAATATATGCATATAAATACAACTTTCTTAAATGCTTTAAACAAATAATTATATTTTTATGGATTTTTTAACCATTAAGAATACGTTTCTAACGCGTTTTGAGGCAGTATTCAAAATCCTCACCAATAAAAAACGGGCAAAAATTATAAAATATAAAATAAACAGAATAAATAATAAGAATAGAATAATCAAGGAGAAAAGTCCATCAATTGTTACAGGAATATTTACAGAACCACAGCAGCCTCACTGTTATTTTTATAAAATGACTCCTTAATTTGATGCAAAAACCAAGCAACAATGTAATAAAAAACTGGAACCATTAAAAACAGCGATAAAAATAACAACAACAATAACAATTAACAATCGATAATCACAGCAAGAAAAAAAGTGCAACTAAAGACATCATCTACAAGAGCGCTTAAAACAATCTAACTTTAACAAGCTAGGGATCATTCGGTCAAGTCAGTGAGGCAAAACGGGCCACAGTATGGCGTCAAATGACTTTAATAACTGTTATTAAAATTAATTCTAAAGTTATGAGTACGGCAACAACGACGACGAGAAAAGCACACAACACAAAAAGTCTACAAATTGTCGGTCAATCACTGTACTCGTATAAATCGCAATAAAACAGCGTTGCAGAGGCGAGGAAATCATCTGGTTTTTTCACTAGAAACAAAAGACTAAAGACGAGGAAGGAGAAGAGAACAAAATAAAGAGTTAAGACCCAAAGACAACAAAGACTAAGAGTTTTAAGACCCAAAGACTAACACTAAAAACAAAAACTAAGACTTCAATCTGTAAAATAAGATTCAGATTCAGAGTGAGAATGAGAGTGAAAGAGAACTGGTTCTGATTCTGGTTCTAATTCTATGCGTATATAGACTAATTACATGGAGAATAAACAACCTGCAGACTTGCCGCTCATTCACGTCATTCACACACACCCAAACACACAAAGCTACACAACATTCCGCTTTAAACTGTGGGAAATTTTAATTTTAAATCTAATTGTTGTGGAACTGGTACAAGGAATTATGTACTAGATCAGCAACAACAACAACAACCAGTTGCTCTAGTAGAGCGAAATCCAGTACACGACCTTGCCATAAACCACCTCCCTCCCTCCCTCTCTCCCTGGCATTCTGTTGTTGTTGTTGTTGCTATAAAAATAATGTATTCTTTTACTCGTAGTTGGGTTACATAACATTTCATTTATTATGCTTTCAAACTAATAAATTAACACCTCCTTCTCACAGTCTTCTTCTCAGTCTACTTCTCCGCCTTTTTTCAGTCTTCCTTTGAGTCTTCTTCTGCTTCTTCTTTTTAAAATTATCTCCGCTGAAGCATTTCACGATGCATCCACCTTCCAACAACACAGAAGCGCGAAGTGTTAAGGCGGTTCCAAGTGGTGACTAATTTGGGAAGAGACTCGCTAAATTGCAGTAACTTTGAAGGCTTGTCTTGTGCACTTGTTGTTGTTGTTATTACAATGCAGACATAATCACGTTTTCAGTATAACAGTTGTTATTGTTGCTGTGGCGAAGAATGACCGAGCACCTACTGAACCAGTACCCTGTATTGGGTGACGTTGACTTGTTTTCAGTTGACTTGTTTTCAGTTGACTTGAGCTGAGCTGACTTGAGTTGAGCTGAGTTAAGATGAGTTCGGTCTCGAGTTTGTCTCGTTAAAATACAGCAAAAGAGGCAAAAGACCTCGAACAACCTTTGCAAATGATTGCTGTGTCTTTGTTGTTGTATCCTTTTGCATAATAATGAACAGTGCTTTATACATACAGACGTACGTATTGTATACAGTTTCTTGTTGTTGTTGTTTTCCTTTTTTGTTCATTTCATTCTCGTGACTAAAAAAACTCTTCAGTTTTCTTTTCATTCTCGTTGATTGCTTTTTTTCAAAGAGTTTACATCTTTTTTGTTGTTGTTTCCTGAAGCGGTTTTTCAGACGTTTTTCGACTAAATTTTTTGCTGTTCCTGTCGTTATGCTTGTTTATTGTTAATTGATAAAATTCGATACAATTATTTTCGAGTTTCGTGGTTTTCTGGTTTCAATGATTGTAGAACAAAATTTCTGTTGTTCAGATAATTGTTCAGATCATTCGTGTTGTAAAACATCGAGATTTAGCTGAAAAACTCGTGTTTAATATACGAACACATACATTATGAAATCATGTCAACATTTGAAAAATAACTCCATGTTCAAATGAAGTGGTTTTATTTTATATAATGTAAAAAAAACAAGCTTTTATGCTTCGGTTGGTTTTAAGTCTTAACAAAAATGAGACGGTTTTTTCACTAAGGAATCTCTTCTGATCTGCGAAATTGAATCACTGTTTTCGCATGTTGTGGATTTTGATTCCCTTTGAAGAGTGTTAATTACATATTTCGATATTAATTTCAAAAGCAGCCACTTTTCTACGATGTATTTAGCAATTGAAATGTGTCAGGTGGTTGCTTAAGTCTTTCGTTTTATTGCCTTCCTTTTCCCCTCATCAACAGCAATTAAGCCGCATCTACGCATGCAAAAAATCAAAACAAAGCGAAACGAAACGAAACGAAACAAATGCATGCAACCAAATAAAAGTTGCAACACAAACAAGCTGTGAAATGAGCAATTTTCTGCATCAAATTGGAAGCAGCAGTATTATTAACAACAACAGCAGCAGCAGCAGCGCAAACGACAACAACAATTATTATTTAACAATTCTATGGCACAGTAGAGTGTGTTACAGTTTCTGGTGCTCTGCAAATGTTAACGCGACCGACGCTGCTGCTGCTGCTGCTGCGGTTGCTTCCCCTGGTGCTGTTGCACTTTAATTGGTAGTAAAACTCGAGAGACAACTTAAAAGCAGTGCATTTTTATGGCAGCAGATTTAGAAAAAAAATTAAAACCAGCAGCAACAACAACAAGGCACCATCCGCAGTACAACAGTAAAGTCATCAGCATTCTTTTTGCACGCTGCAGCAACAACACTCAACACGGTAGCTGCTGCCACTGCTGCTGCTGCTGCTGCAACATGCACTAAAAACCGAGCGTGTGGAGCACATTTTCGAAAAGCGTTTTTTAAGCACTCCATTAAAAAAGACAGATTTTGCGCAATTTTTAATTTTCGCCGCTGCAGAAATCCAACAACGCTCAATTAATTGCTGACAATTGTTGCCAGAGTGACCAGCAGCAACAACAACAGGCTGCGCACCACCGCAGCGCTGCCGGTAGACGGACGGGACAGCAATCGACTGCTGGATCGAGCAGCAGATCGACAGCCGCACGGATGCTGCGATGCTTGATTGCACGGATGCTTCGAGATGCGAAGATAGCAGCGTGGATCCGTCGATTCGCTAGCGAGCTGGACGATTGCTCTAGTTTTGTGCGCGAAAGCATGTGTTTGAGATGCAGCACAACGACAGCAATAATAATGGTGGCAACAACAACAACAACAACAACGACGACGAATTTTTAACGTTATCTCTGCAGCAGCATCGAAATAAAAATCGAATCCTATTTTAATGGAATGTTTTAATTTCAGCAACGAATTGTTCAAGTTTTGCAGATTTTTTGGTTTTTTAATTTTTCCGTATTTTTCTGTTGTTGTTAATTCGTTTTTCCGTCTTTAATTTTCTTTATTTAATTCTTTTTCTTAATTGCGATTCATTTCTGAGCATTAGCAGTAGTTTTTCATGATTTCATGTTGACTGCGTGCAGCATTCGAAGGACTTTTTAACTCTTATTTTTTCTCTGTAAATCAGTGACATTTATGAATCCCCAATATGTTGTTGTTGTTGTTGTTGTAGTTGTTGTGGCAATAACATCAATAAAAGCAGCTTCAATTTCTTCGCGGTACAACTTGTTTTTTAATCCACATGTTGGCTTCAATACGATTCATTTGCTGTTCATTTGTTGTTGTTGTTGTTGTCGGTGTTCAGATTCTTCTCAGTGCCTTTGACATTTAAGCTTCTCTGGTTGATCGCGTTGTTTTTGTTATTTTCGTTGTTGTTATTGCTGACTGAAACATTTTGCATACTAAAATCGGTGAGATTTTATTTTTTGTCTCATTGTCCGCTGTTTTTGATTTTTCTATTCTTTTCTTTTAAGTTGCAGCAACTTTTTAACATTGTTGTAAGCATTTTTTTCACTTCTTTCCATTTCTTCTGCATCCCTGGCTTTTTTCTCATCAAAGTAGTCGACGTTTTTTCCATGTCGCAACTCATTGACCCAGATTTAAAGTTTTTTATTGAATTTTTAACTTCTTTTATTTAATTAAACTTTTTTTCTCAATATATTTAGTTTATCACAATTTTTAATTAATTAATTTCATGGAAAATTTTACATGTGTACATCATTTTATATTTTTATTTAACTTCAAACTACGATATATTCGTAAACGTTCGAGTTTGTTTCCTAAGTCTTTCAATTTCGACATTAATTCTTATGATAAGCTTCATATTTATCTTTTCAACAAGCTTTTTATATAAATACGAATTACATTTCGCATTGTATTCTCTTTTTAACCTCTCTTATGAAAGAAACCAACATTAATTTACATTGATTATTAGTTACGTTGCTCAATTATTCACCTTTTTATACGCATTGTATTTGATTGCTAAAGGAAAATGTTTGTAACTGTTGCATCTGAATTACTTCAGCTTATTGCTGGTATTAATTATAGTTAACGCTAAAAAGTGGCCTACATATTTGCAAGAAATATTTTCCGCAGGTTTAAAATTTCTACAAGCTTAGACAATAAAGCGAAACAAAAGTTTAATTTTTTTAAAGAAATTCTTTGTTGAAATAATGAATAAAATTAACGAGGAAATTAAAGAAACCCAAAAAAATGTGCTCACCATTTTGTTAACTGCAATATAGAGTGAATTTAAATTAACAACAAACATTAAATAACAGTTACAGTACAATTTTTATGGTTAATAAAAAAGTCGAAATGAAGTGAAGTGCTTTTATAGCGCAGAGATTTTTGAAATAACTTCGACTCACTTCACTTTAATCAAATTTTTAGTGACCATCAATTTGACTGAATTCAACAAATGAATACATTTGATTACCCATTAAAATGCCGTTTAAGTGTAGCGTGTTTCTGATGAGTAGCGTCTCAACGTCTGGCTTGGTTTTTCTTCATTTGAAATAATAATTTTCTGGGGTAAAAAATATCGTTTTACTTAATACTCGCATCACATCATGTTAGAATATTTATTAGATTGCTCACTACAATCCAATGCGTTATCCACTGCGTTCGCCTTACGTTAAACTTAAGCAGCTTAAGGTGTCTGGTGGTGATTTTAAATCCTTAAAAATTAGAAAACTAATCCAAACAAATTTAGAATAATTAATTCTTTAATCTGTTCAAACTTATGACAACCGAAATCAATTTTTGACATGAGTTTTTGAAGCTGTCATAACTTAAGTAAGCGGTTTCATTTCAATTACAATTTTTATACAAATTAATTATTAAGTTATCACGTTTAAACAAGCATCATGACATAATTGAGGGCTTTGTAAATTAATTAAAAATTTTTTAACGCCTGACGATAAATTAAAATTTAATTAAGCCAATTAAATTTGCAAATAATACAAAATATATTACAGAAAGCTTTAAGGCAGTTGTATTTTTATTTCATAGCTTTTTACTTCTTTTATTGTCAACAACTCAAATATTTTTATTTATTTATTATTTTTTTCTATTTATTTATATTTTTATTACAATTAACACTTTGATTGCATTGTTTTTATTTACGTTCATACTAATTATTAATACATTAAATATTAGCTCACAAATTTATTCAAATGTATTTTGAAAAAATGTTATTTAAAAAAATAAAAAAATTAGATGAAAGCAGATTATTATACAAGCTTGCATAATTTAAAAAAAAATTAGTTTTAGTTTTTTTAATGTATTCTTTTGTTTTAATTCGTATTGATGTTGACGAGTTGTGTTGTTGATTTGTTGACTAGCTTTCAAATTAGCACCAAAAACAAGTTTGTTTCTTAAGTCTTTTCTTCTTCGGTTTAAAAAGTAAAAAAGTTAAGCTATCTGCGTTAAAAGTAAAAAAATAGAACTAAAAAAATCAATTCTAAATATAGAGAGCATTTCTTTTGTAGTTTTTGTTTTAAATGGAAGAATGTTTTTTTCATTGGAATGTCAGTTTTTATAGCCTACACGCGAAGGTTGAAGTTCCATTCATAAAACCACTTCACAGAAAGAATCTTTATGAACTGTCTGGCTGTCTATCTGTCTATCACTCCATTAAAACAAATGTTCAAATAAAATTACCGATTCTTTGTAATTTAAATCAGTTTGCATGCCCATCCTGTACCAATAT
Source organism: Myopa testacea (assembly GCA_949629155.1). Taxonomy (NCBI): domain Eukaryota; kingdom Metazoa; phylum Arthropoda; class Insecta; order Diptera; family Conopidae; genus Myopa; species Myopa testacea. Next base: position 11,402,592 of record OX451347.1, read on the forward strand.
TCCTGGAAAAATGGGCCAGATCCGTATTATTTTTTGTGATTATCATATTTTATTTATTTTCCAACTCGAAGCCTTATTTTTCTGACATCGAAAGAGTAAATTGTTTCATTTTCGCACTTGGGCTGCTGTAATGCTTCAGATAGTCTCCAAAATGGTCCAGTAGTATCCAGTCCCCGAAGAAAGAAACTCCGAAGTGGGTATTTGATAAGCAAGCAGATTTATGCGCATAATAATCATGTGAGTCAGAAAAATATGCCGGAAAATGTAGCATTATAAACAACCAACGTAAACAATGATTGAACGGGGCGAACGATAAAAAATTCACAAAATGGAGCTGCGGAAAATCGGCACAAGAAAGCGACGATATACGCCCCGTAGACAAACACACGGTTATGCTAAGTGGATAGTAGCAACAGCAGCAACTACAAAAACAACACCACCACTAAGAACAACAACAACAACAACAGCTATCCAATTCATGGTCTGATGCTATTCGAATGGCACTAAAAATGGCAGCAGCAAAAAGTAAAAGTTGCACATGTTGCCAATCGCACACGCACACACGGCAACATATTCGCGGACGGTTTCCCCCTTTCGCTTGTCACTCTGTCTGTCTGACTGTCTGTCTGTCTGTCGCAAGTTGCGCAGCCGGCCGGACGACGGCGATAGAACAAAATCAATAAAATTATGCTGAGATCCGAGCTCGACGAGTGCAGTGCAGAATGTCTTCACATCGCGCTGCTCGGGTGCATGCAGCGAAGCACAACAACATTTGCAACGGGAAGGAATCCGAAGATGTTGGATGTGAGCAGAATGTTGCTCATGCTAATAATTGCTTTAATAGTCGGAGCCACCAACAGAGCGTGTATGTTGCTCTGCGGTCACCGAATCAGTTGCACTGGATGCATAACAATTGCTGCAACTGCGACTCGCTGCTGCGTGCTTCAGCGTTGCCGATCGACAACAAGTGGTCACAATCATTGTTGCACAATCGACAATGTTTCTGGTTGCTCGCTGCTCATTGATCATTGCTAGTTTCTGCCTGCAGTGTAATCTGTGGTTTTTGGATCTGTTCTGGTTTTTAATGTCGTGGTTGATGCTGTTGTCACCTCTGCGTGGCTTCCACTCCAAACAAGCATCGTTCTGTAGTGTCGCTCACGTGGCTCAAACATCGATTCGGCGAATAAGTTTAATGAATCGTTTATTGAATTTTAAGTCGACAAATAAATAACATTTTAAACAGTTTTCTTACAATGTCCCAGACAAAGTCAAAGAAACACTATTTTTCTCAATTTTAAGAACACTTCTTCAAGATAGAATCTTCTTATAGAATTGTTTTCTTTACGATGACGACATGATGTTGAAGAAGGTGGAAAAGAAGGGAAGATGAATAACACGAAGAAAAAGATGAATGAGAAGAAATTCCAAGTTTCTTTTAAATTTATTCTTTTATTCATGTCATCGCAACCCTCTTCAGAGTTCATCACGAAATCATTGCTTTTTATGTTTATTTATTGTGTCTATGTTTTTTCTTTATTTACTTCTTTTGTTTTGAAATGTTATACTACTTTAATCCAAGTTGTTGTCATATATTTTGATGTGTTGAATGTCAAAAGAGGTGATTGTAATTGACACTGACTTTCATTGCATTAAGCGAAGTGAAACACTTCCACTTCCACTTCATCTCCTCCTTCTTCTTCTTCTTCTCCGTCTTCATCTTCAGCTTCTTCTTCTTCTTGGTCTTGATGTTGGTCTTCTTCATCTTCTTTGCACTTAAACTTGGTGAACTTGAAGATGTTAAAACCAGAGGAAGTGCTGCATGGCTTCCGACAACAAATATTGCATTACAAGGGTTAAAATGGGTTACACAGATTAAACCATTTCGCCGGCTGAAACTGATCTTGAAATGGAACAAAAACAAAAGAGATGCGTAGCTCGGTTCAAACTCGAACGATTGGTTTTAATTATTTACCCATCAGATGAAAATAAACACGAGTAAAGAAACGCATTCGAATGAAAACTCAACAATAATCGGAAGTTGAAGTGTTGTTAAAAGGAATGATATACATATATGTATATATAGCTTTATTGGATCGATCGGAGCTCGTCACACGAAATTTGGTACAATTTAAATAAATTTAATATTTAAGGCTAAAGTTTTTTAGTTTAAAGTTTAACAAAGAAGGGGAAAATGAACATTAAAATCCATGTTGAATTCCAAGATCAAATTTGTTATTTAATCAAAGAATTTAAAATCAAAATCATAAACAAATCACGCAACATAAAATTGTACCGTAAAAATTCAACTCAAAATACTGCAAATATAAAAAATGTTCCATAAAATTCTGAAATATGGCGAATTAATTAATGAAATTATAGTTGAGGTCAGAGCAACATTTGCAAGTTAATACAATTTGAATTTTTCGCACGGAAATTGAAATTGTTAATGAAATGTTCATCCATGTTTTGCGGAAATATAAAGATGCGTATATATTAATTAGTATGTAGATCAATTTTAAATGCGATTACTGAATTTATTGGTTTTCTTCTTCCTAAATAATCTCATCCACGTTTTTATCATCCATCGCCTTATTTTTACTATTACCAGTTTATCGACTTTTGCTGAATCTTTTGAATAAAATCGCTAAAAATGTATGCATATTAAAATCGTCTAATATAAAGCTTAAAATTATACTCAAAGCTAGAAATTATTCGTCAACTCGTCGATTTAATTTTGATTGTTTTCAGAGTGACTTTCAAATCATGACTTAATTTTTATTAATAACATCTCTCAGTTTAATATTATTTATTTTTTATTATTATTATTAGAATTGGTATTATTTTTATTAGCGGTATTGTTATTTAATTACTGAATTACTCAATCATTATTGAGTTCTTGTTGAAATTCATTAAATGGTCAAAATTCGCTGTCAGTTCAAAAGCACTCGATGCGACCTTCGTTTTTATCTCTTATAAAACATAATCTTGGCTCGTCAAATTAAAAACATTCAACACGAATTAGGAAGCTCATAAAATTATTGGATTTGCTTGAAATTATTTCAATTCCTTGAATTGCTCTTCATTATAAATGGCACTGAAGACATTTCAGCTCAAAAAATTATTACTTTTTATGAATTTTATGCTAAAAAAGACCACTCTACTCTACTCTACTCTAAATTGCAATCTATTAAAAAATAATATAGAATAATTGCACAACTCAGTAGATGTCAAGCACAAGTAAATCAGATCGGCACACTTCATTGACTTTATTTTAATTTAAATGTTTTAATGATGTTGTATTCACTTTTGGTATTTATTATTAAAAGCTATCTATTTATTTAATATGTTTTTGCCTAAGTTTACATTCACTTGTTGAAGTTTTTACTTGCTATTTTTTAAGCTCTTAATTAATACATTAATTCTCCGTTTGCAATTCTTATTCAGTCATTCATTCGATTGAAGATCAACGAAAACGCATTTCCAGCTCCTATTTTCGGCACTTAATTAAGAAGAAACCGTTTTGGAAATGAAAGAACAGGAATCTTTGGACAAAACCATAAACCGAATAAAACAGAGGCGCAAAATTTTGCACCGAAAAAAATGCCAAAAAACCCAAAATAGAAACGAGTGCACCGGCTGCAAAGGAGGCAGTTTTTAACGTATGTCGTCATGTAACCCAGATCCGTTGGGACAATTAATGCATGAAAAATAACAGCAACAACAAATGCATAAAGACACCAACAGCAAACCAAGAAACAAGAAACAGTAATAAAAAATGTCAAACACAAAGAATGCCAGCAAGGAAATGAGTAGCAAGCAACAACTACACTCACACAAGCACAAAACACACTCACACACACTTGGACACTCATACACTCATAAAAAATCAAAAATGAGCGCCGGAAAAAAGCTTTCTGCGATTTTGACGATTTTTAACGATGTATTGAGGCTCGAAAGTGAGAGTCAGCTCGAGTTTCAGCGGCTGCCGGCTGCTCTGCTTGCCTCTGGATGTGTGAGTGCATCGTTTTGAGCTGGTGGTAGTGGGGTGAAGTGGTCTGCGTAAACAGAGGTGCTGAGTTAAAAATATATACGTTTTTTAACGGCGCTTCGAAGATGTTTGTAAGATTTTAAATATATAAAATTACATCGATAATTTAAGCGGAGTTTCTTATTACTTATTATTATTCTTAGTATTATAAGTATTATTTTTATATTTGTTTTTATTAATTAAATGTTACTTTAAATAAAGCTCTAAACTTCTTCCTTTACTTTCGGCGTGTTTAAGATTCTTTCGTGGTGTTGGTGCAACGCTCACCAGCACACACACACACACGCGCGAAGCTGCACACACAATCAACTCAGACCATCGCTCTCTCTCGGACCTCAAAAAGCTTTTCGCTCAGACAAACTCTACTCTCGCTTTCAACGTCGAAACGCTCGCCTTCGTTAATATTGGAGCGCGTCGGTTGCTTGTAGTCGCTCTTGTTGTTGTTGTTGCAGAAATACTTCAAGCTTCAGCTGGTGCCGCGCTGAGTACAACAGCGCAGCGCCACGCTGCTATCAGCGGGGTATAAAAGCCAGCCGCTGACCACCGACAGCATCCAGTCAAAGGTTTGGAATCGCAGTGATTCTTATCCTTTCGTCCTTTTTTTGTTTTTTGTTTCGTTTGTGAAGTTTTGTGCAACTAAAAGGTGCTTCATTTATAAACACTTTTGAAACATATAAATTATGTATATTGAGAGTTTTTCAAAAGGTTGGACGTATTTTAAACATTTTTCCTTTGTTTCTTTTTGCTTTTCAGTGCTGCTGCTGAATTCTCCGTTTACTGAATTTCGTGTTTCACCATATAAAGCAGTTGAACGATGAAAATATTTGTGAGTATTGAAAACAACAAATTATTGGATACGAAAAGTGAACCTTTGAGCAAATTTTAATAGTTAACTTGTTGCTTGTTCTTGGAATTTGGATTTCGTAGTGTTTCTTTGTCAACTTTTTTAACGAACAACTAAATTAAATTATTTTTTCTTTAAACTTATTTAAACTTCGCAGTGAAAAATTCGCGTCTGTCTGAAGAAATATAACAACCTAAATAGTAAAATATTCCATAAGAAGATTGTTAAAGGAAAACCATTATTTGATTTCTTTATTAATTAGATTTTAAACATTTCCAATAAATTTTATTGCAAATTTTTCCCGATTTTCAAAGTTGTTCAGTCGACAAAAGAGTTTAATTTTGGTTGAAAATTAAAAATGTTTCATTGAAATTATTTATTTTGGAATTACTTAGAATTTTAATCATATTTAATCAATCATATTCAATAACCTTTACTTAAACTATAATTATAAATGATTTTCACTTTATTTGTTTATAGTTTTATTTTATTCATTATTATTCTAAGTTAATTGTTTCAAAATTCGCAATTATTTTGTTTTCATTAAATTTCTAAAAAATATATTTATAGTGAAATACACTCTGATTTAAAATTAAATTTTTTATTATTTTTTTCGTAGTTAAGATTTTATTTTCATTTTCGAAATTAAATATTTTCATAAATTTCACTTTAATTCACTTTTTTCTAATAATTTGAATATAGTTTATTTTTTCATTTAAAATTTAATTTTTTTAATCAGAATTACTCACATTCATAATATAAAAACACCCTTGAATCGATCATTGAAGGAATATCGTTCTTTCTTTCTTTCAACATCGCTCTTTATTTATATTATTTCAACTTCTGAAGGTCTTTGTTTAAACATTCTTCTTGATATTGTTTGAATCTTTTTTGTGTGTCAATTCAAATGCCTTGTGTGTGCCTTTTTTTGTCAAATGAAGTAATATATTAATTTTCCTCTATTGCACAATTTTGCACGCGTTGTGCATAAATTTCTAGCAAATCGTGTTGTACTTCAGAAACGATCTCGAAAGCGAAAGTGTTGACCATACTCGGTGGTGAGTACTTTCCACCGATTGCTAATGTCTAGATGACCAAAAACAATGCGAAATTAAAAAGGTGGCAAGGCGACGCATATCCAATTTATGAAAATTTAAAAAAAAAACCGTAAATCGAGCCTAAAACTGCTTTTTAGTTCTTCTGCTTTGTTTTGGTTCTGGTTTTCGTCGTTAACAATTCAAGTCACGTAAACCGACGCACCAACCAGCCGACGAATACGCAACACTTGCTGTTTGCTTTTCCGGCAAAAAGCCGCTTTTTCAGGAGTGTTTCTTCACTTCTGCGCCTCTGCTCGAGTCGAAAAACGGTTTCGTGTGTACGAGTCTCTGGTCTCTTGTATTGAATGAATGAGTTGCGTTGATGGAGCGCATTAACTGGTAGTCCAGCTCAGTGCGGTTCACTGAACGAAGCCCGGAGGCGGATTCAGGCATTTTTTTATAGCGTCTTTGTTTCTGTTTGAAACCGGAAAATGATTGGCACACTTCGCAATTTTTGACCGACTGAAAACGAGTCCCGAAGTGTTTTGTGCAGTTTCCCCATTTTTGCCCTTAAGGAATAATTTATTTCCCCCTTTGTCGCCCCCTTCCCAACTCCTTTTGCCCCTCTCATAGAAACTATACAGTTGATAGTTATATAAGTGCCCAAAATCTAGTTTTATTTACTTCCTATCAAATGAAATACACGTCTTAGTTTTATACAACTCTAACATTCTTCCCCTCTCCCCATCTCATTTCAGTTCTGCGTAGCCGCCTTCCTGGTGGCATCTGTCCTCGCTGGAGACACCGCCACGAAAGCCAGCGTCGCCGTCTCTGAAAAAAAGGTACCTCTTGAGAAGAAGCTCGACAAACGCGGGCTGCTCGAACTCGGCTACGGCTACGGACACTCCGGCCTCGATGTGGGTGTCCTCGGGCACGGCTCCATCGGCGGCCACGGCTATGGAATATCCCATGGTGGAGGCTATGGTGGAGGCTATGGTGGAGGTTATGGTGGAGGATATGGTGGCGGCATTGGGGGCGGCATTGGTGGGGGCGGTATTCTGATCGGAGGCGGCTCTGGTGGCGGCGGCGGCGGCTTGATTGGAGGCTCCGCTGTTGCAGCCGTTCCTTCCGCGTACATCATCAGCAAGTCCGCCGATGTACAGAGAACCGTTACCATTACCCAGGGTGTCCCCTACCCCGTGCAAGTCGACCGCCCCTATCCGGTGGTGCACGAGAGACGCGTCCCCGTCGAGGTCAAGGTACCCGTGCCCCAGCCCTACGAAGTCATCCGCAAGGTACCCGTCCACACCAAAGAATACGTTAAAGTGCCCATTCATGTGCCCCAACCATACACCGTCGAAAAACGCGTCGAGGTTAAAGTACCCGTCCAAGTAGATCGGCCCTACCCCGTCAAGGTTCCCGTGCCCCAGCCCTACGAAGTCATCAAGCACGTTCAAGTTCCTGTCAAGGTGCCCGTGCCCCAGCCCTACGAAGTCATCAAGCATGTTCAAGTGCCCGTCAAAGTCCAAGTCCTTGTACCCCAGCCTTACGAAGTCATCAAGCAGGTCAAATACCCCGTCCATGTGCCAGTCGATCGTCCCGTACCGGTGGAAGTGCCCCGCCCATACAACGTGGTCCACGAGAAACCCTACCCGGTTGTTGTTGAGCGCAAAGTGCAAGTGCAGGTTCCCGTACGCGTCGATCGCCCCTACCCGGTGGCAGTTGACCGCCCTTACACCGTGAATGTGCCCGTTCCAGTACCCCAACCTTACGTCGTAGAGAGGCGTGTGCCCGTCAATGTAGACCGACCAGTTGCAGTGCCCGTTGAGGTGCCTGTTGATCGTCCCTACCCCGTAACGGTAACTCGCCCGGTTCCCATACAAGTTGACCGTCCAGTACCAGTACCAGTAGCGGTTCCAGTTCTCGCTGGCGGCGGCGGCGGCGGCGGTGGAGGTGGCGGCATCATTATTGGCGGTGGAGGCGGCGGCGGAGGAGGTGGTGGTGGCATCATTGTTGGAGGTGGCGGCGGAGGGGGTGGCGGACTCATCGGCGGCGGAGCCATTATCAGTGGAGGCGGCGGTGGTGGTCATGGTTTGATCAGCGGCGGAGGTGGTGGTGGCCACGGCGTAATTATTAGCAGCGGCGGCGGCGGCGGTCATGGTTTAATCGGCGGCGGTGGACATGGAGGCGTGATCATCAGCAGCGGCGGAGGTGGAGGTCATGGCTTTTCGTCCAGCGGCAATGGCGCTGTCCTTGTGGAAGAGCACGGAGGCGGTCACGGCGGCTACAGCTACGGCCACAAAAAGAAGTAGAGGCCCACACGGCGCGACAGAGTCGACCAATACGTTCGTAGCATTAGTTAAAAATCTGGATTCGGCGCGAATCTTCCCACTCAACCAACGCAAAGACAACCCAGCTGAAGAACAACAACACTACGAAAATGAAGCAAAGTGAGGAACGAGGAGAATTAAGGAAGAAGATGATGGCTGCAACGATGATGTTTAAAATACACAGCGACTCGTTTTAGGTAACTTTTCTCTATTGTTAGCGACTACTTTTAGTGATTTTGCAAGAACCTGCCACTTAGTTAATAAGCCACACAGACACAGAGAGCTCCCCTACATCCCCACCCGTCCCGTAAAACTTTTGTAAATTATTACGATACACTTGAGGAAATACAACGAGAATGTAGAAACTTAGATTAAAAATTAAGTCGATCCGGAGTTGGGTTCAGTTGGACAACCGCTCGTCGTCTGACTTCACCCAGGAAATGCTTCCTCTTCATATGTACTCGTATGTCGCAGCGAAGGCGGCGTTACTTGACTAAACTCTGAACTTTTTCTCCCAAACGAACTCGCACGAAATGAAGAGATCTTCTCACGCTTTTCACACTGTTACACTGAAAGAAAAACCACATACTTTGGGTCTTTTTGAGAGCTGCTTCAAATTTGGGATCCATTGTGATATTTTGCGCTTAATTTGGGGTCCCTCATTTCAAGAGAAGCGCTTCGAAAGCGGAGAAGATTTTTTTAGATTTCGTTGTAGATTTCATTTCTCCATCGTTCTGTTGTAATTATTATTATTCATATTATTATTGTTGTTATGATTTCCTCTTTAAATTAAACCGTGTGTATTTTTCATATCAATGTTATGCAATCATTTGTTTTTCAAAAGTTTTCTTTATTATTGTAATTAATGATATTATAAATAATTGTAAATATTAAGAGAAATGTATAAATAAATAAATATTTTAAAAAATACACAAAAAAGCCAAATACTTGAGTTTATTTTATTATTTCATACGAAGGAAAGACTGAGAGATTGTGAGAATCTTTCCCAAACTTTAAGACTTGAATGGACCCGAAATGAATTTTGAACGGATACGAACGAGGTAACAACCAACGACAGCAGACCAGAAAGAAAATCATTGAAGACCATTCAGTAGTCAAGACCCGATAAAGGCCTCTATTTGTTATTCCGGTGTTTGGGTTGGGAGCGAAGTCTACGTAACATCGATTTCTGGGTCAATTCCTCTGTGGCGAAATCTCCACCCCACAGAGGATATACTCTAAGCGTTATTTTTGCTGTAACCAACAACTATCAATATAATATAGTGAAGGTTCTCAGAGGCCTTTGACCCCGTGGCACCAGATATTACTCTCTCTCTCTCTCTCTCTCTCTGTCTCTCTATCTCTCTCTCGTCAGATCTTAAGTCGTAAATTCATGCTTTGTATTGACCTCATACTCACGCTGGATCTTAAACTTATCCTTAAACTTATCCTGTATCCGTAGGGAGAAGATTGGTAATCGACCATTTTTCTTATTCGTCAGCTTCAATCAGCTTTACAAGGTCGAATATACCGAATCTAATCAGAGAAAGCATCAGGGATTTAGGTAAATGATGATCTGGCTGCTTTAATATGAATGGCGAAACTTGGATCTTCTTCAACACAACAACGGCGTTTTTTTGATTACAACGGCGATTCTTGGGCGATCATCAGTTCCTTTGATGGGTTTTTTACGGAAAGTTTATGGGAAGTTTATGGAAGCTCGCAACCAAATTTCAAAATAAACAATTTTGAGATATTTGGATGATTTTATTAGATTCCAAATAAATTCATTATTTATAAAATTATTCCATATATTGCAAATATTCTATAATAATAACAAAGCAATTAAGAAAATTTTAGAAAGAAGAAACATATTGTGTTGGATAATTTTAATTAAACTCAAAGCAATGGAATATTATTCATATATTTAAAAAATCATATATTTCATAAATCATATATAATATTTCGACACTACATCAGTTAATAAATCAATAAAATATGCTTTCGAATGCTTAAAAGAACTCAAAATTTGCTCATTAAATTACATTTATTAACTTCACGAATTTCCTAACAAAGTGTTTCGTTTCGATTTCTGAACACTTAATTTAAAGTTTAACACAACACAGAAATATTACGATATATCATAGGAATTTATTTCTGAAGAATAATTTATCACACACACACATACACACGTATACGCACACAAGCACTGTATGTGTGCATGCACAAGAAGCTTACAACAACAACTGGACGTCATGCTTGGCTTCTTCTGCATCGAAACGCATTCGTTTCATTTATCTATCGAATCATGTTTGACCAAATACTAATGTTAGTGGTTGGTTTAATGATATGTATATGGTTTGTTTTTTAATTTTTGTTTGTAAATAGTTTTTAATTATCTACATAAATTAAGTACTCATAAGAAAAGGAGTTGCAAACTTTACTTAATGTAAGAATATCATCATTTTTATACGTGAAATCTAATTCATTTTCAAAATAATTTGCTCTTGTTTCTTGATATTATTCGGTAATTGTTAGTGTTTCCAAAATTCTTAGTACATCTCGTGTAATTGATTTATTGATACAGAAGATTAGTTAATTTTATGGACGAATGAATCTTTTTTCTGCTTCTTTTGAAAGCCACTTAATAAAAATTACAAAAAAATCAAACGCGCATATCAAAAAACGACAGATCAAAAGCAATAATAATAAGAAGAATCATTAAAAGACTAACATTCAATGATGGATCAAGGACGTTACACACACACACACACGGAAATCTATGATTTGAGTTAAAATTATATTATGTTAAGAAATACAGAATTCACGAGAATAATTCTTAGAAAAGAAAAAGAAAAGCTTAGAAAAGCTTTATACAAAGCTACTTTAACTATAATTATAGTTCGAATAGAAAAAAAAAACGCATGAAAGAACAACTCTTTAGAAAGTTGCATTAGAAGCGCCAGATACAAGTCACTATACAAGAATATAGATTAATAAACTCAGTACTAGAATGAAGAATAAATAAATATAATAAAAGAAAAAGCCACGCTTTTCAATGAGAAAAACTGCTGGCTGGTTGGAGAACAGGTTCTTAAAGGCATTTTTCTGAACTTTTTTACAAAGAAAAAACACATGTAGATATGTACTTGTTTAGTTACGTTTAGTTTTTCATGTACCACATGAAATCCAGTCTAGCATTTAAAAAAAAGATTTAAAACAAGCTCCGTCACTGACTCATGTCAACCGTTTGGTTTCTTAATCGATGATTTTCGCATGGAAAATTGAACCAGGTGATCAAAGTGAGGGAAATAAAAAAAGTAAAAAAGAACACTAAAAAAATTTAGTGCGTGGTCGTCACTCATGAAAAATAATCATAATCATACTTAAATTTAATACATAACGTAAGGTAAGGGAAGGTAAGGTAAGGTTGAAAATATTTAATAAACAAAAAGTAATCAAAATTAAACAATATTTAAGTTTGTTGTTTGAATGATTTTTTTAGTTTTTTTTATTTGAAATGCTTCTGGAGCTTAATGTTCAGTTTAATGTCAATAATCAATCAATTTTAGTCAATTTTCATTCAAAATGTTCTTATTAAAGGGCATGTTGTTATTATATTGATATGATAGTGACATGATGGAATAATAATAAAGAAAGACAAACTCACTCAACAGAAAACAAATACAAGGACCAGTAATCTATAATAAATAAATACAAAAATCTAACCAAAGACTATAAAATATTGTATACGAATGAACATAACTATACAGTCATCTACATAATATCTGTATTTATACATTTTTCGTGGACATCTGCATTTCATGTTTGTTTATATTTCTATCTCTGTCTGTCTTTTGCGTCCCGATTCTTCGGATTCTATGCCCACACTTCGAACCTTCCCTGAACCCTAAAACACTCTATCTTCCTTTGTCCTTCTCTTCTCCTTTTCCTCTGTACTTATATGTCTATCTATCTCTCTATCTATCTCTCTCTCATAATGTCGCTGTTCTCGTTTCTATTTTTATGGAATTTTTTAAACACTTGAAAGCGTATCGAGTTTAGTTTCTAAAGAGTTCAATATACAACATAGGCAACAACAACTTGTTGCAACATTTACCATCATTAGATTCTTACTGTGGTTAACACGCATGACCTTCAGTTGTTGGTTTTAGCAACAACAACAACAACAATCGTGTGGTAATAAAGATCATTAAAACACGATTTCTTGTAGTACTGCGATTGTTGTTGATCTTGTTTTTGTTAAAACAGAATAACAGGATATCGTAGTGAACTATGACGACACAATCTAATTTGCCAACATCCCGTATCAAGATAAATTAATTCTGGGACCCTAATCCTGTTTTGAGAGGCGTAATTCGCCCATCTTTATAATATCTGTCCTATTAAGAGTTTAAGATGACACAAATCCTAAAGGTTGTATATAAGAGTAACAAAAGAGAGGAGAGTATTATCAGAGGTAAATACTGTTGCGTACATAGGCGTGATCCGCCCACTTTTTCATATACCACACCAGTCATGAGTTTGCTTCTTTATCCTTTCGTAGTTTATTATTGTTTTTTTATTTCATACTTTTTATTATACAGCATATCGAATTTATATTTTTTATTGATCTATTTTCCTCTTTTCTGTTTTCTTTTTTCTTCTTGTTTTATTGTATTTTGAAAAATGTCGCAATTTTTCTAGTGCATTAAAGTTGTTGGTATCGTTTTTTAATAGACTCATTATCGTTAATTATTTATTGTGGCTCTTGTTGTACTTTTTTTCGTGATTTTTCTTTATTACAGTCTCGAGTATTAATTAAAGTCAGCGAAGCATTTTCTTGGTTCGCTTTGTTCTCCTCGTAATTAAATAATTAATTTTATTTATACGATTGCAATTATTACGGATATAATTATTCCTTAAGCTGTTTGTTTGTTGCTTTGTCTTTTTGCCTTTATTTATATGTTTTCTTCAATTTTTGCAATTCTTGTAATTTTTGCAATTTTTCTTCCAATATTTTATCGCTTTTTCAATAAACTTTTCAGTGATTTTGTGGTATTTTTGGTGTAAATTGTTACAACATTTTTACAACACAAAAACTTGTAACCGAATGAATATAAACCAAAACTTTATCATTCTATAATAATAACAATCATAATAATAATATAATTAATAACAATAACAATAATAATGATAACAATAACAATAATAAAAATAGTGATTTTAATAATCAACACTTTAAACTTTTAGTTGTAAAAATCGCGGCTCAAATCAAAGTTTTTTATGCCTCTGCCTATAATTTTTATGCTTACGTGTTTTTCTACTTAAAAATTTAATCTGTCGATTTTATTTTCAGCTCTCGAAATAATCGCCAGATCAGAAAAGATTTTGCCTCATAAAATACTCGTAAATTATGCAGCAGACACCGTAGAGTATCGGATTAGAAAGAAAATCTTCAAATTCTTATATAAAGTGTTATTAAAGACAAACATTTGAATTCTCCTTAATTTAATTTTTTAATACTATCGAATTTTGAAGATTTTCCTATCTTCTAGAGTCTTATTTTAAAAATTGTTGTTGCTCTTTCTTTCCTGTTCCTCTTTCGTGAGTAAAAATTAGAATGCAAACTCAACTTGTGTAAAAATAAAACCGATTTCATGTAATTTTGTGTTCATCGAATAAATTAATTCACAGTATTTCTAAACGATATCAATTCGCAACATAAACAGAAACATGCACTAAAATTTCCAGAGCATGAAGAAATGCATTTAATTTTTATGGAATTTATGATGGAACTGTGAACTCAAATTGCTTCACTTCAAATATAAGTAACCAACAAACACTCTTCTAACAACAACAACTACAGAAAACAGTTACGGCATAATGAACTCTTACGTTGAACCCGCGAAGTGATTGAAGAATTAGCGCAAAGGGACCAAAATGAGGTCGGAGTTTTGCAAACATCGGAGCGCATTCAGCATGGAAATTAAAAGACTTAAGAAACGATCGTCATGTACAATGAATGCGTTTCTGCTGCGATGAGCACGCAGACGAAAAATTAAGCAGTAACGAATTATGGAAAAATATGAAAAATGGGGCAGATGTCAAAAGCAATTGACACTCACTCAGTCACTAGCACACTCTCTTCTTCTTCTTCTCCTTATCCTTCCACTTCCACTTCTTTTTCTCCCTCTCGCACAAGGTCACAAAAAGACGATCCCAAATGGAGATAACAACCAGATTGGCTCATCGTACCCTCGTACGATTGGCTTACGATTACGCAAGAGTTTCGTTTTCTTTTTGTGCCTCTTGGAAAGGATTCCCTTCCAGCTGCAGATGTCCAAATTTGTTAACCTTGAACTGTCTACGGTTCCCTGTTGAGCTTGTCACCGAGCGGATTACTTAACATCACCCGGCCTCACCTCTGAGGCACCTCGTCCTCTGCAGTCGTTCTGCGGTGTCTGAAGTGCCGCTCATTTCTCGTGGACGCCACTTAACAACTATAACGCCCGCCGACGTCCTCATTAATCACTCATTCGGTCGTTGCATAAGTTTGGCGATCAGATCGCATCAGATCGGAAACTTTTTTAAGGTCTTCCTGCACTGTTCAGCGCTGGATACGTTTACACTTTGCTAGTTTTAATGAATGCTCTCAGTTTGCTGCAGCCAAATCAAGTTGAAGCATGCAACGAAACTTGTAGCAATACAGAGCAGCTACACCGATCCGAGCAGATCGGAGCAGAGAAGGCTTTTGGCGAGTTATTTGAGGGAAAAGGAAACTTTTGCTAATTAACTTACCAACTTTTGCTAAGTTGCTCAGCTTTAATTAGACCTTAAGAGGTTACAAGCAGGAAGCTGCACAGCAACAAAGTCGGCTCACATGGTTTACCATTGAGGTGAAAAC
Organism: Myopa testacea; assembly: GCA_949629155.1. Taxonomy (NCBI): domain Eukaryota; kingdom Metazoa; phylum Arthropoda; class Insecta; order Diptera; family Conopidae; genus Myopa; species Myopa testacea. The sequence continues at coordinate 11,417,758 of OX451347.1, forward strand.
ATGGAAGAGATCACCGTAGAGAGAAGCTGCAAATATTACGAAGTCGATTAAGAAAAAATAACCATCGTTGGCAGAGAGAGCAACGCATTTTAGAAAAACTAAACCTCGTAATCGTCACTTTAAGTAATCTTTTCACTTTCGCCGGCATAAATCTTGGGTGCTTGATTTAATCTATAAAAGAAGAGGAAGAGAAACTTTTAAACAAAATATCTAAAGAAGAAGTACAAAAAGAAGTGTTAAAAAAAGAGATCCTTTTTGCATTTAAAACGGATACTTTTAAATGGCATTTGAGGCTCATTGATCATTGTCATCTTCATTGTAAACTTTATTATTGCTAATGTTGTTGTTGTTGTTGTTATTGTTGCTGTTACTGTATTATTATCGTCGTCTGGTGCAGCAATTTTGATAACCGCACTCATGCGATGTCAGTAGTTGATTGATGCGCTTGAAATACCACAACATGACACACCGACTGACTAATCGACCGACTGATTGTTGATTGATTGATCGACTGACTAATTGACCGACTGATTGAATGACCGGCTGACGAACTGACCTATAAATCGACTGATTTATGCTTCAATTGACTGACCGACTGACCAACTGACTGAGTGACCGATTGACTGAGTGATCGCCTTTCTATCAGCAGTAAAAAGCAGCTGACACAATAATAGCAACAACAACAACCACAAGAGTGGACAATAAAGAAGCAACATTAACATTAAAACGACGCACAATCAATCGATCGATCGATGCAACGCAGCTGATGAAAGTTATGTAACCGTTTTGTCCATAACAACAACAACAACAACAACAATAATCAGCGGTTATGCATCTCTGGTCTTTTGTTGTACTTTAAATTAATTACTCATAAATTCCAAAAATTAGAGACAAAAACTTTCCATATCTGCTGTTTGCATTTTGTTTTGGTTTTTGCAATAAGGAAACAATATATTTTTTGGTATAATGTTTTATGTATTTTCTATTCTAAGAGTGTTTAATAGGAGAATAGTTCCTAAATCCCTGTGCTAACTATGTTCCCATCATTGTAACAATAAAAAATTAACAATTAAATTAACACCACGAAAGTATATTTAAGGATTGCATAAAACCTTCTTCTTCTTAATATTGGCCAAGTTGTAGAAAAAAAGAAGTTGACTAATAAATTTAATAAAAGTTCGTTGCTTAAATCTTTTGAATTGACAAATTTCCAAAGCAACGAATCTGCATTTTAATAGTATTAGCAAATTATAACATGAAAGTGAAAGTATTCATTTAACAGAATGCAATCATCTGTCACTCCGTCCCCCACAACCCCTTCCATTTATTGAAGCCTCTCGGGCAACCACACCTCGGAAATCCAAGGAAACCAAGGAAAAGTAATCGACGGGCTCCTTTCGTTTATGTGACGCTTGCACAATAATTCAAAGTTTGAAAGTGTAACGGTCACTAAGACTACAAAAACAACAACTGCAACTAACAACTGCTTTGGAAATCAACAGCAACTCCAAATTATTGTGCAAACTGCATTTCTAGCAGACCCTCATGCATCACATTATCATCATTATCATCGTCATCATCATCATTAACAATATCAGAAGCCATTCGGTTTGAATGTGATTGCGTAATCATTTCAATGCATTCGTAGAGCGGAATTCGTTTCATATATTTTCTCATTTTTCTTCTTCGAAAATGCAGCGCAGAGCAGCGCAGAGGAGAACGAAATCTCCTCCTCAAGTAGAGCAAATATCAGCCCACAAAAAGCATTGACGCAGTGGCAACAGCAGCAGCTGCAGTGGCAGCAACTCACTCGAAGCCAAAAAGCTAAACTGCACAATTTAATTGAACAACCTGACGTCAAACGATGGGGCAAAATGGGGCCAGTCCGTGCGTCCAATCGCCCGATCGACGTCGGACGATCGCAACTGAGGCACGTAGCAAACGTAGATGAATGCCACTCAATGAACACGAGTTGCATCAAAGACCGTCGCTTTTGTTGTTGTTCATTCGGTGTTCGTCCTGTTGTTGTTGTTGTTGTGCTTGTCTTCTTGTTGCTACCTGACACGCCGAGGCTCCAAAACTTTGCTAAATGCGGCAGGTTGTTGAGTGCATGTTTTTTTTTTTGTTGCACTTCCTTTTTTCATTTTATTCTTTTTTTTTTTTGTTTTCATTTTTTTGTATCATTTCAGGAGGTAATCGAAAAATATTATTTATTGATTGGACTTTGAGGCAGCTTTTTTCCCAGATTCGGTTTTGTTTCGTTGATGCGTTGATTAGCTTTTTTTTGGTGAACATTTCACACCCACGGAGGAGAGGAAGACGTCTATGATGAAGAAAGGGGAAAGAGGGGGAAAGAGAGAGAGACTGACTTCTGATTTCTGACTTTTATTAAGCTTCAACTTTTTAACCTAATTAATGCGAATATTTAATATTATTAATGCGAAATATTATTGCGAGTTGCAGAGTTGTAGAAATACAAGACTTAAGAAACAAACTGAAACTAAAGTGTTGCTATAATAAAAGACTTAAGAAACAAACTTAATATGAAGAGTGCAACTTTGTCTCTTTTTAGGTTTTTCATCTTAATCAATTTATTGGGTTTAAAAAATCAAATAAAATTAACGGATCCACAATTTTACCTCTTAAACTTTTTTCATCGCTTTCTCAGATTAATAATAAAACAACATTTAAGAATATTGAAATTATACTTTAATGGTCTTTTTAAGAGGTTTTTAAGTATACGAAACAAGATTTTATTCATTAATAAAATCTCATTAAGCAGCTGCTGCGATTGAAGCCGCTTTTTTGTGGTACACTTCATTTTTGCTCTTATCTTTCTTATTGAAGCTACAAAAAACACCTTCCAATTAAAGCACTGAATAAAGTGATCTACTATTTTTACAAAAAGCTTTAAAACAAAATAAAAGAGAGAAGCAAGAATTTACGAGCGATCAAACGATGGGCTACTAAATGAACGAGCCGCTAAGACACCGCGTTGCAAGAGCTGCAGAATATTTTAAGTGTTGTTTGCAAGAAAAAAATACTTCTTTCAGATGCTGCTGCTGCTGCTGCTGCTGCTTCTAATGTGAGCAACGATGTATTTTGATGCTGCTAGGAACGAGTATGATTTCCGAATCAATAACGTCCAATACGAAAACCGATTTATTGCCAATAATTGACGGCAGCTGTTTGTAGTGATCACTTTGTACAGTTTAATTGCAATTTTCGCCAAAAATGAGATCACTATAAAAATTATCATTTAAAAATCAATGATGGAAGACAGAAATTCATTTGGTTTTTTATTTTTTCCATTTTCCGTTCATCATTTAATGGATTTTAAAGAAATACTATAAAATAGCTCTTTTTATTTATGCGACTTTAACGATTAAAGTTAAGTGCTGTAAAACGGCAGCCTAATAAAATTAGCTACGCCTTTTTTAGCCAAATTTTAATGCCAAATCATGAGCACATGAAGCAACCCTCCTCCCTCCATCGGCACCGGCTTCCATACGATGTGTTTGTGTGTGTGTGTGTGTGTGTACAAACGAGATTTTCTCAGCATTTACTATACATTGAGTAAAACAGAAATAAAAACAATCAACAAAAACACGCTCAACACACAACAAAAAGCGTGACTGATCTCTGAACTCCTTCTGCTGCGACTCGGAGAGTCTTCTGTGGGTCTGTGTGTCTGTAGGTCGGTACATTTGCGAGTACAAAACACCAACGTACTCTACCATTTTTTGCTACTTTTTAACTTAATGACCCAGTAGCTACGAGCTCTTCAATTGCTGAAGCAGCTCGAATCTTTTGCCTCTTCGACTACTTTAGTCTTCATTTGTTTTCTTCGGACACTCCACTCCACTCTACTCCACTCCACTCCAGTCCATCCCACTCCACTCCACTCCATACTTTTCACTGTTTTCCGATGCGATGTGGTGCTGTGATAGCGTCTTTAATGAGCTTATAATATGCAGGGAGACAAATTTTAGTGCTGCGTGTCAAATGTTGATGACACAAATATTGTCCATACATACATAGTGAGTCAGTGAATAAAATGCAAGAAAAAATATAATAAAAAGGAAATAAAAACCGAGATGTTTGTTTGAGCCGCAACATAAAAATAAACACTTATATTTTCATAGTGATTTGAATTGATTTGAAAAAATACCCGTACAAAATAATAATCAAAGAAAATCTACTGACATTTTTTAGTTTAGACAATTTTAAAGAAAAAAAATGAGATTCCTAAAAAATGAATGAATTATTTTAAATGATTCTGTCCCCTTTTTTACTTTCCTATTCTCTTTCAAGAATTAATGAAATGTGACTGAAAATAATATGACTATAACAACAACAACAACTCTTCTGTTGTATGAATAAATTCCATACTTAATCTAATACGGAATTTTTTCCTGTGTTTGTTTGTTGCTTACGTATTTTTTATGATCTCGACTGATTGACGATATTTTAACGAGGCACGTTTTAAAGAGCAACATTTTGTGTCATCGTGTTCATCAACAACATTCATCAACGTTCATCAGCAACAGCAACAGAAGCAACACAGACAACAGCAATATGAGCAGCAGCAGCAGCAGCAACTCGAAGCTGACAAATTTTTGTCGACAACCATCTAATTGCATCCAATCGCTGAAGTCATTGGAATTATGTAACATCTTTTTTCTTGCTGTTGATTTGTGGGCATTGCGCTGCTGCTATTTTATTCTGTTGATTTCGATGTTTTTTTTTTTATTTTCTTTTAGTTTCTATGACATCAACACGATGATGTATGATTTGATGATGTATTGCGAATTTATTTTGTGTTAATTTTAATGTTAATGATTTAGTTTCGGTTGGCATTTTAATCAAATGCCTCATTCGAAGCGTCATCTTTGACAGCTTCAATAAAGCGAACGAATGAATGGCGAGAAATCAAGTAAGAAACACAGCAACAAAAATTTGGTAAAATTTAAATTAAATTCAGGTTAAACACGTTGTTTGGTAGTAGAAGTTGTTGAAGGAAACCGTAGGAAAGCTCTTGTGTTTAATTAAATATACTTTTCTTAATTTCCTTCGAAAAGGATTGACAAAAATTTTTCTTTAAAAATATTTTATTCAATTATAAACACATTAAAAACAACGCCTTATTTTAAAGTAACCACATTAAGTCATGCGCAATTCAACCCGACATAAAAAAACATTACAAGAAAAATTATCCAAAAAACAGCAAATAAATGAAATGTCAAAACGTGTTAAAGGCCAAAACAACATGGAAACATTTTTTCTCCGACGTCGCCGCCTCTTCAATTGTTGTCATTAAATTAATAGTGTTGTAGTGTTAAAATAATTGGTACCCAGCACCTTGACGAGTGAAGAAGAAGAAGCACCAGCCACAACATGAATAAATATTGTGGTCAAATCAGGGTTAAATGAAATAAGTAACCACCAACAATAAAAGCCGCAAAACAAGCCGAAATGACAGCAAAAAATCACATAAAAACAAAAAAAAAAAAAAAAACAATAAAACGCTGACCTTTTCATGCCTTCGTAATGACTGCCATTTCTTTAAGTGAGCACAAATAAGATCGGCAAATTAAAAGTTATTCCACACTAAAGAACTAGGAAAATCTTCATTAAATCTACGCGAAATGGTAAAAATTAAGTTACACAACGAGAAGAAAAGATGAAGGTTCCAGAAGTGGTGGTATTTTTCGTTTAATTTTAGTTTTTGTTGTTTTTAAACTTCATGAAAATTGTTCTCAACAACTCAACATCGAATTCAGGTCAATTAGTGTCGCGTGGTTCTCGGGGCAAACTGCGGCCGAGTCCGACATCGAGACGCTGGAGATGATGATGGCGATGGCGATGGCGATGGCGATGGCGATAGAGATGACCCTGGACAGCCAAAAGACAAACCTACCGCAACTCGGAGTCGGAATTGTTTTTAAAAATAAATTGAGTAGGAGTCGAGCTGCAGATTAGCAGAAACATGCGCTTAATAAAGCACAATTAAGTTGCTGTTGGTTGGTCGGTGGTACCCTGGTGAGGACGGCGTCCATAAATTACGCTCAGCACGAAGTCGATCAGAGCAACAAATTAGACGGGGGCTAATCGATGAGAGTCACCGCTCGTGGAATGGAAACTAAAATAACTTCCAAAATAAAAGCGAAGCAAACCAACATAAAAATATTGTTTAATATTATTAACATTATTAACATAAAATAGCGTAGAAAATAGATCAAAAATATTTATGCAATAACAAACATTATTTTCTATATAATATTAAATTAAATATATTAAAACCACAATTAAATCCAACCCAACTTATTTTTAATCTCCTCGCTTCAGTTTCTTTGCGTTCCAAGTTTGTGGTTTTTTTTTTAAGTTCCCAAATCTTTATAGAGGGGGGAGGGGGAGGAACATTCGCCTTCAAGGCCTGACTTTAATAGCGGATACTTAAAGTGACGCAAACACTTTAATTAAGCTTTAAGAACAACTTCGAATTTTTTATTCAACTCTTTTTTTATCGAATCTCGAGTGAAATGTCGCTCGTGACAGTTTATTGGACCCTCGCGAGGTTTCATTCTAAGTTCCAGTCGAAGTCGATGTCACCGTCGTGCAGCTTTAAGCGACCGTAACACCGACAATAATAAGAACAACAACACTAGAAACGATAACATCCGCTAAACGCCTTGAAACCGGAGCAACGGAGTTGGTTAGAACTCCCAACAGAAAGCGTGGTCCTGTTGCGACACGGAACTGCAGCAACAACACCCGCCCGCAGCTTCTGTTGATCATGTTGTTTTTATTGTTGTTGTTTTTGTTGTTGTTCTTTTTATTGTTGTTATTGTTACTGATGCAATTGCATGTGACAAAATCCGATTTTCTTCTGAGTTTTTCATGTAGTTATTGTAGTTTCTTGTTGTTTTTGTTGTTGTTGTTGTTGCTTTTTACAACTTTAAAAAAATATTCCCAACATTATTGCTGCTGCTGTTGATGCTGTTGCTGTTAAAGTTTTTTAGTTGCTTGCATTTGCAAATAAATCATTGCATCTAACAACCGCGTCGTCGTCGTCTATTGTTTTAGTTATGTTCGTGTTGTTACTCTTGCTGTTGTTGTTGTTGTTGTCATTTCTGCCGCTTGACTGACAATTAGCAACGCCAACAACGAATACAACAATAAAAAGAGTTGAACTGCGATTTGTTGGTGGGAACAACGACTCTGCTGCCGGTTGTATTGTGCAAGATTTGTTCAGGCAGCGATACTTATTCTCGTTGTTGTTGTTGTTGCTAACGTCACCCATGATACCTCAACAACAACAAGAACAACTACAAACGGATAACCAGACATCAAAACATACCGTTATTTGTTTTATTTATTAGTGTTTTATAGCTCATTTTTGAAGTAATAAAACAAGAATAATTCTCAGTGTTGTTTCACTTCTTTTCTTTCGATTTTTTTTTAGTTTTTGTGGTACACTATAGTTCTGTAAATATATAGTGGTGATGTGTGAGAAAATATATGTACCAAAAAACATAAACTTTTGTCTAAATATTGTGAGAAAATCTTAAAACGAAAAGATTCTTTTAAGAATTGCGTAATGGTTATGAATTCTTGTATCTGTAAACAATACAATATTTTTAAAAGATCTTTAAAAGTGCAAACAGATCAACAAAAAAACCGGGTTCTAAAAATAACATTCTAAAATTTCTTTGTAGACTTTAATGTGAATTCTATTTTGTTATTAATTCTATAATTTGTTTTCTCTTCCTCTTTAAATAACTACTAAATTCGATCGTGAATATTAACATGTTTCCGGAAAGAGAACCCAAAAGTCCTCCAAAGCGTATAAAAATCACTTTTATTTCTCCACCGATTCATTTATTAGCCGCATGTCTCATATTATTTCTAAACGTTGCTTAAGAATAAATGAATAAGTGAATAAGTTAAGCTTATGGCCAGAAGTAGTGCAAGATTAGAAAAAAGCGAAGACCCTCTCCGACGATTCCACGCAATCGAGCTGACGGAAGCACGACCGCTTCCAAGCAAGGATCGCAGAACCATAACGACTCTTCGCACGCGTTGGAAGCAGCCGAATATTAAATGCGGATCGCTTCTCAGAGAGGCTATAAAAGTCTTTAAAAGAATTCATTTATTCATTCTTCGTGTGCTTGGAAGCCATGAAATTAAAGCAGGTTTCGCGAGATGTGAACCAAATTGATTGAGGAAGTCCAGAAGATGGCAATAATTCGGCCAACTTCAAGATCACTTCGACTGCGATGATCAGCTTCCGATGTCTTCACTGCTTGATTAAAGTAACCAACTTTCACGGTTTTTGTGCAAAATCTAGTTAACGATGACAATAAAAATATCGATCTCAATAAACAAAAACTAGAAACAAATTCAATGAATTTGAATTCATGAACGAATTCAGTCGGAACTCAAGGATTGTACGAATTTTTGTCTAATTTACATCTAAAAATGAATATGTAAAAAAAATAGCAGGAAATAATAACAGAAATAATTCACCTCAAATATTTTATTACAATTACTATAAACATATCGCATATAATTTATAACTACAATATAAAAGTTTAAAACAGATACGTAAAACTGTTTCCTTGAAGTAAAGGAGTTTAAGGACTTTTATCTAAGATTTAATTGTTTATTTCTTTTACATTTTTTCAAATTGTTATATTAATTTCATTCCGTTTTTCGTCAGTTGTAAAAGCTTTCGTTTTCAGTTGTTTTTCAATGTATTGACATGTATTTGGTTTTAATTAAATACTTCTCTATATTTTATTTAATTTAAAAACGAAACTCAGGTTTTAATCAAGGTTTATTATTTTATTTATGCATATTTTTTCATCAAGCTTTAATGACCTAGATACATATATTTTGGACACACTTTTATTCTTTTTTATATTATATATACAGAGAACTGAAAACTGTTCTGAACCAACTTGTAAAACTAATAAACAAGTAAAAGTAATGATATTCTCATAAATCAATGATTAATGATAAAGAAATAACACGTGAATCCGTCTCACCTAACCTACCCCAACTCACCTAACCTACCCAATCTATCCTTGAAAATATAAAACCTTAAACCTATATTAACAATTATTGTATTGTATTTAAACTCAAAAGTCTTTAAATATACTTTCAAATATCTAAATAAAAATACTTCAAAACTTAATGCTTTTCGGCTTTTTTGCTTATTGTATTGATTGGATCGATCTGATTAATTTGATTGATTGCAAACTTGGTTATCTTGATGGGATGGTTGTATGGCTTTTTCGTATTTTTCTTTTAATATTGACGATGCCAATTTATTAATTCACTTAAAGAAATCAGTTAGCAAGTAAGCTTCATTAACTTGTTTACTTGTAAACTTTATGATGAACATTAACATATTTACACTGATAAAAACAGTTTAAGGTTTGTCTATTCTGGTATTTTTAATTTATGCGCTTTTGGCGTAAAAGTTGTGAACGAGTTGAAACTATTTCAAGATTTTACTACTGAAGTAAACTATTTAAGTTATTTTTAACTCTTACATACAACACAAAAGAATACTTTGAGAACCCACAACAATTTGAGCCAACATCGAATGATAATTAAATCAGGTCTTTCTAAAAAGAAGAATTTGAAGAACTTGATCCACAGTAACTCTGACAACCGAGTTAAATCCTAAACTAAAAGATGAACAATTTTACGCAAAAGATGAGCAGCGTTAAATTTTTTCTGGATGGGGAAAAAATGCATAAAATTATTTTGACTTGAGCCAAAGAAGTTTGTTTGTGTTCTTGTTTGTCGGTTTTTAGCATTTCATTAAATCTTTATACGTATTTTTTATGCTTTTTTATGATCGCTTTACACTTTTATAGTTTCGTGTTGTTGTAAAAGATGATGATGTAAACAAGACGCTGTCTTGTACAAGATTATTTGGCTTAAATTGGACCTCATTTTGAGTTCATTAGTTTTGTTTTTTCTTTTGGTTTTTAAGGCACTGGGCACTGAACTTGAACTTTTGATTGATTATAGACGATTCAATAATTATTGAAGCAGTAGATTGATTATTTTGACCATGGTTTTATTATCTTAAATTTTGAAGCTTTCATGGTTTTTAAATTAGCTTATTTAATTATTTGTTTTACTTATTTTAAGAGAATGCATTAAATAACATTCACTTAATCGTTAAGTAAAACAATTTCAATAAAATGCAATATTTATAAAAATTATATTAATTTCTTTAATGAAATATACAAAAAAAAATATATTTTCAAATAATATTGATTCCATTTATCGGGCAAACCAGTTTTAATTTCATTTCAGTTCAAAATCTTGTTTGAAAGAAATTGTATCGTACAAAAACCCAAATTGTTTAAAATATTTAATATTCTTCGAAGTGCTCGAATATTTTTTATAATGTTTTTTTTATGTATTATAAAAAAAATAACTCGATTCGAGAGCGATGATTTAAAAGAATGTTTAAAATTATTAATTGAATTCATAGCTTCATTTAATTTATCTTTATAAAAATAAAAAAAAATTGTAGTTTTTATTTTATAAAGCAGGAAAAATATTAACGCAATATAAAAAATTGAAGGGAATTCATTTGAAAGCGGTTTCTGTTTTTCAACTCTTTCACACAATTTGACAAGTTTGTCGCTTAAGTCTTTCGTTGAAGCAACTCCTTAAACCTTCTGAAGAATTAATTTGGTGATTGAAAAAACTTTGAATTCTAAGGCAACACTTCTAAGATACATAATTAAAATAAATACAAAGAAACACATTATTTTAAGCAGATTTAATATGCAACTTGAGAAAAACCAAACATTATTTTGAATGCAAAAGAAATCTTTTTTATTTATCTTTGATTTGATAACATATCGTTAAATGGTTAATTTATATTTTATATATTTTATACAACTGAGTCTCATCTCTTCGATTAAATTGTATTCTGGTTTAATAAAACTTTTCTTTATGCTTTAACAGCATCTGACTGAACTAAAAACTCCGGCTTGTTGCCATCGCCCAACGCAACCCTCAATCAGAATTCGCAAAAAAGCTTTTCCGCCAAGCCCACCAACACAAGCAAGCCTCGTATAGCACTAAAGTACGTGTGAGGCGAGCGCTCACACTGACAGCAGAGCGCAGAAAGCTTTCGAATGGCGACGCTTCACTCTCACTTTCGTTTACACACCGACGCTGTCGACACACGCTGGCAGTGCGCGTGTGTCTGTGAACACTGTGTACACTCTCGCCTGTTTCTCATCGACCGCTCAGCGAGTGGCGTGGACTCACTTCTTGAACTCGGCCAACTCTGCCAACTCTGCCTGGTTTCTGGTATGGCAAAGAAGCAAAAATTGTCGTTTGGAAAAAATGCCAAAAGTCTGCTATAACTGCGGCTGAGATTCTGCCGCTGCACTCTTGCCCCCCAAAGCATCGCGCGGCCGCGGCACGAGCAGACTGCGTATAAAAGCCGGCGTCTGCTGGTCGAAATCATTCAGTATCATTTGTGGGCTCGTCCGAACAGACCAACCCTTAAGTTCAGTTGTCTGCTCAGCTCGCTTTGAAACTGCGGCTGGGTCTGTGGTCGTTGTGGTTGTACAGTGCATTGGAATAGTTACAAAGTCAGAGATAAATTCGACAAACTCCGAGATCTACTGCTGAGATAATATGAAATACTTGGTATGTTCGATCCATGGCAAATAGATAATAAAGCGTAGATGATAAAGAAACAAAAGCATTTCTTAAAGTTGAAAAAAAACGTTAAAAATTAAATTAAAAGAACGAAAAGTGTACAGAGTGAACGACGAATGAAAGCAGCACCGAGAATTAAGTGAACATCTAAAGACTTAAGGAACAAACTTTGAAGCTTTGTGTGGAAACTTATAACTGTGTGTGTGTGTGTGTGTGGCTGTGTGTGTGTGGCTGTGTATGCCTGTAAAGTAATAAATGCGATCTAAAAAATTTTAAGTTAAAATTGAATTTGAATTTTTGATTTATGGGAGAAGTTTTTTGAAAATTAGTGATTCTTTAGAGGATATAAAATTTCGAAAACTTTTTAATTCGCACGAAATAAATAATTCAAATGGGCAAAAAATATTGTAATTATTTATTAAAATATTTATTATTTTAAAATTGATCTAAATTTTTTTTGCTTAAACTAATTAAATAAATTAGAGTTAACAAAGTTTTCGAAATTGGAAGTTTTTTATTGATTTAAAATTTACAAAATCACCAAATTATTTGAAAGATTTTTAAAAAATGAGACTTTCGAAAAAAGTATATTTTTGTAGGTATTTTTTATTTTATTTAAAATTTCAATATTTGTTAATAACAGTAAAATTTATGTTTCCTGTATCTTTTATTTTTATTGTATCTGACTTTTTAAACTTAAACAGTTATCAGCTCTGTTTTTATTACATTTTTTTAGTTATTATATTTTATAATTATTATGCTTTATAGTTTTTACATCATATACAATTTAATTTTAATTTTTTTACTGATATGTATTTCATAATTTCTACTCTTTTATATTTTCATATTATTCAGTATACTAATTTTTTGCCTTTTAATAGTTTTTACTATGCATAAGATAAGTTTACACTTCAAAAGATAGAAATTTATTATTTTTAATTTTTTCTTACATTTTTTGTTTATTTTATGTCTTTATTTTATCGTTTTACTACTTTTATCCTAACATTTCTTAAATGTTTTTGATTTTACGACTAAAGTGTAGTTTAGTTGAATTCAATGTAGCTTTTATGTTGATCTTCTTTATTATTGTTAAACGTTCTTTCTACTAAACGTTTCTACGTTGAGTCTACTAAAGACTAAAAACGTAAGACTAAAAATACAAGAGTGAGGAATTAAGTATTAATCAAAAATTCATTTAATTTTGCTTTATTTCATCATATTTCGTATTATTTATTCTATTTTCTTTCGTTTTCTTATTTTATTTACATTTAATTCTAAGTTTTTGTATAAATTAAAAGTTTAAAGTTAAATTTTAAAAAGAACAAAGTTTTTATTTTCTTATAAAGAACACTATAAATTCAAGTGTGTGACAAACTAACTGACTGAATGACAGATTGCATTATGCGGAAAGATAATGCATAAATAAAGAAATTCTCTGTTACACGCTGTTCCAAAATACAAATGACAACAACAAAAGCAGCACCAACAACAAAAGCAGCACCAACAACAATAAAATGCAGTCCAACTCGTTCGTAGTTTCCTCAAAGTTCGCTCTTATTATGTAACGCACACGAGTATCGGTCACTAAAACAAGCCTTTCACTGAAAACGCCAATTGGCTCGATTTTTACGATGTCCATATTTAAGAACAACTGGTTGCGTAACATTTACAAGCCGCAAATAAAGTGAACTAAGTCAAAATAAACGCCGCTGTAAAAACATCCGCTTCCGTTGAAAGACCGAAACTCGTTGTTGTTGTTGTTGTTGCAAACCTGAAAACCTACTAACTGGGTAACTCTTCATAGACAGCCATTAGAAATCCATTATTAAATGTTATTATATCATTATCATTATTATAGCCAACTATGGAAAAAAATTTGCAAACCAAAAAAAGCACAACAACAATTCTTGTAACGAGCCTCAAAGCGTCCACGATTTCACGCCATTTAGTTATTTTAAGACACGCGTGCGTACGTGAGCAACACCGGGCGATCACCCTCCCTCCCACTTTTTATTTTTTCAGAGGTTTTTTTGTTCGTTTTGCTTCACGGTAGTTATTCGGCGCCTTGCCAAGTTCATGGCAGAAAAAACACTCACCTACTCGCACTTCTTAGCTACACTCTACAGCCCCGAAGTCGATTTTATTTCATTTCCTTCTCTTCTCTTCTTTCTTTGCAGCTTCTTTTTGGGCTTCTTGCCCTCTGTGCGCTCAGCACCTTCGCCGAAGATGCTAGGAAGGCCGACGAAACCAACTCCATTGAACCCGCGGTGGCCGAAAGCGCCCCGAAGACTGTCAGCACCGATGAGAAGAAACAAGAAAAACGGGGCATCATTCACGACATCGGTAGCGGTTACCCAAGCAGCGGACACGGAGGTGGTGGCGTCATAATCAGCGGGGGTGGCCATGGACTAAGCTTAGGTCACTCTGGCGGTGAGCTAATCGAACATGGAGGTGGTGCGATCATCAGTGGCGGCGGTCATGGCCTCAGTTTGGGTCACTCTGGCGGCGGTCACGGTGGAGGTATACTCCTCGGTGGGGGTGGAGGCGGTCATGGCGGTGGTGTTCTCATCGGTGGGGGTGGAGGCGGTCACGGCGGTGGTGTTCTCATCGGTGGGGGTGGAGGCGGTGGTTTGATCAGCGGAGGTGGCTACGGCGGCGCCATTGCTCTGGACGACGGTTCCATTCCCACCTCGAACGTACAAACCACAACTCTGGTTCGAAACGTACCGGTACCATACCAAGTTGAACGTCACGTGCCCTACCCAGTGGAGAAAACCGTTACCTACCCAGTTAAGGTGCCCGTTCCAGCGCCGTACCCCGTCGAAAAGACCATCACTTATCCGGTGAAGGAGATCGTCAAGGTGCCCGTTCACATTCCCCAGCCATACCCAGTAGAGAAACTCGTGCATGTCAATATTCCCGTCCAGGTGGACCGACCGGTGCCTGTGAAAGTACCCGTGCCCCAGCCCTACCCCGTCGAAAAGATCGTACAAGTGCCCGTTAAGGTGCCCGTTCCCCAGCCTTACCCCGTCGAGAAGATCGTCCAGGTGCCAGTGAAGGTCCCCGTCCACGTGCCCCAGCCCTACCCTGTCGAGAAAATCGTCAAGGTGCCCTACAAGGTTGCAGTGGACCGCCCATACCCAGTTCAAGTTGACAAACCATATCCGGTTCATGTCGAAAAACCTGTTCCATACACCGTCGAAAAGAAGATAACCATTCCGGTTCAGGTACCTGTGGAACATCCGGTGCCCTTCCCAGTTGACCAGCCGCGCGCCGTGCACGTCAAGGTTCTTGTGCCCCAGCCATACCCAGTTGTCAAGGACGTGCCATATACCGTCGATCGACCCGTCCCGTACCCCGTGAAAGTGCCCGTCGATCGTCCAGTGCCCGTCCATGTGGAGCAGCAGGTTCCTGTGGCTGTTGAACGCCAGGTTCCATACAAGGTTCCTGTGGCAGTGCCGGTCTATGGAGGCTATGGTGGCGGAGGTGGTGGTGGTGGTGGTGGCGCTGGCATCGTTATTGGCGGAGGTGGTATTGGCATCGGCCATGGAGGCGGCGGCATCGGCCTAGGACATGGAGGCGGCATTGGCCTCGCCCACGGAGGCGGCTACTCGGTAGGTGGGTCATACGGTCACGGAGGCGGTATTGGTCTGGGTCACGGAGGCGGTATTGCCATCGGCCACGGAGGCGGCCTTTCTCACGGAGGAGGCTACTCGGTGGGTGCGTCATATGGCCACGAACATTTGCACAAGAAGAAGTAAAGCAGAAGAGTTCTCGACCATCGACGAAATTTTATTAGTAAAAAACAAAGAAACAACCTGGAAACTGTAAGCGCATCACGACTCTTACGTGGAACGCAATGCTTTTCTGCTCTCTGTGTCTGTGCCTGTCTCTTTCTATCTAATTGTACCGTTAGTTCTAGTTTGTGATAAAAATTTAAATTAATTGAAAGAGAGAAACCGAATTTCAACGAAAGGATGTCGAAAGAAAGGGAAAGAATTGCTTTGGACAGTATAGCGATTGGTGGCATTTGAATTATGGAACATGTGTGGAACTCAGCTGAAAATATGATATGAAAAAATAGCAATGACCATCCAATTAAGCGATTTGTGTTAAAAGTGTTCAGTAATATAATATGTTTGGCATATATCTATAAATGGAAGTTATAAAAGTGGAATTAATTTATAATATACATTTGTGTAAAAATATGTTCTGTATGATGCTCCTGAAACCTGTATGGAAACCTTTAGAACCGATCGACGGGAAACTTCATTGCTAAATACTAATGACTTGGAACCATAAACAGCTGCATCATAAATGAATGAACCACCATCAGGCTGTTGATTTCTGATCGAAAAACCTTTTGGGGCTTTTAGCCACTCCCCCTCGGCCACCAAAGTACTTGCCACTCCAACATGTCCAACATATAAACGCATACCATATCCATGAAATCAACCGACATCAATCATAAATAAAAACATGATCGTATTGAATTGATTTTAGATTCTTATACAAAACAAAGAACTCCCTGAAGAAAAAAAAACGAACGCTTTTTGTTGAATTAATTTTTCTCTTTTAAATTTATATAATTTTGTTTTTTATGAATATTGTATATATTTAATTATGTAAATAAAACAAAGAAATCATTAAAAATAATAAAAAAACAACAACACCGAGTATTGCTTTTTACAAAATCCATTCTCAGAAGCCGGAACTTTTATTTGCTTCTATTAGAACTAAAGAACTCTATTAGAACTCCCTAGAACTAAACTCATGGCACTATAAAAGTTATTATAAACCCTTTCATTATCTTGTATTTCTAAACAGATGACAACTTAATATTAGAGCAAAGCCACACTTCCAGCACTACAAGCTTCTAAATTGACAAATCGATTTAAGGCACCTAAAAAGATTGCGATTTGATTGTGTTAAACTAAAACTTTACTTATTAATGTTAAGTTAAACTTTATTAATTCAACGAAATATAGTGAATAGATGAGGTAGATAAATAAAAGTAATTCACTCATAGCGCCCGCTCTGAGCAACAGCCACGTCTGCCTCGATTGGCATTCCTTTCTTGACTGGTTCGATCTTTATTATTGAGACAATTGAAATATAACAAATGCTTGATCTAAGTATGAAATGCCTAAATGCGCAAATTGCCATGCTAACCTATTTAATATAAGACAAAAGTATTGCTAATAAATATAAAATTAAATAAACGATTTAATATAAGACAAAAGTATTGCTAATAAACATAAAATTAAATAATGGATTTAATATAAGACAAAAGTATTGCTAATAAACATAAAATTAAATAAACAAGATTATTTACATAAGCAAAGGGAACGAAAATTTAAGTAAGAAAAGTGAATTCACATTCTAATTGAAGTATTAGAACAGAAAGGCAGAGAGAGATATTCTCTCATTGGTAAAATCAGTTATTTGGAAGGTTCCAATCACAGAAATGCACTCCTAACAACCGATGAACATTTGCAAATAATTTTATGTAGTTCCTAATACTTTGGAGCCACCTCACCTTCACCAGAAGGATTTTTCTACTTTATGGATTCTTCCCCTTCTTTCCGAACATTCAAACTGATAATAATATACCTGGATCTTGTGAAATCATAAGGAGGTCAGATTTAAATTACATTCCTCTGATCGTAAACCCAAAAAAGGGTAACTATATCATCATCAATTCAGATATCAGTTTATAGTTAGATTTTCCCAGTCTTCTGCCTGAAATTTCTGCCTGCATAACCGCATGAACTTAGATATAAAATATTATGGTCTATTAAACATATATAAGACATACAACGGCTTAGGAAAATTAGTAGAATGAATGAATGGATCGTTGGTTGAAGAAAACAAAATTAATTTGTTCGAATCCGATGGTAATTATTACCTTAGAAGCCCTGAAATTTCCTTTATTCTAAATTACACATACAACAGTTATGTCTGTCATATCACATATCATATTATTTATTCATATCAGTAATGAGTACAACCTCTTTATACTAGTTTGATCTAGATCTAACATGATGAAGAAATATCAGTAATGAGTACAACCTCTTTATACTAGTTTGATCTAGATCTAACATGATGAAGAAATAGATAGTAATCGTAGTTAAAATCGCGTCAGTAGTTTAGTTTAGTAGTTTAGTAGTTTTAGTAGTTTAGTTTCTCACAATAGTTCTCCTTGAAAAGTATACAACTACGCCCATTCGAGAGTAGTATAAACTTATAAATAAATATTAACCATTTAAGTTATGTCTTATGTAGTTCAGTGCTTCCATAGATCATTATACAAATAGTAATTTTTTAATTAATATAGGATGCGGATAGGTAGGAATATGTAATAGGTAGGTTATTCTCGAACCATCCATGGTTCGTACATATTTACTTTTCCTCCTAGTGTGTAAGTTGCGATTATTTTACTATCCATTTTTACACATTAAATAGAGCAAATCTAAGGTTAACCGAAAATACAAGTCTACACTTTTTTCGAACTCTTACGAAAGATTATTTATTTTAAATTTAAATAAATCCAAATAAGTACGAAGTTTAAATACAAAATTCGCTCAAATATCCAGTTCAGTTTTAAACCAAAGCTTAAAATACGGGTTGAAAGCAAGACTTAATATTGCACACATTGGAAATGAAAAACTAATCTAAACTTTGCTCTAAAATTAGCTTAACATATTTTTAAATCAATTTACTCAAGCTTAAAGCTATTTCTATTTTTTAGACCATAAAAAGCAACTAATTTAATTTTCGTAAAACGCATCTGTCTTTCTTTCTATGAATTTTTGTATGCCTAAAAGTATGCACTCGAATTTTGTTTATAAATAGCAACAACACTAGTCAATTTGTTTTAAGTATGTATAATAGATTAATTCAGGGATTTTTTTCGAGTTAAAAATTTCACAATAAAATTGAAATTAAGAAAAACAATAAACACAACTCAACTCAAACTACTCAAAGAACTTTACACTTGGGAAATGTTGAGAAATATTTTAGCCTTGTTTTTATTGACTACTTATATAACCAACATCAACAACGACCACAAGAGAAGAAATCAAATAAAAACGACCACAAAATAAAATAAGATTTATTTTAATGATAAAAAATTAAAACATTTGTTTCAGTTTATTAAACATCTTCTTATTTTATCGCCTTTTATTTAACAAAATAATAATAATACATACATTTTTATCATAATAATAAGAGAAAAAATCTCTAAAGAAGGTGAAAACTGAAAATTAAAATACTCTCGTACTTATGAAAAACCAATCAAATGTTTGTTGTTGCCACAAAAACGAGCAACGATAGATAATGACAAGTGCAGAATAAACAACAACAACAACAACAACAACAACAACAATAGCGGCAACAACAGCAGGCAAGAAGCAGCAGTAAATTTATGTGGTTGTGTTGTTATTGTTACAGCGTATGGACTGCAATAAAACTTCCTTATTACACAGAGTTCGCATAATAAACACGAACACACAGACACACACACATACGCTTGGAACTAACACTTTCAGCAAATGTACATGTATACAAATGTTTAACTATGATTGTGTGTGTTTGTATGCGATTTTATTCGTTACATCATGAAATAAATAATGTAAATGTTGCGGCTGAGAGATGGCATGATTTTTTATTGCTGTCGATCAGCTACCTAAGCACCAACAACAACAAAAGCGTCCACAACTATAAGAAGAACAACAACTACTAGTACTAATACTACAACTAATACTACAATTATACTTACACCACAACAACTACGTCTTCTACTCGATGATTAAACAATACTTTCAATTTTGCGTTTTACTCATCGGCAACAACTTATTTAATTGGGTTGGTAGCATTTTTTATTTCAATGTTGTTGTAGTAGCATTTATTGCAGTGTTTTTGAACATGTATGCAAGTTTATACACGTGTATCTGAATGCTTGTAAGTGTGACCGTTCGTTTGTTTAGTTTAATTGTAGTTCAATAGAGTAAAAACTATTTTGTTGTGAGTTTTAATGTGAATACAGTTTGTTTGAATTGAATGAAAGTTGCTCGAATTATGCTACGAATACTCACTGCTTTACCAACAACAGCAGCAACACCAACAACAATAAAAACAAGTAACAAAAACAAATCGATTACAATAATCAAAATCAGTTGACTAATTTTAAGCTCAATTAAACTAAAAAAAATGCTTCAAACTATTTCATACTATGTTGATGTGGATTCTGTTATTTTTAATTTGGCTGCCTTAACTATTTTTTGTTGTTGTTATTCTTTGTTTATTCTGTAGTTTTTTACTCAATTCTACATAATAAAAATTGATTAATTTGTCATAATTTTTCACGTTAATTTTTAATGAATCTTTCCAGTATGCAGTTTTATTTATTTTGAGTTCTAACAGCATTATTTTTTAAGGCTGTTAGCAAGGTCAAAACGAACAATCGAATTCACTCCACTTAACTGCAATCCGCAACTTTTATAGTACTTTGAGACCTAATTAGCTTTTCTCAAAATTCATTATTTTTTATGATTTATTCAATTTAGATAAAAATCTCTTTAATCTGCATTCTTTAATGTTGAAAGTTTTAATTCTTAGTTTTAGTTTCAAAGAACTTTATCACTTTATATTTAACACTTTACAACAAAATGTTAAAACTGACCTCCAATAAACCAGAAACATTGCTATATTCGGCCTGTCTATAATGTCTAAGAAGAAATGAACGTTAAGTTCTATAAAATATTCATGGAAAGGTTTGCAAATTCAGAAGATTTTGAAAATATAACAACTCATTCTTCATTATTATAAACTAGTGACTCATTCAAAGAAGTAACAGTATTTATTTCATCAATTTCAATCAATTAGAACTTCAAAAGCATGAAGAATCTGTTTAACTTTAAGAAATTTACTTAATATTCATGTATTCTTTCTATGTAGTTACTGTAGTTAGAGTATATGTAGATCAAAAATCCTTAAGACTTTTTAAAACTCGTTCTCAAAATTAAATCCATAAAATTTGCCAAAATATTACAATGAATTTAGAGCATGAAAATCATTTGGAACAACAGAGAATAACTATTATTAAATTGCAATGTAACAACATCAGCTTCAGAAGCTTCAACAACTAAAATAATAATTTCAAAAAATATTCAACAACAACAACCACTGTACAATTTCAGTAGCAATCTCATCAGCTTTCATGACCTCTGGAACCTACCTCAACAACAATGAAAACAACCTTAACACGAATTATAACATCAACATAACATAAAGAAAAACAACAACGGCAACAACAAAACTTGAACGAACGCATGATAATGTTACTATTATCGTTATCCAAATCAACATAATCATCATAATTACCATCATCATCATTACCATCGGTATTATCATCCACAAAATCATCATCATCAGTATCATTAACCACATCAAACTCAAACAACAACAACATCTTTGCTCCGAGAGTTGAATGCTGCTGTTGGTGTTGCTGCTGCTGCTGAGCACGTAATCAATCCAATCCCACAGAGCCGGCATCTGGCGTAACACTCTACACTGCCTCACATCCTGTCCATCCACCATCCAGGCACTCGACGAAAAACCTGACCAGTTGTTGAACCTGCTGGCTGCTGTTAAATAAGCCGCTGAGTCAATCGGCCAAACTTAGTCGCTAGATGTTGTTGTTGTTGTTATTCCTGTTGCTGTTTGTTGTTTGGTGTCTTTGTTGTTGTTTGTTGGTTGCTGCTTTTGTTGGACTTCACTTTAGCGAAAAGCGAAACTCGTCCAATTGCACTTTATTTGCATTGAAGTGATAAAACATGTTTTCCTTTTATTTCTCTATCTTCGTTTAAAATCCATCTTGCTGCTTGTTGATGTTGTTCTTGTGGTTGCTTCACTTTTATTGTTGTTTTCGTCTTGATGTTTTGATAACAGGTTTCATTTTGCGGAAAATATTAATTCACCGTATTTGCTCCGCATACGTAAACAGTTTAAGTATACGTTTGCACCACTTGCACCATCGGCAGCAACTGCAGAAACTCAACTGCATTATAAACGACAACAACTAATCTTATGACCAGTTAAGTGGCTAAAAACGCCGCCCATAATCTTGGCTCTTTTTTCGTTGAATTTCCTTATTTTCTAAGTTTTCCTCGATGACAACGTTTTCCTTCCTTTTATAGATTTACTATTATACTATATTATTTACTGCTATTAATTGCGATTATCTCGATGTTATGCGATTATCTCAGAAATGACAGTTATTTCAAGTGGTTTTTACTATTTCAGAAACTCTTAAATAAAGATTTGAAATAAATCCAGAAAGGGTGCTATTGTTGGCTTGGACGAAGCCTGAATACTCTACCCACTCATGGTATATCGAAAAGTGGGTGTGGTCCACACCTATCTTTGGATGAGTATTATATTATATAATGATTCTAGATGTAAAGATATTCAATTATTCTGCGTAACTCGCTGCCAAAGGAAATCTTCACTCGAATATCTTTTGTAAGGTGTATTATATACAATACTCGTATATTCTAAAATTTATCTATCAACGATGCAGACATCAAATAATCAGAGAAGCAACGAATTTTCGAGGAGACGAGAGTCGTAGCTTTAATGCACTCGTTACGATTCGCAGCGACGAGTTCAACGAGTTCAGTGCTTCGTATTGACTCGGAATTGAAATTCACTTTGATTAGATTTTTAAATAATTACTGTTAAACTGTAAACAACAACAATAATCGTTTGTTTTTATATTTAATACTGTTTTTAAATATTTAATGAAATAGGAAACCACAACACTTTTTTGTGCCTCCGCAATATTTTAAAGTGGTTACTTTTAATTAATTATAATTGTTGCATAAAATTATACACACTTATAATAATTTTATAACACTTGTTAAAAGAATGCGTGTGTGTATGTGTGGATTTATATGCGTGCGTGTGTGTGTGTGGTCCATAATTGTGGCTACAAAATGATTGTTTAACACTTTTCAGTAAGAAACACACAATTTTTCAGAAACATTTACAACAAAATAATGCATAATAATATTATTACTGCAAAAATTATTTAAAACCAAATCTTTTTTATAGAGATACAATGTTTCTCCACACACACACACACACACACACGCTTTTACCGCGTTATGAGATTCAATGAAGTCGCTGTAACTTCATGCTTCATGCTGCTATTGTTACTGTTGCCACTTCAGACAACAGTGGCAACTCAAAAGCCAGCCGAAGCAGACGCTGGACAGACAGACGGGCAGACAGACAGACAGCTAGACAAACAATCAACCGGACAACAACATCAGCAATCAGGTTGCATTGATTGCAAGTCAAATTGTGGTCACTTAAGCAGGCGCGATGACGTAATCAGTGCTCGATATGTGCCACTCGTGGTCATCCGGCGAAGAAGAGGAGGCAAACTGCATAAAGTTGTTGTTGTTGTGTTTTCTTGGTTTTTTACTCCACAAACAACAGCGTTTGAAGCTGTAAACGGAGCAACGTTTTTAGTTTCATTACGTTGTTGTTTTTATATTTCTTCGTTGTTGTTGTTAGTGTTTTCTTTGTTATATCTTTCAGTTGATATCTGTTCGTGTTGTTCGCAATCGCAGCCTTTTTAAGGAATTCCGATGTGAGTCCGTTGTGTGTTGTTGTTGTTTGTGTCGCTTATTTTTGCTATGCTGCTGCTCAGAGAGCCAGTTTTGACATCGGCCACTCGAAGCAAGATCATGGCTAAAGTGACCACAGAAGCGCGGCCAGAGCACTCGATCTGTGTTGAGTTTGGTGAGTATGCTGTCGGGTTGTTTTTTTTTCGCCCCGCTACGAATCCGTATGATTGTAAAATGTTCAAGTTTCCGTCATTCTGATTTTTGTTTCTTTTTTGCGGTTTTTCACAATACAAAAAAAAAGACGTAATTGAAATCACCAGAAAAACGGCGAACGAAAAAACTATTTTAATCGCTTCACTCAAGTTTTTTACGTTCACTTTTATACATCGTTTTATATGGCAAATCAATGGTTTTCTTTGCTGTTATTAATTAAAGCGTGTTAAAAGAAATGCATTCAACTTCAATTCAAATGCAGAAGCAATGAAAACTCGATCTAAATTATTTTCTTCCTTGTTTGTTACGAGTGAAGCGAATGCGAGAGTGTGAGTGAGTATGTGTATGTGTGTGTGTGTGTGTATTTTTTTTATGTACTTCTATTATTAGTACCAAAGTTTTCATGTGTAGATTATCTTCAGCAGTGAGTTACGCAAAAGAATTGACATCATTATACATATAAAACTCATCCAAAGATGGGTGTGGTCCGCCCACTTTTCATACGCCATAGAAATCATGCGGCTGTATGGCACTCATTCCAGTTATTCTTTGTTTTTACTATTTTAATTCTGATCATTTTTAATACTTGCTGTATTCAGTTCGATTTCTTTAATTTTTTCAACATTTATGCTAAGTTGAGAGTTGCTCAGTTCATTTCTATAATATTTGGAAAATATTTCAATTTAAAGCAACCAAAAATTAATGAAAATCAAAAACAGACACATTTTCAAATTATTAATTTTCTCTCAAAGCTTAAGCAACATTTTGAACTAATTACAAATGATTTTGCCTCCATTGCTCCCTCCGGCCCCCCACAGACGCCCCTCCCATCATCATTATTTACACCACATGAGAGTATTAATTGTTTTATGCTTCAGTGAGCCTGGAATGATTGTTTGCTTCTTCTTCTCTTGTCTTTGATGGCATCAAGCAGAGTTTAAAGTGTTATAGTAATGAAACACAGCAAAGTAACTAATAAACATACGTATATATGTATATAAGTACGTTTTATGCAATTAAAAACAAAACAAAAAAAAACTCAAATCAAAGAAGTATTGCAGTAAACTTTATAAACGACGGCAAGCAGTTGAAATTGTTTCGTTACAACAACAACAAGCAGCGAGCGAGCAGAGTTGCCAACATCGAGTTAAAGTGTCTTACTTCATGTTATGCTGGCGTCTCTAACGAGTTGTTGTAAATAACGTTGTTGTTGTTGTGTTTTTAATGCTTTGTGGCATGATTCAAATAGGAAAACTCATTGATTTTTTAATTAAGTAGGCATACACAAATACAAAAACAAACAAATTTTACACACACACACACACACACGTCCGTTCAGTCATGAAGTCTCAAGGGTCAGCGTGTGGTATTTAACCGCTTCGTAGAGGGATCAGTAAAATAAACGGCAGAATGACACACTTTTGAGTAAGCCTAAAAGTCCATTCATTCATTCATTCGTTCATTCATACGATGCATTCATTAAGAATTCATTTGTTTTTGTTCATTCATTTCTCACGTTAGTTCATTTGTCGTTATGCCCTCCCATTCAGCCGCCCACTCAGCCGCCCACTCAGCTGCCCACTCCATGCATCCTGTCAATCACACAACTCAACAGTTTTAAACGTTGCAATCACGAGAATTGAGTAGACTTTTCAATGCAATTTCAAGCCGAAGATCTTTTTTCCTGTCTAAACTCCGCGATGCGACACCGCGATCGGCTGTCGAATTTTCCCACATTATTTTCGCCGAAATTAAAAGCATGGCGCAACTCTGCTCTGCGACGAATTTTACGACCGAATTCGAACTGAATGCGACTTGAAAGCGTCTTGCTCCAAATCGAGTATAACGGCAAAAAGCGGGGAAAAACTGCAACGTGATCAGCGCCAATCTTGATGCAGATTCGCAGTTGTTTCGCTGTCGGCGACGTGTTGCGTTTTTATAGCTTTTTCAGGCCGTTGTTGATATTGTTTTTTCAATTGTCGTTGTTGTTGGTATTGTTGCACTTTTATTGTGATTTCAATCAATGTTGCTGTTGTTGTTGCGTCGTTAGTGCTCTCATTGTTGTTGTTGTTGTTATTGTTGTTGGTCACCGCGGTTGCAGTCGGTTCACATTTGCAGCCAGCGCAACCTTGCTACGATTTTTTTTTTTTTTTTTTTTTTTTTAACAAATTGCAAATCATACAAAAGAAAAAACAAACGTTACGCAATCACTGTTGTTGGTTAACGTTTTACATTATCTAACGAAGCGGCGATCGAACTTGTTTCTGTAACTTTTCATGACATTTTAACAGCGCTCGAAGGGGGCCTCCTTACTTTTGACGATTGGCCGCTTGTGCCTCCAGAGAAGGTGCTGCGCAACATCTGCACTCGGTTCGCATTGAACACGATGCCGGTGCTCCAATTAAGCCAAAAGTTTCTTCACTTTTCGCCGATCGAGTGCGGTGCGGAGAGCTTTAAAAGCCAAAGACTGGCATGAGACAGAATGAATGAGAACGAAGAGCGAGGAACGAGATTGATTGAAGATGGAGGATTCGCTGAGCGGTGGCCAAAACTGAGGCTTCTACTAATTTAATTGCATCGATTTACTGATGGCGCGAGTGGATAATCAGCTGTATTAAAGTTCACACGACACCAAAAGAAAACGGATTCGTAACTCAAGATTCAAGACAGATGCTGTGGTTGTTCAAACTTAAATAAACTGGTGGGAAAATCAATCGATTTGGATGCAAAAATAATAACAAAAACAAGCACAAATTAAATAAGAAGCAGCGACTTTGCATTTCACACCAACAACTCATTTGTGAAGGTGATTGATTGAAATTCATCGCTATTTCTTTCTTTATACATGAATATAGCAATTCATTGGCCGTGTGACAACGCTTTGTTTGCTTCTAATTATTCGAGGTTTATTGAAAATATTCGCAAAGAAATTTAAGGGGATTTCTTTACATTTAATCATGCAAATAAATGCAACTCCAAGACAAGCAACAGTAGCAGCAGAGAATAACATAAAAATAACAACTCTCGAGACAAAAATTCGTCTAAAAACAGCATTAAAAACATAAACAACGCGGACAAAACAAAAGACTTAAGAAACGAACTTGAAGTTGAAGTGTTCCACTAAAAAGCTTCTCTCTTAATAGAGAAGAATATTTTTTGTTAATTTTTCTTTTTCGGCGTATAATCAATAATGA
The DNA here is from genome assembly GCA_949629155.1 of Myopa testacea. Classification (NCBI taxonomy): domain Eukaryota; kingdom Metazoa; phylum Arthropoda; class Insecta; order Diptera; family Conopidae; genus Myopa; species Myopa testacea. The sequence continues at coordinate 11,444,510 of OX451347.1, forward strand.
ATTTTGTTTCGTTGTGCCAAAAAAGAAACACGTCCATGCTTTTGTAATGCAGATCAGAGTGTTTTTAATGATGATAGTGTTATTTTTTCATAAACACTTTTAATATATTTTCGAGGTTGTGAATAATGATGAAGAGATTAGAGAAAAAACCTCAAATGCACTACTTTAAGGACAGCGATAGCCGAGGTTAACATGAAAAGCTGTTAAGTTGTGGCTGATGTCTTTGTTGTTGCTAATTTTGTAGATTTTTTAATGTTTAGTGATTGTCTTTGATGAAGAATAGAAACAAAAGACGAAAAACAAAACAACAAGCAAGCGAATTTGCTGCTAATGACCGTTGGGCCTTGTTTATGGTCCATTCTCTTAATCAGCAGATTAAAAGCAATAAAATTAACCACTAAACAATTTAAACGAAACAACTTAAATGGTTCCTTTCATTTTCATTACGTTGGGCAACATTGCGTTCAATTCGGTGACCTTGACCGAGAGTACAACTAAACGCAGCATAAATAAACCCTCAGAGAAAAATAAAGAAAGGCGAAGAAGGGCGAAGAGGACGGGAGGAAGGAAGGAGGGCCGCTTTTGCTGTGCTTTTGTAAACGAAATCTCATCACCTGTTCGACATGATTTCTTGTGGATCACATCTCATTACTACTGAAAGAAGGACAGAGATAGAGACAAAGATTGACTGAGAGAGAGTGAAAGAGAGGAAGAGAGTGAAAGAGAGGGAGATCCGAGCAGCTTGAGACCAAAAATAGGTCATGTACGACTAATAAAAGAGTTCATGCACAAAAGAGTAACGAAAGGCCATCTTTAATAACAACAACAACAACAATAATAACAACAACAACAACAAATTACAACAACAATAACAGTTACCGAAAAATAATTACTACTACAACAACATCATTGTTTTTTTTTTAAACATGAACTCATTCAAACCTCTCACTCTTAAAACGTTATAAGTTACAACAAAACAGACCCCCAACAACAACAACAACAACTTCAAGGCATACCATTAACAATAGTTTTAACAATGTACTGTTATGCATGTTGTTGTAGTTGTTGTTGCTACTATCGTTATCATCACCCGTGTTATCACCCTTCAAATTCATTTCAAAAGTCAACATTTTGTTGCTTTATTAGTTAACTTTAAAGTGTTGTTGATGTACATTTTTTGTTGTGTCAGTTGAACGATGTTGCTATTGTTGTCAATATTGTTGTTGTTGTTGTCAATTTTCACGTTGACTGCTTTCTGAATTCAGTACGAAAAGTATTCATGTTTCGTTGCATCTCGTTTGCTAAAGTTGTTGTTGTTGTTCGTATTGTTGTTGTTGTTAGTTTTATTTTTGATGTTGTTGTTCGTATTGTTGTTGTTGTTGTTGTTAAAACTGTTGCTATTATTTTTTGCTGCTTGCTGTTAGTGTTTTCGTTTTTATGGAACTTGAGTACTCCGTTCATGATGACAATTTTATTGCCTCTGCGACTTTAAAGTTACCTAAAAAACCTCTAAAGACATCATCTTAAAGCATTTTGTGACTTGTTAAAGTTTCATTTCGCTATTTTTTGTTAACGATTTATTTTTCAATGTTTTTTTCCATTTTTTTTTACTTTATTTCCCTTTCAAGGTTACTGAAAGAAATATTTTTCTTGAATGCATTCGTTGTGGTTCGTTTTTAACTCAATTTTTTTTTCTCTCGCTAAAACTTGTTGCTACATAAAATAATTGAGTTGCTCGCATTAAAAGCAAAAAAAGCCAAACAATTATTTTTGAAAATTGCCCTTCTTTTATGCAATACGAAAAAATTACTTGTTTTTAGTTGAATACTAAAGTGAATACAGAATTTAGTTGAATACTGTAAATTGTGTTTTTTAAATTCTGAAACAATTTTAATTATAAATTAAATAATTATCTCTTTCATAAAATTTAAGTATTACTTAAGCAAAACTTAAGAATGGAATAAAATTAATTTACTTTATGTGATTAAATTCTCTTGAAGTTAATTAAAACTAAATAAATTCCTTTTAATTTCATTATAGGAAAGTAAAACGTTAACAAATGGCATAAAAATGACATAAACTAAATAAAAACTTAACATTTTTAACGATCTTTTAGTTTTATGTTTCAATTTCTGAACTATTTGATTAATTTATAAATATAATTAAAAAAATACTTATTCTAACTTCTCCACAAATTAATTTTCAGCATTTTTTTCTCTAATTTTTTCCCACAACAAAGAAACTGCTTCGTCCTACATTCGCTGGCACCGCTTCGGCGCCAAGACATTCCATCTAGTATTCAGAGAGGAAAAAAGCGTACCTTCGTATGCTTAACTATGCAGCCAACAACAACAACGACGCCGGGCAAACTTGATCGCAGCAACTCGATACTCAACCCTGTCCTCGCCTTTGAAACAAGGAAATCGCGAAGAAATTTTTAATGTGAAGCGGCAAATCGCACAACGGCGCATAGCGAACCAAACAACAAACAATCTTTGGCGAAACGATTTCGCAACAACAACGACGACAGGAATCCTCTCGTTCGATCCGTTATTGCGATCCGGCAACGAATATCGAAAGTTGAGAAGTTGCTGTGGTTGTTGTTGTCGTTGTTACTTGCACTTGCATGACATAATCAGGCATCGTGGCAGACAGCAGTAAGCTGGCAGAGGGATGGACAGAGGGGCAGATAGATAGACAGTGGAATAGCGATACAATGGGTGCCATGATCTGCAGATGTAGCACAAAAGTTGTCACACTCGACGAGCTCCGTCGACGAACATTCAAAAGAATGAAGTGAAGTATTTTAAAGACTCGCCACATGAGTAGAAAGAAGACGGAGGTGAAGGGTAACAAGAGCAGGACAACTGATATCAATACCATGGGTGAAATCCATCACCAATAGCAAGGTAACCAGCCGAACACAGGAAGGGTAACGAAAGACGCGGGCTGAAAATAATCCACTCTTGAAGAGTTTTCCGAATTCTTCGATGCTACTGTAGAAGAAGCGGGATACTCGGATTACCAAACGAGCTCCACGTCCGCTTCATAGCAAAACCACCACAAAGCAATATTATAGTCCGACCATCATCAACAACAACAACAACAACAACAACAACAACAACAACAACAACAACAGCGACATCACAAAGCACAAGCAATTTCGCTGTGGTTGAAAGGAGGAAAGCGAAAACCGCGGATGGAAGTCAGGAAAATTGACGGCATCTGTGATGGCGAAAAGTCAACGACATATGGCTAATATAAGTTGGTCAAATAAAAGCGAGATAACCAGGTAACCTAGTGTGCCGCTTGGAGAAGTATTCGGATGCATCTCGCTTTGCTTCCCGCACAGAAGACAGATCATGTTGTGGAAAATGTTAGCAAGGAGCGAATTTTTATTTGCATACTATGCACTGGCTTTTGTTAGAAGGGGGGAGGGGGAGAAGGGGTGGAAGGAGGGAGGTATGGAGAGAAGAGAGATACAAACGATGACATAATCCGATTGTGTAATCTGTCCGGAACAGGATAAAATAACTGTTATAAGATAGTATTGAATATTGGATTAAAATTGATACCGATGACAAAAAATACTGACTTTTATTTGATTAAAAAAGGAACTAATTAGAGGAAACTTTCGTAAGTGATACTCTTAATTGTTTGCTAGATATTCAAATTATTGACCTTCTTGGTCCGTGATATTTCTGAACATATCAGGCTCCAAGTAGTGGGCTTCCTCCTAACAAGAGGAGCCTTAGTATCGCTGATGGTTCTCTGTAGCTTGGTGATCAAATGTAGGAAGCAAACTGAATGACTCTTAGAGAAATGTTCCAGTAAATTGAATAGCTGATCAGTTACCAGGATGCTTTCTGTTTTGATTTCCTTGGCTATGATTTCCTTTGGATGGGGTTAAAGCAGGTTATCTTCTGTGTCTCCATCAGGTCATGGATTGAAGATAGAAGTAAGAGTAACTTACAGATCGCTTTCTCTAACGAGGAAGTTATTTAAAATTCAGTTCCTTGAAGTGATTCCTTTAGAGGACGAGGTTCTGGTGCCCTGCTTATCCATAGCATAACAATAATCAATTTAGAGTCCTTCTTTAAGAAAACTAAGTATCTAAGGATCTCTAAGTATCTTTTATTCTTTATAACAGATGGTTTGTGTTCTTGTCTCCTTTTCTTTCCTCTGCACATTCAAAATCCATATTTTTATACTCTGGACTTGGAAATGGTTAACATGATTGGGGAATTTAGACACCTACGTAACTCTACAGTTGCTCAGTGCCCGAATATTCGATTGGATTCCAACACGAAATCGCTTGAGTAATATTTCTAAATTATTTTTTGCTTCTTTCTTTGGAGAAATTCTTCAGTTGCATATACTAAACACTGCGAGAAGAGGACCTGAAGTCGTTCCGAAAGTGCTCGTGCTCGTTGAATTGCTCATTCATCCATCCTGAATGCTTGCTAAAGAAACGCTTACGTTATGGCGAACGTAATGAAACCGAAAGTAATTCATGCGAGGCCGTCGCAACTTCTTTCGTCTACTTCTTTAACTGCTGCTGCTGCTACCTGTGATTATCTCAGCTCCTTGCTTGTGTTGGTTATCGAAGCGGTTTTCCGTGCACGCTTCTGCTTACCAACGTTTTGCATGTGTAGTCAGATCAGCTGCTATTCGTTTGTTGCTGTTGTCTTTAATGTTGTTGTCTGTGCAGCTACCACTGTTAGCAAATATCTAGTATTTGTTGTTGTCGATGGTTACTGCTGCTTTACTTAGTAGCTTAACGTTTGCTGGCTGCTTTAACTGCTTCAACTGCTGCCGCTGCTGTTTTTGTTGTTCGGACGCGTCTGCGCAAAATCGATTCAACTATAAAAGTGCTGGCCGCCGCATCGGTTGGTATCATTAACCTGTTTACTCTACAGCTATTCACACGTAGCTGCAATCGTGCTGCTCCGTTTGTCGATACGGTTTTTCGCGATTTCCATTGCGGAAACTTGAGTACTCAGTTTTCAGTTTTGTTCGAAGAGGAGTTCGTTTCTCAAGTCTTTCGTTTTCGTCGAACCAACCTCTGGTGCTGAGAAGTCGGCCAGAAAAGGATTCATTTGTGGATTATTGAATTCTTTCGCAGGATGAAGTTGCTGGTAGGTATAGCAAAGCAACACTTAAGCTATACTGGCACTGAACCAATACTTAAGTGTGACTTAAGCAAAAGTTGTGTTGTTCAAAACAAGTGTTCAAAGTGAATTGGAAAACTTCAGTAATAAATCAAGTGTAATTTTAAAAGTGCAAAAATTAACACGGAAGATTTTTCAAAATTTTCTCAATTCAAATAAAAATCATTCAATCATAAATCGCAGATTCTTTTCGAAGCCGCAGATTTTAACAAAAGAGACAGCATACAAATAAACAAATAAACTCATTCCAATAAACGTAAAAACTAGAATTTTTAAATAAACAATTTAGGAAATTTAAATCAATTCGAAAATGCAACAAAATACAATTGTACCACAAAAACTATAAAACTGCAAGTGAAACATTTGAAACACAAGTTTTCTTAAAATATACAAATTCAGAAGCCTTCGCAAATTAAAGATTTCCAAAAGAATAAGAAAATAGAGTTTATGTTTTCGATTTCAAGTAAAAAAAGTGATTTAAAATGTTGAGTTAAATTAATGAATTGTAATTCCTTTAGATTTCATTAAAATTTCAAATTTCCATCCAAAATATGAACTGAAATTATTTTTCATTCACACGAAAGGATTACAAACAATTTTCAGAAACTTAAATGTAATGAAACAATGTAAATAATTTACCCAAACTTCTTTCCGTTTCTCCCCCTCAGCCATCAGCATACCTCCTGGCACTGGTGCTGCTCATTGCGGCCACCAACGCAGCGCGCGCCGAGAATGAAAAATCGAAGGCTGACGGGTCCAAATCCGCCGAACCCTCTGCCGACTCCAAGAACGAGCAGAAGACCGCCGAGGACTCAGAGACCACCAAAACCAAGCGCGGCCTGCACCACTACGAGGACTACCACCACCACCATCACTACCCGGTGCACGAGGAGAAGACGTTGACTATCGTCAAGAAGGTTCCGCAGCCCTACCCGGTGGAGAAGATCGTGCACGTCGCTGTTGAGAAGGAGATCCATGTGCCCTATCACGTCAAGGTGCCCAAGCCGTATCCCGTGGTCAAGCACGTGCCCTACACAGTCAAGGAGATCGTGAAGGTGCCCCACGAAGTGCCCGCCCCCTACCCGGTCGAGAAGAAGATCCCTTACCCGGTACATGTGACCTACGATCGGCCAGTGCCCGTCAAGGTCTACGTGCCCGCCCCCTACCCGGTGGAGAAGAAGGTGCATGTGCCGGTGAAAGTGCACGTGCCCGCCCCCTACCCGGTGGAAAAGAAGGTGCCCTACCCGGTGGAGGTGAAGGTGCATGTCGACAAGCCCTACCCAGTCGAGAAGGTGGTCCACTACCCCGTCAAGGTCCACTACGACAAGCCCGTGCCCTACCATGTCGATAAGCCGGTGCCGTACCATGTCGACAAGCCGGTGCCCGTGCCTGTGATCAAGAAGGTGCCCGTCCCCGTCCATGTGCCCTACGATCGGCCCGTGCCCGTGCACGTAGACAAGCCAGTGCCCTACGAGGTCAAAGTGCATGTGGCCGCCCCCTACCCCGTGATAAAGGAGGTGCCAGTGAAGATCGAGAAGCACGTGCCCTACCCGGTGAAGGTGACCGTTGAAAAGCCCGTCCCTGTGCACATCGAGAAGCACGTTCCCGAGTACCACGAGAAGTACATCTCGTACAAGGAGCCAGTCTTCGAGCCGAAGGAGGTGCACGACCACCACGAGGAGAGTCACCACGAGATCCAGGAGCACCACGAGCCAATCGAACACCACGAACATCACGAGGAGTATCACCACGAGGAGCACCACGAGGTGGAACAACATGACTTTGATCATGGCCACTACCATCATGGTTACTAATGCCGCATCTTGTTTGTCTTCTTGCTCTTTCTTTACAGAAATGAATTGAAATGCAATTGAAACGAGAATGATTGCTAGGAAGTGGAACGGAGTGGAATTGAAATGAAATTAATTGAATATGAAACTGAAACCGGAAATCGAAATCGAAGTCGAAGTCGAAATTGAAATTGAAATTGTGTTAAATTGTGTTTGTTCACAGAGTGATAGAGGAACGTTTTGGCAACGGAACAGTTTCACGTCTCTATTTTGAGCGCACAACCCATTTATATCTGTATCTGTATTTGTATCTACTCAATCTTTAATCTTTATATTGTAGTATCGTAGTTGCTTTCATTTGTATATTAACTAATTTGTAGATTTTATACCAATTCGTAGTTATGTAAGCCATAAAATATGCACTTTGGACCGCTCTTGGTGCCGCGTCCTCCTCCCGCCGCCGCCAACGCAGCGCCTCTGAAGCCGACGACGACGCCTCCTCCTCCTGCGCCGACTCCTCGACCAGCTCCGCCGACGCCGCTGCTCACAACGTCGACGATAACGAAGATAGTAATGATGATGATGATGACGATGATGATGATGACGATGATGATGACAATAGTTTTAATGATGATCTTAGTTAGTTTCGTAGATGAAGAAGTTTTAAGTCAACGCATGCGTACAGCTCAAAGAGATTCACTTAAGTTTAAGATTAAAGAGCTATCGTGCTGAAGTAGTATTAACTTGTTTAGCTTGTAACGGAGATGCCGATTGTGATGACGAAGACGCCGATGACGTCACTGTCCCTGATTTATTTTTGTTTTGACCGCGATGTATTTGTATTTTGTATTTTATTTTAACGATAATGCAACGAATGATTTTGTAAAACCCAAGAAATTGTAAAGAAACGATAAGAGAAGTGTTACAAAACACAACAACAACAACAACAACAGCAATAACAAAAGGAAGAAATTTAAAAGTGAAGAAGGGAAATAAATAAAAATTACAATAAAGTGTTCTTAACTTTAACTTGAAAAATAATCGTATTTTTATTGCAAAGAAAGTGGAAGGGACAAAACAAGGGATTTCTTAAAATTGTCTGGAAAAAATGTGTGTTTAAACTGGTTTCCATAAATTTTGTACCCGCCTTCTATAATCACACAAAGTATGGGATGAAATACCGTTATAGTTGTCTCTCAATCAGACTCCGACTGTTTGCACCGATTAAACTAGGGTCGAAATCGCTTTAAATGTCACCAGACAAGCCTCTCCTTCCTTTGAATCTGGTAACGCCCCGATATAGGCGACTGCTGACAAGTCTTCTGCTGCCTCCAGGTGTATCGCCTTCACCCTTCGTTAAAGTACAACCATTCGATCATCACAGTCCCTTCGATGATGAAATACTCAGTGGTCCTGCGTAATCAGCTCCTTCCATTGCAAACTTGGACTGGCAGATCCTTAGCGATCACTGTATAGCACATCGAACTGCCTGCGACCATTAAGGATCCAGAAGCGTTTTCTGATGTGATTTAATGTTGTAGCAACGCCGGCGTGAAGCGTTTTTAGATGATGACCATTGATTACAAGGCTGATGAATACATGGTTTTGCTGGAGGGATATCAGGATGTTTTTCCACTTCAGGAAGTAGTGAATCGAAGAGAAGAACTACTAATCGAATGACGTTTTCATTGGCATAAGTTTGGATTTCATGATTTCTAATTTAATTTTTAGAAAATGACTTCTTAAAGACGCAAGCTTTGGTAACTAAATCGAATAAACTGAAACTCAAGCAACACAGTTTTAAAAAAATGAAATTTAAGAGTTCTCTTAATGAAAGACTTAAGCGACAAACTTTTTATTTTAAATTTTTCAATAGTGAATGCATTAAAGTTAATCCAAATGAAATTACTTAAGAACATTTCACTAAACAAAAGTATATAATGAATTACAGAATAAAAAAATAGAATTTATCATGGAAATAAAAAATACAACATCATTATATTAAAATCTAAACCGAATTCTGTGCTCTGTCCAGAAACACTATATTAAAGTTTGTGACAAATACTTACTCATGAAATAGAAGAACATCATTAAAAGTAACCAGAACTGATTATATAATTATTGTTATTATAATATAGTTTCGATTATATTGCCAACTGATATAAAAACTCAAATGTTACTTAAGTGATAAACATTTTAATTTATGCACACTCAAGAGAAAACACTCGACTGCTGCGATGAAAAAATAGCAACATTATGCAACAAGAACAACAACAAAAACAGCGATAATAAAAATTGCAATTAAAACAATTGCATCAAAAGAGTGCAAGCAACAAAGTGTAACAAAAGGAATCACAACATCACTCAACGGCAAAAGAAATAAAGCGAATTTTAACAACAGAAACAACAACAAAAATAAAAACATTAGCAGCAGCAACAACAACAACAATCGGAGCGCTTATTTATTACGTAAGGACAACGGTAAAGACAGAAGCTAGCAACAACAACAACAACAAAAATTCAGCAGACACACAAAAAGTATGGACGAAAAGATTGCCGAGTGAGTAGAGTAGAGCAATCATTTTAAACATACTGGGGAATATATTGTAAATCGAACATATGAACATAAAATAGAGTATATACAAGTATTTTGCACTTTATTCGAAGACTAAAAACGTCAGTAAATTCAACAGCAACAGCAACAACAACCACGAGAAGAGCACCAAAATATCGGTTTACAGAACATGTCTCATAAAGTGTACAAGAAAGCAGACAGAAGGGGGAAAAAATAAAACTCAAAGGATTGTTTTTGCTGCTAGTTGAGTGCTCGGAAGGGGAAAAAGGCATTAAATAAGAATAACAATAAACAAGTAAAGCAACAGAGTAGAGAACAGACAATAGACAATAAAAACAACAACAACTTCTACAAGAAAAATTTAATAAAATACTTGAAATCAAAATAACAACGTGAAGTGAAGTTGGCAACACTTTTAATCAACACACACATCAACTTTCATGTGAATTCTTTCATACACTCTCACTTTCATTTGCCGTAATGTGGCACCACATGAAATCGCCAGAGAAGCAACGAGTAACGAATGAGTGGCGAGCAAGAGTTGTTGGTGCAACAACGATTATCCACAAATGGAGCAACTGTATAAATAATAATAATAACAACGATCACAACAACGACAGCAAATGCCGTTGCACGAGTATACGAGCCAAAATCGTGCTCTGCGTGGGATTTTTTGAGCAAATCAACGGGAAGACTTTGAATACAACTTCAAATCAGGGTTGCAAATCAGCTGCGTTCGTGTTATTTTAGCTTTTAAGTAATTCTAATTCATCACTTTATATCGTATTATTTATATAATTTATTAAGTGCGATATTATTTACCTTTGGTAAATTTGTATTTTTCTTTAATTGTAGGAATTTAAATTATTTTCTTTTGCTTGCACTTGTTTTTATATCGTATTTTCCGATTTTTATCCATCTCACTTTTTTTATGTAATTAATAAATTACCAGAAAAAAATCTACATTTTAAAAAACATAATATAAAAGCCTTTTCTTCTTCTATGCAAAAGTTTCCATTTGGTAATAATTTCGATTAAATAAAATCAACTTATTCATGCCTCATTAAGTAACAAATAATTTTTTAATCTGTGGTTTTTCTTGTTTTTCCAGCTCTTTTCCGCAGCTCGACAACAGCTTTCAAATGTTTTAAATATTTATCAAGAAAATGCGCAGAAAATTAAAAATCATCTGATATTTTTTGCGTTGACTTAACAACTTGCGGTGGCTTAACAACTCAACGTGGCCACAAACGTTCAATTCTCCATCACTGTCTGTCAATCAGTTGCTCAGTGTTGTCACATCAGTATCACAGTCATTGAAATCAACAACAACAACTGCTCAGAAATGCGGAAGAAACTCCGACCCAGGGAACTTAATTCGAGACCCACCCAACAATTTTTTACCCACTCCATTGGCTTAAACATTAAAGTAAACAGATGTAAGGCACGAAAACTGTGCCAACTGAATCCGAGCCAAGTCACATTCGCAGGACGTCGAAGTGGGTCAAACGTGTGAGAGCCACACCAACAGACAACAACAAAGCAGTAAATCCATCAAAACAAGTAACAAGAAGCTGATGAAGAAAACGATGAAGAGCAACAACAAAAACGTGATGTCATTGACTGTAATTATATACACTCTTTTATTATATATACTTTTACTTTCAACTGAATGCCTTCCTTTCTGCTGAAGCTTCCTTTACAATCAAAGCGTTGATGAAGTTTTGTTGATGACGTCGTGGTTGACGTTCAATTAGCACATCAAATTTTGGAGCGATTCATTTCTTGCACGTTGTTGGTGTTGATATTGATGTTGTTTTTACGGTTGTTAATAGCTGATGATTGTTATTCTTGGTATTGATGATGCTTTTGTTGTTTGCTCTGCCATCATTGTTTTGCTCATCATCATTGTTTGTTGTCATCATTTGTGAGCGCGCTAAACCATTACGGTGACATAATCAGAGGCAAACTCAAATAACAACAAAAATGGTACACACAATTTGTGAAGCCAACAACAACAAACACCAACCATTAAATATTTAAAGAAAAATTATGCAAAACTACGATACTTCTTTGTCTTTTGTTTTTGGCATCGTTTCATGAAGGCACCCAAATTTAAATGCATTTCAAGTGTTTCGTTTTGTTGTGAGTTTTTAATCTTAAAATCTTAATATTAATTAATTTAATTTAATCGTTTGCCATGGTTATTGATGCATATAAAATCGTTGTTGACTTTGGCACAGACAATGCCCAAAAATTGCATAACTTTTGCATAGAAAACTTATTGTTTTTATTGTTATCTTTTCTTATTATCAGTTTTGTTTCCCTGTTTTATTGTTTTTGAATTGATTTACTTATAAATTTTGATTTTCTGGCATCTTTTTGCAATTAAATTACCATCTCAACGTCTCTGGTGCCGAAAATTAACGACAGCGAAGTCGATGAGTAAATTTCATCGATTGCACTTCCTCGGAAAATTTAACTTAAAGAACTTTGGACCTTTCTTTGTATTTAAAAACTTCTTATAATTATTATTCATTCTACCTTCACTACCGAGGAGTCATTAATAAACCTTTCCAAGTTTATGTTTACTAACTCGTAAATGGAATTAAAATATTATTAAAATTTATATGTAAACAAGATAGATCTGCAGTTATGAAAGTATACAATATACATATGTTGATCGCCTTAATTCTAGGACTCACTTGATATACGGTATATTGGCGGGAATGTGGTACTTGGCGCCCACATCGAAATCTTTTTCAGATCTCAAAACTGGTGGCTTGATTCCGCCGTATTTCTCTCTGTAATGGAAGGGAAACAGAAATCTCATTCGTGTTATTGACAAAGAAGCAACCTGACAAGAACTAACCTCAACTCCCAGAAATGACAGTTCAACCGCTTTTTGTTCTCGCGTCCACTAAACATATCGTAGCGCCAGTTATCCAGAGCCAGAGCAAAGGGCAAGAAGGCAACCTGATGGGCACAACAGCAAAAAAAAGTTATATCTTTAAACTTAAGCAAAAAACTTTGGAGACTTTCGAACCTTATCGGCCGCCATGCCAAACAAGTAGTTGATGTCGTAACGGGTGTCGTCGACGGAACGCTGCAGTAGGCCCAGAGTCTGGAAGTGTTTCGCCGTCGAGACCGACAGCCCGATAGCATCACCGACAGCCTGATGAAAAGCTGAAAAGCGGTGGAAATTTATAATTCATGCGTAAATAGTGCTCGTTAATGAAGCTTCATGGAAAGCAGATTTTACCAGGATTTGCTCCATTCCGGAACACTTTGGGTAGGTGGCGATATTGCAAGAAGTACTGTATATGGGCCAACTCGTGGTGCACACTCAGCAGCCCTTTCTGACTGATTTCGGTGCACAGTTTGACGCGGAAGTCGTGCCGATTGCAAAAGTCCCAAGCCGATGGTTCGCAGAGTACGCGCCGGTCAGGCGGCTGCTCAAATACTGAGTTCCTGTAGAAGTCGGGTCCCACGGCGGACATGTTGATCGACGTGTAGAACTCCTCCGCCTGCTGAAACATTAGCAGCGGCGTGTAGCCCTGCTCCAGCATGGTGGGGGTCACATCCACCACATGCCGACCCGGGTACGGTATAATAACATCCAAGATATTCGACCACGACTGGCCGAACATGTTACCCAGCACATGCGTTGGAATCGGAGCGACACGATTGATCAGATCTGGTCCGTAGAACTCGCGTAACTTGCGCCGCGTGTAGGCGTGCAGCATTTCGTAAAGTGGACGTATTTGCTCCCACACAATCTCGAGATCCTCACGAAAGTTTCCCGACTCATAGCCCAGATACCAGTATTCGCCACCATTGGTGACATCTGTGGAGGAATTTTGTAGATTATGTTAGAGACATTCACTTCTTCTAACGCTCACCACTTACTATTGACAGCTGCCACCTCGTTCATCACATCGATCAGCTGCTCGTAGCCGTCACGCATCTCGCGCCCTGCTTTGCGATGATATTCGACCCACGTGTGTTGAAGCTCACGCCAGTCACGACTTTTGGCCATAATCTCCTTCAGAACCGGTATATAGTGCAGATCACAACGGAAGGGCTCCTGGAAACCACAGATGCTGGCGCCGTTGTAGATGAAAAGCATTTCGTTGATGATGCGATTGTACTGTAGTGAAAGTAGACCAGAAGAATTGATTAATTGAAGAATCTAAAGACTAAAGTCATGTTTTGAAAGAGTTCAAGACACCAAGCTACATAGCTTGGTATATACAATAATACATACATTATTTAGATTCTTAATATACTTAAGTAAAATAAGGCAAATCTTGCCGATTATGATGAAGAATGAGTTTATTTTAGCATGCATCATTAGTCATAAAATTATATTATATCAAAACAGCTATAAATTCAATTTTCAACTCAAAATTTTATACTGTGGATTTCTGTTCCTTATAAAAGATTTCCATATATTTGAACGTTTCTAAACGGTTCTTTCTTTAATATTACACAGTTTTCTTAATGGACTGGCCAGATCACGATATGATGAATCGTTATAATAAAAATTGGTCTCTAATAAGATGTAAATAAGAGTGATCTTCTAAGGCTTGATTTGATCTTATACTTTGACACACTTAATTTAATAATTTCTGATAATTAACTACGATAATTTACTGGTAAGCTTTTATTGTTTCTTTGATCTCAGTCAAATGATCTTCATCCTGATTTAATTAAATTCATAGTTTCTGATCCACTTGATTGAACGATTAATCTGGATAAAGGTTTCAAATAATCAATCGTAATATTGTAACGAAATACTATTTTAATAGTGGTCAAAATTTCTGTCCATTCTAATGGCGACCTCCATCATCGATGAAATTAATTAAGAAATTAAATTAGAAAATAATTGGTCACGTGGTTTGAAAAGCAAAAAAGTAGTTCAATAGTGAAAAACCAAGAATGATCGGAATTAAAGATCAACAATATTCGAAGCTTATACTTACTCTGTCCAATTCTTCCAGCGGCAAAGCATTCGGCCCCGCTTCCGATTGCAACATCAGCTGCCTGTACAGACGTCGATCGAAGATGAGATCTTTATTGACGGTTTTAGATTGTTCAGCTACCAAGCGTTGAAAATCCACGTAGCGTTGCTGAGCATTAAGCTGATTTAATGACATAATAAAGCAAAGTGAAGCAAAGTAAAAGAGAAGTAATAAAATATTATAGTAATCATCTTAAATGAGTAGCTGAAGTAATTCGCGACGACAATCGTGGAAGATAAAAGTGATTAACTGGGTACAACCGAGGTTCTCAGTTCAACAGATTTTGTCATAAACTTGTACGTGTATTGTTAAGTGTCTACGTGTGGATCCACTTACGTACATATGTAGATCGATCAATACACATAAAGAAACCAAGTTAAGTTGACATTGAATAGATTATAAATTTAATTTGGATAATTAATTCGGCGACCTTGCATCATGAAAAGAAAAACGAAAATAAGTGATCGCATTCTACAGAGCAGATACAACAACAAGAACACGAGTGTGTGGGTATCTATGGGAATAAATGGTACATAAGCAAATACATATATGAACATATGTGTATGTATGGAAAACCGCAATATAAATGATGATGTGAAAAAATCACCGCAGAAGAAAATCTTAGAAACACGAAACACAAATAAAAATTTGTACATAATCAAAACTTAAAGACACATAAAAACACGCAAGGTTTTCTCTGGTGCAGAGACGAAGATCAAGTTCTTTCGCACGACACAGAAGTGGTGTATTTTTCCTCTTTTTTTTCCTTGATCAACTCTTGAAAAAGTTAAATAAACTCGTAAAGTCGCGAAAAGCGAAACTAGATTTGATTTTTAAATACTGATCACTTCCCTTAACAGGAATCAGCAGGAGCAGATCAAAGTAATGATCGTGTCGAACTCATTTGGTGAAGATCACTTCTATAACAGCCTTAATTCTACATCAAACCTATTTTAACCCTATTTCATTTATTTCCACAGACTCGAACCACAGGCACACCCCATCCCCATTTCTTCTCACTTGATCCTTCGTACTCACCGCTTCTGCTTGTGTGAATTCATTCACATTCGTTTCGAAATTCCACTGAGCCGCCACATTCGCGGTGCACTCCTGCGCTCCTCGTTGGTCCGTTTCCACCAGAAGATTACGCAATTTTTCGAGTTCAATCTGATAACGACGCTCCTGCTGAAAGCGCTCTCGTTGCAAATTCCGATCATTGAGGTTATAGCGGTCGCGATTCGATACGTACGGATCAACGAAAGGATTACGAGCTCGATCACCGGGAAAACGCGCCGCGTACTGATCACCGTTAGGATCGGCTGGTGAGAATGGTGGTTCATTAGGATTTGGATTATAAGGACGATGGTTGGGATCACCGAAGCGATCGGCCGGATTTCGATTGTAAGGATCATAGTTATGATTCGGATAGCGAGGATCAGAGGCATAACGGTCTTCGGCAGCTGCATTGTTGTTGTTGTTGTCGTCCACAGGGTAGAGTTTCGGATCAATGCGATTGTTTGCACGATCGCTGCTGAACGGTGAGTCCCTGTACGGCGAATCGCTGAATGGTGTATCGCGCGAATCGCGTGAGGAATTCTGTACGGGTTGCGGATATGAGTAACCGTATCGCATGCGATCATCAGAGCTGGGACCATTCTGGAAAATGTTAGGCAATGCTTAAAGAGTTCTCCTGAAATACAAGTAGATTAAAACTGGCACCGAACCCTGACTTACACGGAAATCATCGGCTCCATCTTCGCCACCATCCTCGTTCGCGTAGGGCGGCCCAAAGCGTTGACTACGATTAGCGTCCTCAGAGCTTACAGGACGCGGCGGCGGGCTGCCATTATGGTAAACTTGCGGTCTCAAGTTGGGTGAGTCCACGGGCGGCAAGTCCAGTTGGGCGCGTGCATCGGCCGCTACCAGGGAAATGCGCAGTATCGCGAGCAAAGTGATAGCAGTTAAAAGGACCTTCGGAAACATGCTCGATTTTTGAAACAAGAAACAGAACGACTTTCTTCCGAACCGGTTGATTATTTAAAAGTTTAAATTCGCGATTAAGACTCGATTTAAATTTAGCAAGGAAGCCCAAGCTAATTCAACTCCGAACAATTTCAAGTAATCAGTTATCGATGTACCTTGTTTTATTGTGTTTTTGTACTACTGCTCGTTGAGGCGTCTAAATAACTACTGACGATCTTCTCGACTTGCCAACAATAAGAATTTTTGTTTCATTTTTTCGAATCGTCTCAGGTTAGCAAGGGAGGTTCTCCGGCTTTAAAACGATCAACGACTACAGCGACGACTTGTATAAGATAATGGAAATTAACATGGCTGCAAAACAATACAACAAAAATAACAGCAACAACAACAACAACAATAAAACATACCGAAAACAACACAAACAGTGACTGAAATAATCCAGCAACAAGCGACAACAACAGGTACAAAATCTCGCATTAACTTTACACTACTAAAGTGCTAACTTATAAAATACAACAACGACGTGTATGGAAAAACAAATCATGTTTGCATGCAATCACTTGCAATTATAAGGGAAGGCGGCATTAATCGTAAACATTTTGAAAATATTATAGTATACTAGGAAGATATCTTAAAAAAACGAGTAATCGGTTTTTACCCGTTAAGGAAGTTTAAATAACCTTAAATAATAACTTAATTAAGTGATTCCCACTTTAAATTATCCGCAATAAATAACAAAAATCAAAATGGCGGCAAAATATCATCGGGTTATTGGTTTATACAGAGGGATATTTTAACTCTTTATTTTTCAACATAAATGTATGATTTATGATATATTCATAATGATAAATATTCGAGCAGGCGCTTTTAGAGGACTATTACTATGTTAGTCAAAATAACCGATTGCAAGTAACTGACAGCCTAACTTCTAAACAGCACTAGAATCGCTAGATTTTTTCCTCACAGCTGTCATTTTGGCGTTTAAACAATTTCACATGCGCAAACAAGCCACACCGCCGTCGTGACCTAGACGCATGTGAAGTTATTTCTTTAAGTAACTATGTAAGTATTCACGATTCCTTACGTACCGAGGTACCACCATATCAACGTGCATTCATTATGGTAGGTTCCCGCAGCTCGAGGTACATCGACAGATTACAACTGTTGCTTCTATCAGTCATCACCCAAGCGCACACTATTTCGCCAACCAAGCGAAATGCGGGATGAGACGTGAGAAGCAAGAAGAATATTACTCGAAATGCATGCTTTTAAAGCTTTTACTTGAACGCAATTTAAAATGCTTTAAAATAATTATGCAAATTAGTTTAGAAACGTAAACAACTAAAGGCAAATAAAAAAGCGAAAGCGACAAACATACATATGATGGACTCATGTGTAACACACACACACACACATTAACACTTTTAATCATTCATCAACTTATTTGTGACTAATTACAAATGCAGTAAAATGATCACTTACAACAATAATGCTTGTTGTTTTTGTTGTTGGTGCAGTGAAAAATTATTCAACATAAGAATTTTTTTCCCACTGTGGGAAAAATACAAATATGAAGCAGATAAACATTAAGTTGCAGCTGGACTTTCATATCGTACACTGAATTATTTAGAGTGAATTCATTATTATACTCAATCTAATGATAAACTATCTATTCTCTAGTCTTTGAAGTGGATTTGCACAGTTAATTTGAAAAGTAAAACTGTTTGTTTGGAGTTTACTAATTATTAAGCTCGGGTTGTCATTCATTCATTCATTTAAGTAGTCGTCGCTAAACTGCATGACGCATCAAATACACGGAATTTACATCAATCTCATCGTACTGTTCGTGTGCTTGTGTGCTGGGCAGGGCCGCGTTTAGAAAATTTGCGCTCAGGGGCTCGAAATCATCGAGCGCCCCCAACTAGCCTCCCTTCCCTATTGAAAAATCTGAAAATTTTTCATTTTGAATCTATTACATTTTATTGAAAAAATATAGTGTTTCATGACATATTGTTTACATAATTTCCATATAATCATTGCAATGCAAATCAGTTCTTTTTTTCATATATGACAATATAAATCAAAAATTCAAAAATTTGTGTAAGGGTTGGAGCTGCGATAATTGATAAAAGCGATGATACTAACAAACTGAAAAAAATTATGCGTATTGTCATTAAAGAGATCATATTGGAGTGAGTTACGTTGAGTTGTGTACTATATAGAACAACGATAAGCGCGTCGAAAATAGAAATACAACATAGAACATTTTTTCACTCTTACTCAGCTCCAACGTAGGCGTTCCCTAATTTATAAAAGTATTTTGCTAATGGTTTTCAATTTTTGATTTTTGGCCTGTGGTTTTTCAAGTGAAAGTTGCATCGGACCATTTTTTACTTTGTTTCTACCCTAATACAACTTTCCGACACTTCTTTTCTGAAAATATTTTTATAACCTCATCAAAATTAATGTTTGCACAAAATTCTGACTCAATATTTAAAATAGAAAGATTGTTGAGTTTATCTTGGCCTAATGTTGCCCTAAAAGTATTTTTCACTCTTTTTAAAGCTGAAAATGAACGTTCGCCGGTGCTGTTTGTAAGAGCCAGGGAAAGGTATATTTTTATTGCCACTTCGACGTTTGGAAATGTCGCTTGAATTTTATTTTCACAAATAAATCTCAAATAAGATATGGGAAGAGGAACATCGGAGGGAAATTCTTCATTACTAATAAAATATCTAAATTTAATGATTTCTTCTACGAAATCGTCTTCCAAATCGCAATTATAAATTTTTGCAAGATTTTTCGCGTAAGCTCTCATTTTGTCGTTTCCAACTTCGGAAAAATTTTGGATTTTGTTTAGGAATCCAAATGTTTCCCAATGATGTGTATAACTTGTCGCTCTTTTTTCTAGGGCATTAATAAGATGATCTAAAATCGTGAAGAAAACTTTAATTTTCATTGCGTTTCGCGAATCAAAAACAGTATCCGCTTCTGGACCTTCATCAAAGTGACGCTTCCTTTTCCGATAGCTTTTTAATTCGTATTTCTCACAACCAGATTTTTCTATGCCTCTTTTCTCAAAATCTAGATAGTTTTCTGTTGTTCTAAGATCCAAGAGGTAATTCTTTAAAGAGTTATATAATTTTACCACAGCTCCCAAATCAATATTAACATTTTGCAAGCTTTTATTTGTAGCATTGAATTGATGTAAAATGTCACTCCAAATTTCGCAAATAATCGCGGTTTCCAACTTATTCAATGAGTTCATCAAAGATTCTGATTCTATCCTGTTTGTTCGTTTCTGATTATCATCAGTTATAAGCTCTTGTAAAGCATTTCGAAAATGAATGTATCCTAGAGATAATGCTTTTGTTGCATCCGCTCTGGCAGACCAGCGCGTATCACATAATCTTTGTGGAACTAATTTACTATCCGATGTAGAAAGGTGTTTTTTCATAATTTCCCATCTAGATGTTGAACCAGAAAAAAATACATAGAGATTTTGCATAAACAAAAAAAATCTAGTAGCTTCTGAGCAACAATCAGCTCCGCAATTTCCAACTAAATTTAAGGAATGCGCCGCACAAGGAAAATAAAAGGCCAATTTATTTTTTTCTCTGAGTCGTGCCTGCAATCCACTGTAACACCCTGACATGTTTGCTGCGTTGTCGTAAGACTGACCTCTGCAGTTGTGAAAATCGATATCTAAGTCCTCTAAAATGTTCAAAACTGCGATACCCATTTGGTCTCCTTTGTGACCAACGTTTGGTAAAAAAACGAGAAAACGCTCTACAGGACAATTGTTTTCAGATACATAACGAATGACGAGAGTTAATTGATCTACGTTTTCAATATCTGGCGATGAGTCGACAATTATTGAAAAGTATTTAGCATTTCTTATTTCTTGTACAATAGATTTCCTAACGTGTTCGCCTAAGATTTCAATGAATTCATCGCAGATAGTATTCGAAAGATATGAAATGTGTCCACTATTTTTGTTTCCATGCTGAGAAATATGAACCTTTAAAAAATCATCATATTCTGCCAATAGCTCCAAAGTTCCGAGGAAATTTCCATTGTGGGAGTTGTAAAAATGCTCACTACTACCGCGGAAGGCCAACCCACGAGAAGAAAGAAATCTGACCACAGATAAAATTCTTTTTAACACCATACACCAGTAATTTCTCTCTCTATCAAATTGTATTTCGAGAGCTGTATCGATACGCCCTTCAATTCTAGATCTGGTTAAAAACAATCCTAAAGATTTATGATGAGCAGAAGATATTTCGTGTTGAGCAATTCTCTCTTCATGTTTCCAGTCTTTAAAGCCTTTGTAGAACCGATTTTCTTTATCCCCAAAAAGCTTACAGTATATACAAAATATATTTCCACTCGTTTGAGAATATATCATCCAATCTCGTCTTCGTACTTCCAGGTTTTTTAGTTTTCGAAAAAACATATTTCTTCTCGCGTATCTTTTCTGATTTCCATCAATAATAAGCGATGCCGAAAATTCTAATGCGTCTATGTTTTGATTTGGATGATTTTTTAATATATAAGAAACGGATGCGTGGTCTTCTTTCCACGTGTCCGGATCTTCAATGTCAATATGATTATCTCTAATTTCAGTTTCTTTGAATACTTTTATTGTATCGGATGTACCGGTGGTCAGAACTTCCGATTCGTTTTCCTTTTCATTTTGTTCTGCCAATTCCTCTACATTTATCCTGGTAAAAAAGAAAACGAATTTTCGCACGATAAAATTTATCGGAAAAATGAATCATCCATTATGAATGATATTCGCGACATCATAAGAAAATGAAAAAAGCACGCTCTTTCAATACCCGGTAAACAATAACATATTTAGGCATAACTAGAGAATATGTGAAGTTCTCAGATTTAAAAAATTTTAACATGTTTGGACTTCGGAGAGTAACGGATTATCACGAGACAAAATTTTTATGATCTAAGAACTTCACTTATTCTCTAGTTGTTCCCATATTTATTCCGATTTTAGTAAAAAAACACAATTGTCAGTAACTTACGTTTTGACAATATTACTTGAATTTTCAGTTTCAGACGCACGGCATTCCGCTTGCGTGAAGAAATTTTCAAGTTTTAAAACCTTACTAATCTCCTCTTCTTGCTTCTTAGACTTTTCAATATTTAACTTCCTTCTTGCACCGCCACTCAACTTTTTTTTCAACATATTTTACTACTTGTAATTAAAACTTGAATTGCTTTAGAATATACGAAATGTCAATAAATTATCAGATCAACTAATAAAACGCGAGAATGTTTCAATTTGAGCACTGAATAATGCTTTTGTTAATTTGCATGCACTTCGTTTCGGGCCTCGGGACAACGGTAAAAATCAAAAACAGTGTAGAATGAACCTGCCACTAGCAGTGTTGCCTTCTGGAGCTAGTGTTTTCTTTATAGCGCATTGATGCCAAATAGATAATTTCCCTTTTTTGGTAAAATTCTATTGGTATAAATTCTGTAAATAGCTTATATACTTGGAGGAATTCGATATTCAAACGTATTAAACTAATTGTACTAATAATTTTCATTAAGCTGCTACTTGTTTAAAATATAAAAAATCGGAACTGAATTCTGAAAAATAATTATGACTGAAATATGGGTAATAGTTTGAAAAGTAGCCTCAACAGAGTTAGCATCACTGTCCGAGTAGATACATATATGTGTGAGTTTGTTAGTTCACTTTGTCCACTGCAAGTGGCTTTCAACAGAAATCATCTCACAAACCAACTTCACAAAAAAATTAAGCACGGGAATATTGCCATATTGTTCGATTTTTTTTTTCCAAATTCTATTACTAATCTTTAAATATTTGCCGATTTGATGCAAAAGTTTCCACTCTTTTGTTTTTTTTTTGTTCAGTTTGATTTTGAAAACAAATGAGAAGCAGGAGCGTGTTGTGGCGAACAAGCCATACTATTATATCAATTTTGTTAGCCTTTTGTGCGCCTGGATGTTTGTGTTTGATAAATTTGAGAACGACTAAATTGTTATGTTTGGTGTAAATCAATTCAGATGAGACTCTTACTGTTTGATAGTATCATTGTAGTTAAGTTGCTAGTAACATAGTATGTTAAGTAATTTTAGCTATATTTAAATTTAAATTATATTTTAATAAAAAATCGCAGTTCCTTAAATCGATATATGTTTGCAGTAGGTGCGGCGCCCTTGAAGGCTTGGCGCCCAGGGCTTCAAGCCCCGCAAGCCCATAGGTAAACGCGCTACTGGTGCTGGGAGTTAAACTAAATCTGTTTTTAAGCGTAATGAAGCACGATGAGCTGCGCTGAGGGATCTCTGGAAATATCGTCTACTCAGATCGTTAATAATTAATTTGTTGTTGTTTAATATTTGCAATTTCATTATTCGTGCAGTCGCTTGAATTCCAAAGTGAGCTGTGATTTTTAATTTAATTTGTTTTTGTTTTTAAGTCACACCCAACAAATCACAAGGAGTGATTTATTTTAAATATGCTCTAACATAAGAGCAGGTGTTCAAACAACCGATCGAGTATTCCAACCACTTGAGTAACAAAACTGCTGAATTTTGAGTCATCGTTTTTCCAACACTGAATCTATGTGAAGCTCATTAGTAAATAAATCTATTTCTCGAAGTAGCAATCAGTAATATTTGTCAGTTTATAAACAGAATCGATTATTAGATTGTAATTAGATTTCCAATGCAGATTATTTTTTTAATTATTTATCAAGGATATTATCGAGTAAGTAAAACTGAAATTTTTATTATTTTTACTTATCACTTTATTATTTCATTATTCTTTAATGGATTGACTCTTCTTTAACCGACTATAAACCGAATTTAAGGCTCAGCCTTTTTTCATTCCCAATCATTTGCCCAACATTCTATTATCTTGATGCACAATATTCACGAACATGAAGGTTCCAAAATAGGTGAAAGAATGAATCGGGATTCTTAGTATCAATAAAGGATGTTAATGAATCACTTGAAAACCCGAAAAATGGGATGTTATTTAAAACCCGTATTCGGAAGGGTGGAATTAAAGAGAGTTCTAACTTGAATCCTGTCTGAAACCAACAGAAAGAAAGAGATAAAAAACAAAATTAAATTCAAATACTTATACTATATACAATACTTATACTATATGCAATATATAGAAACAATACTTATACAATATAAAAAATGTAATAGTTAAAATCTTCATATTTATTGATTTATTTATTTTTTTTATTTCATGTCTTATTTCTTTTTTTCTTCATCATTCCGATAAGATTCGATGAACCATAGCAGGTTTTTTAAAAGGCGAGAGCGGAGCATTTTAAGGTTGATTTTTCAATCAATTTTTCAGTCGCAGCGATGCTGAATTATAAACAACTATCCTAAAAGTAGGCAATTCTTCATAAATATTATGTTGTAACATTGATTCATTGTTAGCATAATTTGAGGTCCTAAAAGTATGCATTAATATTAGAGTACAAAGTAATACTACGATTACAAGGCCAGATTATAAGATGATTAAAATAAAAAAAAGGAAATTTTTTTTAAACTTACAGTTCTCTTTCGTAAAATCCTTTAGAACGCTGGGAGTAGTGTTTAATTGATAATAGTTTCTTAATTTATTAAAGTTACTTGTTAGAACACATAAATAAGCAATCAATGACCATTATATTCAATAAGTAATAATAATAATAGTTTCACATAAATTGTTATTATACTTATATTAATACCTTTAATGCAATCATCAATATTATACATTAATAATAAACTATATACTAAATATGGTAAGTACTAAAATTATTATATTAAAGCATGTACTCGTATAACGGAAAAACTTGCCCGTCTACAATTGATAAACCTTTTTTAACAAATTACATTTAAAATATTATAGAACTTTTTAAAATAATTTATTTACTATTCATATTTTATACAATTTCTTACTCAATTATTCTCTCTTCTCTTCTTATTCAATTTCATTTAAATAATTTTTAATATTTTTACTCCGTTTTTCTTATAAAATGTTCGTTTATTTAATTTTTTTTTTAACTTTAATCTCTTATTATGATATATAGCACTCTTAAGATAATTTAACACTTTAATAATTTCATATCATAGCTCTCAATAATAATAATATGTATTTGCAATATAATTTCTGTAACAATAATAAATAAAATCCTAATCCAACAATATTTTTAAGTGACTATTATCATATTTCAACTTAAATTTTATGGAGTACATTCTGTAAGGAAGAAAACTACATTTATTTCAATAGCTACTTTTAACGGGCTACATACTTTTCGATTTTTCCCAACCGATGTCAGCATTGTTCAAAGTATTTTGCTCCAAGAGCCAGGCATGCAGAGGCTCAAAGTATTCCAACAAGCCAGCGGTACTCAGAGACTTTTCATTGGTTAGCTGATGTAAAATTTCAGTGTAGGACTTCGAGGAACCCAGAGACATGGCTTCACTGATTGTATACATATGTACATACGAAGAAAATTTTGAAACCCTCTGAACCTCTATACTACAATATATACTTACTATACCACCGATCCGATGCTCGACTGATCCGAAAGGTCACACAAATCTAGCGGCAGCTGAGGATTTCCTGGCTTATATTGATCCGTTCGTATACAAAAATTTCGGTACAGTTGAAACTGCAGAACGATACTCAAAATTTGACTATAAAGAATAGGGAATTACTTCAGTACCAGTTTCAAGATTTGTTATTTAGATTATCGTTCTTCACCTTGTATACTGATCCCCGACCTCTAGCAATATCTTCGCTGGGGCATCAAAATCTGCATTTGTTCTTTTTATCGGTGGCTCAGCGCCTGTGAAAGCTTCCGTGAGCTCCCAATAGGCGCAGTTGTCCAGGATATCAATTTTCTCATCCAGCAACTCAACGCGATAACGATCGAGTACATAAAAAACGGGTATTAAAAATATTGTACGAAGACCCTAGAGAGAGGAGAAGAAGAATAAGAAAGGCATTTTTATATCGCCTTGGAATACGTTTTACCTGTAGAAATAGGCGATTAATTCTGGCCTTTTTGGTCGCAAAAGTCCCGTCTATTACATGCAGTCTCTCCAAGTAACGCGGCGAAGATGCCGCCAAAGAGAAAACTTTGCCAAGACCATCACTGAAATTCGGAAAAGGTTCCTCTTGAAAGAGAGTCGGCTGTAGCTGCTGATATGCCCGGAAATAGTAAACATCACTGAGCGCTTCGAACATATTCAGGAAACGTTCCTTATCAATATTGGAGCAGTAGGAGAAATTAACACGATTGAGACCACCATAGTATTTCCATGCTTTGTGCCAGCAGCTCATGTCGTCCAAATCAGCTGGATCCGCTTTCGGTTTGGCGTTATTGCTCCAGAAAGTGCTGCGAGAGAAAAAGTTGGTGAATGCAATGAAAGTAATACCACAAAGAGTATTCTTTAGTTACTCACTCCTCGAGTTGTGGGAAACCCAAAGATCTATAGTAATCTGCGACCTTCCAGAAGATGCTCTCTGGGTCTATTAGTCCTGTTCGTAGCAAACCGTCCGTTATATTGGGCAACCCCAATTCCGGGTAGGGCAAATTCAGTAGCAGATTTCTTCCATCTGCACTTCGATAAGTGTTCCCAATAAATATCTCCGCCAGATTCTGAGGATAAGGAGCTGAGTGTCGTATGAGGTGAGATCCGTGCAACTCTCGCAGCGAATGGCGGATATAAGCATGGAACTGGCGAAAGATCGGCTGCAGATCAGTGATTATTCTATGAGTGAGCTCCATGGCTTCGGTACTATTCTCCTCAAGATCTTTAAACCAGAAGTCAGAGGCTTTGGAAAAACCTGAGAAACATGGATACGTAAAAATAAACAGTTATAAACGATGCTTAAATAGCTTTAATGCTAAAAATTAATCTGGAGAATATAATTTAATTTTTTCCCCTTTTTTTATAAGAATAAGTATAAAGACCATTTTTATTTTGTAATTTTACCGTTCAAAGCCGCTGTTTTCCGATAGAGCTGCACAAACTTCACGAAGGAGTCCCTAGCGCCTAAACCCGTCACTCGACGCCACTCCAACCAATAGTATTCGACCTCTTCAACATCACGACTAGCATTCAAGATACTCTGAACGTCCGGCACAAGGGTCAAGTTACATCTAGTTCGTTCTGAGTACACACAGAGTTTGGCCTTTCTGTAGATCTCACTCATGTTGGCCGTCACCTCGTACACCATCTCAAGCTCATCCGGGCTCAGCACTTCATAGCCCAATTCGGGAACTTGTGACAACTGACGCACCAAGTCCGGAGCGAGACCCGGCAAACGCTTTAGTTTCAAGACCATCGGCATTATGCTCCTTATAAATGACATTATATCCTTGGTCGCGACTTCCGATTGCAGTAGAGCGATCAGGTCGTTTGGACCGCGTATCTCGTTCTCCCAGCTAGCGAGTACTTCTCGATTGTACAAGTCGGCCAGGCGGCCGTTGACAGAAGAGAGAAACTTCGAGGCTACAGCATCGTATTCGACTGAATCGATAGCCGCAGCAGAAAATATTGATAATGCCAACTGTAATGAAAAATTGTAAAATTGAAACTTAAAGAAAAATTTCAGAGGATAAATATTAAAAGTACATACATAGAATTTATATATAAAAATATAAGAATTTATTACTTACCAATGAAATCCAAAACATAGTTTTTGCTTTTTAAAGTAGAGGATAAATAAAAATACATAAGTTCATATTTAACACACTATATCTCATAAATTCTCTTCAATTTCTAGTAATTCTAGTATTTCACAGTTTAACTAAGTAATAAATTTATATAACGTCGACTTGCCTAGGAAATCTTAAATCCTATTTAAATTTTTTTATTTACTGCAACCTTAATAACAACTATTTAAAAACATCCAAACTAGTTAATTTCTGACGGTTCTTAGCGAGTTTTTTATTATTTCGCACTTTTAACTTGAACTTTATCGCAGTCGCAACACTCAACATCTGTGTTGCAGTTGTTGTAAACAGACATGACCCATAAACTTCACGTTGAGGTGGTTATTCAATTGTTGAAGAAGCAATTAAATCCATTTTTAGCTGTGTGGCTCTACACAAAGCTATGGCAGAATGACTTAAAGAACCGGTCTTTTTATAGACCAATCAAATTTATTATTTTAATCACAGTTCAAAGATTGACACAGATTAACAGTTTGACACAATTTTCCATTTTTTCACATAAATCAACCCAATCATAAATACAACATATAAATTATGGTTTCAATCAGTCATTTTCACTCGTAAATCAACAAATTTTATTGGCCTTTGTGTATACCATATGTAAATGGAGTGTTTTGAGTTTATTGTACTTAATTTTAATTTTTGATCTAAAGTGGTCGGCTTTCAAACCTCTTTTCTTTCTAAACTTTGGCCCTTTCACTCTCTTAATTTCACTCGGATTTCCACTTCACTTCTTAGTTAGCCTGATTTCGCATACATTTGTTGTCAATTTATGGTTACTGATTGATTGTTATGTTATTTTATTTTATGTTCTCTCTTTCTAGTTGTTTACTTGGAGCTTTCCTATAGAATGCTTTGCAGTTTCAAGTGTTTACTTTAGCGCTGTTCTCTTGTAACTGATACGAAACGGCTTGAATGGCTGTGTTGTAGCCACTTGAGACCGATAGCTGGCCCGCTACTTGGCCGTTTCTATTGCGAGCCATTATTAAGAAGCTACGAATAGCGGAGAAGATGAAAACGTTTAAGTAGCGTTGTTCGGGTCAGTTATACATATGTAAGAGTTGTTCATGGTACGTTGAACTTATTGGCTTGGCCATAACTAACTTGGTTAACAAAGAAAACTAAAAAATAAATAAATGCTTTTGTAATAACTGGATGTCTGTACTGGGTTTTGCATCATTTAAACGATTAAGTCAATTAAGATTAAGTTCAAGTATTTTGCTTCGAATTTCAAATCACTTAATTCTGAGTCGAGGAGAGACATTCTTGGGAGTGAAAACAAAAACTTCAAATTTATAAAATCATATAATTTTTAACAAATACAACTCTAAGCTCAATACACTTGCCTCATTTTGTACAAGTATTTTTGATTCTTTCCGGAAATAAAGTATCCGGGAGACCATTAAAAATAGTCATCTAAGTCTTAGATTGTAAGATGTTTATAAAATTTCTTATTAACAGCCCGAAAAGTTATATATTTCTGGAGTGGGGGAAAGTCTTACAAGGTAACAAGGAGGTAATCAAACCTTTTTGAGCTAGGAAAATACTTGAATTCCTCTTCGTAGCTGGTTGATCACGTCTTGGGCACTGTTGAAGGAGCTGAATGAAGATTTTCTTTCTGGAGTGTAGCTATAAGGCCGCTTTCATTGTAAAAACCGGTATACATGAAATATCCATCACCAGTTTTTCATGTAAAACCTGAGCAGATTGTTTCTTGAGATACCTTCGGCAGAAGCTCCTCGACACTTTTGGCCCCCTGTCGAAAGGCTCTCGTATTATTAGTTGTATTTCTTATTATAGGTTCTTTATTTTATTTATTTCTACATTATTATTTAAACTTAAAAACTGCTATGGACCATTTTAATATACTAAATACAATTAATTTCACCAGGTTTTTAGCATAAAACCGTATAACAGTATTTTATTTATATTTTTTGCAACGAAGACAAGTCCATATGATTTCATTGACTTTTGATACCTAGAGATTTCGAAAATAAAAAACTTTGTAATTAAATTACATTACTTAAGATATTAAAAATTAGTTGAATAATTGTTTCGATTATTATTACCATATACTCAGAGTAACGGAATCCGTAAATTTCATTGAAACAACCTCGAATTTGATGTTTACAATATTTAATACTGGTTCAAAAGGAAATACAAAATATGTCATAAAAATCTATTGGGAAAAAGTTTGAACTTAGAAGAACATTAGTGTTTCAATTCTGCTTCTGGTACCATTCAGTCTCTGCCTTAAGAAGATATACATTCTGTAAACGAGGATCCAAAGTGAATTTATGTAACGTGAACAACTTAACCTTGAAGAAATACTCACTGTACGATTTGGTCCATCCAATGTGAACATTATTCTTGGCATTCTCAGCCTCCAACCAAACACGTAAAGGCTCGAAGTACTCAGCAATGGCTTTGCCGGTCATGGTGCGTTCTCCACTGAATGCCTCTAAAGCATCAGGCCAGGGTTTGGAAGCGCCCAGAGATAACATATCACTAAAACGAGGGAATCGAGGGATTTTGAAGAGCCACGCCTCCATACGTTTCTTAAACTTACTGAAACGATTTTCCGGCCTCAACGCTGCCATAGATATCGCAATTGTCTAGAGGTAACTCTGGATTCTTTGGATCATACTGACCGGCTTTGATGCAAGCGGATTTGTAAAACTGGAACTGAATGATGAACGAGACCAGATATCTGCAAATAGAGTAGTCTTAATAGCTTGGACTCAATAATTATTTAAGAAATGCTGGGAGTAAGAAGCAGAAATGAAGAGAATCAACTGTGGCAACCTTGATGGCGATGTATGTACATATGTATATAGAAGAGTGTACCTTAAATACTCCACATCGGCAGAAACATGGTACTTGGCGGGTGCATCGAAGTCCTTCTCGCTACGTACAACCGGTGGTTCAATGCCAGAGTATTCCTCACGCAAGCTCCAGAAGGCGCAGTTCCAGTTCTCCTTTTCGACCTCGCCTCGGAACAAAGCCCAGCGGTACTTGTCCATGGTAAAAGCGAAGGGTAGAAACACAATCTTGTCAAGAGCCTTAAGGCATTAAAATTATTTAATCATGGCTTCCTCATGAACTCTGTGAAAATCAGACTCACAGTCAAAAACAGCTGATTGATGCGAGCCTCATCGTCGCGTACGTAATTCTTCAGCAGGCCGATTTTTTGTAAATGCTTCGGAGTCGATACGGATAGCGAGAGCACATCGCCGACAGCCTCGTGAAAGCCGGGGTTGGCACCAGTGCGGTACACAAACGGTAAATGCTGGTACTGCAAGAAGTACTGAATGTGTCCCAATTCATGGTGCACGGTAAAAAGCTGGTCCTGAGTGACGCGTGTGCACTGCTTTATGCGAACGTCATCTTGCTGATAGAAGTCCCAGGCGCTGGCATGGCAGATCAGGTCCCGGCCGTCTTTAGGCTTCTCAATAATACTCTTGTCCCAAAAGTTTCTAAAATTGAAAGAACCGGAATCCATTTTAGAAATATTCCGGAGGAACGAGTCAAACCGACAACAGATTCACACTTACTGCGGAAGCTTGGTTAAGTTCATGGAAGTGAAGAAATCATCGCCCATCTGGAACATTTTCAAGGGTGTGTAGCCTTGCTTAACCATTTCATCGGTAACATCGATGAGCGTCTTTTTTGGAAACGGTGAGACAATGTCGGCGATTTCAGACCACTGTTGGGCCCACATATTGCCCAGGAGATGCATGGGAATGGGCCCGTCGGCGGAGACAACTTTCTCTCCGTAATGCTTACGCAAACGGTGACGGACATAACCGTGAATCTGCTCGTAAAGTGGTCGAATTTCATCAAAGATTTGCTCGAGCTGTTGCTCCATGGTTTCGTCTTCGTACTCATCAAGCCACATTTCGGCACCAGAAGTGAAATCTGAAAAGAAGAAGGGAGAGTGCTCTCTCATAAGCTATCCCGGTTTTTAGATTGATCTGTTAAAACCGTTCCTCACGTTGACCCGATGCACTTACTATTCAAATGAGCTGCTTTGGTGTTCAGGGCCACATATTTTTCGAATGGAGAGCGTACAGCTGTGCCGGCCTTATCGTAGAATTCGCGCCAATAATAGCTCAACTCTTCCGGATTACGACTCTTGCTCAAGACCTGCTCAATTTCCGGATCCAAAGACAAGTCGCACTTGCTTTTATCCCTGAAATCGCAAACCTTTATCTTGGCAAAGTTCGCTTCCATGGTGGACATAACTGCCAGGTACTCGGCGTAATCGCTCTCGGAAAGAGCGGCGTAGCCCAGCTTCGAGAGGCTCCTGAATTGGCGACGCAAATCATAGGACCTGTACGATTGCCAGCGGAACATCTTTATATCCTTGGCGACCTCCTTTATGAACTTGGCCACTTCAGCAGAGACCTCGTTTTTCTTGCGTTCGTTCTCATCGTTAATGTTCGACGCGTAGGCCCACGACGCCTCAGTCTCGATGTTGGTGCGTTTCGCGATCTCCCGGTTAAGATTCTCCAGGTATTCAACGGCAATGATTTCCTCCTTCACAGCAGCATGACAACAGAGCTGAGGCAAAAAGAGCGAAGAGATGGATGGAAAGTAGGGAAAGTGTTGAAGTATTTCTAGCTTCTCCAGGGTAGCTGTAAGGTGTAACTTACCGTCAGTGCAGCCAAAAAGACTACAAACAGAAATTTCATGTTGTTTCTGCAGAGATTTTATTAAAATTTGACAGTACCTAAAAAAAAGAGAAAATTTCTTATTACGATTTCGATCGTATATTTTCTTTGACAAAAAGATAACTGATAGATTATAAATTTTCAATAAGTTGAAGTTTTCGAAATTCCAAAAAAAGCTTTTCCGATAACTCATTTTATCATCTTCGTACATGTTCCATTATTACGAAAGAGCAACCCGGACAAGAAGAAAAGAAATTAATTTATAATATACGGTTCTTTATTCTTATCGGCATTCCAAAACCGCATTTTAATCGAAAATTTATAACTCACGTCAATCAAGCAGCGTGTTCGATATTTGGGAAGAAATTTGTTATGTACACGTTTATTTTTTGTTTTGCTTTTTATTTATTTACTTTTTTCTTTGAGACTACGAAGAAGTTAAAAAATATTTCGTTTTATTATTAATTATTTAGATGCTTTATATTCTTTACAGACAGTTGGACGGCACGTGACTTAAATAATTAATTTGAAAACGATTACCTGCTAAAATCACTAAAATCGAATTATTTAATAGTACAAAACTAAAGTATTTCATTCATTCAGTGGAGAGTTTTAAAACTTTAATTGTTCTCAGCGCTTTTTGCTTCTTTGGGGTATGAAGAGCCGGAGATAATATATACTACGAGTATATGAATACATACATACATCCATATATCGAAATGAAGGTTGAACTCATAAGCTAATGACCACGACAAGTTGATATGCTCGAGCAGCATTGAAATTTGCGATTGAATCCATCTACAAAATGTATGTTCTCTTCTATTCTATTCTACTCGTATATAGTAACGAATATTGAGTATGTACATACATGTACATAGATCATTTACGGTTAAACGCATCAAAAAAAATTACAGAGAAGAAGTATTAGATGTAATACTAATAATAATACAACATTTTTACCATACACTCGAATGATTTGTCATCTTGATCGACCTACAAACTAAGCGATTTCTTGAAGCTGCTTTAAAAACTGACAAAAAAGGAAAAACTAATTATTAACTAACTAGAAAACTAAAAAGGCTATTAATTTTAGAAAAATATATGTACTAATGTCTATAATACATGTATTAATATGTTTGTTTTAATATTTAATAATACATTAATTTCTTTAATGAATATAAGCAATGCAAATTAGTGAAATTAAACCGCTATTCTATTCAACCTAATCTATTCAATTCTGATTCTGTATGAATTCTTTTAAAATCTGAATTTATTAAAAACTTGAATATAATAGAGAAATTCGTGTATATATGGTAATAATGTTGATTAATTCATAACCGAAAAACGGTAGATTTTATTTATTTACTTGAGATTTTTTCGTCATTTTCTTTACATATGTATTTATTTGATGTATTATTTATTTCCTTAAATATTATTAACTTTTCAAATGCAAAAACAACAATTCGATTTTTGTTAGTATAAAAATAGTAATGTGACCATTTTTAAATTGGAAGCAGCCACTTTTGGCTATCAACTTCTCAAGAACACAGACCACACGCAACACATACAAAAAACACATAAATTATAAAAAAAAAACATAAATGAAAGTCAAAATTGATTTGTGTTATTAACAACAATTGAGTGAACAACGAGATCAAGTTCGTTATTTCATTTCAATTCAATTATCGACGCGGTCTACAAATCATTTTTTTTATTACTTGTTACTTTGACTAGAAACGCCATAAAAAATATTTAATGAAGACTAAAATCATTTATAAAGTTTAAATATTATGATAAACCAAAAATTTAATATTGAACTATTGATTTTAGCAAAGGTCACTTTTCAACAGTAATTATTTTCAATAATTAAACCTTAAGTACAAATTATGGTTATTATTATTATTTTCATTACTATTATTTTTATTATTATTATTTTCATTATTATTATTGTGTATTGTGTTTTCTACATACGTTTACGAATTTTTAAATCTAAAACTCAAGCACTACTTTTTTATGACCATTCGATGTGGTCTACAAGCGCCAACTAAAAATGCTCTACAACATGTCGGAGACTTTTATGAAAGCAATCACTAACAGCGGCGATAAAATAACTGGTTGGCATCAAGAGAATCCAATTAAGTTAAAATCGAACGTCAGAAGCTGAGCGAAGCGATCACGTATCTCGTTTCTTTGTATTGATTATCAATAGAAAGACTCGAAATACAGAAACAATAACTAGCAATCGACTTTCGGATCGTCTTTCGATATCTAATCCGCAGTTAGTTGAAGGAGGTGATAAATGACGACAAGTATTTCGGATTTTCGATAAGATTATAAATGCAATAAAACGATCTTATTTTATTAGACTTTTTAAATTTATTATTTTATTGCAAAGTAATTAAATGAACATGAAGTATTTTATGCACATGAGTGCAATTTGTATTCTGATTTATTTTGAAGTTTTTTATTTGTATTTTAATTAGGTGACAATACTCTAAAATACATCTAAAATAAAGTTTCAATTGGTTTCATTATATATACCGACAAATTATTTTAAGATGCATTTAATTGTTTTGAATTTAATTTTGTATTATTATCCATTTTTAATTTAAATATTTATTCAGTTCAATAACAGCTTTTAAATTTATGACTACTCTTAAGAATCTTAGTATACTTCATGGGATTAAAAAAGAAGGAGAAGACACTTCAGATACCCTTACATATACTCGTAAGGTACAAATTTTAACCCCAAAGGACTTTAACCTTTAACTCAAGCATACTCCTTGTTAAGGTAGAAATCAAATTAGATAAGACACTTAGATTTTAACAGCTTTTTCTTTATACCTTAGCAACAAATCAATCGTTAACGTACATACTATATTGGAACCTTTGGAACCAAAGAGGTATAAAAGAGTTAAAAATGTACTGAATGTTTCCATTCAGACAACTTAAACTTAAACTTGTTAAGCTGAAGCCACAAATGTTGTAAGAGTTTATGATTGTTTTAGAGATAAACGTTGTTAGATTCTCAACCGACAAAGTGAATTGTGAAAAAATTCTCAAATACACGTAATTTTTCAGAAAACCTTTAATAAAATTGAAATCGTACTAAAGTCAAATTGATATTAAATTATATTTCAATCAAATATTTTACTGAAAAACTTCCATCCGGTTGTAAAAACTTCAGCAATCAGCCGGAATTTCTGAAAAGAATGGAATATTTTTAATCGTAGTCATTATTCGAAATCTCTACTAGAGCCAACTCACTGTTTGTTATCTTCCAACCCAGAGGCACATCTAAACGCTTGATTTCTTGTCGCAACCAGGTGGCCAGAGGTTTAAAGTATTCCAACAAAGCAGCTGGATTCATTGTTGTTTCGCCAGTGAATTCCTGCAGAGCTTCTTTCCAGTGCTTTGAAGAGCCGTGTGATAGCATGTTACTGTTTAGAGTAGAATCCGAAATAATTGTTTAAAAACAAACTAAAAAAGCAATTTTAACGCACTTACATAAATGCTTTGCCCGCCTCTTTGCTGTTGTAAATATCGCAATTGTCCAGAGTTAGTTTGGAATCATCCGGCTTAAACTGACCCGCCTTTGTACACATCGCTTTGTGAAACTGGAATTGGAATATGTGCGCCGCAAAGTAGCGTAGATACTCTACATCAGCATCGATGTGATACTTTGCCGTCGGGTCAAAATCGGCATCCGTGCGTGTCACTGGAGGTTCCACGCCTGTGAACTCGGAACGCATTTTCCAGAAAGCGCAATTCCATTTATCCTCAGCAACTTCGCCACGAAATACAGCGTAGCGATATTTGTCCATGACGTAAGCGAAGGGCAGGAATGCGACCTTCTTCAAAGCCTAAAGAGGAAGATGAAGATGATTACATACATAGGCTACAAATATTGCTTTTTCACTCACCGTTTTAAATAACTCATTTATACGGCTCTTCTCGTCGAGTTGACCAACAGGCGATAAGCCAATACGATGAAGATGGCGCGGCGAAGACACCGACAAAGCGATAACGTCACCGACAGCCTCGTGGAAGCCAGGATTGGGATCGCTCCTAAAAGCGGTCGGCTGGTGTTCATACTGCAGATAGTACTGTATATGGCCCAGTTCGTGGTGTACCACATACAAGTAGTGCATGTTGACTTCGGTACACATTTTAATGCGAACATCGCTGTCTTGATACAAATCCCAAGCGGATGCATGACAAACAATTTGCACATCGGAGGGTCGCTCCAGAATACTCAATTTCCAAAAGCTGTCTGGTAAAGGAATCATGCCCAAGGACTTAAAGAACTCGTCGCCCAACTGAAACATTTTGCCGATGGTATAATGTTGGCGCTGTAACTCTGAAGTAACATCAACAAAAGGCTTCTCCGGATATGGTGTAAAGAGTTCGATTACGTCATCCCACTGTTGTGCCCACATGTTACCAAGCAGATGCATCGGAATATTACCGCGCTCAGGGACTATTTCATCGCCGTAATGCTGACGCAGACGATAACGCACA
Source organism: Myopa testacea (assembly GCA_949629155.1). NCBI lineage: Eukaryota > Metazoa > Arthropoda > Insecta > Diptera > Conopidae > Myopa > Myopa testacea. Next base: position 11,480,992 of record OX451347.1, read on the forward strand.
TAACCATGGATATCTTGGTACAGCGGTAGTATTGCTTTGTACACCTCATCGAGATTCTTTTCGAAATCAGAGTCTTCATAAAAATGAAGCCAGTATTCGGCATTCGAAGAATAATCTAAAAATGAAAAAGGAAAAATTAATGATTAGTTATTGTTACAACTTTCAATATTTAAAGTTAATTTAATTAATTAATTAAAAGGAATATGCAATGGTATAATGTGAATGTATTGAATGAACGAACATTTTCAATTTACAACTACTCATCTTTGCTTTTCCCCTTCCTCATTTAATTCAGTGTTGTTTTGCAGTCGAGAGAAAAAGTTGAGATATGTAAAGTACATAGAATAGATATTCTATTTTTAAACAATCTGGTTAATGCAGTAAAGCAAGTGAACCAGTTTGATGGGTTTCCTAGTCGAAGCTTATATACTGCAGTCTCTTAGAATAAGAATTAGCACATTATCGTAACTTCGACTGACTGACTGACAGAGAGACACACGGAAAAGTGCTATCATTTATATCCGAATAGTCAATATCACAGATCAATAATATTCTTTACATAAGTAACAATGAAACAAAAACACAACCTGTAGCAACTGCAGCAACTGACGTAACATGAAAAAATATGACCAAACATTCAACTGATTGCTACTGAATGCTGCAGAAAAATGTCAGTTCAACTTACTATTCATAAGTGCTGCTTTACGTGTCAACTCCACATATTTAGCAAAATTCGCACGCATTGGGGTGCCTGCTTTGTCATACCACTCCTTCCAGTAGTGCGCTAGTTCCTTGGGGTCACGACTATTTGACATGCGTTCCTGGATGTGAGGCTCCAGCTGGAGGCCGCACTCTGTGGCGTTTTTATAGGAGCACGCGGTGGCGGTAGCGTAATTCGTTTGCATGTTGCTGATAGCATTTTGCAGCATCTTGTACTCCGGCTCCGGAAGGACATCCGGACCTAGTTCCGAGAGCATCTTGGCCTGTCGCTGTATCGTCTCATCATCAGTCCTCTCATACCCTGAACAGAGAATGTTTTGGGCCAGTTTTTTATTAGCCAGCGAATTTTTAACCATAACATCGATCATGGCATGGCGATTCTCTTCCGTAACGTTGGTGTTGTAGTTATAGGTTGCCAGGATGTCGGCGTGTTTTCGTTGACGCAGCAGCTCGCTTTCAGGAGCGAGGAATTCGTCAGCTTTGAGCTCTACGGCAGAACAGGTCTCCTCAGCGGGTATCGATGGAGGCTGGAAAGGCATTTAAGATTAACCAAGTATTATAATAGGAATAAAATAAAACTAAATATGTAGTAACAAAATATTACCTGAAGCAAGAGAACTGCCAGCCCCATCAAAATACAAAAACTCAACATCACTTCACAGCAGATCATTAAATAGATGACTGTAGAGAGAATCGTTTAAACTCTCGCAGAAACGGACGCGAAATGAAGCGGTTTGCTTTAATCTTGCATATTATATGACAATATGAAAAATTGTCTCGTACTTCCCTTACTCTGATGATTAGTTGTTAACTAAAACCTAAGAAAATATTTATTTATTAAATATATATATGTACATACACAATAATGATTTCTGCATCTTCACAGAGGTTATCAATTGATTGAGCTTTAACAACCGGTTTAAAATTTGTTTACTTTTTCCTTTCTTAAACGTTATATTCTACAAATTTTTTTATGTACATACAGCGAAACGTCTTGATTTTGTATTTTATTATAATTTAGAATTTCTGCTTATTATTTCTTATTTATTCTGAAATATTTAATAATTTTTTATTTTTATTATAATTTTTCTAACATAATATATTTGTTTACATATCAATATGCAATATTTTTTTAATATGAAATTACTTTTGACAGAAAAAAACATCCATGGTCGGTGTTGCAGATCAAACAATGAATTATTGGTATTTTTATAAATACCAGTTTAATTATTATTATTAAACTCTATGATCACAAGAAATGAAATATTGATGAAAACATGGAAAGTTCAAATCAATTTAAAAATTTATGAGGAGAAATTTTTGCGATAATCATACATCCATTTGCACTACATTACCAACTGGTGTTTGGTGCCAAAAATACAAAAACAAACAGAAATCAAACATTTTTAAGCGCCAAATGATCTGACAATTGACAGCCGGCAGTCTGGTTCTGAAGCGGTGGTGTTATTTAGTTTATTTTACAGTAGGAAAGGCCGCCACTAATTTAAATTTTTTTTTTAAACATTTAACATTCTTATTTTGCTACTACAATCTCATCGTCATGGATGTAGCAGAGACCCAAATAGGACAACTACGTGTCAAGGATCAAGTTGGTGTACGTTGTCAGAAGCTGTTTCAGGATTTTCTGGAAGAGTAAATATGCCATAAAAACGAGTGAAATCATTGTAAACAATGTTAAATGTGTAGGTTCAAGGAAGATGGTGAAATCAAATACGTGAAGCCTGCGGCCGACTTAGAGTCGCCAGATCGCTATACCCTAGAGGTGAGCTTTGATGATATTGAGAAATATAATCAAAATCTGGCGACAACAATAATTGAGGAATACTATCGGTGAGAAACCAATTATACAAGCATACTTTCAAGAAATATTAAAAAATAATATATTTTTATTATTCTCTCCTCCCAGTATCTATCCGTATCTCTGCCAATCAGTTTCCAACTACGTCAAGGATCGCATTGGCTTGAAGACTGATAAGGACTGCTATGTCTCCTTCACGGAAGTACCCACGCGCCACAAGGTACGCGACTTAACCACTTCTAAGATCGGTACACTTATTCGCATATCCGGCCAAGTGGTGCGCACGCATCCCGTGCATCCAGAGCTCGTGCTAGGCACCTTCATGTGCCTCGATTGTCAAACTGAAATACGTGGTGTGGAACAACAGTTTAAGTTTACTAATCCTACCATTTGCCGCAATCCCGTTTGCTCCAATCGCCGCCGCTTCATGCTAGATGTCGAGAAGTCTCTGTTCGTAGATTTTCAGAAAATACGCATACAGGAAACACAATCGGAACTGCCACGTGGATGCATACCACGGTCGGTAGAAATCATCCTGCGTGCCGAGTTAGTGGAAACCGTGCAGGCAGGTGACCGCTATGACTTTACAGGTACCTTGATTGTGGTACCCGATGTGGCGGTGCTGAATATGCCCGGCGCTAAAGCTGACATGGGTTCGCGACACAAACCTGGTGAAGCCCCTGAGGGAGTGACCGGTCTTAAGGCCTTGGGTATGCGTGATCTAACGTACCGTATGGCTTTTTTGGCTTGCAGCGTCCAAGCTACCACCGCACGATTTGGTGGCACCGATTTGCCAATGTCTGAGGTAACTGCAGAGGATATGAAGAAACAGATGACTGACGCAGAGTGGAATAAAGTTTACGAGATGTCCAAGGATCGCAATTTATACCATAACCTTATCTGCAGCTTATTCCCCTCGATTTACGGCAACGATGAAGTGAAACGTGGAATATTGTTGCAATTATTTAGCGGCGTGGGCAAAACAACGCATGAGAGTAAGTTGTTATTCGAATTCTGTAAACATTTCTGTTACACTGTAACACTTATTTATTTACGTTTGCGATAACCTTGGATTTCCTTTTTACCATGTTATGTCAATAAGATCCAAAAAAGGACGTTATAACGGTGAAAGCTCAATATACGCTTTGCTTGCTTGGTTTTTTTTAGATTTAAAGCTCTTCGATTGAAAACCAAAGAAGCAAATCTTTTGAAGTAGCTTTGGCATGGTATCAATTTACATATGGTTACGTTATGTTCAAATGGTGAGCTTCCTGGCCAAGCAATCAAAACGTACATCGAGCCTCCAAGAATTCAAAAAACAGCATTATTCATTCAATTCTCTATTTTGAAAAATTGGAGAACGTTTCTGTTAAAAAATATACAAATAAAGAAAACAGTCAAATAGAAATTAATAAGTGGAAAGTAATGATATTCTGGTCCATTGCAGAAACCACCCTTCGTGGTGACATCAACGTCTGCATTGTGGGTGACCCGAGTACCGCGAAGTCACAATTTCTAAAACAAGTGGCCGAATTTTCACCACGCGCTGTTTACACATCCGGCAAGGCTTCTTCCGCCGCCGGTCTAACAGCAGCCGTTGTGCGTGACGAGGAAAGCTTCGACTTTGTTATCGAGGCAGGCGCGCTTATGTTGGCCGACAACGGCATCTGTTGCATAGACGAATTCGATAAAATGGACGCCCGCGATCAGGTAGCCATCCATGAAGCTATGGAACAGCAGACCATATCACTGGCCAAAGCCGGTGTACGCGCCACGCTTAACGCACGTACCTCCATCCTGGCCGCCGCTAACCCCATCAATGGACGCTACGACCGCTCCAAGAGTTTGCAGCAAAACATTCAACTATCGGCGCCAATTATGTCGCGCTTTGATTTGTTCTTCATACTCGTAGACGAGTGCAACGAGGTGGTAGATTATGCTATTGCACGCAAGATTGTTGACTTGCACACACACATCGAGAACGACGTTGACCGCGCCTACACACGAGAGGAGGTATTGCGCTACATCACTTTTGCGCGCCAATTTAAGCCCATCATCAATCAAGACGCCTCGAAACTGCTGGTGGAAAATTATGGCCACTTGAGACAGCGCGATACAGGGACCTCTGGACGTAGCACTTGGCGCATTACGGTGCGTCAACTTGAATCTATGATACGCTTGAGCGAAGCAATGGCAAAGTTGGAATGTATGAACGAGGTGCAGGAGAAGCATGTCAAAGAGGCTTTTCGCCTGCTGAATAAGTCCATCATACGTGTTGAACAGCCAGATATTCATCTGGATGATGATGACGATGTAGCTTTAATGGGTGGAGCCGATGTCGACATGGAGAATGGTGTATCTCCAGATAATCAAGGTGACGAGCTAGCGGAAAATGAGACCCAAGGTGAAAACGGCACCGCAAGCATTTTACAGAAAAAGAAGCTCACACTTAGTTTTGAGGACTACAAGAATTTATCCACTATGTTGGTGCTGCACATGCGTGGAGAAGAGACGCGTTGCGAGACGGAGGGCAGTGATTCGGGCATGAAGCGTAGCGATGTAGTTACGTGGTATTTGGAGCAGGTCGCCGATCAAATCGAATCCGAAGAGGAGCTGATCTCGCGGAAGAATTTGATTGAAAAAGTTATTGATCGTCTGATTTATCACGACCAAGTTATCATTCCACTGAAAACGATAGAACTAAGACAGCCCGGTAAAAGTCCACGACCCACGACCCTGGCCGAAGATATGGAAGCGGAGGACAACCCGTTGCTGGTGGTCCATCCAAATTATATTGTGGAGTAGCCGTTGCATATAAATTGTTACTTTTAAGTTAAAGGTTACTATTTTTTGTCGTTTAAAATTTTTTCATGCCATGTTTACAAAAATAATCACAACTATCGTTAAGTCTTTACTTACATGTATTGTGAAACAATAAATTTTTAAAAAGCGTATATTCAACAATTAGGAGTCGGCATTTTTAGTCGGCAAGGTGATAATATCAATATTTATCACCTTGTATCGTATTAATTGATAAAATAAAATAATTTTTTTATATCTTAAGAGTGGCTTTATTTTGTCGATTATAACAACTTTCTGCAGTAATGATAAATCTAACAACTTGCTCGTGAAATCGGATAAGCATTTTAAATGGTTTTTGTGAAAACAAATCCAAAGAAAACACTAAAAATAGACATATCTAATTTAATAATATTGATAATATGAACATTGGTTTCCAATATTTTATAGATGCAAAAAAAGTGGTTATGATAAGAATGTTGTAAGCACAGCGGATTTAATTTAGCTTTCATCATCCTCGATTTTAGGTGCTAAATAGTATCGAATGTGACCCAAATCAGGTATGCGGTATTCGACAACCAACGGCACATCTGCGGACATCGATAACTGCACCTGGCTGGAAAGCGGCGTCGCTTTGGTGAATGCATTCAAGTAGCGACAAGCAAAGGTCAAAGTTACAGGCTCTTGCATCTCAATGATAACAGCTTCCTCCTCTTTGTCCACAGAGCTAGTTTGAGCTAGCTTTACATTTGCGGAACCAACATCGCCGGATGCAGAGAACTTGACTCCTTCCTTGGTGCAGCAAATCAGTACTGATTCACCGAATTGTGCTAAATCGCGACAAATACGTGCGAATTCCATAGACGGCATGCGAACGACACACGAATAATCCGTCTCCGGTATACCCAAATGCTCTTGATCAAGATTCATAAGCTTCATTTCGTAGTCAGACACCTTCTCGTGATTCTGCGATTCAAACATGAACGTGACGGTGTCTGCGTTATCTTGAGCCTTCATTGTCACAGTGTCGTCGTTGTTGGCGCACTTTAGTATTTTGGCCATACTGCTGAGATTCATACCCATTGAAAGATTGCGATCGCATCGAAATTTGTCGAAGCCATCGGAGCGCAGCGTCAGAGAGACCAGCGAAACATGAGAGTTATCCATGGCTTGCAACTGCAGTTAAACAATAAACTATACCACTTTTCATTGGCAATTTTCAATACAAACACTCACCTGAATGCCGGAGTCGCTGCAGTCGAAAGTGCCCTCATTTAACAGGTCCTTGATTGCATCGAGAACCTTTTTAAGGATGGTGGCATTGACCAAGCGTGCTTCAAACATGCTGATAGTTCTTTTAGTATAAAATTGTCCGAACAAAGAGTGAAAACTTTATTTAAAAAATAACTTGGGAATGGGAGTCAAATTTGCGTTAATTATGAAGGAAACAAGACGCGTTTAGATAAATCCAACAGTAATATTTAAAATGTGTCCTAAAGCGTTGCTCACCTTTGTATTCCACGCGAGTGACAGTAAAACGCTTGTTTTGGCGCCAAATGTCAATTAAACAGCAACAGCTGCCAACTTGCGCAATTCGTGGAAATTTACGAATTATTAAGTATCCTTCACATCGCACAAATTTCTGACATTCAAGTAAGAATCGAATCTTCGTATAAAGCTGATTTTACAGGTACAGTTTGTAATATAACTTAAAACTTATTATGTATGCAGTTCGTTTTTTTATATAATAGTTCATTAACAAGTAATTAATAACTCGTCAATCGATGTCGATTAACAATTCCATTATGTATATTTGAATAGAAATTTTTTAATAGCGATGGCCGTGGTAAACCTATGTAAAAAGATTGCTTTATTTTAACCACCCTAAATGGCTCATTTCCGCCAAAAGCCACAAATGTGAAACCAAATTTAGTCTTTTCCCATACAAATACATATATCATCTCTAATATTCCAAGCATCCTACATACCGTTTAGGCATTTTTATACATTTTATTTACGCTTCCATACTACAAACCGTTTTTAGTCCCATGGAAACTGCTGGGATAAAATTTTGCGAAGAAAAAACAAAGTTCATTTTAACGAAGTGTGATCACATCCTTAAGACATAGTTGAGGAAATGGAATGATCGATAAAGCAGTGCAAGCGTAAAGACCTCTATAGCTATAAAAAGAAAGATGTGAACTACTTAGGCCCAGTTTTTCAGTGCTTGTTTAAACGGCGTTTAAACGACGTTTAGCTAAACGTCAAACAAAAGTTAACTGAGATTTGGGTTTTACAGTGCGAGTTTAACTTATCTATGTTAAACGTATCTTATCTATATTTCATGGATAATTTATCTAAATGCAACGAATATTTAGCGTATACCTAAACCGATTTTGGCAGCACTCAATATTTTCATTTTTACAAAGGGAACAGCTGTTCTGGTGCAAATGAACAAAATTATTAGCATCGTTTTGAACTAAGGTAAATGTCTGTACTCGAAGAAACAGCTGTTTCTTTGTCTATTAAAAAGATAAATTTACCGGAGTTTAACTCACCAATATTGGCCGGTTAAACGACGTTTAAACTCAAAAACACAATGTGTCGTTTAAACGAAGTTAACTGAGAAACTACGATAACCGAGCACTGAAAAACTGGTCCTTAAAAGACTGATTATGCTCACGTAAGGCCTGATTAAAGCCTCACGTGCTCACTTAAGAAAACCTAAGAAATTTAGGACAGGTATCTAGGTAAAATGTGGTCATTCATAATTGTAAGACAATTAGATTACCTTTTCAACTATACAAATAACATATATCATATTGTTTAGGGGATAAAGGGACGCAATTTTTAAATTTCAAACTATAACCCTACTCCCGAGAGATTTTTGGAGCGTGGCTTTTGTTTGGAAGTTTTCGACATTTAAATGCCGAAAATTTTAGATTTTTGAGGAGCGATATCTCTTAAAGTATTGGAGATACTGTATATCACATGCATTCCATTCGAATAATAATATATATTGAATGCGTTTGACGAAATCTCGTAAGTAGTTGCCTAGCCATGGTCATAATAGGTCTGTCTCGCTGCGGTCTTTTATTTAGACTACACACAAAAATAATCGATTGATATGACGAAAAGAAATTAGACAAATGGTTCATATTTTACCGCATCCATTTTGATAGGTGCATTTGGACATCACTGCAGTAGACCCAAATTAAGCAATTTCGTTCCTTACCACAAATTCAAAATAAATTCCACAATTTCGCCATACAAAAAGACGTCAATCGAAATTGGGGTGGTGAATAAATAAGAATAAATAAGTTCAACGAAATTGGAAGCAAATTTGTTTAGGAATCATCATTGAAACACTGATTTTGTGCTAAAATGTGTTCTAAATTGTTATTGAGCTAGCAATACTGAGTACATTTGGCAACTATAATTGTAAGAAAAAATATTTGTCAAATATTTATATTTATAGACAAACAAACGAATAGGTGAAATTAAATTGTGAATGCCGACACCGATGAAATTTCAGATGAAATTGCCTCAATTTCGAAAGAAATTTCGGCCTAGTGCGAACGCAATTAAGGTACAAGGTCAAACCTTCATTTGAAATCCTATAATTTTTCCAGTGGTATATAATATGTTGGGTTATCTATTACAGTATTAACCACATTTATTGAAATATTGAAAATTAGTGTTAAGTGCATATCCGCTCGCGCATCGAGAATAACGGCCAAGATGTCATCAAAAATGTCATCAAAATCCCTCTTACCACATAAGCCCAAGTTAATATCAATATTGTTTCTGTTGTTGAAATCCTCATGGCATACAACAACAACAACGACAGAGAAATTCCGATAATTGTCCTAGAATTATTTCATTATTTTATATGTTGAAGTGGATAATGATCCATTTCACCAACACTTAGACATCTTATTCAACACAATCAGTTTCTCTGTAGCCCACTCTAGTCATTGTTCCACAGCATTGCTATCTTCACTCACTTCAATTTTCAACTGTCATTTCCACATGGTAAAGTAATAACAAAACGATCTCGCAGATATCATATGTAAAAACAAATATAAAAACATCAACATGGTAAAACCTGGAACTAAATTGAAAACACCAACTCATAAAAAAACCGCTAATAAACCGAAAGGTGATACAAAATTACACACCATGCAAAACAACAAAAAGGTAAACGGCGGTTACGTAGCACGCAAAAACAAGTTGAATCCAAAATTACAGGAGAAGGTTTGATTTAATTACATTAAATAGCATTCATTTGCCACCAATTCAACTGGAAATGATTACAGAAAAACCAAAAAACTGCAGCTAAACATACACAGAACGCTGTACAGGAGGAAATTCGACGAAAGAATCAGGAAGAAAAGAATGAACGCATTAAACAGTTCAAGAAGAAACGTTTAGAACGTACTAAAGCAATTAGCAAAAAGACTCAACGCGGTCAGCCACTTATGAAGGATCGAATGCAATATCTGCTCAAGCAAATACAGGAAATGAAAAGAAATTAATGTCATTCTCCAAGATAAACATCGAATGCGATTTAGCTTATAATTATTAATTGTATCTGTATGTAAATTATAACCGATTTCTTATTAGAGGTAGAATAAAAGTGCAAACAATTTAACAAATTGAAATATTTTTTATTTATAGCATTTCGTGTGGATCAGACTCGAATTTCGTTTTTTGCTATCAGAACAGTACTAATGGAAGGAATATATAGTAAGATTGCAATAAAGTGCATATTTGAGCAATTTTTTAAAATTAACAGCGTTACTAGGAAAGTCACTACGACGACGATGTAATTTTTTTAACGTATTCGATTCGGTATTTTAGGAGAAGACGCTCTTTCAAACATAATTACTTAATCCTTTTTATAGAATTCTACTACTCCGCTTTATATGAATTGTTTTATCATTTTTTTTAATTTTTCAAGAAAATTTTTCAGTTTCTTATTGTAGCGAAGTTAAATTCGAATACATTCTACTTTTAGTACACTAGCACAGCTGCGAGTAATATACAAGATTCGAATTTTTGGAAGCAAATAATACCTGAAGTGAGGTTTTTTGTAAACTTAAAACTGCGTTTTTTCTTAAAATATTGCACCAATTCTCATGAAAAAATTTTTATTAAAAACTAATAACACCTTAACCTTAATAACACGAAATGGCTAATCAACAGGAGCCGAGCAGACATAGCCAGGCTCGTCGGGGTGATCACCGGACACTGGACGATTGGCGAGCACGCAGAACGTCTAGGCCTGCCCTACAACGCTTCCTGTCGCAGCTGTGGAGACACCTCCCAGAAGGAGACGGTTTCCCACCTGCTATGCGAATGCCCGGCTCTCATGCGAGCCAGACTCACGACCTGGGGCAAGATCAGCCTCAACGGACTGGAGGAAGTCGCCAGATTCCATCCCAGGCAACTGCTCAGGTTCCTCAACCTGACGGGCTGGGTATGAATCTGGCACCACTTCCACCTAACGGACATCCCCTCCCCCCCCCCCTTTTCCCCCCTTTCAGGCCTCACGTTTCTCTAGGTGGTTCAAAACGAGGCTCCTCAGCCTTACTTGTTGCCCGACATCGAGTTCTTTGTCGGGCGCCACCTCCTACCTACCTACCTACCTAATAACACCTAGTTTCTTGTTTTCCGCAAAATTATGAGGGTTAATTATGAATTTTACCCTGAAAAAAATTAATTAATGGGGAAAGAAGTACTAAAAATTTTAAAATGGACTTTTCGCCAAAAATATGCGATTTTCGGAAAAATTGTTCTGAACATACATGAAAAATATTAAGTTTACCTTTCTAACGGTATATACGTCAACCAGATATCTTTTACGGTTAAGGACATATTGGGCAAATAAATTGAAATTTCAAAGGGTTATAAGTCAGTAACTATGCGGCGCCGGGGTAAGTTGTTGTTGTTGTTGTTGGGGTCTGCTCCATAAGGTACAACAACCACAAAACATGAGCACGCTACGCGTACCGGGTAGATCCTATTTATTCCGAACTCTTGTATTGAACAACACTGTTTTCCTCTCATTCTATCAATACCGCAGTTTCTCTTGATTCTATAATTCTTGCAGTTTCTTTAATAAAAGGCCCTGTTTAGAAACCCTGTAAACAATACATCAACTGAACTGTCAGTTTACAAAAGAAATTTATCAGAAAAATTGGGATTGTGAGCATTGCTATTCAAATGTTATTCAATTAAAAATAATACAAAACAATGGCAATGAGTGATAAAAAATAAATTTTATAAGCCATCTATGCCGGAAAATGCAAATTCTTTCGTAGAACAAACATGTCCAAGGAAATGTATATCATTGCAGCGAGCTCAGCTCCCAACTCCAACTCCGGCTCATCTGCTGTTGTTTGTTCCTCCTCGCGCTGGCTCACCGAAGAAGTTTTCAAACTAATCGATATCGTGCAACGCGATGAAGCCATTTACAATCCACGACACAAATACTACTTTTGTCGCCCATATGTGGAAAATTTCTGGCGTGAAGTGGACCTGAAGATGGAGAAGAATCGTTAGTAAAACAAAACAATTATATATGTATGTATGTAGTTTGTGTGAGACTCATTCGTGCTTACATTTTAGCGGGTGCCAGTTTGGCCAAGTGGACAAATTTGCGCATTTCTTTTCGGCGCGAGTACACAAACTATGTGGAGGAGAAGGTGCCGCCTTGTTGGTCCTACTTCGATCGCATGTTTTTCTTACATCCCTTTTTAAGGAAGTTCGTATTCCAGAACCGATATAATCTTCAAAATAGTCACCTTTCTTTTGTATTTCACCACATCTTAGAAAACACCAACAACCCAAATCGTTGGATTCGCAGGTGCAGGACGCTTTAGTGCAAATAAGTTCGCTGTCTAATCGGCTGCAGCGTGAACGTGTTGCCGCAGCAGCTTCTGCTGTCGCCGGCATAAACGTCCATCGCAGCAGTTCATTGCAAAACAGTCGCGGTGACTCGGCGAATTCGCAATGCTTTATCGACAGTTATTTAGATTATTTCGAAGATGAAGCTCCAAATAATTCCGAACTTGATGAAATCCTTGAGGACGAACGTCGTGAACAACAGCATAACGAACGTTTCGGTAGACTTGATCCGAGTTCTTTAAGCAGTGACATTAAATCTGAGTGCGAGGAGAACACTGACGAGTATGAAGAACAACGTGTGTCGCACACGCGCATGACGCCGCCTCTGCACGAAGAGGGTCCAGAAGTAGAGGATGAACGCGATATGGTGCAGAATTTTGTACTTGATGAGTTGCCTGCTGCTCGCTTCGAAAAACGCAAGATAATCGATAGTCAACAACAGCAGCAACAGTACATGCACCGTTTGCAAATGCAGCGAGCTGTCTATCACGGGGACTTTCATCCCACGCTAGAGAACAAACGGGTGCGTGTTGAAGAAAACGTTGAGAGAGCGGTAGCGATGGGATCATTGTCACCAATCGCAGCCGGAACAACAGAACGTCGCGTCAACTCCAGCACACCAGCGCACAACAATGTTTCCTTTGTGCGCCCAACATTTGCGAAACCCACAGACATGGTGAGCACCACCAGTGGTATTCAAGCATTTGCCGCAACCGACGCAGTGTACGAGTCCGAAGCTTCGACATCTGCAGCTGTTATATCGTCGTCCTCAGTGAACCTACGACATCAGCATCGTTCCGCAGAACACGGAACTCTATCGAGTGCAGAGCGTCTTGACCGTAGTTCCCATTACGATCTCTGCGATTGCAAAACTGATCCGGACGCCATGTTCCTCATGAGCTTACTGCCCGATATACAGAAACTAAATGGGCGCGATCGCGGTAAGATTAAAATTGCATTTCAAAATATTCTACAGGATTTTCTTTATCCAGAATAACTAGCTTCAATACCATAACAGTTGCTTGTGATCTAATAAAATTATTATTCTATTGTATTCTAATCATAAATGATAAAAAATAATGTATACTTAATGCACTTGGCTGTAATCTAATGTGCAATAGATATTTATTCCAAAAACACATACATACATATTTTTAGTTGTTAAGCTACTATTTTAAATAGAAGGAACTTTTTACTTTTAATCATATTATTAGACTTAGCAGCTTGCTTTATGTTTCTAAATATACAATATATTACATAGAAGTTATATGCATAATAAACTGCTATTTTAATCTCAATGGGATTAACTTAATCCTTACAAGACGTTTTTTAATTAATATAGGAACAAACATATACTTCCCAGAATCGCCAATCGTGGTGTTGTTGCTTGTGATGGAGCAAGCAACAAAACACGACCCTCAACAACAATAAAAACATCTGCTCTCCCCTGGTTTCTGAGTTATAGCTCTTTGAAACTTGATATGTTCAAATGTTCAATAAATATGTTCAAATAACTTCCGTTTCAAGTGTGTTTTTTTACATATTATGCAATGGCCGATATCAGACGGATCATCACGATGCCGTGATGGCAAGTGTAGCATGGCAACAATTATTATAATCTTTAAAAATATCGAAATCATATCTATATGATCACACTGCGATGTTATCAGGGATATCCAACTTTTGCCGGGTACATTACACACATTTAGTCAATAATAATAAAAAAAGTATGGCGGTGTGACGCGTGTACGCAGAATGAAACCACTCTTTTCGTCGAATGGCGTAATTCAAGGCTGATAGAAAACAATATTACGCCGATCGTGGTAGGTATATACATATTAAAACGTAATTGCAAAGCTCTTCGTTTCTTTAGTAATATTTGCTATTAATGTATACTTCAAAATGTGAAGGGTTTTAGAGACACCACAATTCCTAGAAATGGCTCTTGTGCCCCCGAGGAATCATCGGCAACAAATTACTAAAAATACGCTCCTTAGGATAGCCCAGAATTTCGTCAGGAATATTTTACTGACTCTGCCAGTAACTCTGCCTGACTCTGCATTGGCGGTTTTCATACCCTACACCTTAAGGTTAAGGATATATTAACTTTGTCACAGAAAGTATAACGCATAGAAATAGAGAAGATAGAAAAGTATAATATTCTTTAATGATTAATATTAATATATACAATGATTCATAATATATACAATGTTTAATGATTAATATATACAAACTTTTTGGAAAAGTCAGGCACAGTGGGCCTGACAGTTGATATCAACAACATCAGTTGATGGAGCCCTCGTCTGGTTTCGGAGTTATGGCCCTTTACGGTCTGAACATTTGAGACTATATCTCCTAAACTGTAGAAGAGACGTATACGTATTTGGTATCCTTGGAAAGGTTTTCGAACTATGTTTCATACATGTGAAATAAAATTTAATTCAAATCGTTTATTCTTAGAGGAAAAGGAAAATTCTTAGAACATTTTTTGTATCCTTTAATTTTTTTCCAATTTTGCAATTTTTGTTTTTTGTAATTTTGATTTTTTTGGTAATTATGATTTTGTTTTAATAACTTTTTAAAAAATCGGCATATTTACTTTTCACTTGGCAATGATCATATATGAACCACTCTAAATCGTAACATCTCTGATTGCTATCTTCACGCACCTACGACGAATCGTGCTTTTTGTTTCCCACTGTCTTTTTGGCGTTAATTTTTCTTTCTAATATGTATTTGCAATAAAGTCATTAAATGGAGTAGAACTCAAATCTGCATACAAAACTTATTTAACGTAATATAGAAAGTTATTGTAGGTGCAATTTAGCTCATTTTTCAAAGTTCTGAGAAAAAAATAAAAAGATGACAGCCGTTGTACGTGTTAAGCGACGCATAGATGAGGAACCGCTTGGAGCGTTCGTGTTGAACGGTAAGAAGCGCCGCTTGGACGATGAGGAAGACGAGGCGACCACTAGTGGTGTTGGTACAGTTGCAAACGGTTCGGCTGCAGAAGGAAAGGATGAGATTTCAACGATTCTTAAATTTGCAGGCACCATGCAGTCCCAGGTTCGGAAAAAATACTTACAATAGTTGCCAAGTATTAAAAATCGTAAAAATGGCTACTAAACGTTTACGTCCCAAGATATTTGTAATATGATTTCTTCCACTGTATGTAAAAAGAAGTCTATTGATTAGATTATTTTCTAAGTTAAAATTTGTAGTCTAGAAATTTATTTCTTTATATTAATTTTCTCGAAATATGAGTTAATAGTATTATTTTACAGAGACTTGAAAAAAAGCAATTTGTTTCTATCTTATTCGTGTTCGTATGTAAATGTAATCGTACGGGACGTTTAGTAAAATGATTAAAACATACAGTAAAATCTTTCATTTAGGATGATGGTGCCATTTCACAACTAGCTCGCCTGACCAAGGACGAGGCCCAACAACTGGTGCAGCAGAAGTCTCGTAAACCCACCAACCATACTGAGCGTGCGCGGCAGGAGATGCGTCAGTCCTTGCACGAGAATCGTTTCCGTGTCGTTAATTGTCTGCGCACAACACTGGATGCCGTCGATGAGTCGCAGGGCGCAACTGCTGTAAGCGGTGGTGGGGAATCAAAAGAAATAACTATTGTTGACATTGAGAAACAGCATGCAGCAGCCATGCCAGCGCCAGACGAGAACGCCACAACGACTGCGAACACTTCGTCTACCACTCCAGCTCCAAATGTGAACTTGTCTCAAACGAACGACTCAGACACGGGCTACGTTTACGATTTATATTTGCCCGAAAATGAACAACAGGCGTCATATGTTGATTTGATGGACGACAACTATTTAAGGTTGGTTCTACAAATCGATCAAATTTGGCTTACAAGTCATTTCATTTAGAGCAAACAGAGATTCTAAATGAAACACTAAACATAGATAAAGTTTTCAAATTGAACGAAAGTAAAATTTAGTAACTTTTTATCCTATCTATAAATACACACATACCTATACATACATACATTTATTTCATAGCTACTAAAGGTATTGTATTGTAATAAGCATGTATTTATTATTAATTGTTAAGGTTATATTATCCGTTTAATTACTACAATTGCTATTGGTAACCACAACAACAACAATACACTATTACAATATAGTAATCCCACTATCGACATCAGGAGTCTGGCGCTGTCCACGTGATACGATAGATCAAGATCGATTCAAGAATATCTAAAAATTGCATACTAATTGGAAATCTGTCTTGTTAAGAATGCTCAAACGTTTATGAAAAGCGCCTTGGTAATTAAATTATTCATATTCTAAGTTGTAATTGAAGTCATTCGCTAGTTTCATTTATTAAATACTTTTTTTGTTTCCTTGTCTATTGATATGCTTCATTGCTTACTATGTTTTAATTTTCTTCTCAACGGTTTTCAGCGTTTATACAACTAGAGAATTTAATATTCCAAAGCGTGCGTTTCGTTTGTACTCCATAATTTCATTTATCATACTTATTAACCATACACAAGGAAAGACTTCCTGTTTAGTTCTTTATTTATTCTTACTATACGTATTTCTTAATCGAGTTTGTTTGTTTGCTCTAAATTCGCCTTAGTTTATAATGACTTTTCACACAATCTAATTTTATGAAGTCTTTTCGTATGTATTGAATTATTTTAGTGCTCTTTTGTATTGAACTAAAATTACTATTTGATTTTACTTTGTTTTTGTGCAGATTATTTAAAAAAATTTTCATCAGAATTTATCATTATTTTTTGTTATCTAGAAGAAAGAATAGTTTGTCAATTGACTATAATCAATGAAAAATATGAACTTTCTAAATAATTTAATGCTAGAAAAGCTCTATCAGTGTTATTAACCATATGTTATATAAGATTTATAGCATACACGTAGTTTCGTAGTTGCTCTCTATGCGAAGAAGAGAATGTTATTATTTATATTTTTTAGAAACGTTTTTATGTTTTGATTTTTCATTTCTTTGGGTTGTTTAAGGTTTCAAAAAATGTCGTGAGCTCGAACTTGAAAATTTATTTATTGTTAAGTGATTTTTTTTTTGGAAATTTTTGATTTCACTGAAAGGAAATGACAAAAAATTAATTATAATAATTTTGTTTTTTTTAAATGAAATAAACTAAACTAAAGTTCACTATTAACTACACAATATTTAATATGCCACGTACAGTTCAATAATGATAATTCGAATTTTAGAAGTTAGAACATATTCCGAGTTCTAATAAAAAGCGGACAAAAATCTTTATCATTCAGAGGGTGGTAAAAGGTTAATCGGCTGTACTGTTTTCATTCGTAGCCGCTAATATTATCTGTGTCCTTATTTAACACTACAATAACGCGAATTTTATGTTGTTTCTTTTTGAATTGTTTCCTTTGCATTCATTTAGTTCCTAAGATTACTTAAAAACTGTACACGAAAAAGCGCAACAAATTAAATCAACGTGTGATTTTGTATCTTATTCTAAGCCGTAAGCGTAGTGATGTCATTTTTATTTTTATTATGAAATTCCAATGTTTCCAATAGTTGCTTTTGCCGACATTTTTGTACAGACTTCGAAGAAAAGACATCAAAAATATTTTGTAACTAATCAATGAAATTTTTCTGAAATAACAAAAAGTGTACTGTTTTTGAAAATACTTGGTTTAAGTAAAATACAAGAAAAGCAGAAATAATAACTAATGGTTCAATTAAAAACACTGATCTATAAGAAATGAAAAACGATGTTAACTTAAATATTTAATCATTTATTTACAGTTTATGATAAAAACAGACTAAGTTTATTAAATATATAGATTTTTCAAATGAATCGAAAACATTGTTTTATTTTACTTTCCAGCAAAATATGTAATTTTATTCGCATTTCTTTATTTATAGTTAAACCAAGTGTTTATCTTCAAATTTGCAGCAGACTAAATAATATTATACAAAGAGTATTTCCACATTTGCGGATTTATGAAGAGTCCATAGAATTTCTAAAAAGTCCGAAGATACTTCAATAAGAAACCTGACCTTATCACTGTATAAAATCATGACTTACATGACTTGAAATTAAATATAATGCCACCTTTAAGCCTCAATTATAAATAGAACAGTTTTTATGAAAAATACACTCGAATGAATAATGTTGCTGCTCTCAAATTGAATTTCTATGAATATCTCAATTTAACGAGGACTTGATTATTTAATATAGCTTAAAGTAAAATCAAATACTTTCGAAATACATATAAAAAATTATTCTCCTTAACACACTTGTTTACTCTAAACTCTGTATCATTCCTTAATATTCCCTTGAAAGCTTCTAATTTTGTAATCTTACTTAAATAACCCACGAACACGAGGTTTTTTGTACATTAAATAATCAGAAATGTTTAAAACATATTATCTATTGTATTTCAAAGCAGTTTCTCAAAAATCCATCACTCAATTTCATTGATAGTGTTCACGCTTTCGATGATCTTGTCTACGAGGACCGTTTCAACAACTATGACGACGATGAATATGACTCCGAAGATTCTAACCAAGAGAATCACATTGGTAATGATTATCCCGAAGAAGAAGAAGATGATGATAAAAATGACGATCATGAAGACAAAGGTACTCGTCAGATGCGTCAAGCAGTAGAGAAATTCGTCTTTGCCGATGATGAAGATGAGGAAAGCGACGGCTTTCAGGAGTCATCAAGCGATGATGAGGATTGCGTTGTGTACAGCGATCCGTACGTTTATTCGGTAGATGTCGATCAGGAAGAGCGTTTTGTCGATGATGTCGATTTTTGTGACGTCGATCGTTTTGGCATGGCATATGCACGTTACAAGGCTCGCGTTCTAAAGCCCTGCGGCAGCAAAGAAGATGACGATGAAGAAGATGACCATGATGACGATGGCGTTGATGGAAAGGAAACTGCGGAGGATACTGATGAACGCTATCATAGTGCCAGTGAGAATGAAGCATGTTATGATTAAATCATTGGTGCTTGCAATAACTAATCAACCGTACTATTTTATACAAAGCGAAGCTTTTTGATGTATTCACAGAATTCAATATACGGCTCAGACTATAGATGAGTAGAATTTTATTTCGACTTAAGAGTCTAATAATAGCTTTGAATTGTGCATTTTTCATCAGGTTAAAGTATTTTTGTATCATTTTAATAACTATTGAAAATTGAACATACTCGAGCTGAAGAAGTGAATCGAGTCTAAAAATGTTAGCTACATTTCTGGAAATAATGTATTCGCAAAAGAAGTAATATTCAGCAGCATAATATTAGTAATGGAATGTATTTTCACGGCGAAAGAGTTTCAAATTTTGATCGGCCAAGATTCACGTTATTTCGAATATTTCTGCAATGTCACATTGGATCTTGTCCAACGAAGATCTGCCCCGATCATTACTTTGATTTGGTCTCTAAGCAAAGTTCATCATAAAGAAATTTGGGTCATAGCGGAAACAAATTGTGGACAACTGTCGCTTAATCTGAACAAATCCTAAATACTTTTTATTGATAGTGATGAAAAATGAAATAGAAAAACTTATTATTGCATGGTTTACCATGTTTAGAATTTTCGTTTTTTACAATTCACTTAAATACTAATAAATTCCCGAAAATGATCATACAATCCCCTCTTTTCAAGCATATAAGATTTTCCTCACAGTTTGGAGAATACTCTGTTACATGGCAGCCCTGATTTCAAATGTACTAAAAGTACAAAAAAAGTGTTCGGACCTACGAAGTAATGACGTAAGTATTAAGCACAATCAGCGGCAAGATACAACTGTAAGTGATGAAAGCTGTCAAACTCTAGCGTTTAAACCAAATAATAGCTGCAGTGACTAGCGGAGCTGTAAAAAAATTGTTAAGTTCGGCCTGGCCGAAGTTCATATACTCGTTACGTTTAATGCGTTACAAACGGAAGTACAAAGTGTGTACCTCATCACTTCTTGTGTACAACAATCATTTGAAAAATATTCACATTATTTTATGGCAAACTTTTAGAAAAGAAGAAAATACTTCTACCGACTACAAGCGGCAAAGGGAAATATTAGTTCTTTCTCATGTCTCATAAGAGCCCATGTAATTTTGAAAGCTGAGCATTGAAGTTGCATTTTGCTTCTATGATTGTGTTTAATGCTTTAAACACAATAATGCTTTAAACACAATAAAACTGCTTTAAACACAATAAAAGTAGCAAGATGCACCTTTAATTCTCATCTGTCAAAATTACATGGGCAGTAATGGAGATCGATCTCAACAATCTACAATCTTCTTTTGCAGTCGAGCAAATAATAACTTTGACAGCGGCAAAAGCGAGACTCAATGATTTTTCTAAATTAGAAATTCCGACGAATAATAAAATTAATACTAGACCAGTAAGGCCGTGGTTATGCTATCGAGTTTTGCTTGGCAAGTAGGACTTTTTTTTTGTTGTTTTGTGTGTAAAAGAGAGAATTGTTTACACACAAAACAACAAAAAAAAGTCCTACTTGCCAAGCAAAACTCGATAGCATAACCACGACCTAATCGGTCCGTTGAAAATTACCACATCATTTAAAAATTAACAGTATCAATTCCTCACAACCTGGCAACACTGATTCCAACTTTTTTGAGAGCCTCATAATATTCTAATGAGAAAACGCATGTTTTAGTACTGGCCGTCCAGTAAAATTGCTATTGAAATCGTAAAGTGCAACCAGCAACTGGCTACGCAGAAACTTTTAGTACCAATACTTTAGTACTTTTAGTAGAAACAGCGTCTGTAGATTGACGCAATCGTTCAGTTGACAATCATCTTTCTTGTGTCAAAGTTGTCAGTCTTTTACAGTGGTAGTAATTATTGGGATTATTTTTATTATTGTGGGAGCAATTCACCTGCCACCAGTATGTTTTCTAAAAAAATGTGGTATCGCGCTTGGCCAAATAATATGTAATAATAGTTGAATAGCTTGTGGATGTAAGAACGAACGATTTCATAAGAAAAATCAATTTTTGCTGTTCGTGTTTTCGTGCCCCCGTTCTCAGAGCACTCCGCCCTAGTTAAGGGTCAATGTTTTTTTTTTTTTGCTTTTCTCATTGTGCTGATTTCTTCAAGGATTTTCAGATTTCACCGAATTCCATCGAAAGCAATTTTTCGAATTGCACCAAATTCCATCGAAAGCAAGTCCAAGTGAAAAATTGTTGAAGTGTTGTGAAAATAAGAAAATTAAAGAAAAAGGAATAAATAGGAATAATTTAAATATTTTTTTGAGTGCTCTTTACGAAAACTTATTCGAATTGTGACAATAAAATAAATATTATTATACCAAAATCGAACAGATGGAATTCAACCGCAAAGTCACTGACAAAGAATTAATACATACAGAAAAAGGTAAAAAACAAAAAGGTACACAAAAAACATATCCCTTCTATAATTTATAAAGCTTTAATTCTGTTAAATGTTGATTCATTACGTCTTATTAAGTGTTCAATTTATCCGATCTCAATAACAAACTAGTTGTATAAAATTCATAGTTTTCCGTATAGATTTTATAGAATATTATTTTTACTTGACACGATACCGTAAATGCAACAAACAGTTAAAATACAAAAAATCATTAACTAAAAATTCATTCAAAGATTAAAAATTATAATTTATATATACATATAAAAAATTAAATATATATATACATATAAAAAATTAAATATATATATTAAATAAATATAAATATGCATATGTATATAAAAAATTAAGAAAAATTACGATTAAATTTAGAGTTGCAAAATATTTAGAGATGCATTTTTACACCTTAAATATATGTATTAAAATCAAAATCAATTCATATTATAACTTCAAAAGTTAGAACTATGTATAAAAACTAAGCCAAGGTTAATAAAATCCTAATTGAAAACGCGTCAAATTAAAAAGATAAATAAAAACAACATACTAAAAGAAATTTATAAATAAGAGAAAGTATAAAAAATAAATTGAAGCTGAAAGAAATAGAAATATTATAAAAACAAAAAGAAATTGGAATAAAATTGTTATATGTATATGAAAAATTGCGATATTGTAATAAAAAACAAGAATTAAAAAATTCAGCACGATCCTGCCAGGAGTCGAACCTGGAATCTTCTGATCCGTAGTCAGACGCGTTATCCATTGCGCCACAGGACCCTCATATAGACCTTCGATCAAAAATATGTAGTTTCCGTTCTTTCATGTGTGTCTTATTTTGTGGACTATATTATAGACTCTATAAATAAACATTTCCAACGAACAACGCTTTGTCTTTTCGGTGTTTATAATAATAAACGATAAAATTATATTTATTTTGGTTAATTTCTTTAGATATTATTATTAAAGTATGGTTTCATTATGGATTAACAATAATATTAAAGGTTTTCAAGTTTTGTTAATCAAATAAACTACGATATGTACATATGCTGGTAGACATGAAATGCAACTCAAATTACATACATAATTTTAATGTGTATACAGCCGAGAGTCATGAATTCCAGGATTTGCGTTTTATGATTGTCAACCAAGCCGAGGCAAATAGCTAGGCAATCAAAAAATAGATAGACAGACAGACCGCCAGACAGACAAGAATGTATCTTGTGTGTGAGCGATAGCGATTTCCCTCTGAAGTCGTTGCTTTTTGACTGATTAACATAATGACTCAAAGAAATATGGTAATAATCAGCTGCAAACACGAGTTATTGTATAAATTTTTGTACGAGTAGATTTATTTTTCCAGATGATGATCTGTGAACGTGTTGGGGCTCACTTTAGATGCAGTTAAATATTGCAACATCTTGGATTAGCTTCATACTCAGTGAATGTTTGTATATGCGGGAACTGTTTTTTCACAGAATCTTATGCAATTGCTATATAAAAACCTATTTTAATATTAATGAATGCTCTCATTACTACAATGGTAGTTATAAGTATGATAGAAGAAGAGCTAGAAAATGTTAATTTTATTGAAATGATGAAAAATGTGAGACCTAAATTGTGTGAGTCGAGAATTGAAAGTTTATAGATGGGAATCATATCTGATTTAAAATCTGGAAAAAATTTAATTAACGATTGTTAAGGCCTTATTATGTAAAGCCACGCAAATGCTACACAACAATTGTTCATCACGATTGTAGCGACCCCCTAATAAATCATGAAAGGGTGGTGGTTATCATGATAAATTCACAGCGCGTTTCTAATACAACGTTACCATTTCTAATAAAAAATACCTTTTAAGCCATTGAAGTGAGAAAACCTCTTTTGTATTAATCTTATGTTGGTGTATCAGTGTTGGATATCATGTGCCTGACCCTACGCGTGGGATTCTTATTCTATATTTATGAATCCAAAGTGGATAATGGCTGGGTTCTACATTATGAATACTGAAGAAAAGAATGTATGGAGTTTGATCCATACATTGACCATTTGATCCAACAGAGAGAAAACATGACTTCAGTACCGTTCTTTAAATGGATGTAATTCAGAGTATAAAAGGTTCCAAATGGGTATAAAATATACATGGATCTATCAAACTATCAATGAAATATCATCAGATCAGATTAAATCAGGTAAAATCGGGATCAGCAATCAGATTAAATGAAATAGGGGTCCATAGGAGCGTCCATCAACACTTTGTAAATGTTATTTACAACACAAGATCATATCTAGAAATTTTTTAATGAAAAAGGAATGTAAATCTACACATTAAATATACCAGACCTCTCATGTCTGTTGTGTACATGAGTTCAGACAAGATCACTAAATCTACATTAAGAGATCCAAGTTTATTGAAGATTGCTTGCAGCGAGTTAAAGCTGTATTTTCGATGACGCCATCATCTATCTTCTGTGCCAAGCATTATTTTAGTTGATGTAGAAAATAAATGGACACATTAGTTATGCAAATCATATACTCAAGACCCAAAATGAACTTTGAAAACTTTCAAATAACTGTTAAATAATTATTGTAGTTTAGTAAAACTATACTCGTATAAGTAACGAAGATTGAACAATCTTCAATCTTTAAATTTTCAAGAATGTCCCCTTAAAACATTTCTAAACTCTTCTTGCTTTACTAACATTACCTTATTTTTACATACTATAAAACAAATCCCGACTTTTGTAGTGAAATTTTCCCCCAGAATTATGTAATTTAAACGTTTTAAAATATGACTTTATAATGCAGAGAAATATGGATCACAATCAGATCACGACAACTACAGTATCTAAAAATATCAGAGACAAGATGTAACTGCAAAAGTACGTGTTAAGTAGGGTGCTGCACTTCTTCGTTCTGCCGTCCTGTGAGTTCGATTGTTTCCTCTTTTTTTCTGCTTTCGTTTATAAGGAAATGAATAAGTTTTGAGAAGCTGTTTATAGTTATTTATATTTTAGTTTGTCTGTGCATTTCTAAAAATAATAGATACAACAACAAGTAACTGAAGAGAAGAATGTTTTGTAAAGTTTAAAACAACTTAAATGTCAGAGGGACATTTTTAGCTTGTACAGTAGAACAGACCAGCCACAGTTTTTAATGTGGAAATGAAGCATGAATGTATTGCTCAAGGTTCGTTCTTATAGTTAGGTTCTCGTTTAAGTGGCAGATTTATTACTGTTTTGCTACTGTTTAGATTCCTCCCTTCAGGACATTAAAATGCCATAAATAAGTCACTATTTAACCAGAATTTAGTCTCAAATCAGAGAAGCTTTCAAGTAATCGCAGCCGATTCTAACGGAAAAATTGGAGTATTTGCTTGTTTTCCATGGAAACATATCGGGTGTTCTAGTTGTGTGAGGGGAGGTGGGGGTTTAATGCAGCAGAATGTGTAAATTTTGTGACACATTCTGAAGCGGGCCTGCATAATATCACGTGTTTGTGGTTGCTTCCTTGAGGATTAATGACTGATTTATTTGCGGTTACCATCCAAATTAGTCGATGGTATTTTATTTGACAAGAATAAGAGAAGAAGAAGAAAAGGAATAAGAGAAAAGTCAAGTTCCTGTCTCACTGACATTTCTAAGAAAAATAAAAGACAGAGAGAGATGGAGACGTAAAGAGAAATATAACACCACTTCAGCATTTCTATGTTGAAGTCTACAGATCAATTTTCGGAAAAATGGGTCCATATTTTTCATGGCATGGATTTGGTTTCATTGAAACGCTTTTCATTCGAATCATTTCAGTTTGTTTCGCTGCATATTATTTGGGCACATGTTTGAGCTGAGTTCATTCGCTCCATCCACTCCATTGGCAAATATTTATTGCTTTGCATTTCTTTAATTACATTTTTGCAAACAACTCCATTTGTCTTGCATTGATTCAAATGTGTACTTTCATTTTTGTCTTTCGTGTGCTTGCATATTCGAGCCGCAATGAAAATAATAATAATAAGCAAAGAAACAAAAATAAAACTAGCTGCTAAAACTAAAACTGAAAATCGTGATTATTTGATTATTTACGAGCGAAATGTTGCATCTTCAAGTTGTTGGTGTTGTCTGCGCTCATTGCTCATGCTGTGACGGTGCAAATGCATCTCATTTCGTACGTTTCGCGGCAGAAAACTTTTCTGTTGCACACTTTTTCTATTTATTTCAATACCGTTTTTTTTTGCATTTGTTGCCAAACATTTTTAGACTTTTGGGTAACCATTTCTTCGCATTATTCCACTATTAGTTTTATAGAAATTGTAGTAACGTGCCAACATGCCCACGACGAGTTCATAGAAAGTTCAAATATACGGCTGCAATTTTGTTGCCAATCCATTCAATTTCTTAACAGTTTTGTTTTCTCCTTAAAAGTTAGTAAAGTTCAATATTTATTCCCAGGGGAAGAGGTTTAACAGAGCAAAGCTTTCTCTTTGCTTTTACTTTTACTTTGCCAAAAGCAAGAGAATTCGATGAGTACTATTTATTTGGTGATTAACAGTCACCTCCTTTTCCGAAGGGATACATAAGTAGTTACCCTTTAAATAACGAAATGCTCACAGCAACTAATGTTATTCAATTGTGGGAAAATACAAGGGGGAAACAAGGAAAGCTTGTTTTCTAAATTAAAATTGTAAATGCAAAAGTATTAAAGAACAGCATTCAATGTAGTAGGCTGTTGAGTAGGGTGTATTTAGGTCGTCTTTCTTGTTAAGAATGTTTTTAATGCAAAAATCTTGGCTCGCTTCACTCTGTGTGTATTTCATAGAAATGGTTAAGCAAGAAATACTGAGTGCTCCTGGAGGCGCATTTCAATTTCTTCCTGGGTGCGCTTTTCGCGTGCATCTCAAGAATGCCACTGCAATTATGTCTTCTATTTTTTTGCGTCCACCCCTTGGGTCATTACAGCTACAGTTCCACGTATTTACTCTACAGTCCATGGGGCGGTCGGATCACCTTGTAATTCCCTCGAGAACTTGACAGTTTATAAATGAAAAAGTTCCTTCGTTTCGTGAAATGGCAGTGATACGTTGTTCTCCTTTTTAACATAATTGTTTACTTTACTTTTGTAGTTGCTGATCTGAGTTGGACAAACTTTCTTCAGGCGAAAAGCCAAGGAAAGCGTAAACGAAAATGTTAAGCTTACGTGACAAATAAGTGTACGTTGCCCATCAAACGCAGGATGGCTGTAGGGTATTCCCACTTTAAAGCACTCTTACTCTTCTTTACTATTTAATACCAACAGAACATCAGACAAGGCAAAAAACGAAACAAAAAAGAAAAAACGAAAACTACTGCAACGTTCTGCTGTAGGCAGCAATCAAGTTGGAAGCTTCACAGCCCCCTCTCACAGACTCTTGTTTTAACTCAATGAGTTTGTTGAAAAAATGTGCTCGCTACACCGCCTTTATTTGCACTTTCTGGCGCTCAAGCAGTTCCTCATTTTTGCTGTCCAGTTCAGATGATGATGCAATCCACACTTCGAGGAGCGCAAAAATATAAGAATCAGTAAAAATCTTTATCGTAGAAATGAAAAACTTCAAAAACTACGAGTATATCCATAGATGCACATTCAAGTGCCTTCATTGAAACAAAATTAACCTTTTTTTATTTTACTTTAGGCTCAGTTCACGGAGAGTGAGAAAGAAAGAGAGATGATAGTCATAGTGCAAGTCAAGCAAGCAGAAATGGGATAGTTGAATGGGTTTCACTTATTAGCAAATTGTTATCTTTGAGTTCAATTTATTACTGTCTAGTTACTGGCCGAGGAAAGTTTTAATGAATTTTTATATTTACCATACAGCACGTAATTGAAATCAAGGAATCCTTGACAGTATTGTAGTGCTTTTATTAAATAAGTGTTTTAAATGACTTCGTATTGTACTATGTTTCAGATGTTACATTTTTCTCTTAATTAGTTAATAGATATAAGTCAAGCCAGTGACCAAGTGTTTTAAGGATATTCTTTTTGATTTTTTTTTTTCGAGAAGGAGAAAATGATCCAAATTGGAAGAGGCTTATTGGAGTATATATCGAAAGTATACCTATGTCTTTAGAAATGTCCGTTAATCTTGTCCGTTCTTATAAGAAATTTTCAGTCGTCCTCGTATTTCTTTTCTGAATGTAATCACTCTTCCCTTCGGAGTGATACAGTTTCTTTACTGTGAAATTAACTCAAATAAACAAATAGCTGTTTATTATCCTAACATTTTTTATTTACAATAAAGAAATAAGAACATTGTTTGCCAAATACAACTTCAGATTTAACTTTAACTAGTTCATTGATTTCAACGAAATAATAATTGTATTAATAAACAAACCCGTCGCTTGTCTGTCTTCTTTCCACTGAATGATTAACTGACTGAGTGGTTCGGTGACTCAGTGACTCAGTTTTTCTGCAATGTGACTTAGCGCGTAAAATTGTTAATATTGTAAATTAATACACTACAATTTGTGTGCGTAACATGAGATGTGTTTAAAGTTTCCGTCCTACAGCTTCCTCGTATTTCCATTCGAGACGAGATTAAATGCAATGAAACAAATGAATTCTGCTAAAAAACTACATAAAACGAACTTGTTTATGAATTCATATTTGACTAACGTAATGACACTCTATACTTCAAGCGCCATGCATCGTTGAGCTCCTTGGACTCGATGAAATACATCCAAATAAATACGAGTGCATACTCTTCATTTCAGCGGTTTCTTGAGTCCCTTTTGCAAGGTGACTTGCACAGTTCTGTTCTATTTCTTCTTTTTTTCATAGAAACTGGATACATTGATCGAAATTTCCTTATTATATCACATTAATAATGATCATTACTGCTTTCCTATTATATGATAATAGTGTATATACTAAACATCAAATACATATACAGTCTGTCAAGAATGAGTTTACACATTGAAAATAAATTCCATTTTTCAATTTGTTTAGCAAAACAATACTACTTTTTGCTTCTTTATAGAATTTTCGTTTATCAATTATCTTAAGTTGCAGTACTTACAACAGTTTAATGAAAAAAAAGCCAAATTTAATGCACAATCTACGAAATATGCAACAAAAATCATGATTACTTACTCAGTTTTTTAACTGAGTAACCTTTTAACCTTTTTCAGTATTTTGAACGGAAAGCATCGTCTTTTTACGACCAGCTCTTGACAGTTTCATGCGAAACGACGACAACACAATCTTCCTTGGGATCTTGTGCAAGCGTTCTGGTGGAAACCTTGAGGGTTTGGTATATTTTCCTCATCATAACGCGCTCTGCACGTTCAGTTAACTCACAATTACTGCCGCCTCCATACTTCAGTTCTGGTTTTCCCTCGTTTTCTTCACACTATAAAATATTATATATTGTCTTTCGTGTTACAGATAACATCTTGGATAATTCTGGTACAATTTCACCCATTTGTACATTGCAATAAACCAACTGAATCACTTCAAAAACATAACATTTTGTCTGGCATTTTAAGAAAACCTTATGTTAAAAGAAACAACCACCAGAAAACACGATTTTTCAACTTTTTGTATTCGCAAAGCAACAATGAACAAGTAATTAACATACCAACAGAAAAAAATTCAAATCAATGCCTAAATAATGGTAAAAAAAACGCATATTAAATCAACAAAAGAGTTGTGAAAAGAGTTTCTTGATAGTTAAAAAACTGAGTAATCATGATTTTTGTTGCATATTTCGTAGATTGTGCATTAAATTTGGCTTTTTTTCATTAAACTGTTGTAAGTACTGCAACTTAAGGTAATTGATAAACGAAAATTCTATAAAGAACCAAAAAGTAGTATTGTTTTGCGAAACAAATTGAAAAATGGAATTTATTTTCAATGTGTAAACTCATTCTTGACAGACTGTATATAAATCTCGTTCTTTTCACTTTTTAATATATTTTGTCAAAATTTAGGCATTGAAGTATTTTATTTACGAAATTCATTCTTTTGTAAATTGGTGTATTTTTTCCTCTCATATTTCAATTTTATATTTATTTCAATTTCTAGTTATTTTACGTCTTCCTGTTAGGATATAGAAAGAAATTCTTCAAACTTTGTCCAGTGTCCAGCACATGTTTAACATTCTACTTTTCCCCATCAAACGACTAAGCTAACAACAGCAACATGAAGAACATAACTTTTTATGTCCTGCTGCTGCTAGTTTTTGATACACCCTTCAAAAAACAAAACCCTTCCATCGTTTCACGTTTCAATCTTAGCTTGGAATCTTTTTGCGGCCGCAGTATTTTGAGGATTTTTATGCACCTTTTTGTAGAAGTTTCTTTGTTTTTGTTTGCTTTAGCAACAGCAGCAGGTGCGCAACTCAACAACCACAATTTGCTGTCAATTGGCTTTGTTGTTTTTGTAGTTGTAGTTGTCGTTGTAGTTTGTTTCGTTTGTAGTTTCGTGATGTTATTTTTACCCATTCCTTCGCTCCTCTTCCGCTCTGCTTCACTGCTACTTTACCACCCAGCTCTTCAGACATGCATGGCTCTGTTGTGTATGTCTCAAACACCACCATCATCACAAACAACAACAGCTACAGTAACAAAAAACAATAAACTGACATTTTTTCAGTTCTTATTTTTGTTGCCTTACTACTTACGTGCCTTGTACGTATGCATATGTAACGTATTTAAAAATGTGCTTCACATCTGTTTGCGGCTGCGATGAAGGCCCAATTTGCGTAGTTCTTCTTTTAAATTCTTACAATATTGTTAATTTTTTTTATTAAACTCTCGGTATTTTATTTTAGTAACTTTAACCACAGCCAGTTGGTATCTAGTTATCTTCATCTAAATGAAAACTTGAATAAAAAATCGTTCACCTGAAATGTTTTCTTGCATGCACACCGAATTCTCGTAAAGCAATATGTTTGGCGGGGCCATTTTGTATTTTTGTGTGTTTTGTGTGCACTCGCAACCAAATCAGTTTCGTTTTGCTTTGGTTGTTTCTACTGCTGCTTCTACAATTTCAGTGATATATGGTCTGATTACCGCGCTCTAAAGTTGACATTAATTACAAATAGCTTCGCATTTGACTGCCTTTAATTTTTTTTGTTCTCTCAAATTTGCTCATTTTTGATTTGGGTGTTAAATGTTGTGGTTACTGTTTGCCTGCCTGTATGTCTGTCTGCCTGTCTGTATGTCTTTCTGCCCAACTAAGCGTGGACTTTAAAGTGATGACAAATAGAGAATGTTTCACAGATTATATCTTAAACTGAAATGATGCACGCTGAAAAAATGTGTTCATAAAAAATACCTCAAAAACAGCAGCCACTTGATTTTTGATTTAAGTGTAGTGCAAAATTTCGTATAGTAAAAAATCATTCCTATGAAATCATCAAAATTTTTGTTTTTCAGTTGGAAAACTTTAGCTTATTTTAAACAGTCATAATATTTATTCTCGCCAACATTTTAATATTGTCTATAAATTATGTCTCTGTGTTATACGAGTGAAAAGTTTTGCCTTGAAATTTTTATGATTTTTTTAATTTAAAATTATATAAATATGAATATTTTATGGACATATGTACAGTTTTTCTTTCAACATACGCGATTTCGGAGAAATCTTTCGGTGGTTAAGGGAACCACCATGTGAATTAGATATAAATAGGTCTCACATTGTATTTAATGGCTCTTAGAAAACACCTCCAAATAAGACAGTGTGACAATCCAAATATCACAATGGATCACAAGATCTTCTAATGTGACGTGGTGGTTCTTCCTTTGACCCCACGGGGTCCTATGGGTAATATGTGCTTCTGAATTGGCACCGGTGGGATTTAAATCGCAGTAATTGTTAGATTGTGTATTTTATGTTGGAAAACGTGAAAATATTATTCCACAGTATTACAGTATTATTATTATTTTTTAAAGTATTTTCTTTCACTATACACAAAATATAAAATTTTTTATTGATTACTTATTTATCCAGTTGCTAAATCTTTTCCATAGAGACTACTATCTATTTACTTCTCCAGAAGTTTATAGTTTTCCCGACTTATTTCGCGTTCTTGTAGTTTTCTAACTAAAATTAACAAATTTTTAACTAATAACTACTTAGAATATGTGAGTTGCTAAAATTAGCACACTTTAGAACAACGACCCTCTGATTCTTAAGTGGACACTCACATATCGTCAGATTTATTTTAATGTCAGACAAAATAAAAATTACTCGTATTAAGTGTGAAGAAAACATGCTGGCTGTGAAACCAAGGCTAATTATAGGTCATTACTAGGACTTGATAGCGATAGTTAGAGAGACAGAAGACAGGCAGTGAAGACTTTGTACCACACGTTAAGGAAATAAAACGATTGTTTAATGAGAAGTTCAAGTAAAGAGATAAGAGGGTGAAAAAGTTGTAACTGAGTTTTTTAAGAGTTATCATTAAATCAGTTCTTAAGTTTGTCGACGAAGTTTAAAAAGAAAGTTAGTTCTGCTTTTATTAAATACTCCTTCAGTTTTGTATTAGGAAAGAATAAAAAAGTTAAAATAAGAAAAATAAAATTATTCATAAAAAAAAAATAAAAACGAAAGAGTAATTAAAAATTTTCAGCTTTCAATAATATCTCAAAATGAATGTGATAAACTTAAGATAATAATTGAAATACAGAAAGATAGAGATTGATTTGTACTGAGTTTGTCGGTAAATTTTAATTAGTTTCAATTGATTTTAATTAATATAAAGCATAAAAATAAGGAAGTATGACAAACTTTTTTAACAGAGATCAGATATAAAAACTTGCTGCATAAAACATAAACTTAAACATAAAATATTATTGGAAATCTATAAATCAATCGGCGATAGCGAATAAAATAAGTGCGTGAAGTTAAATTCGTAAATCCGACGCGAATTTAGCAAAGACACAAACCAAAATACGAATTTAAATTCGTGCATAATTAGCAGTGCCAAGGTAAGGTGTCATTCAGATTTACTTATTCGTTTAGTAAAACATATAATCTGAAAACGGTTTCTATATTGTTGGAAAGGTCAATATATCAGCTACCTTATCCTGAAAAATTCATCCGTGCACAGGCAAGGATGTGGCGTCAGTGGCCAATGTTATCCAGTGTACCTCCAGAAGCACTTCTCATACAGCTTGGCTAGACGCAGTATCATTTGATACGGTATCACTACTGGTATGATGATACCAGCGATGGCTAGACATTGTGGTATCAAATTTAGTTTCAAAATCCATAAACATGTTATGTCAATGTATATGTGAAATTTACTGAATATCAAAATGTTGTCCGTAGTTGCCATAATTATTATATTATGATTAATGCGTAAAGGAAAAATAGGATTTCTAAAAATCCCATGTTTAAATTTTAGTTCAATGGAAATTACCTGCTTCACGTTGGTTTTCTTGTTCAGTGGAAATCGTTGTGTTGTGAAATTTTTTTAAAATAGTTAATTTATTTAAAAATAATAATGGAGGAATCTCAAATGGGTTGTGTTGCGGCGATGGCAACAGCTGCTGCATGCTATGTTGTAGTCGATGAAGATTCGCAAAGGAATCGATCGTATTGGGTAAAGAAGTGGAGGAAGAATCGCAGTGTTCGTGGAAACACTCAAGAGTTTTTAAGAACTCTAAGGCCCGGCACATACTATTATAGCTGCTATTTAAGGATGGACGAAATATGTTTATTTAAATATGTCTATTTTTTTACTTAAAACGTTTGCATTTTCGGCTTAAATCAGGCGCTTCTCGACCTAACCAAAGTTGTTGTTGTTTCTGGCGCTGACCCTAACAACAATAATTTGTATTGCTCTCGTCTAGTTCCCGAATTATAGCCCTTTAATGTTTCTAAATTCCAGGCCTATATCTGTTAAACTTTACGAGATACCACTATGATATGAAAAATAAAATTTTAGATTTTTAGTACTTTTTTTCCATTAATTAATGTTTTTCTAATTGTAATGTACGCCAGAAACAACAACAACATTGGTTACTTCGAGAAGCGCTTAATCTTTTCCCCTTTTCTTTTTAATTGTTTTTGAACTTTTCGTGACTTGATATTAAAATAAGGCAAATGGGACAAATAAATGAAATTTCTCCGAAAAAGAGAATTTTTTCAACTCCATTTGCAACCGTTCGAATATATTATGGCCGACTGTTTGGTTGCTGTTGACAACTGCTTACTTGTGTGCGTAAATGATACCGAGAGAAGCAGGGTAAATTTGGGTATCAAAAATTCTCTACACTTGATACTTGTGTGTAGAAGTTTCCCTTTCTTCCCCGTCTCTCTCTCCAACGAACTGAGTGATACCGTATCAAATGATACTGCGTGTAGCCAAGCTGATACACATTTTGTTCAACAAAAAACATAACTTGAACAAAGGTTGTATACAGTTCGAAAGGTCACTATATCAGCTTCTTATTCCTGAAAAGTCTAGTCATGCACAGACAAAGATGTGGCGTCAGTGGCCAGTGTTTGGTTACCCAGTGCACCTTCTCATACACTTCGACAAACACTTTGTTCAACAAAAAACATAACTTGGACAAACGTTGTATACAGTTCGAAAGGTCACTATATCAGCTACCTATTCCTGAAAAGTCTAGTCGTGCACAGGCAAAGATGTGGCGTCAGTGGCCAGTGTTTGGTTACCCAGTGCACCTTCTCATACACTTCGACAAACACTTTGTTCAACAAAAAACATAACTTGGACAAACGTTGTATTCAGTTCGATAGGTCACTATATCAGCTACCTATTTCTGAAAAGTCTAGTCGTGCACAGACAAAGATGTGGCGTCAGTGGCCAGTGTTTGGTTACCCAGTGCACCTTCTCATACACTTCGACAAACACTTTGTTCAACAAAAAACATAACTTGGACAAACGTTGTATACAGTTCGAAAGGTCACTATATCAGCTACTTATTCCTGAAAAGTCTAGTCGTGCACAGACAAAGATGTGGCGTCAGTGGCCAGTGTTTGGTTACCCAGTGCACCTTCTCATACACTTCGACAAATACTTTGTTCAACAAAAAACATAACTTGGACAAACGTTGTATACAGTTCGAAAGGTCACTATATCAGCTACCTATTCCTGAAAAGTCTAGTCGTGCACAGGCAAAGATGTGGCGTCAGTGGCCAGTGTTTGGTTACCCAGTGCACCTTCTCATACACTTCGACAAACACTTTGTTCAACAAAAAACATAACTTGGACAAACGTTGTATTCAGTTCGATAGGTCACTATATCAGCTACCTATTTCTGAAAAGTCTAGTCGTGCACAGACAAAGATGTGGCGTCAGTGGCCAGTGTTTGGTTACCCAGTGCACCTTCTCATACACTTCGACAAACACTTTGTTCAACAAAAAACATAACTTGGACAAACGTTGTATACAGTTCGAAAGGTCACTATATCAGCTACTTATTCCTGAAAAGTCTAGTCGTGCACAGACAAAGATGTGGCGTCAGTGGCCAGTGTTTGGTTACCCAGTGCACCTTCTCATACACTTCGACAAATACTTTGTTCAACAAAAAACATAACTTGGACAAACGTTGTATACAGTTCGAAAGGTCACTATATCAGCTACTTATTCCTGAAAAGTCTAGTCGTGCACAGACAACGATGTGGCGTCAGTGGCCAGTGTTTGGTTACCCACGAATTAACCGGTACCTTTTATTATTAGTATTAACTCAAAACCGAACGCTAATATCACATTTTTAATAAAAAATAGGCGTGGTCGTGGACCGATTTTTTTCCCATTTTCAATACCAACCTGCACACCATAAGAAAGAATATTTCTGCAAAATTTCATTGTGATATCTTCACCGGTTCTCCTGTGGTCGTGATTTCAACATACAGACAGACGTACGGACATGGCTAAATCGACTCAGGAGATGATGATTTATATCTATGTTCTCTATTTCTATGCCTTACACATTTCGTGACAAAGTGAATATACCCTTAACCTTAAGGTGTAGGGTATAAAAATAGACAGATAAATATTATGTATACATATATGTATATGTATATACACATATACTATATACATTGCCCAAAAAGGCATATATTAAATGTCATAATAACGACATAGATAAGGTCCAATATCACAATATTAATGTTAATAAAGACGGATGGATGGATGGATGAAAGAAAACACTTTCATAGGTAATTTAAGTTGGTTACAAAAAAAGTAGCTACCAAAATTGATTGTGAATAAAATTAATTCAAGAAAAAGAAACCGAAACAAAAACAAAAACAGAAAAAGTTCCAAATATTTTTTTATAAGTATGAAACGTGATTTTCTAACATTGACTTAGATAACTGAACTTTGATTGTTAAATAAGAAAACCTCACGAAAAAGGGGTTTTTCTTGAAATTAGAATATGTTTGAATATAACCTGTTGTTCTGATCAATACAGTAACAGGTTCTGGATACGCCGAAATTTTCATTGGCTCTTTTCTATCGTTATGTTGGTCACGAAGTTGACTACAAAGCATACGAGTATCTTGATGATACGAGTAAATGATGATTACCTTAGAAAACTTAATTTTTACTGGGGAGAAAGTGGAAATTGGCACATCCAGTAACGAAGGCAGAAACCTCCAACCTTTCATTTATTGTTAATTTGTAGCTTGTGTTCATTATAAAACCAATTTCAATAATCATAATCAACAGACTTCGTTTGGGCCTGTCTAAAGCAGACACACCTTTTATTTGCTTCTAAAAAAAGTTCGTCCTCCACTAAAAAGTTTCCTCACAACTCAAATTGATTGTTTTTAACAGTAATTTTTAATGAACTGCTTTCAATTACAGACAGACGAATCGCTAAATATGTGTTTACTTAATTGAGCAATTTTCGTTGTGCATCTCATGTTGTATGAAATAGCAATTGTAAAAATTGCATATGTATGGTGTAAAATGGTGCAGTAAAATAAGGCGCTGAGTATTTGTAGTTATTATGACATCATAAAACCTCCAAACATTGCATAATTCTCTTAAATATTTACCTTAGTCTTACGCCAACTTAGTCATTGCAGCACTCCGACGACAAGTAAAAGTAGAAAGTTATGCAATTTTTACACCTTTGCCAAGAGTGCTGCCTGTCTGCCTGCCAATAATTGCAATTCTACAAAATGCCATTCCAGCTGTTGTCGCTCTAATCGGCATGTAGTGAAAGTTAGGTACAGTTGTCTTATTATTTTTATTTTGAAATTATATATAATAGTTAACTATAAAGTTAAACTATAAAGATCCACGGAGATGCTTTGGAGAGGTACAGACGGATAGCCACTATTATACTTTGTGATAGAGTTATTGTTGAGAGTAGAGATGATTATTTTCAACAGAATATTAGTTAAGCTGATATTTTAAGGAATCTGTTGTTATATTCTTTGAAATGGTAAGACAATTATTTTTGGGGGACGTGGATTTTTAAGATTTCTAAGATTTAGCAATTTAAAATTTGGATTTTTAAGATTTAGCAAGTTAAAGTACTAAGAAGTAGATATGATCAGATTATATATGTAATTTACTCCACAAATGAGTAGAAATAAAATGAAGTGTTGAATAGTAATAGATTATAATATAGTATGTAGACTAAACTAAGAAAACGATAGAAGTTGGTAGTGGTTACTGGTCGATAGGGGTAGATTGGGGTGTACTACGAGTATTACTACATACATATGTAGATATGTAGTATACTATAATAAGCATTTATTACAAATGCATTCGTCATAATTTATCACACTATAGCGAAAATGTTCCATCTGAAATTTAAGGTTTTTGGGGACTTTCTTTGAGTGCTTAGTGGAGATAGAAAGGGTGGACCATTAGAATGGGTCATTCCAAAGATTGACCGAGTGGAATCTGCGCAACAAAAGAGAAGTAAATTATAACACTGAAATAGTGGTAATCAAGTGGTGCTTCTGAAGATTTGCTACATGGAAAGGAAACACTAATTTAATTGTTCTTCTCGTAATTGCAGGGAACCAGACCTAACCTAACATAACCCAAGTCCAACTTTCTAAAGAGCGAAGGGAATTTACTCACTTTTCGAGTTTAAACAGAGTAAAAGTCGCATTGCATTAGATAGATAGAAGTAGTAGATAATGTATTACCCTTAAGCACTATAACGTTCCACAGCCATGCATAGATTTATCTAAAAGCGAAACCTTTATCAAATTTAGGTTTCTCGGCTTATTTATCGGCCGAGATGAAAATCAATCAATTTTTATGAAATCAAGATCAATGACTGATATGCTTTTATTTTTTTTTTGTTTAGAAAATAAATGTTAGATTCGATAACTAGTTTCGATATATGGAAAAGTGATATTGACAGTAAAAAAATGTAATTTAAATACAAAGTGGTTTCGAAATTTCTTCAACTTTTATATATCCAAATCTTTAATATATGCAACCGGACGGAGCTGTCCATAATAAAATCCATGAAAATTTGCAGCGTTAAAATCCATTCAGCGACATAAAAACCGATTTGTTGACAATATTTACATACATATGCAATATTTCGTTTTTTTTCACCAGTCTTTTGGCAAAATCAAAACTTTCACTTTCTCTAAAAACAAAAACAAACAAGCGTAAAAGACTGAAACCACTGCGCACAACGCAAACACTGATAGCAGCTGTTAACTGTTATTCACTTTTACAGTAGGTGGTACGTTTAAATGTTTGACGCTAAAAGTCAGAAACGCTAAATTGATGCCTTTAATCAATTAAGTTAAACTGAAAACTTGAACTCATTGAAGGCGAATGCATGAATTTAATTCAAAATTGCGCTTGAATGAATAAATCAAAAATTAAAAGCGACTGGAAAAACGAACACGGCTCGGCGGCTGATGTCAACTCGATGATGATGCCAATTATTAGAGTGTCAACAACATTTCAATGCAGCGTCATGCTTTGTCAACTTTCAGCCATTTAAGATGTTAGTTTGTCAAAAAGAAGGAAAACGTCGGTGTGTCTAAACTAATACGAAATTATAAACTATCGTTTAATACGATTGCCATAAACAAGCAGCGAAAAGACAGAGGAGGCAGACAGGGTACAGACAGGCAACTGTATAAACTCTTAGAGAGATACACAAACGTTTGAGCGGTCCACAAATATTTATCTCTACGCCACTTGATAAACGAATGCATTAGTTGCTCAGTTAATGATTTAAACCTTGAGTATCTTTTTATTTATCAATCAATAATGCTTTAAGCGTTAATAGAAAAAGGAAAGCTTATTGCATATCCACAACGTTTCTTTTTGCATGCATTTTTTCTCATCCGCGATGCATTTGATTTTATTGATTTATAATTTTTCAGATTAAATTTTAATTCAAATCTTTATTTTATTACTTAAAACCAGTTGCTTTTTCCTACTGGGAACTTATGTAGCGCATTCGTCGGACATTTATCAACATTTTGAATTAATTCAAACATCAATGAAGCTGAGTTACATACCTATAATGTTATTCATACATATTTTATTTTTATGATTTTTCTTCGGCTTATATAATTTCTATGTTGTTGGCTTTGTTAATATCTACCAGTATTTGAATAAACATATAATAAGGTAAGTGTAGGTAATTCCGTGCTACTAAGCCGAAACTGACTTTGAAATAGTGTTATCGCTAATGAAAAATAAATTTATAAAAAATGTTTGTATTGAGTTAAATGCTGATATATTTTTTGTAGTATTACATAATAAAAGTTTGAAATTTTAAATGCTTTATTAAAAAAAATATAATTTT
This sequence comes from Myopa testacea, assembly GCA_949629155.1. Taxonomy (NCBI): domain Eukaryota; kingdom Metazoa; phylum Arthropoda; class Insecta; order Diptera; family Conopidae; genus Myopa; species Myopa testacea. The sequence goes on from OX451347.1 coordinate 11,520,402, forward strand.
TCCAAAAAGCCAAAATTCTGGTAATTCCGTTCTAATAATTAAGACTAAAAACTAATTCCATGCTAGTATGCGGCTATTTCCGTTCTAAGTTTTTGGAATCATGATTTTTTGAAAAAAAAGAAAGTTTCATAGCACTTTATTCATAATAGTAATAATTATTTCAAAGAAATCTAATATCAACTTAACTAAATATTAGTAAGATTACATTACAGTGTTTTAAAGTAAATGTAAGATCGTGTAATCGTTTTGATTCGTATTGTATCGGTTGATATTTTATAAAAGTTTTTGAAATCATATTTTAATCCCTTGACTGAATGTCTCTGTTGTTTATGATGACAGGAGCTTCTATTTTTTTAATAATATCTTCAAAATCGTATACAAATATGACATCCTTGTAAGGCCAGCGCCAATTTGATCCACTCATCGTCATGGCTTTTATTTAGAATTTTGGTGGATTCCCATTGATAACTTCTAAAACCTCTCCGGGAAACTTATCTACTTCATATATTATCACAACGAAATCACCTCCGACAATATCCTTTGCATTATTTTACTGACAACTGTTTGTTATTATTGCATTGATTTGCAATGATAGTAGTTGGATGCTTTATGGCAAGATAGTTGGTTTTGGTTGGTTAGGTTTGATTTCCTGCAGTGCTAAATTTAGATTTCCTCTGTATATTTGCTTCTTTTCATCATATTTGTTTATATCTGCATAAAAAATACATTATCATAGCCATTTACTATATTTTTTAAGTATTTCTAGTGCTAAAACATTTGGACATTTAATTAGAACGTAATTACCGGCTTTAAGTTTTTCAATTACGGTCTATAGCACGGAATTATCGAAAATAGAAGAAATTGTGATGTTAATTCCGTTCTATACTATTAAGATGAAAAAATATACCATAATGATAATTTTTGAAGTATTTACTTTAGTTTACTTTATTTGCTAATGTCCAAGTAAAAATTAAATGACACTAAAGTAATAACAATCAGAAAAATAGCTAAATTTTAAAAACCTTAATCTGTTAAATTTGGCTTATTTTAAGCAAAATTCATAAACTTTACTATTAAAAATTAAGAAATAGGTGTTAAAAATAATAGAACGTAATTAGATATATAACATCTTGATTTACTTATCTTAATATTTTATTTAAGAAAACCAAAATATTATATATATTCAATTCGAATTTCACAAAATAAGATACACTTAATATATTGTAATTCCGTCCTACGCACGGAATTGGCTTCGTTAAAAAATAATCATGCCTGCAATTACGTTCTATGCTTCAACATACAATTTTATACTTAAAACCATAAAAAACGATTTGCAAAAAGTACATAATTGAAGGTAAATATACAACTTGTTGAATAAATAAATAACACAAGAATTTAGACTTGCAAATTCACTTTTAAATGCTTAAATATTGATGCTCTGTTCCTTAACTTTTTTACAACTCTCACAGAGCAACGATGCTTTGTTTCAAATTTTCGCGGCTAACTGACAAATCGATGCAATTTTTTATGAAACTAAAATAACGTCAGACTTTTTCAATAAAAATTATTGAAATTCAATGCATTACTAATGATCAGACAAACATTTCTTTCCTAATTATGAACTAGTTGTCTTAGTATAATGATTTGAAATATATAGCACGGAATTACCCGCTAGGCCGTAATTACCTACACTTACCTTACGTTGTGTATACCCCGCAAATTGTTAAATTGTTGTTGCGAAAACATAATATAACTCTAATTCTTTAGGAATAAATATTTAGGCTATTGTTCATCATATTCAATAACGTTATTACGGTAATCATTATTTTGGTAATCATCTCTTTTATTGTTTTATATAAATGAATATCTGAATTAATGTAACTGGGCCGGTTTAATATTTGTATATCTTTTGTAGAACCTCTATTATTGTCTTTAACATTTTATTGGCTGTTCTATCTATTGATTTATATGTGAATCTATTGACCTATGTTTTAGGGTGGATCTATATATCACAGGGCAATAAAATTGAGAGGATTCTAGGAAGTCGCATTTTGTGGCCATATTATTCTTCATTCCATTATGAAAACTTGCAAATTGAAGGCATTGAAGTCTTGACTTACTCTGAAGAGAAGATGGATTATGAGTTAATAGAATCGAAAGATTAATTTAGATTTTGTAATGGGAGATCATAACACAGCAATTATTATAAAGGATACATTTTGATAGTTATTATAAAGGAAAAAGTGTTTCTTCAAAATTTAGTAAGCTTATTTCTTTAATAAGTAAACATCGCCTTCTTGTAAAGTTTATCTCTTCCTCTATCTGTTTACACGAATGTCACTCTGACCAGCTTCTTTTAATTTTGAAGAAATGTAGATCAGAAAAGTGTCTAGCATAGAATGTAATGAAGAGCAAGAATACTCGTAACATATGACAAGGAATAGAGTAATAAGAGTGAATGAATGACACATTGAGGTTATTTTTATGAGATTCTTTTTTCGTTTTCTTCTTGCTGTTGGCAAGCCGGCTCTGCAGCAATATATTGCACGCGACAATGAGTTGTATGCTGCATCACGTATCTGCTTAGTGATCACTTACATCAGCAGCAGCTGAAAATGCAACTTACTCATACTTCTTTCAATTAATTCTGCGGAACAGCTTCTGTAGTCACATTCTTCGCCATGTTATCCTGGTTTATCTCTATACTTAATTCTAGTGTCTTGTGTTGCTGCCGGTTTGGCTTGTTTCTTTGGCTGCCTTGAGGCTGCCAGTCAAGGCAGGGAAGACGATTTAAAGACACGAATTAAAGGCAACATTGAAAAGAAAATTCTAAGTCTGGCAACATAGTAACACCGACCGCACACTGAGAGCTTTTTCCTGAAGTATGTGCCCTGAAGTGTAGCGGTTAAAGGGCGACAACGAGTACCCATTTCATGCCAGGAAGATACCAAGAATACTTAAATTAAATTAAAATGTTCTGCACTGCGTGTGCACCACAGCGCACATGTGCTCAGGACCGACCCCTCAACAATAACAGCACCAGCATGTCACCTCCGACAAAGTGCATAACGTCATTTGTCGTATAGCGGAAGTTAAGAGAAAAAAACCTACCCACTCGCCGAAGGGTATTTTAAGCACGTATATGATTTTGACCAACTTTATTTTGTTGTTCAAGTTGTTGTCGTACCTCACTTCAGTTGAAAACTATACAAAACAGAAAAAGGGAGAATGAAAAGCAGTTGTTTGCCTTTTCAAGCCACTGCATTATTTCCCGTAGTATTCGCTCTTCCACGAATTCTCTTTCGCCTTCTCATTCTTCTACTGCGGCGTCCCAACTTCAACCCAGCTCGATCAATACGAGCGTATTGAAGTCTCCTAGCTATCTATGAAATTCTAATTCTTCTTCGAGATAGTGTAAGTTCACGAATGTCATTCACCTTCAGCGCTTTCTGTAGTCTTTCTGATAATGACTACCTTTGAATATCATAACTATTTATTATTTTATTAAGCAAATTCAAACTTTTCTTCGGATTTTATTTAACGTGAACCATTCTAGTTAACTCAGAAGGCCTTTCCTTTGAAAATTTAAATTTAATTAAATTTTAAATTTAATATGTCTTTAAATACTGTGTAATGAAATACGTTTTATGAATTTCCTACTTTGCTATAGAATGCTTTTATCAAACATAAAGCAGTATTGCAATTGTAATTGAAAGACATTAAATTAATGTCTGTTACTGATATTAAAAGAGTATATCCAGTACAGTGGCAGATACAATACATATATGACTTATATAATTACACATATTAAACCTTACTTGAGAAATGTTACATTAAATAAAGTGTCGCTTACAAATTAGTTCTACAACTAAGCGGCAAGTTTTACTTTTTAAATGATTTTTAATCAATGTAGCATTAAAATATAATTGACACATGCATGCAACCTGCTGAATAGTTCTGAAGAGTTCATAATAAATGCTTAATCTTCATTCAGTTGAAGAGTCGAGTATATTACATGACTTATTTAGCTGTCAATTAAATAATTCGCGATCTTCGCGCTACTTTGAATGCAATCAAATTGGAGCGTGAAGTGGGCAACACTTGATGCGGAATATTAAAAGCTCCGTCGATTTGTATACTATATTTTAGCAAAGTGTGTGAAAGTATTACCCACAAAGAGTAATTGTACTCTAGGCGAACCACAGATTTGTTGTAGTGTCACACTTACTTCTGTACTATAAGCTTCACTTTCAATTTTGAATAATGTATCTACATAAAAATCTGGCTTCACTGTAATGAGTACATATTAACAATGTTGCCACTTTATACACTTGCATTATATAGCAGTAGTAAGCATCAGTACATCAATCATATCCACTTCTAGAGTATGTTAAAAAGTCCTCAACTTTTATGAGGGTCATGAGGGCCACGCTAAGCCATCCATGCGCCCATTCATTCCTTGGAAAGGTTGTAAACTGAAAGCAACAAAATCACGTATCTATAAAGAAACACTTAGTTGGAGCTGAGTATGAGGATGCAGTTGTAATGATGATGCTGTACTGGAGTATTAAAAACGCTTAAATGATGATGCTGCTGTGAACGTGGCTGATGTTGCTGAATGTTGCGCATCATTTAGAGGAACCGCGTAGAAGAGTATGAAATACAAAGGAGTGGCTTATAAAGCGTAGTGGAGTGAAGTTACATTTTTATTGATTTTTGTTTTTTGTAGGAAGAACACAATATCTACACTTGACTTGTTGTTGCAGAAAAATCAATTAGGAATTCTCATAGAATCTAATAGAGAAAAGTAAAATATTATAGTAGAGAAGAAATAATATAAAGTTGCATGAGTCACAATATTCATCGATTTAGTTTGTCAAATTTTCACTAATATTTCCTTGAAGTCGGAAGATAAACATATTCCTAAACAAAATCATAAACAGAAAATATTTTTTTAGGGTGAAGGGAGGCGAGGGTTTGGTGGAAGAAAAAGCTTGAAATCACCGAACCCTTCGTTTACGAATGAAAATTTGGATTTCATTTCAATTTGTTTTGAATTGAATTTTTTTATTGAATTAAACAGATGATTATAATAATAAGAAAATAATCAAGTAATCGATGAACTGCTTATTTCGATATCAACTTGGAATGACTCGCATCAGTGATTTCAAATCGAAATTCAATTAAATTTTTCGGTTCATCAGATTCAGAGGATTTGTAAATGTAATGCTAAGTCTATTAATCGTATACAACTTGGTAGATTGAAATGTATCGATACTTTGTCGTGTAAAATACTTCGAAAGAGTATGTTTAAAGAATTCGTAGGAATCTTATAATCCGGTCAAAAATTGGACTAGACTCAATGATTTCCTCCGCATCAGTTGAGTTCAGCTTCAATCATTTACAATTAATTAACATCGACCGTGTTGAATAAAAAACCGGTTAGTAGTAGAATAAAGATATTATGCAACGATATTTCCAAATATATTTTCTAAGAACTTCGAACTACGAGCTTTATATATTGGGTAGGCAAGATAATAATTTTGTTTTTACAAGCAAAGATCTTAAAATGGTCTAAAAGTCGGAGAGACTGTTTAGAATGAATGTCTGAACCTTTCTCTCTCTCAGATAACTTTTAATAGAATATTAATATCAATGCTTTTAAAGAGGATTTTTATTTCGCTTGTTTTTGACGATGCTTGAATTTCTACTTTTAGAATATTCAGAAAGTTATTTTTTCTTTATCGAGTGTGCTTGTTAACTTTTATAAAACCGGCCCGCCAGCATCATCATTAACTATGTGCAGTATGCATGTCGTTTGTACTAATGCAAGTGCGTGACATGCATGAGGAGGATTCATAAAGAGGTGTAGGAAAAAAATAGGTACACAGGTTGTAGGCAGGTAAAACGAAGTGGGTCATCTCACAAGAGATACAATATTTTAGTTGGCCAATATGAAGTCACTTTAACCTGCCTCGTCTTCAATAGATGGCCGTTTTACAGTTAAATTATTGAGTTAGCGACTTAAGTGGTGATTGAAATGTGAGGTGTATGCATATTTTATATATTCACAGACATGTATGCCAAGCATGTATGCATGCCAATACATTCCGAACATGCACCAGATACGAAAGGCGTCGAATTCATGGGTGAACATAGGTGAACATAGTTAATTGGTTAGAAAAAATTTGTCTATTCAATTTCATATTTTAACAATACTATAGAATAAAGGTAATCTTAGAAATATTTATACACCATGTAGAAAGACCAATTTGTTTCTTAAAGACGTGTCGTATGTGTTCAATATTGAACATGAACGAACTCATCCATTACTGAAAACGTCTGTTCGATGAACGTAGTAAACGATGGCATCACTTCGAAGTTTTATTAAATATAATTTAGCTTTATTATTTCGCTTTGTGTGGTATTCCTTTTGAGTAAATATTTTCCTTTGTTTATTTCACTTAGAATTCATAACAACTTTGGTTTTGTTTGAATTTAGTTTTTTAATTTGATTTGATTTGATTTTCTTATAATGTGTTCGAGTTACTTTAAATTAACGCCTTTAGTTAACTTGGTAGTGTTTCATGTCTAGAACTAATTATAACCCGAGTTCTTTTGCCTTGTTTTCTCTATATTTTATCTTCATATTTAGCAATAAATGAATAAATCTAATTTTCAGCAATCGTAACAAACGTTAAGGAAATCATGCGTGGGTCTCCCTTTTTATGGTCCCTTAAGATTTATTAGCGAACAACAAGACGCCAGACGCCATCGGACACAGACACACAGACTCACTGACAGACATAAAGGCGGACAGCCACAGAATTATTCATGTAGTTTAGTAAATCTACGAGCTTGAAATTCTTTCATAGTAAATCCCAGATAAACGCCTTTTCAAGAGCGCTACCAACTTTCAGTCAGACCAAAGTAGGAATTGTAATTTTTTTAATTCATATGCGAATCTTGGAGGTTGATGTGCCCCTTTTAACCGTTACGGAGTGTTAGTGTGTTCGTCCGTTCGCCCGTCTGCCCGTCCTTGTTACATACCGCATTAACATCCACTCAACTTTTTTGTACTTGACATTAAATTTGCATCCATTCTGAAGCGTATTCGCGTAGCGCATTTAAGCCGCACGTTGTTTTGCATCGACGGCGGTAGTTTTTTCTCACCTCCTTTTTTTGAGACATTCATTCGTTGATTGTCACAACTGCTGTAATTTATAGTTGGGAGTTGGTTAAAATTAGTCAAAAAGTCATTTCAAAGACGCATAAACTTATAAGATCCACACCCAAGAAAAAAAATACGCCAACACGCTCCATGTTGTGGCTTTTCTTTTAGTCAAAATAACTATTTGACAGGTTCAAGTTTGGGTGTAATCGCAATGGTTGGGTTTTTTATTTATTTTGTTATCATCTCTTATCACGTGCTTATCTGAACCCACACAATATTTCAACAATGATGTTTATCTCGATTTCCCGACCATTTTATTGCTTGCTTATTATCAATTTAAACGCTTTGACTCGTAATTAATGTAATCTCTCTTCCCAAAAGAACACTCATTCTTAGTCAGGAAACTCTACAACCAAAAGTGAAAGGGTATATTCACTCTGTCTTGCGTGTATAATGCACAGAAGGCGGCGTGGCAGATATAGGAAAGTAAATATCTAATTGATCTTTATATCCTGAGTAGATTTTGCCCTGTTCTTCTATCTGTCTGTCTGTCGTCTGAAATCACGATTGGGCGAAAATGTATCGAAATATCTGTATGAAATTCGCTACACACATCCATTTTATTGTATAGAAGTTTCGTATTTGAAGTGGGGCAAAATTGGTTCTCGTCCAGGCCTATTTTTAGTGCAAAGACTGAAGGAACCTTTTCTAAAAGAGCATAACAAAGTCAACTGCGACGTTACGAAAAAGTTATTTAATTTAATTCAATTCGATTTATCGATATATTTTAACGTAATTATTTTTCAACATTTTCAATTCACTGAAAATATGAATTTCTTTTAATTTTTTACTTAAATGTGACTTGAATTCCTTCCTATGTTTTTGGAAATGTTATCTATTGTTTCTACTCCTTTTAATAAGCTTTTTTAACCCCCCTCTTGATAGCTTAAAATTTTAAGTTTTTCTCAATTTTTACAAGCTACTTAAGAAATTGGATTTTTTTTTTTTGGTGTATGATGTCAGAAAAATCGGATTAAACCTCGAAAATGCTTTTTTCCATCGTTATGTTATATTTTTCGGTAACAAATGGTCAGAGTTTGGTATCAGCACTCGTATGTATCTACTTTAAAAAGTAGGTGATTAGGTCAAAGCTTATGCGGAAGATGTTGATGTCAAGATAAAAGAATGACAACAGGAAAAAATAAGAGACAGAAAAAACAAAGATAATACTTTGGAAAACAAAGAAAGCTTTTTATTTCTTTGGTTGCTATGAGAAAACAATTGATGAATGTGGGAAAATGTTGCTTAAGACGAACGAAAAGCAACGTATGTAATCGCATATTTCTTTTTTTATTTTCTTGAACGATGATGATGATTATCTTGATGATGAGAGATTAATTTCCGCTTGTCACGTATACTATAATATTGGATAATTTTGGATTTGTTGGAAGAATCAAGGTGTTCATGGCTCTAGGAAGAAGATCAAAAGAACCAATCAACACTTCAAATGATATTAGTAACATCCTATCCTTAAATTTAAGCTTCTTTGTCTTCTTCTTTGCACTTAAGCTTAATTTTTATCGTACTATCGACTCCATAGGGAGTCAATATTTGTAACTTTTTGCTCTTTTTATCTATGGAACGATGTCTTCGTTTAACGGGTTTTTCTTCAATGACTGCGCATAAAAAATTTTCTTCCGCTTCGTCATAACATTTAATCGATAAATTGTTGTCAATTTGTATGAACGTCTTTAACTCTTAGATCTCTCGCTATTCATCTCGCTAAAAACCAGTCAGATTATAAATTTTTATTATTTTTTATATTTTTGTCAGTTGAAGTCATGTTATGTGTTGTAGCTGTTTTCCTTTGCATCTTTTTACCTACGCATAACTTTAAAACTGCATAATAAATAATTGCATTCATTCATTCAACTGGAAGATCTTTTTTCTGTGCGCTTTCCAACAACTTCTTGTTGTTGTTCATTAGTTTTTATCGATTTCTGCCTGTTTGTTCTTGATTGCTTCGAGGATTGCTGCCAGTCATCATCATGAAACCCGTATAAAATGAACAAACACATCGTATGTATATATATGTACATATATATGTACATACCTCCTCCTCGCTTACCTCGGAAATTCACTTAAAGTTTATTGAGTGTAAAAGTGGCATAAAGTATGCTTAGCGGTTTTTATTGATTGCTGTAAAAAATCATTGTCAGCAGCAATCGGCAATTCAGCGATTATTAAGGTACACGTGAGATTTTTAGATTTGGTCTCTAATTCTACTTCTGCAGAGGAGAGCATAAATTTTTGAGCATAAAATAATTTTTAATTAAGAAAAAAACCTGTCGAAAACCACCTTCAAACGCCTGAACTGTTTTTCTGCAGTTCCAATTTGTTTTTTTGCTATGATTGCGTTGTCTGAATAAAAATTAATTGGAGCTGAATACGAGTTGGAAGCAGGTTAGAATGAATGGTTCCATTTATTTCCAAATGAAATGTTTATAGTGAGTAATAAAACGTTCGAAACTTTGTAGAAATCCAATCGAATCGAATACAGTTTATTTTAATAATGTATTGGATAAAGAGTTATTTAATTAAATTTAATTGGAAAATATTATTTTAGAAAAAGCAGGATTTTTTTTAGTATATTAGTTGAGGTATCAGTTGAAAAAATCCACAACTGTTTATCATAGAAACATAGATGGAAATTGTATATGGATTGGTAGAGGGGGGGGGGGGGGGGAGGGAAGGGTACACGCGCACCTATGTGCGTAGTATTGATGATAGGTGTAAAGATATTCAATAATTCTATTTAACTCACTGCCAAAGAAAATCAAGTGCGTGAAGTTAAATTCGCGTTTTTGATAGTTAAATTCGTAAATAGCGGAGACACAAACCACAAACACGAATTTCAAATTCGTGTTTTTCACACATGCGTTGTTCACATCAGAGCAAATATTGAATGCAAATTTCGTCCAATCCGAAATATAACTTCGATATATGCTATATATCGTTGAAAAGAGGACGCCGAGATCTTTCCAACGATATCGGTTTGATGCGTGCACTCGTAGAACTTTGGCGTCAGAGGTCACCTAAACCTAGTCTATGCGCGATGCATATCAGAGCAAACTTTGAATGAAAATTTCTATCAATCCGAAATATAACTTCGATATATGCTATATATCGTTGAAAAGAGGACGCCGAGATCTTTCCAACGATATCGGTTTGATGCGTGCACTCGTAGAACTTTGGCGTCAGAGGTCACCTAAACCTAGTCTATGCGCGATGCATATCAGAGCAAACTTTGAATGAAAATTTCTATCAATCCGAAATATAACTTCGATATATGCTATATATCGTTGAAAAGAGGACGCCGAGATCTTTCCAACGATATCGGTTTGATGCGTGCACTCGTAGAACTTTGGCGTCAGAGGTCACCTAAACCTAGTCTATGCGCGATGCATATCAGAGCAAACTTTGAATGAAAATTTCTATCAATCCGAAATATAACTTCGATATATGCTATATATCGTTGAAAAGAGGACGCCGAGATCTTTCCAACGATATCGGTTTGATGCGTGCACTCGTAGAACTTTGGCGTCAGAGGTCACCTAAACCTAGTCTATGCGCGATGCATATCAGAGCAAACTTTGAATGAAAATTTCTATCAATCCGAAATATAACACGATATATGCTATATATCGTTGAAAAGAGGACGCCGAGATCTTTCCAACGATATCGGTTTGATGCGTGCACTCGTAGAACTTTGGCGTCAGAGGTCACCTAAACTTAGTGTATGCGCGATGCATATCAGAGCAAACTTTGAATGAAAATTTCGATCAATCCGAAATATAACTTCGATATATGCTATATATCGTTGAAAAGAGGACGCCGAGATCTTTCCAACAATATCGGTTTGATGCGTGCACTCGTAGAACTTTGGCGTCAGAGGTCACCTAAACTTAGTGTATGCGCGATGCATATCAGAGCAAACTTCGAATGAAAATTTCTATCAATCTGAAATATAACTTCGATATATGCTATATATCGTTGAAAAGAGGACGCCGAGATCTTTCCAACGATATCGGTTTGATGCGTGCACTCGTAGAACTTTGGCGTCAGAGGTCACCTAAACTTAGTCTATGCGCGATGCATATCAGAGCAAACTTCGAATGAAAATTTCTATCAATCCGAAATATAACTTCGATATATGCTATATATCGTTGAAAAGAGGACGCCGAGATCTTTCCAACGATATCGGTTTGATGCGTGCACTCGTAGAACTTTGGCGTCAAAGGTCACCTAAACTTAGTCTATGCGCGATGCATATCAGAGCAAACTTCGAATGAAAATTTCTATCAATCTGAAATATAACTTCGATATATGCTATATATCGTTGAAAAGAGGACGCCGAGATCTTTCCAACGATATCGGTTTGATGCGTGCACTCGTAGAACTTTGGCGTCAAAGGTCACCTAAACTTAGTGTATGCGCGATGCATATCAGAGCAAACTTTGAATGAAAATTTCTATCAATCTGAAATATAACTTCGATATATGCTATATATCGTTGAAAAGAGGACGCCGAGATCTTTCCAACGATATCGGTTTGATGCGTGCACTCGTAGAACTTTGGCGTCAAAGGTCACCTAAACCTAGTCTATGCGCGATGCATATCAGAGCAAACTTTGAATGAAAATTTCGATCAATCCGAAATATAACTTCGATATATGCTATATATCGTTGAAAAGAGGACGCCGAGGTCTTTCCAACGATATCGGTTTGATGCGTGCACTCGTAGAACTTTGGCGTCAGAGGTCACCTAAACTTAGTCTATGCGCGATGCATATCAGAGCAAACTTCGAATGAAAATTTCTATCAATCCGAAATATAACTTCGATATATGCTATATATCGTTGAAAAGAGGACGCCGAGATCTTTCCAACGATATCGGTTTGATGCGTGCACTCGTAGAACTTTGGCGTCAGAGGTCACCTAAACTTAGTGTATGCGCGATGCATATTAGAGCAAACTTTGAATGAAAATTTCTATCAATCCGAAATATAACTTCGATATATGCTATATATCGTTGAAAAGAGGACGCCGAGATCTTTCCAACGATATCGGTTTGATGCGTGCACTCGTAGAACTTTGGCGTCAGAGGTCACCTAAACTTAGTCTATGCGCGATGCATATTAGAGCAAACTTCGAATGAAAATTTCTATCAATCCGAAATATAACTTCGATATCAAACCGATATTGTTGGAAAGATCTCGGCGTCCTCTTTTCAACGATATATAGCATATATCGAAGTTATATTTCGGATTGATCGAAAGAAATATAACTTCGATATATGCTATATATCGTTGAAAAGAGGACGCCGAGATCTTTCCAACGATATCGGTTTGATGCGTGCACTCGTAGAACTTTGGCGTCAGAGGTCACCTAAACTAAGTCTATGCGCGAATGTATAGCATATATCGAAGTTATATTTCAGATTGATCGAAATTTTCATTCAAAGTTTGCTCTGATATGCATCGCGCATACACTAAGTTTAGGTGACCTCTGACGCCAAAGTTCTACGAGTGCACGCATCAAACCGATATCGTTGGAAAGATCTCGACGTCCTCTTTTCAACGATGTATAGCACATATCGAAGTTATATTTCGGATTGATCGAAATTTTCATTCAAAGTTTGCTCTGATATGCATCGCGCATACACTTAGTTTAGGTGACCTCTGACGCCAAAGTTCTACGAGTGCACGCATCAATCCGATGTCGTTGGAAAGATCTCGGCGTCCTCTTTTCAACGATATATAGCATATATCGAAGTTATATTTCGGATTGGACGAAATTTGCATTCAATATTTGCTCTGATGTGAACAACGCATGTGTGAAAAACACGAATTTGAAATTCGTGTTTGTGGTTTGTGTCTCCGCTATTTACGAATTTAACTATCAAAAACGCGAATTTAACTTCACGCACTTAAGAAAATCCATACACGAAAATCTTTTATAAAGTGTATTATATAAAAGTGAGTGTATCACACCGACGGATCAGTCCGAGCTGTCCTCTGTGCGTTCACCACATCCTTCCGAGCGTTACAAACGAAAGGACGAACTTAATATGGCCTCGTCGAATCGAAGAATCTGATGATGAACACTAAGAAATTAGATTTTAAAATAAACGTTCACGTTAATTAATCGTTTTTAATTTTTAACAAAGAACCCATTCGGAACCCTGACTGTCGATTTAAAATCTTGTGTCGTTTGCTCTTTTGGGGGGCCTACGACATTGTTTCCGTTGACTGATTAAATAGGCTGCTTTTTCTCTCATCGTATACATATGTTTATTATTACGGATTGTTTACATATTTCGTTGACGGCGTTATTTTCACTTATTTATTGATTATTCGGTTTTATTTTCTTTTATTTCAATGATCGATTTCATTTACATCGGAACTTTTTTTTTTTTTTTTTTTTTATTGACGTAGGAAATGCTTTTACGCACACCAGTGTCCCTGCTCGAACCAGGTCCGCCGATAGTGTGGGACTCCCTTGTTTGTAGACTACCCACTAAAACCGTCCTCTTTCCTTGGGGGAATAGTCGAAGCAGACCAGAACGAGTAGGTCCCTTTTCGCCCCCACGTCCCTTGGTCACTGCAGGCGGCCGAACGAGTCGAGCTCCCGCTTCATGACCAGGTCCCTTGTCAACGCAAGTGCGTTCTTAAACCATGAATCCCAGCGTCGTTACGACCGTTCACACTGAGTCCTCTGGCTGCCAGCGCCGGGCAATGGTTCACAATGTGATCCGCCGACTCTTCATCTTCTAAGCACAGCCTGCAGACGCCATCCTCCGCAAGACCCATCTTATGGAGATGATATCTGAAATTGCCGTGCCCCGTGATCAAAGAGATTAGCCAGCTAAGACTGTCTCTTGTATCCGAGTAGTCGTCTGGCCTCCGAACGGCTGCGAAGCGGTTTGATAATAACCATCCTCGCCTGACGACACGTGGTGAGGTTCCTCCACCTTCGTGCATGTTCAGAGTACAACCACTCGTCCATCAAGGCCCTTACCTTCCCGTCGCTAAGAGCGACTCTCGGCTCAGGCCCGCAAAAACAGTCAGCAGCCCCCTCCTTAGCAAGAGCGTCCGCTTTCTCGTTCTGTTCTGTGCCTATGTGCCCTTTGACCCAGCAGAGTGTTACCTTGTTGTATTGGGCACACTCATTGAGCTTCTGGACAGCCTCTAGCACCAGTCTGGAATTGACGTTCGTCCGCGCCATACTCTTAATCACCGCCTGGTTATCCAGTGCTAGCAGGATACTGCTATTCCGCACCTGATCGCCAATTAGATGGTCCAGAGCATGTATCAGGGCCAGTAGTTCGGCTTGATATACGGACACGTATTTCACTAGATGGAGCTTACAGCCGAGGTTCAACTCCGAAGAGAAGACCCCTGCACCTGCCCTTCCATCCATCAATGACCCATCCGTGAAGATGTTTAGGTCATGCTTACTGCACTCATCGTGGAGTCGGCCATCTGCGATCAGAGTGTCGTGCCACCTATCGATGATTCGCACCCTGCACATACCATCCATGGGCATGCAGACATCGCTGACCTTTGCACGGACAATGTCCATAATGCGACCATGTCCTGCCGCTGGTAAGTCAGCACCACGCCATACAGCGTTCCTATGCATTCGCATTGCCGCCAGCGCCGCCGTCCTCTTAATGAATAAGTCCAACGGTAGCAGCCCGAGTATCGCCTCCAGCGCGAAGGTCGGGGTGGGGCGCATGGCACCACTGATGGCTATGCATGCCAGACGTTGGACCCTATCCAGTTCGGCCTTCATCGTTATCGGATCTGCTTTATTACATCGGAACTACGTATATTTTTATTTCTATTTTTTTCAATTTTCAGTTTTTTCCTGCTGTTTTAAATTCGTAAAATGAACCAGAAAAAATATGTATTGATTTAAATTATAAAAATTCTTCATTTTCTTCTTCTTTGTCTCTGAATAACTTTTTGTTTTATGATTTCGTTAATTATTCTGACTTTGGTTTTGATGTCGCAATTACTTACTTCACTTAATAGCAATGCTAAACGAGTACAGTGCAATAACAAAGCGAATGTCAAGGCTGATTACAGATTTCATAGAAATATCTGTTAATGTTAACCTGTTACTGTATATTTACACAAGCTTGAATTGAAATTTTCTCCTGATATCCTCAAACTTATGATAATTGATATTTTCCTTTCAATTAACCGACCAGGACCAATGATTATGGAAGTTTTAATGGAAATTTTTACTGTTTTCGTAATAACCTGACATGATTCATGCTGATATATGTATATAATTTCTTCTCTGGTTTTCACTATCAGCTGTGAATATAGTGGTAAACTGAGCTTATGCGTCATTCACACCTTTTATGACGTTATTTTTATGCCAAAAGTAAATATCTGTAACTTATTCTCAGTAGTAACTTCATTTGATGAGATTTTTTTAGAATTTTAACATTATTACGAGTGTTATACTCGTAGCTTCACAAAGACGTTCATGGTGAATGCAAAGATATGAATACATATAAGTATGTATAAAAAAATGCATAAATAAATGAAGGAAATTCGCATCGTTCGACATTTTATAAAAGCAAAGGAACTTTGAATGAGTATTTTGTAGTAAGATTGTAAATGAGGTGATTATTTTCTATGTGACAAATGTTTAAAGTTTGCTTAAAGTTACATAATAATTACATCAACTCTACGTAACGCACAATACACAAAAATTCTCTCTGTCTCTCGATCTGTCTATATTATGTCTTTCTTTACTTTCTTCTATTGGAATCGCTTTTTTAGAATATACTTTCAGAGAATGGCTATCAATGATGCAAACATTGTTGTGAATTTTGGAATCAATTCGTTTTTCAATTCCGATTTTTATCAAATGTTCTCATCTAAAACAATGGTAACTATTTGAACAAAAGTTTATAAATTATTACATTTCTATTTCATTGGAATGTTTGAAATTATATTTTAAAAATTCCACCTCTATATAGGTCAAGAATAAATATTTCAATACTTATTAATTTTATTTATAGTTACAAATATATAATTTATCTTATTATTATATTGTTATTATTATTATAATTACTATTGCTGTTATTGTTTATTTAATTTTATCTAATTGGAAATATGTCTGTTGATTTTCAGTTATTCAAAATAAACTGTAGACGTTTACTATAAGGGAGTAACCATGCTTAGAAATTAGGTAAGTGAATAACTTTTCTCAGATCAGATTTCTAATAAAAAATCTATAATTTTTTTAAATTTAGCAGTCCCTAAAAACATATATTTTTATATTTCTCTCGCAGTGCTTTCGTAACTTTGGATGTGTTGCCTTAATTTCTATCTGAATTTGAATACATTTTTAAATAATCCATTCATAGAAAATTCAAAGCTGATGCAGTTATTTATCATGCATCACTTTAGTTTATACAAATTATTGATTAACGTTTCCCGATCAAACTAGCGACGTGCGCGTGTGCCTTTTGTAGACGAATATGTACATCATATTGATTTGATGGTGATATCATTGAGTTATAATGAATCAATATTCAATATCAGTTTTTTTATCGTTTCTTATTTATTCTGATTGTTCTGAGTTTAATTGAATATGCAATTTATTGCAATTGCTGCTTGCATATGAATATATTTCTGTAGGTGGGGGAAAAAATGAATCGTTTTCTAATTCAAATAATTAAATTAAAAGTTTATTTAACTTTTGCGACCAGCTTGAAGCTTGAATAAAGGGGAAAATATGATTTTTTTTTAAAAAAAGGCATAAAATCTAAAAACATATATATAATTGATCTTAGAATTGTAATTAAACTGAACATTTTTATTCAAAGTCTGCTTTAATTTGATTTAAATCAAACTTGCTTTGTTAACGAATGTAGCACAAAGTGAGTCGAATAAAAAGGATACAATTATTCGAATAAAGCCAAAAAAATGTACCAAATGATTACACTAACTGAATAGTTTGTTGTGCAAATTGATGCTAAAAGTCCAATCACTTTTATCACAATTAAGAACAGTTGCTGATTCAATTCAAAAGCAGCAATAATCTTTTCGACCACATGCTGTGTTTGAGTGACATCTGAGCATTTTAATAAGCATAATAGTAATAATAATACACTACCAACTTATTTTCAAAGTCAAAAGAATCTTCAATGCGTGCCAAGAACAACGTCGGACTGAAGCCAGAAGAAGAGGCAAACGACAGGAGAGACGCCGCGTGTATCTTTAACCTCAAAATATACTCGTATGTAACATAAAAATTAATTTGTGTCAAGATTCTCGTCGATCGTTCGCAGTTTATCCAACTGCTATACTAATTGAAAATAGTTTTTCTCTTTTATTATTTCTTAAACGACTAATAAAGAGATATACAGAAAAGAGAGAGAGAGAGAGAGAGAGAGAGAGAGAGACGATGAGAGAATGAGAGAGAGATATAGTAAAACCACTTAGCAATACATATGGTATACATACTCATATCGAGAAGTTACAATAAGTTTTCTTAAACATACTTTAAAAGAAAAAGTTGTTTAAACAAGACAGAAGCTGGAAGTGTTATTGTTGTTGTTGCCTATGTGCACCATTGCAAGTGGTTTATAGTTGGAATGGTTGCTGCTGTTGTTGTTGTTATGATGGTATTACTTGTTAACCCAATTCTGAATGTCGTTTAAGTCCAAACCTCTAGTCGACAAGTTTTGTATCTGTTTCCTTTTCAACGATTTGAGTTAACTGGAGTTTTTGTTCTTCTTCTTCTTCTTGGTGCCGTCTCTGAATCATCGATAACTCAGGTTACTACTTTTAAACCGCCAGCAACGTTATGCAGTAATAAAACCTGACTTTAATTGAGCTCAAAACTCACTCACTGACTGACCCATTTTAGGTAACGTGTTGGACCGTTGTTGTTATTGTTATTCTTCATCTCACAAATGTCGAACATGCATCGCAACTTATATGAAGCACGTCCAAAAGTTTTAAACTAAATACCACAAAGTAAATGAATAAAGAAAATAATTAATTTCAGAAAAGAGAAACAAAAAGATAAACATGTATGCTGTTTCATGCTATGTGTGCGCGAATGCATGTACATATACAATGTATCTAGTAGATAGAAATTCCGGACACACACATCCACACTACTGCAAAACATGCAGAAATTAGAACACGACCAGTGCATCTGCTGCTCAATTTGTAGAGCTGTATATGGAGCGTACAGAACGCGTTTTCATCTTGTGCGAGGCCGCATTTTGAAATCGTATCTCGTAGATCGCAAATAAATCGTAATCGCCGAGTTACGAAGAGTACTTTATGCTTTTTTCTTTAACTTAGTTTGGTTTTGGCTGAACTATCGCACGCTGCTCCATTGCGAGTCCCTCCCAGTTCCTAAATTAGCTTCCTGCTCTTAATTGAATTTAATAGTCGTCACTGAAGAAAAAATTACTGAATACCAAAACGTCGATCGTATTTTTAGCTGCATATTTTGCGTTTTTTTGCTTAGTTTTTATTGTTTTTTTTTCGATTTTGCTTCATGTATTTGCTGTTTTTTGTAGATAATTAATAAATCTCTTCTTTTCTTTACAATTTTTTCTCTCTTCCGTTTAGTTTTTATTTTATTCAGAAATACATACGTTGGTACATACAAATTTCTTTCACCTTCCTGCCGCTTTTTACTACTTTACTATATAATTTAATTGGTGTCTTTAGATTAATAGAGAGAAATCGATATGCTGTCGCATAGAGTGATCCGTTTTTAATGTTGTTTGTTTTCCTTTCTTATGTGTTTCGAATTAAATGAAAGTGTTTTTTATTATAACAAGAGAATTAAGTATTATATTGTTTTATAGTTATTTGGCGTGATAGTAAAAGTTCTTGTATAACAATGTATGTAGTTTATAATGCGATCAAGATATCCCATAATCTTTTGTTTTAATTCCTTTTCTTTTCCAGAATAGAACAGAATTCTATTCTGAATTGTATGATTGAAACTTCAGAGATTGAGTTCTTTATCGTTTTTCATAAATTTGTTTACATTATAGTTTTCAGTGCAGAAAGGTGAAGTATAAAAATATGTATTAGCATCAAAAATTTTAAACAAATAAAGTTTCTTTCCACGTAAGTCTGAAAGTGCTTCGCCTAAATAAGATGATCTCAACTACGTGTATTTCTTCTTCTACGGAGATCCTTCTTCTACGAACAAAAATTAAAACACTACAATATCTACCCTTTTTGATGACATTATATCCTCTCTTTTATTTGTACTTGTATCTTGAACTAGTGTATTTGCGAAAATGTCAAATGTTTTCCATCGAATTACAGCTATACTCATATCTTATAGTTCTTAAAGTTCACCCGCCTTTAATTAAATTTAATAAATAATAGTCTATAAATAATTATAATATATATGTAATAAATAATTAATTTTTAGAGGCAATAAAAATGAACAAGTAACCATTTCATTTGTAAATAGTACCTTAAATTTAAAATTTAAACAGCCAGTGTTTTTTACAGTATAAAAAATTAATGAGTACTAAAAATAGTTTGTTGCCTTTTTTATGTCTGCCACTTTTTCGTTTGCTACTTTTTCGTCTATCGAATCAATGAAGAAAATAAACTTTGCAGACCTTCCGGCCAGCCAAGTCAGCCCAATAAAAGCGATAAAAGCTAAAACATGCTGCATGCGCTCTTAGAACATGCATCACTGTCGCCTGCTGACGTTCGCTGCCTCAACCACCACCACATCGGAACCTCAGTCGATCGCCTTATTTTTGCACGTAAGACGCAATATAAACAGCCATACTTGTGCCATCTTGTCAGAGGTGTAGAGCAAGCTTTTAAAAGCATCTAAATGCTTAAAGCAGCTTGCAGAGGTGTCCTGGTCCTGATCCGAGCCGAGTCGAGTGGAGCTATTAAAGTAGCTTGTGCTTTGGTATAACTGAAGACCTACCTAGACAGAGGCGCTTCATTTGCCAAAAAAAAATAACAGAAAAAAATGCCTTGCAAGTGAAAAGGGCGTCAAACCAGTTAAGCCGGCCGTCTGGAACAAGTGGCTATGATTGATGAGCAAGAGTACAGAGTGGAGTGAGTTTATAGTGAAGCAAAACGAAGCAACACTAAAATTAAGTTTTAAAGTTTCATGGATTTCCCAAAAATAAGAAAAAAACAAAAAAACCCAACTGAACCAGCGAGCTCTCTATATTTCTCCCGGTAGGGTGCCTGGGAGGATGCTGGAGATGATTTCGTGTATAGAACACTCTACGTAGAGGGGGGTAATACTTTCATTGTTGTTGTTGCCGACACACACCCTTTTATCTGGCTTCTGAGCTACAAGCTGTGCTTGGCACATTAAAAAGCTACACAATGTGTTGTTGGTTGTATCAGCGAGGCGGTGGTTACTTTAAAAATAAGCAACGACAGCACATACAATGGCAACAATTGCAGCTTAACTGGTTTTTTTGTGTAACTATTTTGCCAAAGGCCACTTTTTAACTACACAAGCGGAAGAAAAGTCACTAGCAGGGTTCCTGGTACACCTCCCTGCAGCTCCTGACATTCACTAAGGAGTTGGAACGCGTGTGCTCGTAGGTGTTCTCAAATCAGGCGAGATGAATAGAGTGGAAACAAATTCAGATAGAAGTAAAATTATGATCCACTCTTTGATTTTCAAATTGAAGCCTTAATAGTGAATTAAATGACTTCAGTTAGTTCTTGGATTGTTTTTTCGGACTCGCAGCGAAAAAAGCAAACAAGATACTCACAGGGTCGCACATTCCAGCGCAACAGCTGCAACCTGCAATCGGCAGTTGGCAACATTTCTTAGATAGCAGCACTGGAAAATCCATTATGTAGCTTGTTTTTGGACCCGTAATTTAGACGTTAATCACGATAAAAGTGTCAGATTTTATGGGAAACCCACAAAAATATGCCAACGATTTGAGTGAACAGGTTTAAAGAATTGCCAGCATAAATTAAGTTGCATTACTTGAGTGTAAAATTTTAAAAATATATGCTGCTTAAGGCATTCAAATGTTTGAAATTATTTCGGGAATAAGATTTAAGTGGTGATTCGTTAAGCAACATAATTAACTGAACTAACAATGTTAGTAGTCAAACATTGAAACACATTCCTTCAATCAAAAACTTTATATTTATTCAATATGTACTTCAATTAAAACGAGTTCTTTATTAGTGATTTAAAAATTGGCTCGGTGGTAAAAGATTTACCAAGGAAGGGCTGAAGACGATTCGATTGCGATGCGATTCATGGCTATCTTTAGGAATTCGAAGGATTTCACTATAGACAGATTATCAAAGTATTGAAATTCGTGGGAAAACTGTATCGCGCTAAATGGAGACTGTGTTGAGAAATAAAGTTATTTTTTTCCAAATTGTTTGTGTTTTCTTTGTTAGGTCGGGTACTTCTGGGACTACCGTTGTATATACATACGTATAGATTGTGGAGCAGATGTTTCTTATATTTGAATATTTATTCATTAATTTATTACTGCATTAAAATAGATTTAGTTTTTTAGTTTACAAAAATATATAAACACAATTTCAGTTCATTAAAATATACCGTAACAAATATCAACAACTTTTTCAAGGTAAATCAAAAAGATGCTCCCAATAAATTCCTCAAAACTTATAATATATTTAACCCACAAATGTTGTTATTGTCTTGTTTTGTTATTGAATTATAAATGTCTGTTTTTGTGTTTTCTAATAATTATTCCTACACACTTTCTTGGCACACCTTCAGCTTTTTTGTGTCTTAATTGTTTTTCTATGCGTCTGTGTCGATGATAGAATCAAAAGGGACTATAAAAAGTTTTAATCCAGTTCAAAAAAACTACTCTTAAAATAGAGATCATAGACTCGAAAAAAGATTTGATTTCATATGCGTACTCGTATAGAATATAAAGTACAATATAAAGATACGCGTATATTCGGCTTAAACAATGAGACGATTATGGACCTTAAGTCCCATTAAAGATGACAATATAAACTCTGAATAAAATCGTATTGAAGCGTAGATGATATCATAGAGAAATCGAAAGCATAAATGTTGATGTAAGCATTTGAATCATAAAATCTAAATTAGCTTCTAAAACAAGTCATTTTAGTCGTCGAGCGAACCTCAGTGAATAGCTTAAAGTGGAAGAAACACTTTGGTTTTTTTTTATTTTATATCCATGACGAGTGCAATAAAATTATAAAGAAGAAAAACCTCCAAATAGATAATAAATGAAACTAAATAAATACAAAAAGTAAACAAAATAAAGAAGCACTTAAAAATTAAGTAGAATGAAGTCAGAATTACTATTGAAAGCGAAGAACAACAACAACAGGAGCGGCGGTTTTTGAAACCGGGTCATTAAAAGTGAAAGTTTACGAAATTAAAAATGAAAGTGTTCAAGAAAAGCCAACAATTTATCTAACTACAAATACATTTACCGGGTAAACTAGGTCCAGATTGCAAAACATGCTACAGATTGAAGAGATAGATACCGAGTTATGAAGAAACAAACGAATGAATATGAAATAAAGAAATATTGTAGAGATAAAGTCGGATCGAAAGAAATCCAGCTAAAATCACATCATATCACCATGAAGTTGCCATGATCTTGTAGTGAAGCATATCATTATAATCGACAGAAAAGATCGGCCTGAACTTATAGGATACACAGCTTTGATGCGAAAGTATTCGAGATGCTGCTAATCAACCATTAATTAACTGAGCACTGAAAATCCATCTTACCTAAGATGATTATATTTTCCGTTTCTCCTTCTCTTTCTGCTCTTCGTTCCCCTCCTCCACCTTCTCCACCGCCTTCACTATGTAGAGGAGCAGCTACATAGTGCAAAAGCAACTCTTTCAAGTCACTAGCTACTGTTTGAGTGTTACTCTTTTTCTTTTCTTCCTCTTCAAGAGTACGTTTTGTAATAAAAGTCGAGTTACTGGCAATTTTTTCCATTTAATTTGCTATTAAAATAAAACTTGCTGTAGCTCCGATGAGCAGCTTGTGTTTAAAAAATAAAACGTAAACATAAAAAATGTGAATAAAAAAAATAGGCTCTAAAATGAATTTTTAAGATTTCAAATTTCACTTTTTCAAACAATTTAATGGTTTTTATTAACTTTATATTTTGCCTAAATCTTTCTCTAATCAGTTATTAAAACTTTTCTCTTTACGCAATAGCTAAAATGTATTTGTTATAAATTTAATAAAAAAGTTTAATTTTATTTATTTATTTTTGTAATCTTTTTTTACTTTTAATTTTCATTTAATTTTGCAATTTTAATTAAATTTAATTTAATTGAAATTCTATTCAATTTCAATTTTTAATCTAATTTAATTTCATTTCAATTCCATTATAATTCTCATTTTAATTCCATTCAATAATTTTTTTAAATAATTTAGTTTTTATTTAGAATAATTTAATAATTTAAATATTTTGCTTTTAATATATCGAAAAATTGAATAAAAAGTTTACAAAAATGTTGAAGTTGTTCATAATTAAAATCTAATTTCTAGTAATTTAATTAATTTAATATTCTTCCATTTGAAAAATGATCAATTTTATTAACAGCTTTGTTTGTGCATTCAAAGATAATCCACGAAAAGAGTCGCAAATGGTTTTCTATTACTCTTTGGTTGCTTATGTTACTTTTTTATTGTTGCTGCAAATCTAGTATATGTTACAATTAATTTCAAATAAACAAAAAACTTAAAAGATTCATAGGAATTTATTGGCGATAAGCCAATAAAGTGGAAAAAATTTGCAGTCAGTTGAAAAAAATTGTAATTGATGGAACATTTTAAATATGTTCGAAATTTATTTGCATAGATTAAAAATAGATTGCAACATACTTGTGAAACTAGCGTTTCTTGTAAATTCTAAGGTATTTAGTTGCGGTTTTAATTTTTGTATAAAAATTTAATGAATTTTTTTTCTCAGAGTATTTAAGTCAATAAAAATATCAAGAGAAAAGTTTGAACGAATGCCATGGTGGAAAAATGGTGGAAATGAAAAATCAAAAAGAACAGAAAGAAAAGAAGATTTCAATGTCAAATATACTTTTAACACCGTCGCTTTTTTATAAGTAATGGAATTTTTGATGCAATGGATGCCATTAAAGCACTTGCTACTCTTCGCTCGGACTTCAGCGTAATGCACTGTGCATATCATTAACCCTTACATGATGACACCCTACATTAACACTTTAAAAATAGTTCGGACCGTGTGTCTAACTGGCTATCTGACGGTATCTTTAAGTCGCCTCTCTGACAAGCTGATTGACTCGCTGTCGGTATCGTTATCGAATCTTTAGTTTTTGCAAATAAATTTGCTCCGTTTTATGCTCCAACTCAAGCAAACGCAGACAAGCATATAAAATAATGCAAAAAAGTATAATAAAAAAAAGACCAAAACAAACACAAGAGTAAGAAATATAAAAGCATAGAGAAACAATGTAAACAACAACAAACAGCAGAATGTAAGTTAACTTTTTTTACACTAAATAATGAAACGACTTGTTTCGAGGGTATTTACAGACTGCGCTTTATTTTCCTTTTTTGGGCTATTTATACCTTATTTCTACGTGTGATAAGAAGTTTACTCAATCTTGCGTGGGAAAGGATCTCTTCTTATCGCTTACAATAACAAACAGATATTCCTTTAAAATCCTACAATAACAATGTTACAAATATTCCTAAAATAATATGCTGGGACAATCTTAATGATCCTAAAACAACATTAAGATAACTCGTTCTTAACTCCTCCCTCCTAAAATCGATTGTCCTCAATCGTTTTAGAAAAGGTGTAAATTCTTAAGTTTGGTACTGTAACCTGTGGATTCTGTAGATCTTAATAATTTTGTTGTGTTGTCTCCATCTGATTTAATGTTATGTAATGTTTAGCTGAGTTTTTGGTGTGAACAATATTTGCGTCCATGCTCCATAAATGATTTTGTCGCATCTTTTATTCGGACGTCTGAACACTTGAACATGTGATGAGGTAATTTCTGCATATGGATTTTCCAAGATTCTATAAAGTTGCTTATTGGGTGTAATCGATTGAAGTTCCATTTAACTAAAAAGCTTGCTGTTTATTTTGAACGATGTATTTAAATTGTTGAGTAAAATTGAATTTCTTCTATCCGTGGTATGTGCTGCCTGTATTCGCATGTTGAGTTCCTCATTATTCATCTTAAAATTTTAAGTGTACTACTACTATACTATAACTTAATATTACTAGTACATTTCGATTACTTATTCTTAATGAATTAATATTTAATACATTTTCTGTCTACTGAATTTCTTTTTTTCTTTATTTAATTTCTTTCTTTAATCTTTCTTTTCTAATCTTTAATTTCTTTATTGTATTTCTATATTTAATTTTGTTAACATCTTTTGTTTTCCCACTGATAATAATTTTATAAGTTACACTTGTAATTTCATTAATTAAAATACTGATTTCATTTAGAGCCTATTTATTATTATTATTATTTAACTTTGTTAACATATTTTCTTTTCCTGTTGATAATAATTTTATAAGTTACACTTGTAGTTTCCTTAATTAAAATACTGATTTCATTTACTGCTTTATTTATTATTATTTATAACTCTATTAGTATTTGAGTTTAGTTAGTTTAATAATTATTTTAATAATTTTGTCATTATAGCAATTGATCTTTTGTGGCGGTTTTGTTTATAAGATTTAATGGAGTTAGGGATATTGAAGGATTCAGAGATTTTGTATTTAGGAAATGGGTTTATTTTTTCGTCAAGATGTGTTCGTAAGTTTTAGTGTCGATTAAAATGTCTGAAAGTCTCGGGTTTTTCCGTTTATGTTTTCTATTATGTTTATGATGTTAAAAGTATTATAAGAATTTGCTTACTTAGCTTTTTATGTTACTTTTGTGAACAATTTTCCCTGTAGTCGTTACGACAGTGGTGGTTTTACTTTCTTTGACAATTTCCTTCCTAAACTGAGGTGAAATTTTAATTCCTAATCTTTTATTTACTTTGACGTATATAATTTCTCATGGTTTATATTCTCTAATTGGTTTCTTTTTCTTGTTTGTGTGTTTTAAATCTGTTGACTGTTTTTCCTTAAGTTTTTCAATATTATCTTGTCTAGCTTTTTCAAATTTTTCTGGGTCTGTTGATAAGTTTCTATCTGTCGAGTTTTCTACCTTGAGGGATATTGGATAAGGATAGTATTTAAAATAAATCGGTTCGTCTGTATTAGTGCAAATTTCTGCTTTTACTGTAGTTGCGAAAGTCAATTCTTGATTAGGATTTGCAAATAATTCTCTATGTTTATTAATTAAGTTTGTTAGTTTGTTTTCCTGTTCATGAGTTAAATGTTTCGTTCCAAGATTTATTGAGTTTACAGCTTGAGCGATTTTTTGTTTTAATTTTACTTTAACTTTGTTTCTAATGGTCATATAGTTGTCTTTAGTATAAATTATTGCTTCTAGTTCTTTTAAACTGTCATTGCCTAGAATGGCATCAAAAGATGTGAATGTTGGTAGAATGAAAAATTTTATTTGGCAATCGTTAATGTTAAAGAGATTTGCTATTGTGTGGTGGGTAATTTTTATATTTCCACCTATGGAGTTCGCAAAGAAAGTTTGCTCATTTTGTAAAGGTTTCTCAACTAAATTGGCTTGTATGTAATTTCTATTTGATCCAGTATCAATTAAGATTTTCAAATTTTTCCCGCTCTTCATACTGGTTTCAAAATATGGCAATGAAGAGCTGCCTAAAAAATTGATATCTGCATACTCTGGGACATTGTCATGAGCTGTAGTAGAGAATTTGTCATCTTCGTCTGTAGTCTTTTCGTCGTTTAAGTTTAGAAAGTCTAAATAGTCGGCTAAAGGTTGCTCAGTATCTTCATGAAATTGGTTTTGGTTATACGTGTCTATGTGAAAGTTTCTTTGAATTTTATTTGGAAGAACATTTTGATTAGATTGAGGTAAACCTCGTTTATTTGTGTAATGGAAATGTTCATTTGGGCGATTCATATAATTGACTACTTTTGACTTCATAGTTTGGTCAATGTCCATTGGTACGGGTAGAGGTTGTGGTCTTGGTGGTGGTACAAATGGTCTTCCTTGTGGAATATGTCTAGCATTATATTGGTGATTTTGATTTGGTGAAGGTTGTTCAAACTGTATATCGAAGTGTTGGTTATGAAAATGTGGTAAGTATGCTAGCTGAGGATAAAATTGTTGGCTTTGATTTATTTGTGGATTTACTCTTTTGGGTGGTAATGGCGGTTTGGGAGATGGATATTGTTGTTGATAGAATGCCTGGTTATAAACTCTAGTAGAATTGTGGTTTGCATTAGCGTGTTGTGTCCTAAATACTTGGTTCTCGAGTTTTTGGCATAAATGTAAAGCCTGAGGTAAGTCGGTAGGTTCTTTCATTGCCAACAATCTTGGTAAATCTCCTTTAAGGCCTCTAATAAAAGTATCTAGTGCCTTGTCGCGATAAGTTTTCGTTAAAATTTGAAGGGATTCTTGACTTATTTCTAAACATGAGATTTTATTTAAGATTAAGGACAGATGGGTGTAAACTAGTTGATAGAATTCTGAGATAGTTTCGTTTCCTTGGATTAAGGATGTTAGTTGATATTCTAAAGTAGTGACATCTCTTTTGTCTGCATAATGGAGAGTGAGGCATTTGCAAATTGCTTTCCAATTTAGGGGTGTGTTATAAGACTCGAGAGCTGCATCCGCATTTCCTATAATTTTATTACGGATTACATTTAGAATACCAAAGTATAAAGGAGTTCCTATTTTGCATTCATAGATTTGGAGTACTCTCTCTACACTTTTCTTCCAAGAACTAAATTCTGCTGGATTACCTGAAAATTCACGTATGCTTCTAACTATGTCAGGAATCTTATCTAGTTGGGATAACTCGGAACTATGTTCTGGTTGGATTGTTTGGTCTAAGGTATTTTCTAAATTGGGAATTGTTTCTAAAGATTGATTGTGATTTAGGAGAATTCTATGAATTACTCTAGAAATTACTTGTTCTAACTCATAAACTGAAACGTTCGTCGATGTATTTGTCGTGTTAGTGTTTGTGTTTAGTGTTGGAGGATTGGGAACATTTAAGGTTGGTGGACGTATAAAATTATTTGGATTTGCCATTTTGTTCAATATTTAATATTTAAAAAATTTTGTTTTGTTTAGTATTTAATAATTTTACTGTACTTAGTATCTTTTAAAAAATTTCGTATAATGTTTAATATTTTCTATTTTGTTTAGTTTGTGATTTTATAAAACATTGGAGGGTCCGGCTTTTAGGGCTACGGATTCGCAATGCCTAGTTTTTAATTTATTAATGATTTTTAGATCGTTATATACTGGAGGGTCCGGCTTTATGGGCTACGGATTCGCAGTATCTGTGTTTTTATTTAATTCTTATATTTTTTAATTACTTATTTCATTTAACAATGAAATTTTCTTAATGTCTATTTAAATTTTAAATTTAAAGTTTTCACTCTATTAGTTTTGCTTATAAATTACTTATTCTTTTAACTTACAGTACTAATAAATTTATGTCGTTGCTGCTTCTTGAGGAGCTAATAAATTTATGTCGTTGCTGCTTCTTGAGGAGCTGGACGTTGGTGCTGCTTCTTGAGGAGCTGGATGTAGGTAGTGCTTCTTGAAGAGCTGGACGTTGGTGCTGCTTCTTGAGGAGCTGGACGTTGGTGCTGCTTTAAGTACACTTTTTGCCACTTTTGGTGTTTATAGTATTGCTGCTACTTAAGGAGCTTTAACTATATTATTTAACACCTTAGTGGTCCCTGTTCGGGCGCCAGTTAACTTTTTTTACACTAAATAATGAAACGACTTGTTTCGAGGGTATTTACAGACTGCGCTTTATTTTCCTTTTTTGGGCTATTTATACCTTATTTCTACGTGTGATAAGAAGTTTACTCAATCTTGCGTGGGAAAGGATCTCTTCTTATCGCTTACAATAACAAACAGATATTCCTTAAAAATCCTACAATAACAATGTTACAAATATTCCTAAAATAATATGCTGGGACAATCTTAATGATCCTAAAACAACATTAAGATAACTCGTTCTTAACTTGTATGTACAACAAATCTATCCAAGCTGAAATACATTCATATAAAACGTTGAAGAAAAGCATAGAATATCGAGTGCTCATGAATGTGTTCAAAACAATAAACATTTCAGTTAAGATACGATGGGGAGTACTACAACAAGTACGAGAAGGTACAACAACAACAAAAGCCAACAACATGTTGTTTTGCAATGACTAAAGTTGCCGCTTGGACGAAGGAGGCCACCCGAGGGTCGCCCTGTTGCAGTCGCTGCTTATCCAATTTTTATTCAAGTTTACGTGTGTTACATTGAATGCGCAACAATTCGCCGGATAGGAAATCTATTTGACGTGTAGAATGATACAACAGCAACAACAACAGAAACAAATTCAAATTGAAGAGCCTTTTAAGGACAACATGCACTTGGTTACTTACGGCGATCGTTGAACGTTTTTGTTTTTTCTTTTTTTAAATATTAATCTTGGAAATATACAATAAGAATCTTTATACTTAAGGATTTTCCAAATTGCACGAGCTTCAAATCGACAATTTAAACTTTCAATTTTAAAGATCTATTACTTAGACGTTTTTTTCCGTTTATTTTCAAGTTTAAAATTAAGTACAACATCGTTATGCATTCGTTTACAAAATAGTTACAAAGAACTTCAAAACGTTAAGTAATTAAGCTATAAAAAATTAAGCTTAACTTAAAAAGAGGTCAACAGACAAATGCTACGGATACAGATACTAAAGTACTTGTTCTTCAATCATCATAAGCAAATAAAGCAGAATCTACAAAACGCTGTCCAAGTTTGAGTGATGCTCTAATTCAAAGCTTGAAAAGTCGGAATGTTTTGCTTACTTCATTAAAAATGAGTTGTTGCTACAATTTGCCGCTCTGACTTCGATGCCATACGAACGAGACCAACCGTCCAAATTCGCTAATATTTGCAAATTATTTCATTTACTTTAACTATTTATAATGAGCTAATTAACTGAGGGCGGGAAAATTGTGACTAATTGAACGAGTAATTTTTTAACGTGACCGAGAAAAATTGCAATTTCAAATGCAAATGACATTTATATTTAATTACAACAACACAAGAGGGTTACAAATCAAGTGCGGAAGGTGATTAAATACCGAAAGTTAAAAAATAAACTCAAGACTTAACTAGAGTACAATTAAATGACTTTTATTGTATAATGCATGCACTTTATAATGAAAATAAATAAAAGCTAAATTATAAATAAAAAATAAAAACAGAAAAGTTAATGATGAAAGTTTCTTCATCTCGACCTAGAAAAGCGCTTAACTGCGCATAACAAACATCGAAGATTAAACAAAAATTAGCTGAATATGTGTAGGAAATCAACAATGCGTGAAATTTATGTGTGGACGAGAAAAAGCCGCCTGCCGCATCACACGATCGGCAACGATACCAAGCAAGCAAGCGTAACAACATGATAAAAATTTAAGTTTTTAGTCTTCGATTCCAAAAAAAGACGACGAAGAACGAACACTCACGCCTTCAAGTGGTTTAGATTCACGGATTCCAAACGATTCCTAACGCGCCGATTACCATG
Source organism: Myopa testacea (assembly GCA_949629155.1). Lineage (NCBI taxonomy): Eukaryota > Metazoa > Arthropoda > Insecta > Diptera > Conopidae > Myopa > Myopa testacea. Next base: position 11,551,332 of record OX451347.1, read on the forward strand.
TGATGACGAGCCTCTTTTGACTGAGTTGGATGCGTTATTCAATAAATTTAAATACATTGAACCCATTCATCCATTTCATCAATTAGCGCAGTTTTCAACGAGTGATAATGGTCTGGAGCTCCTGGGGGGAGTTCGCCACTGTGCGGGTTATCGATCGCTTTGTGGTGGACTGATTGGAGGACCCTTAGGCTGCAGTCGAAAAACTGATTAGATGCATGTTTGTTAATGGGTCATAAGACCAAGTGAAATATTTAAGTTTTCAGTTGGATATGAAATATTTATGTGTTAAGTTGGATTTTCAAGCAGATCGCAATAGAATTCTATGTAATGCGGGCATCAGAAAACTCATTGAATCACCTTTAAGATCAATGAACTTTTTTAAGTAGTTTGATTAATTACTAGAAGAATCATTATGGTACGAAAAATCTTACTGTGTCTGTCTTCGTGAAAAATAATTATAAAACGTAGTATTACTATTTTAATTACTTATTATTATTGCAATTACAATGTACAATTGTGTATTGTGGATACATAGTAATGTATATGATGTAGGAAATGAAATACGATTAAAATAATACAAATTTTGTAACAAAATAATTAAAGTTTTTAAGCCCAATATTATATTGTACAATATTTAAACCAGAAAGAGTGATTATCTTCGAACTGACTGAAGCACAATTTCCTTACATCTCAAGGTTTGTATGGCAAATGGAAAAGTTGAACATTTTTGGATCAGTTTATAATATTGATCCTAGCTGTAAAGATATTCAATTACTCTGCGAACTTACGGTAAAGTCAAATCTCTGTACGGTCTCCCGAGACGACGCAAGACCGACACATTTGTCTGGCTAGACTTTATATATTTCCTTCTAGTAATTTTTTTTTTTTACTTACGTTAATACTTGAAAATTATTGCGCATTGATTGGGTTCATGACTCATTGTGGTCGTCCCATTTGTAGTACGTTGTTTGAGCAATGGTCCCCAACGATGTTTTGAAAAGTTGCGATACTCTTCTATTCGTTTCCTTTACAACAGCGATGTTCGTTTCAAATCTAGATTGGATTCTTTTCCAAACCATTTTTTTGTAGATTTGTGGTTTCAATTTTAGCGATTTTGTTTCATTAAAGTTGTGAAGTCCTATAAAAAAATTGAACTGAATTGTTACGGAAACCGCCCCAAAGAATAAGTAGTCAGTTTTTTTTAACACTAGCATTTAATTACAGGCACCAATAAAATTTAATTGTTCTCAGCAAAGCATCAATCAACGTGAGCTCGATTTTAAAGCTATTGTTTGCTATTTTTAATTGAAGTTTCGTTGCGTTATTAAAAAAAAAACAAGTCGATTATACAGTTTTTCACGTTCAATGCTTTTGTGATAAACATGTATGCGTGAATGTAAGAGAATTTATTAATTATTGAGTATAATATAAATTTTTTTTTAACAAAAGTTGCAACATACAAAAGATCAGAAAAAGTTCCATAAATCGTTCTTTTGTTACTTCAAGTATTTGTTAAAATTTAAGAATAACAAAAGAATAGCAACAAAACAATAACAACAAAAATAATAACAACAATAACAATAAACTACCACAGAAAAGCCATTACAGTTCAACTGAGTTCTAGCGATGGAATATCGTCGAGTACCGAATTGAAAAGAGACAAGGACTGAGTGACAGGCTAATAGAATGATGGTTGAACGGGAAACAGAGGTTGCTGAAGGGAAAGGAAGAGCTCCAAGAAATGATATTTATAGAGTTGCAATCAACATGGAAAAATAAAAGAAAACCACATAAAATCAGGGAAATGAGTAAAATTTATAGACCATGCTTGCGATCGGGAGAAGTTGATTCGCTGCCTCTGTGAGTTGATGATCGAGTTACTCTAGCAGCAGAAGCACAAAAAATCCAAATTCTATTAAATGATGAAAGATAACAGAAAGAGATGAAAATGTTGAAAGTTATACAGAGAGAGAGAGAAGAGAGAGAGCGAGCAAGAATGTGTAATGAGAGAGTGGTCGAAAGGTGTTGACAGCAGACGAATTTATAGAAACAAACATCAGCAGTAGCAAAATAGACCGACATGTATTGTGACCAGAAAAAAAGAAAAGAAAACCTTGCATGTTGCACTGAATACCAAAGAGAATAAAACGGAGCGAATAAAAGAATGTTAGCAAAAAGAGCAAAGAAAATTGAATAAATGGAGAAAGTGTGGGGCAGGTAACAAATCTAAATTGAGAGGGAACAACAAATTTTAAGTAAAAACTAAAAGTTTGTGTTGATGCAACCTTGAAGCTTGTTTAGTTGCTTTCGAGTTCAATGTGTTTTCTTTAAGAATCTTAAATAATCTACTCACAACTATCATTTGCACCTAGATTCCTCCTACCTTCCGTATCTATATGAATATATGAATCTACCTACATATATATATATCTATATATGAAATACCTGTTCACATTTTCCATTCGTCTCTGTATTTCATCATCATTCAGAATGTTAAAAACTGCCAACACTCGTGCTTGTCATTACTCACGATTATCCACAAGACTCGAAATTATTACTTGTAATTTTCAATCGCGGTCTTTTAAGGAAATTGTTTCTGTTTCTGTAGGAAGTACATCATTAATCTGCAGAGATTTATGAAAAAGAATTTGTATATAGATTTTAATTAAGAAATAATTTAATAATTTATTTGAGGGAAACAATTTAATTAAGAAATCATTATTAAATTATTAAAATATCATTTTTATGTTTCGTTTTAGGTAATTATAATGGACATTCTAAAGATTACAATTTCTTGTCGTTATTCTTCATCATACTAAATTACAGTCATGACTTCCTATGGTGAGATAAAATAATATAATACTCGTATGTATATACAGTACTTTATTTACTCGACGTATCAATCTTAACACAATATTTCAAATTTCGTAACAGACCTCTAATATTCACAATTTTTCAACATGATCACTTTCGGCGTTGACGAAATCCGAGTTTTGAGACTCAAATTCGGGATTTTTGGGGAATATCTATCTCTTGGATTACTCGTGCATAAAACGTTAATTTGTTGAAACTCTTACTTTCACAAAGACGCAGGATTTTCTTATAAAATATGTTTAGAAATTATTTGTCGTAAATTTTGATGATTAAATTCAAAATTCGAACTATATGTACGAAAACAAGCTGGCTCAATAAAAAAAACACTGTTTCCTCAACGCACACATACATGTAATAATTAAAATTGAGTACTTGAAACTCGAAATCGTTTCGGATGACGCGGCGTAGAAATTTACAACCGCAACAGAAATATATTTTTGGATTCATGAAAACAGCAGCAACAAGAATTACAATAACAATAACAACAGAAAGCAAAGACAAAAGCCGCAAAATTGAAGAGAAAAACACTGTAAAAATGCCACAAAAGAAGCAGAAAAAAAATTATAATGGGCCGCGCGGCGAAAGCATGCATCACATCATTCACGCAATCACACAGTCGCAATCAAACACAAACACACACGCAGTACACCGACATCCCCACATACACTCTTTTGAAGCACATGAGCCGCATTTTAAAATAGGTTCTTCCATTAAGTTTCGTTCGTTTTGCCTTCGTACAGGAAATTATTATTGTTGTTATTGTTGTTGGTTTGTCTCTCTGCTTAGAAATTTTCGCTGGAGCTGTGCACAATTTTAATTGAAATTCATTGCTTCAGTTTTGAATTCAGCGCGCTGCGCTGCGGGTCGCTAAATTTGAAGTGAGTTTTGACTTGAGTCCTCAAAAAGAACACGAAGAAGAGTGACATCCATCTCCTTGGCCCCAACATGAGTCTTCAAAGTTCTCAAAAGTTCGTTTCATCCCTCCCGCCCCCCTCCAAATCAGAAAAAAGTTACTAAGTGTTAAAAAGGAGCCGCCAACCGAAAAAGTTTGCCCTCTTTTCTTAAGAAAATAAAATTGAAATCTGTCTCATTTCCTGTGTTTTGATTGGACGCACGTGTATTCGTATCTCCCACGCGATGCACTTTTAAGTGCCTTCGTGTGTGTGTGTGCGTATGTGTGTGTGTGTATTCGTATGTTTGTGTGTTTATATGTTTGTGCGTATTTAAATTAATAAATGAGGTCAGTGTCAATCACTTGTTGAAATGCGTGAGTGCGAAAAACACTTCACGCCCCTTTGCGACGTCCCTTCTGTACGCGCCCTTCAGCTGAAGTGCTTCTCTGACTACAGAAAGAAGTGAATGAGTCGCCTTCTCATTAAGCGTATCAGCTCTGATTTCAGCGGTAGAGGAGGGGATTCCCAGTCCCCTAGTCCCCCAGTTTTTTTATTCGCTTTCTTATTCGTCAATATTTAATTGTGTTTTGATTGAATACGTTTGCATGTTATGAGTTCGTATCTTGTGGCACACAGTTTTAATGCACTTCGAGGACATTTTAACAGTTTTACGATCCATTTAATCTGTGATGAACCTCGTTTAAGGGATCATTTTTGACAATTTATTTGAACTTGTTTCATGAAATGCAGTTTTATGTGTGAATTCAGATTTAGTAAAAAGAAAACAAACAAGGAAAATAATATCTCTATTCGTTTTATAGTCGCTTACAAGTACCCGCATTTAGAAGAAAACTGATATGATATCTATTCAAATTCTTTAACATTTGAAACACGATACGCATTGGATTTTAAATGAACTGAAAATTCAAATTAAAATAACCCCCCATTCTTGTGTTTAATAAACGCACACACACGAATAACAAACAAAACAAAATAATTTTATTCTACAGTATTAACTGTAATTAATCTATTATATTATTGTTTATTGTTGTAGATATACATACATATGTGGATATACTCGTATAAGTTCTTGTTTATATGTATGTATATTCTATATATTTCTGTATGATTAATTCAACCAACAGGAATGTTGATTAGTTTGAATGTTGTTTTTTTTTAAATAACTATTTAATTGTTTTTAATGACTATAAATTAATGAAAACTATTAAAACAAGAACAACAATGAATATCTCAAAAATGGCCCACAAAGTAGACAAAATGTGGTGGGCGCCAATGAATGTACTCACAAACAAAATAGGAAGGAGAATGAAAGGGGGAAAGTCCAGTGTCAACACTAGCTAATTTAGTTTGTGAATGACTAAGATTCAATTCAGTTCTGCAGAGAAAAATTTAAAAAATGTCACAAAAAATGAAAAGAAAAAACTTAAAATTTAAATGAAGGAATGAGGAAAATTAATTGAATTTAGAAATGATGCGTAAGCATTTTTAAAATAACATGAGTATAAAATAGAAATATAAAAAAGAAAATAAGATAAAATAAAAATAAAAAGTTTTTGGCTAAATTTTAAGAATTTAAATATTTAGATTAAAATTGGAATAAATCAAAAAAGTTGCATTTGAAATTAAAGTTATAGTAAAATTGAAAATTATAGACAATTAAAGATTTACAGTTTTTACAGAATTTTGGAAATATTCTAGTTTGGAATTTTCTATCCGATTTTTATAATTCGAATTCGAAAACGAATGATTTGAGAATAATTGTATTTAGAAATAAAGTCAGAAGAGTTGAATAGAAGTCGTGGAAGTTGAATTAATTAACTTATGTTTGTTGTTGTTATTATTGTGAAAAGTGTATTTAGCAATTTATTGTGATACTTAAATTGAGGATTTCATTTTGCGCATTTTCTTGAATACGTTTATTCGAAAATAAACTTATAATTAAACTGAAAATTTAGGAGGAAATAAAGATTGAAACCACAAAATTTGAATAACAAGTGAAAGCAACTACTAAAGCTTGTTAATAGCATTTGAAGTCATTATTTATAACATGAAGTCCATATTTACTCTCATTAAATATATGATCATTAAATTTAACATCATTAAATTTGAGATTATTAAAATGAAGACCATTAAAATAAAGTCATATTAAATTTCAAGTCCATTAAAAAACAAAGTAATGAAACAGAAGATAAAAAAATAAAACAATACTTTACAACAACTTCAACATTTAATGTTGCTCAAAAGATACGCGTTCTAAATTATCTAAAATGTTGTCAACAACGAATAATTAATTTAAACTTTCTCCTGACTTCAACCCACTATAAGCATGTACAACAACAGCAGCAAAAGCAATAATAACCACGTGCTAATGGGAAAATGGCACATCTTACGATTATAATTCTTTTTGCAATTTAATGCAATTTTAAACCATAAAAAAATTGATGAATTTCTTTTATTCAATATTGATGATGATTGTGTTATTTTAATTAGATTATTTTTTGTTTAAAGTCGAGTATCTTCTTGTGGTTGTTGGTGTTGTTATTGTTGTTTGTTTCTTTATTTGTTGTACGCTGATTACTAATTTAGTTGTTCGATTTCTTCGTATTAAAACACGTTAACGATTATAAACGCATCGTATTTTTATTACTTTTAACCTGTTTGTTCGTTTCCTTCCTTTTGTTAATTTATTGTAATACAAAATATTGTTAATACAATATTTATATAATATTGAAAAATTTTCGATCTAAAAATAATGAATACATGAATTTTGCTTATTTTTTAATAATTTATTTTTTAATATATCTTCAGTTTGGCTAAAACTGAAATACAGAACACATCATGATTTGTGTGGCATAGGAACATGTGGGCGGACCACACCTATCTTTGGAAGAGTATATAATATTGATCCTAGATGTTAAGATATTCAGTTTGTGTGGCATAGGAACATGTGGGCGGACCACACCTATCTTTGGAAGAGTATATAATATTGATCCTAGATGTTAAGATATTCAGTTTGTGTGGCATAGGAACATGTGGGCGGACCACACCTATCTTTGGAAGAGTATATAATATTGATCCTAGATGTTAAGATATTCAGTTATTCTGCGAAACTCGTTGCCAAAGAAATTCTATACACGCAAATCTTTCATAAGGTGTATTATATAAAAGTGGGCGGATCACACCCATTTTTGGGCATGAAAAAGTTGTTTATGAATCCATTTGTGATTTTCACTCACAAATAGTGATTGAAAATTTAATTTCTTTAAGAGTTTTATTTATTTTTTTCGTTGATGAAATGATTAAGAAAAAAGTTTTCCTGTGTAATTTGTAATCATTACAGATTGAAACGAATTCGAATCCGTTTCCTATACTTTGTGTTGATTGGTTTGTTTCTCCTCTTAGTATTTGCTTCTTCGGTAACAACCACCAAAAACAACAACAGCAAAAATTCCTTTTCTATTTCCGTTGAAATGTTTATCGTTTGCAAAAGAAAATTTTTTCCAATTTTCATTTCGTGACTTTTGCTTTGTTACAATTTCTTGGGGAGACAGCTGAGTAGATAGACAGATAAATATAGAGACAGGAAGACTCGTAGACAGGCAGACAGACAGACAACAAGAAAATTGTTCACATAAAAGTGTGGCGCTGAAAAAAAGAGTTAAACTAAGCGCAATATTGATATGATCAACGTGATAAATAATAACTACTAAGTTCCTAATAACAACATAAACAGATTGCTTACAAAACAACAACACAACATCCTCACTTTACAAGCAACATTATAAAAAAAAGAAACTACAACAAAATGTAGTAACAAGCAACAAATCGAAAGTTATTGACCGGAACTAATAACAATTTTTAATGCTCTACAGAGGCTTATAGACAAGACAACAGCAACAGAGACAGCTTCGAATGAATGAATGAATGTTTGTGTAACAAACAAGTCATGTTATATAGAAGTAAAAAAAGTCAGTACCTCTGTTGTATTGTTGCTATAACCAGACACAACGACAAAAACCAGCATGAAAAGAGTTCAGGAATATGAAAAAACGAACAAGGAACATAATTTTATTTGCGAACAATCTTTACATACATATGTACATACATATGTACACTCATACATATATTTGTATCAGGAAAATTGCAACCGGGGCGACCAGTTTGTCTTATAATAAAAACTTTGTTTTAATTATTTTTGCAAAACAATAACCATATTTAAGGATATGAATATCTAATAGTTTTAATCATGTTTTGTCTATGAAGTTATCTATAATAGTATTAAAGCAATCAAGAATTCTAATTTTTTGAGAAAACTTATAGAGTCAATACTGTTCCTTCAGCTGACTTTAATTTTATTTGAGCAGACTAAATGATTAGTTTTTATCTTAATGAGGTTTTTATGAGGTTTTTATTATATTTTTCTCATGTATTAAAGGAACTGTTATAGTTATAGTGCTTTTTTGCTTTTACTACTAGAACTAACTCTCTCTAGTTCACTGTGTGGACTAAATACAGGAGTGTTTTAGTATTGAACCATACTTTGTAAACCAAGAAGTAGCAGTAGTAGTTGTTGCTGGTGTAGTAGTAGTACTAAAAATAGTATTGCCAGAGTAGTACTAAATATATATAACATAGCAGGTGGTCAATGTATCTAATCTAACTAACCAGATTTGGCAACAAATCTGAGTAGAGTTGGTCGGAGTAGGTCGAAATACTCTTAAATAATATGAAATACTCATAATATGACTCCATCTATACTCATAGAGGCTCCAATCACGTTTGTTAGAGGTTCCCTAGCTGCGTCAGAATGGGCTAAACGATAACCCATCCTTTTATGATCATATTCCCTCAAGGGCCAATTTTCCGTGCAAACAACGACCATTCAGCGGCCATCCATTCAGGCCCAGGCTGACAAAGTCTGAGAAGTCTAGCTCATGTTAAGGAAAGTTCCCGTGGCCAGGAACCCAACTGCGGGTCACCTGGAAGCCTGGATGAAACAGAAAGTCTTCACTCGATTTATGGTTATGTTTGTTGGTGATTTGAATTTGTTAGCAGGTTTATCTTGAATCTGGAGCTTCCCGGCTCCTCTACCAAAAGTGAAGATTTCATTTCGTAATATTTACATGTGTTATTGCGAGGGTTTAATGGAAGATTTCCAAACCACTCGCAATCAGAAACCAAAGGAACAGAATCAGGTCTTTCCTTTTTTTTTTCAAATGATAAAGACTTTTATGTGATTATTTAATTATTGTTTAATTGTGCGATTATTAATTGCAACAATTAAAAACATGTCAGACTTTAAAAATGTCATGATATACGAATAAATCATTTTTATTCATATTGTTGATATACAGAGTATGTCGTTCTTATTTTTGGTTCATTGACCTCCCGGAAAAGCGACCTATTTATTTGTTTGTATGTTTTCTATAACATATTCTTTTTTTAATTTATTGCCGAATGAAACAACTCGTAAAAGTAACCTTAAATTTTTACGATTGTTCCTCGCTCCGTATTCATTGGATTCGTTGTACGTACTTTCATAAGCAAATATTGCTTAAAAAAACTGACGCTGGGACACGTCGAATGTATTATAAGAAGGAAAGAATGTGCACACATTTGAAATGGCTCTCTCTCCCTCTCTCTTTCTCCCTCCCTATCTCTCCTTCTCCACTGTCTTAAACGATCGTACTTTTAGTGTTGTATCTTGTGCTTAAGTAGAACTGCATTTCTCTAGAATTTTTTCTAAGTTTCTAAAATTGCAAATTGTTTATTCTCTATACATTCTATAGATTTGTAGTCTATGCTTTATTGTTAATATTTGTTTTGCTCTTTTTTTTTTTTTTTTCTTTTCTTTTCTTTTCAAAAGACATGAAATTGCATGTGTTTAGTTGCTTATATTTGTATTGCGTAGCACGCGAACTAGTTGATTTTATGTTTGGTAACCATTGTCCTTATAGTAAAAACCGAAAGACCAATAAAATCGGTAATTAGCCGGTTGCAAAGTTCCTCACGCATCGGCTATAAAATGTCTACGAATGCTTTATTCTTTGAATGATACTCGTAGAAGCGAAAGAAGATGAACAGAACTGAAAAAATTAAAGAAATCGTATGAAAAGAATCCTTTACAATAGTTTTTCGGTTGCAACTGAAACGTGATTCGTATTTAATTTTTATGATCCTTTTCAAATTTAAATAATTCAATGGAATTGTTAATTATCTTCATATGATTTAGTATAGTTTTACTTATTCTGTTAGTTTTTTTAAGAGGCTGAAGATTAGAACTTGTGGAAAATTAATTAAACGCTATTTTTTATTTAATCAAAAATGCATTTACTATAAATTAAATTTCTTCATTTTTTTGCAGAGGATATACTAAGGGGATCAACAGCCGGGACCTACGCTCTTACCTACGGATGAAGATCAACCCAAACAACTGACGTAACGAGACACATGACACCGATTTGACCAGAGCAGAGAGTAACAACTCTCAAAAAATAGGAATCTATATTTTTTAGAACAACTACAACGAAGAAAGACGAATTCGCATGAGAAAAAACCATTTCAAAAGGAATCAAAAAAGAGCATCTCCAATATATTTACAAAAACACCTGCTATCTTGTAACTACTTTAATTTCCAACAAGAAATCGCATTAGACACACATTCGTATGTCTGAAAAAGTACGAGCGTTCAGTTTAACAGCCGGAAACATGATAACGACAAGTGCATCCAGTGCTGGGGGCGTCACCCTTATCGGAGCACCCACTTTGATATCGAGCACTTTTACAGGCGTTGCAACCCAGTCGCTGACACCCACGGCGGGTGGTAACTCGCCGACCCCACCGCCGCCCACGCTTCTGAACCTGAGCCAACAGCATTCGGGTGGCAGCGATACAGAGTCATCATCCGAATTTGCTCCGGGCGCAATTATGGCTCAATTAAACTTTCACTTGCTACACGATTTGAGTGTAGCGGGGGGAGGACTCGCTGGTGGTGGTGCCATGAGCGAGAGCAATTCAATTATGAACTCATCACAAATTTCAGCGATTTCGAATGATTCGATTGCGTTGTCCGCCAGTCCAGCCGTCGGTGGAGCAGGAGCGGGACCTTCTTTTAAGGCCAACAACGGGAAACATTTGAATGCTCAAAGCGTTGCAGGGGTGAGTAAATAAAAAACTAACGTTGCCCAAATATTTAAATCCTCTGTTAGGCTCCATTTCCGTTGTTAAGCAATCAAATGTCAGAAACAGATTATGTTAAGATCTCAATATTATAATTTTATATTCTTTTCTATTGAGCATGATTCTGTCCACCCCTGTTTCCTTCCTTTCCGTCCTTTATTTCAACCATTCAGATTGGATATTGAAAAATGATTCATGTTTTTAGTTTGGGTTCTGTTATCAGTTATTTTTAAAGTTCCTTCGGTTTCTTAAATGCGTCTTCTTTTATGAGTTTAATGTCATTATTTTTCCTTGGCCGTCCGACTATCCGTCGCCTCCACAGATACTATTTGATCTTCTTTACTAATCTCCAGACCAGCGCCCAAGAACAGACTCGCATATTCACTCGTATTCCTTCATAGGTTTTCCCAAATGTTTTTATTCTCCCTTCAATGATTTTTTTCCTTTCCCTGGCTTTTTGCTTTCTTTCCGTCTTCATTTCGGTCTGTTAGTTTCGTTTTTCTTAATTTTTTTTTTGTTGAAATACTTCGGTCGCGTTTTCTTTAAAGCCTTCTTTTGCTCTCTTCTGCTCACTGTCGCTCTCCTTCATGGCGTATATTCTGTTTCCACATATCCTTTAATCCTTTACAGGATTTTCGTATTCCTCACACATTTATTCCCGTTTAATTCCTGGTTCTGCTGTTGTTGCGCTTGCAAAATTTATGGCCCTATAAATCGCCCACAAGTTGTGCTGAATTCTTTAGCTAAATTCCCTTCCTCAGCGCCTCAAGTTATGCTGTAAAAATACACAAGTCTTCACGAGTTTTTCTTTCCCCTCTACCTTTATTAGAATGTTATTCATATCATGTTGGCAAATATTTTTTCGCAACTCTCGTTATTTTTGATCATATTTTTTGGATGAATGTTTTTCTGTATGACTTGAAGTTTATTTTATCGGGCATAAATAAGTCCAAATAGAAAATATCGTATATTAAATTCTGCACTGAACTCGAAGGTATAATAATCATTAAATTTTCAATATTTTTTTTATAATAGTTTTAACCTTTTATATTTGATTACCGATTAGAATATTCTGATGAGGAAAGTACAATGAGAAATAAGTAATTTTTTGTAATAGTTGAGTTGTTGTTTGCTGGAATTAACAAATTGCTGTATAGACCTCATTGCTGTTTCTGCAACAAATGGTTATTTAATGGATTCATGGTTATTTAATTTGCGTTAGACTTTTCCGAAACTCCGTATGTCATGAATATGAGTATAAGAATGTTTGGTAAGGCCTAAATTTTTGCTGATTAGCATCACTTAAGACTTTGTGTAACTCCACAGGACATTATAAAGTATTGAGTATCTTGGAGAACAGAGATAATTCTATCAGTTTTTAGAATCAACTTTTTACGCGACTTTTTAACACGAAAAAGTTTAACAAGTGGTATAAACCTAATCGTGTTGATGCCACCTGAATGACAACTGTATATCACATAATAGATTTCATCTAAATAACACTTCATTTCGGTTGCTATTTCTAATATTTTATCCTATAAAGGTGTAGATAAATTTCTTTTCCAGCTTTCCATCTTGTATATAGAATTGTTCAAGCATATATGATTTAAAAGATAAATTAGTATGGATTTATCTCCTTCAATACATATTACTACTCATCATTGCCAATTTGTTCATTCAATCATTTCATATTAGAACCTCCGCCCCTCCCTTGCAAACCATCTGTCTGCGCTTAAATTGCATTTCCTCTTCAGTCATCATCATTTGTATCTGCTGTTTATCAAAATACTTGCCGCCCTACGATTTTCTGTCTGTCAAACACTCTCTTGATGGTGACAAAATTGTCAACCGATCGATAAAACCATCATCGTTGGCTGATGTAGTGAAGAGCTTATCATGTATAAAGGCACCTTTTCCAAGCAGCACACACACATACACACACAAGGGCACACACACATCCACCCACTTCCTGTTTTGTTGTATATCTTTTCACCACTGTTTGGTATTTTATTGCAACTCACCCTCGAATTAGCAAAAAGCAACAACAAAAACCAATATATTTTTTAAAGCAATCAATTCTTGTATCTCTGTAATAATCTCTGTAAATATCAAGAGAATAAAAAAATTAACTAAAAAAGAGTAAATAAGAAGTTATAAAAACAGTATACAATTTTTTTGCTCAATGTTTGTATCGTGAATGAAGAAAAAACTTTCTAAACGTATTATTTTCTAACTGTAAATGTAAATATTTAAAGTCACATTGAGTGTGTACACGAGCGTGTATTTTTGTATACCGCTGACGTCGACGTCGAAAGGCCAGACTATCAGACATTGACACTGAACTGACACTTAGGCCTCCAAGTGTGATATAAGGACCGAACAACAGCAACCACCACCTTGCAAGTGACAACAACAACAGAAACAACAAATACGAAACAATGGGCCTTCAGAAAGGCCGAACCAACCATCACCGACCAAGAGACAAACAACCCCAACCGCTCCCCTCTCTCTTTCACTCTCTCGCATACTCTCTTTCACTCTTCCTCGTCCGGCGGGGGCGGTAACAGCAACAACACGTTTGTAAGCACGAAACATGAACCTGCAACAACACGCAATTTTCTGGTTACGTATTCAAAACATGTTCGAATGTACAGAAATTTTTTGTACAACGGAACTGAAGTGAAGAGTAGGACGAATTTCGGGGGGCTTTTTAAGAGGGTTGCTTTGTTGTTTCCATTTTTTGTTCTGTACGTGTAGAAAGCGAAGTTGAGGTTGGAATGCTACTTGCTTTGTGTGTCTTCTGGATGTCGTTGTTGTTCTCGTTGGCTACATTTGTCTTAATCTGCTTAATGATCTCTTGAAGCCCATGGAAAATGCACCCAAGCAGCAAACTTACAGTGACACATGAAGTGAACTGCTATACACTCTATGATGTTGAGCTCGGTGGGCGAGGGGTTGGTGGCGGGGGTAATTGGTGACATTGGTAAAATTGAGAAGTGAAAGTTGTATACACAAAATATTCCCACTTTAACCGAGGAATCATATCTCCAGATGGGGTCTTTACTAAGAGTAAACTCATTAACATAATTTTATTGTACAAGTTTAGACCTATGGATTGAGTGAAGAGCTTGAAGACTTGTTAATTCCGAGATATGATGTGATTATAGAAAAAACGTTATCTTTGAATAACAAAAGCACATCGTGCGATACTCTACTTATACTTCACTAAGCAGCTCTGTTAAAAGCTGATACAGGCATCCCTCGAATAGACCGGTACTCGAATTGCACGAAGTCACTAATAGCACGCTTCAAAATTTCGACATTCCTCGAATAGTATGAAATTGGAATTATACGACGTCGCGATTTCTAAAATTAGTTTTTATAATTCGTGTTAAAAATTTCATTATATGTATAAAATGAACATATGTATAAAAATCGACGGCTTACAAGGAAAACTGTACGTATTAATAACTGTATGATAGCTGTATTTATCTCTTTCTGATTCTTCCATTCAAATCTAATTTCTTACCGCTTTTTTGCTCTTACCGCTCCTTCGCGTCACTTTCGTTGTTTGCAAGTCGTCTGTTGAGGGCGTTTTTTGTCTTCCTATCTATTCATCCTGTAGGTAATCGAGGGCGTTGCTAGGTATGACTTCTGGCGGTTTTACCGTTACAGCAACCGTCCTTCAACAGAGCGTAGTGAGCGAGTGCAACGTCAGCGATAAGAGATCCTCTTTAGTACTTACATGCACGATTTTTAGTCAAAATTAATGAGATTTCTTTTAGGTTTTTAATACATTCGTATGCTTTATTCTACGCATGCAGTATGTTTTCGACTTGAAGTTGTATTTGATTTCCATAAATTTGTTTTTTAATGTTTCCTCCGTCGTTGTTTTAGCATTGTCTGTGCCCACAGGGTGTGAATTTTAAATGGGTCTTTTGTGTGGTCGATTGTCGGAAACAACCCCTTCAATCAACCAGTGCCAGCAAGTACTCGCACGCCTTTAAAAGTACTCAGTCGCTGGCTAACCCAAGCTCGCTCCTTTCACAGTTCAAATGTAACTGATTTCCATGGTAGAAAGTACACGTTAAGCAAACCTCGCGGCACTCACTTTATTTTAATTAATGAAACGAGTCTTGAGTTGGTTTCTTTTAATCCTTTAATGCACAGAGGATTTCTACATAGACTTAAATCCACAACCGTCATCGTCCCCACCACTGCTAATGTTTGATACTTTTGAAGAAAAGGCCTCGTCAGCGTTTCAGCAGGAATGATTTTACAAATGATTTTACAGTCGGAACATTTAGAGTAACTTTGCTTCATTAATACTGTGCTTATCTGCTGCATTAAATCAGACAAATAGTCTGTCTAGAAAACCACCCGATTTCTGGGGATGGTTACTTTGTTTGTCAATCAAATGCCAAAAGTGATTTATTATCCATAATATTGCGTCTACTTTGCAGGATAAAACTTTGATATGATTTCATTAGTTATATTTTAATAGATTTTTGAGCTACACATCCTATATACTCGTGCATACATATGTATGCACATACTTATTACTAGCTTCCATTTTTATATACGTACATACATACATATGTATGTTGTATGTTTTTTCTACCTGACACCCAATAATGAAAGGGTATATTAAGTTTGCTGCAACGTTTGTCACGTACAGAAGCAGGTATGAAAAGGTATCTGTTTGGAAAAAAGTGCATGATTAAAAGAGTGGTATTCAGTGAGGACTAAAATAACAATTTCTAACATACATACGAACTTATAACGTCAGTATCAGGCGTCCTTCCAATTATAAGCGTGGTCCACCTACTTTTTCATAATGAATAACAAAGATTTGGCAAGCTACAATGACAAAAGTAAACATCAACAGATAGTATTAATATTATCCCCCAGAAAATAATGGGCGTGGTCTGCCTACTATTCCACTCTGCCTTATAAACATTTTCTTTGTAAAATGGCTGTGGCACTACAAACATAAAATAAATCCAATCAGTACACGTAATAGCATTATTGTACCGATTGATCCATCATTGTATTCTCATCCACAAGGGGCGTGATCTGCCCACATCAAGATAACATAACTTCCCCCAACTTAAGGATTTTTTTCTAAAGTTTCTCATTAAGGAATCTTTTATGAGATCACGAAAGTGTAGGCTATTTAATCTTTCGACGAAAACTTTTCTAAAGTTTTTTCTTTATATACTTTACTCACTCTGAGACTTCAATTTGATGAAGCATACTAGAAAAATTGAATTGAAAAAATGAATTTTTGGATTAGAATTTACATAGAACACTCATGATTATTCATCATAGATTACGCATCCTTAGGAATATCAGAATCTCTTTATACGCCAATCATTTGCCTTCCGTTTTTATTTGTTTTTGATATCTTTATGAGTACAATTCTCTGGACTGACGTACGAGTCTGTATCTATATTATGTAAGCACGTCTTGCAATGAAAAATATCAACTACGGATAATTTCATAAAAGGATCATAAAATGATAAATAATCCACGAAATAACTACAACAAACTTGAAGAAGAAAGCCAGTTCGAGTCTTCGGTTTCATGTTGAATTAGATGGCTAAATGAAGAAAGCTAAAGTGTTAAATGAAAATATCTTGCACGCATTTCGAATCACTAATTAAAGTAATTTAGGAATCCTTAAACCTGTATGAATATGAAAAGCTACGAGTACATCTTGGAATCTGTGTAAACTGTAAAAACGAAAGCTCGCAATTATAACTCGTAAATAGACGATTTTTAGATGTGGTTAGTATGTCAACTAGAAAATATGTAGCAAGGACCCTTCTGCAATGATGATCAAGATGTTTTTAACGATGACGGGAAGCTTTAATGACGGCATTCATTTACTACGGACATAAAATGCGACATCTTTATAAAAAATAAGAAGTCTATTTTCTTTGCGTATCGTTCTTCCGGTAGACTACCTTGTATGACTCTCACTCTCTTCATCTGTCTTTCTTTCTTTCTGCCTGTTCTTCTAATATATGTGTTTATGTATGTATGTCAGTACCTAGCTAACGGAACTAATCCACTAATTATGTATACTTTACCATCAGATTCATACGTTGCACAGAGTTTATTTCTGCCTCTCTGTTAGCTTGCCTGCTTCCACTCATCTTTTCTGCCTGAAAAGAGCTTCGAAATGTAAATTATTTCCAGAGAAGGAAAGAACATTTGCCGGTATCGTTTTGTGGCTGGGTAAAAAAACACTACAATTGGCCAGCGTTTCTCTTCCCATCCGAAAGTATTGTGCAACATTCTGGAAAAGCATTTCCCTTTCGTCGCTTTTTCTCCCGTTCTTGTTCACTCTCATATATTCAATTTATTTTTCCTGCTTTGTACTGCTTTGTGAAATGGACTCGCATTTACAGAATATCGTAGAAGAATACAAGACCCTTTTTTAGGAACTTGACGTTTATGTGACAACGACGTCATACTGTGTTGTAGCAGTGCCATTTTGTTATTGTTGGTGTAGTGTTGAGTAAAATTGTATTTAACACGAACATTATCGATTTTTGCAGCTTGTGACAGTTTCTCATGAAAGTTGTTTCTGTGTTGTAGGGGCTGAAAGAATATGATTTTGTGTGAAACATTTTCAGGTGAAGATGATTTAAAGGAGTTCAAAATTTAATCGCTTGCTTTCAATAAATGTACGGAAGAAATAATAGAATGTATGTACTATAGATAATAATTAAAATGTGACCATAGCAAATATGATTAAAAAATATGTTCTTTAAAAAGAAAAACATAATCATATAAAAATGTAATAAAAAATTTCCTTTAAAAAGGAAGGAAAGAAAAACATAATATAATAAAAATAAATCAAAAGTCGGTCTTTTTACAACGATTTCATTTCGTGTGTTTAACAATAGGAAACCTTTTTCGTTTTATTAACTTATTTATTTCTCGCTTTAACTAGCTTTTTTCCACATCGAAAGCATTGTTGCGTAAAATCGCATTATATTCTGTCCCCCCTTCTTATATAGTATGTTCCATTTCGATTCGTTCCGACTGCTACGATTACTTTTAACATTTAAGTTTCTCATCACTGAGCACTGCGAACCCGTTACCATTCAGCAACGGGCATTCCCCTCCTCCCCCCCCCCCCCCCCCCCATCCCCATCCCCCTTACTGTATATACCCATATCCATTATATACCATTCCACACCACTTACCGTGAATCATCATGCAACTAATTCACCTGCCTTCACCTCGGATGCCGCTTCCTCCTCCCATTTTTTTGTACTCGTAATTGTATTACTCGCCCTCCCCCAACTAATGTTTCTTTCACTCCTCCTGCTACTATTACACGAGTACTTCTTGCACACTTCTTACATTTGCTACCATTTTTCGGAATAGTTTTACTCGCTTTTAGTTACGCGTTGTCGTCCATTGTTTTCTGACGTACAAGAATTTCTTTAGTTCCGTTAATACGTATTTTTTTCAATTCAGTTAGTTTGCATAAAGAATTATTTAAATTCGCATTAAGAAGAGCAACTGCAGTGATTCAGTGATTCACTCAGTTTTGAATTTATTTTAAAAAAAATTATCAATAACAGAAACAACCACCTCGTTGAAAATACACACGCACTGGAAACCCCTTTTTTATTCGAATTAATTGAAGCTGCAGACTGCTCATCATAACCTCTAGCTGTATGTTGTTGTTGTTTTCCAAAAACTGCTGATTGATTCCACTGTGCAGAGTCCGTGGGAACAAATGCGAAATATGAAACAGGGTGAGATATGTGTGTTGTATATTTATCAATGAATCTGTGTGTATCTATATGAACTCGTATGTAGTAAATATGTAGAGCAAAACTAATCATTCCAAACAAAGGCTGTTTTTGATGCATTATAAACTGTAATTTTTCGATATTTTACTTTTGTTTATAACTACGAGTCTGTCATATCTTACATATTGTAACATAAATTGGCAGTTTGTAATCTACATTTACATCTGAGGATAGCTCAGAGCGTTTTTGTTATACGAAAGTTTTATTATCTTTTGAAGGTAACTTGGTATCTTAAAATACTTGACGTAGTTTTGTATTCTGCGACTGAGTTCAGGCTTCAGAATAAGTCTAGTTTCACGGATTCATGTAAAGCTTCATTAAATTTGT
The DNA here is from genome assembly GCA_949629155.1 of Myopa testacea. Lineage (NCBI taxonomy): Eukaryota > Metazoa > Arthropoda > Insecta > Diptera > Conopidae > Myopa > Myopa testacea. The sequence continues at coordinate 11,570,464 of OX451347.1, forward strand.
AATATATTTCCATCTTAATATCAATTCAATTCTAATTAAGTTGAATATTTAAAAAATACGAATCCGTAAATGCGGATGTTAAATTATATTTAAGAATTAAAATATCATAACAGAAATCCTAAGAATCTAAATGCTCAGAGTTTAAAATCAGTTAGTTCAGCTTTAAGTACTCCAAGACAGGTCGACCTTTAAAGCTTTTTTATTTTTGAAATTTAAAAAGTCATCAAAGAAAAGAACTTAAAAACCGAGTGCTCATTAAAAGACTACTATAAAAATATTTTTTTTTACTGAAATGAAAACTTGTGATAAAAAGTAGCAGAAGAATTGTACGAGTGTATAAAAAATCCATTTTTATTAAAAGTATAACTGGATGGCGCCAAAGCAAATGCCGCGTGCGATGGCAATGGATCAACAAGAAGAGCGGACACTCTGAAGGACGTCAGCGCCGGCAACTACAGTTTGATTAAGCAACAACAACAATAGAAACTTCAGCAATCAGTAGTAGTGTTGAGTAGATCTGGAAAGAGGGTTCGGTGGTTAGTTGATGATATGCACAGCATGTTCGCCATTTGCCTCATCTCTCTTGCTTCCTGCGGTGCAGTGTAGATGGCGCTCGAGCTGAGCTTGAATTCTGATTTATTTGATTTGCTTTTTCCATTAACTTTGAACCTCAAACGAAGCTGAGACTGAGGATGGTTCACTCCTGCTGCTGCTCACTTAGTTATTTGAGTAGCTGCTTTGGCTATACAGCAATTTGATTAGCTTAATTCACACATCCACCCACACCCACACATCCAACCACACCCAACCACCACATAATGTCCCCAGTGCTTCACTCTGAAGGCCTTTTAGTTATATTGACACTGCGAATGGATGGATGTGAACGCTGTGGTGCCCAGAGTTGGCCATATAATGCAATATGCATCCATGATAAGAAAAAACTATGTCAAAGCTACGGCAGACCGATAGTTCCCTGTTTACCTTCAGACAGGAAGCTAGCAAGCAAGGTGTGCTCAGCGCTAATTAGCTGGAAAGCAAATGGGACTGACTGAAGAGCCGGCGCTGCCAGATGTGACCAACAACGATGCGATTTTTAGATGTAAATTCATCGTCGTCGCCGTCACCTTCTCGGTCTTTGTAAGTAAACTTTGCTGGTTTCAATTTGTTTTCCCACAGCAAAGTTTATGCGACTGCTAAGTTAAATAGCAGCGCTTGCCAGGGAACGTGGGAATGGAACACTCTACTAATTGCTGCCGTTTCCTCTTGAATGCTGTGTGATTCGCATCGAAACCAAGGAAGCAGAAAGAAGCCAAGAGCTGCACACGAGTCTTATGGTTATAGAAAAAGTTCCACGGTACGAATTCGCATTTCACTACAAAAAGCGATGAATGCAATGACGTTTACACTTGCCAAGAATTTTATCTTTAACAAAATTTATATATAATTCACCCTCAACAGAACCCTTGAATACTTTATTAGGTACTCCACGGTGGTTAACGAATTGAAATTTAAAGAAAAGTTCACAGGGTTTATATTATCTTATAGGTAATAACTTTGAAATTATCTCACGGGTTTTTTAGTTATTCCTTGACCTTATCACTGAAGGTAATTTCTCAGTAGTTTGCATTTTTTATGGAGAACAATTAACTTTTTAGTATCCGATTCTAAGAATTTTCTCTTTCTCTTTTCATTCTTTCTAAGTTCAAATCTAGAGTCGATTATTTAAAATGTTAGTTTTTAAAGAAGTACAGCGAAGTCTATAAATTTTAGAATATATCTACATATTGTGCAATATATTGTGTCTAAAAGGTAACCGTACTTTAGTGTTGCTTGTCATCTGAATGATGTTGCCTTAATTTTCAATGCGGATTAATGTTAAGATTATTATATTTCGTTAGACCTTTCGGTGAAAATGTAGAGCAGATTTTACGGATAGTAAAGAAGCTACACGGGCTACATCATTATAGTTTATTGTCCTTATAACATTAAACATTGCACTTAGTCTGTGAGAAATCTGAGATTCAGTATATTCAGAGTCAATCTCGAAAAACAGCTACCCTGACAATTGAAACTTATTTACAAGTACTCGTAGAAGTAGCGGCTTCGAGGTTTTGACGAGTATTCCGATTGCGCGCACTTAATATTTTTATTATATTTATTACTTTTATTATATTTCAAGTATAAACAAGTGAAGTTCATTACAAAATTTTTGAACTAATTGAACTTTGTTTAATTTGACAGGAGTATCTTCATAACATTATTTCTGTAAATTCCAAATAAATTATGAGACGAAGATTTTTATAATTTTATTCGAAGATGAAATGTTATTCCAAGACCTATTCCATACATGAAACGAAGAAATTATAAGAAAGATCTTAGCATTTATTCTCGTATCCTAGATTTGGTCTTCTTCTACTTCTTTATATTTCCTAAATAACCCCTTTAAATAAACCATAACCTGCCTTTACTCTATCTCTGGATTTTCCACAAAAGCTTTGCCAAATAAATCCCAGCGACCTTAATAAAGCAAAAAACAGCATATTTGTGTCTTTATGCTCTGTTTGAATTTGAAAACAACCCAGAAACAACAACAAAACATGTCATACTTGTGGGGGAAGATGGCTGTCGCTATTGCTAGTGGTTTTACTGGCAAACGGATGCCGTACAGCAGCAACAGCAACAGAAACATCAACAATTATTTGTTGGCTGACCTAATTTGGAGGTGCTGCTGTTTGTTGGTGTCAGTATTATTGTTGTTGTTGTTGTTATTGTTATTCTGTATTACGTGGGTTGCTCTGGCTGCCATGATTTCGCTCTTGCCGTGGTGGGTGGTGGTTGGCTGACTTTCTGGTCATTGACAGATACTCAGCGTCAACCATCCCGTTGACCCTGCTACAGCCGCTACCAGCAACTGTTCTCAGTGTGCGTGATAGAAGAGTTGTTGGCCGATGTGAAGGATAGAAAACTCAGGGCGTTTCCCGCATTTAGTCGCTTAAAATGTAGGTACAACGAAAAATAGACTCGGTCGACCGACTTGTCGGCGAAACACATCAGAGAGCTTTGTGAATAGCATGGTCTTCAGAGGATACGCCAGTTTGTTGCTTTTGACAAATACATATCATCATCAGTATGTAGGTCAGTGCGACGAAGACGAAATCAGGTGGTGGAAATAATGAAGCAGAGAAAAACAAACTTTTGTCAATTAATTAAAGAAATCGCAGTGATTTCGTTTTATAAGATGTAACTTTTCAAATAATCACCTATAATTTATTAAACAAGAATCCTTCCTTCCATTCCTCCTTCTCACGCATTATATTGTAGAAAATATTTAAGAGATTTCCTCGAAATATTTACTTTTAGAATTTCTATAATAACTTTTGATGCAACACTCACAATTTCTCTCTACCTTCTCTTCTTTTAGAAGTCATGTCGGTTTCCAAAGCTTGAGGAATGCGCACACTTTCACTACGAACGTGTCCAGCTGGGGCCCCTCGCGGTTCGCTTGGTCGATGACAAGTCGGAGCTCCTTACAAGCAGCATAGCCTCCCAATCAATTGGCGGTGACATTGCCAATGGCCAGAGCTCCACTGGTGTTGTTAGTGGCGGATGCGCTGGACCCTCATCCTGTCGCTCTTTCTCCCCATCAAGTTGTTGGTTCATTATTAAAGTGATGCCTCATCGTACAGATCCTTTTTTGATACGACGGTCTTTCGACAACATTAAAATGTTGGACGAGATGCTGCATCGCTGTGTCTACGATCGCAAAATCAGCGGCTTGCGAAATCTGAACGACCTCGACTTCAAGGGCGAAGAGGATGTGGAGTATGCAGTGGCGAAGTATCTGGAGCGATTCTCAAAAATAGCTTCCGATTCTTTAACTTGTGGGACTATTCTCACGTGGTTTCAGCTGGATAACAAAGGTCGTCGTCTACCGCTTGCCGACGGCGACACCATGCGTAGCATCAACACGCCCGCCGTGGGTGCAGCCTATGGTGTCCGCCGTTACACAGCTCAGGCCTCAGATGAGATTTCCATTGAAGTCGGCGACATGATATCGGTCATTGACATGCCTAGCCCAGCGGAGTCTATCTGGTGGCGTGGCAAGAAGTCGCATCTGCAGAAGTCACACTACGAGGTCGGCTTCTTTCCACAGTCATGCGTGGCTACCATTGGCGACAAAGTTCCGCGGTACTTTCCCATGCCGGCGCCTTTGGTGGGCCAGCTGGATGTGTCGCCAACGAAGCCGGTGCTGCGCAAGCATGGCAAACTGATCGCCTTCTTTCGCTCCTTCATATTGTCGCGCCCGTCTCGCCGTCGCCTCAAACAGAGCGGTATCTATCGCGAGCGCGTCTTCTCGTGTGATCTGTCCGAACATCTGCTCAATAGTGGCCAGGAGATCCCGATGGTACTCAAGTGCTGCGCCGAATTCCTGGAGGATTATGGCATAGTTGATGGTATCTACCGGCTTTCCGGCATCACTTCGAATATACAACGCCTGCGTCGTGCCTTCGACGAAGAACGCATCCCGGACCTCGGAAATCCGGAAATGAAGCAAGATATACACGCTGTCAGCTCGCTGCTGAAAATGTACTTTCGCGAGCTGCCCAATCCGCTCTGCACTTATCAGCTGTACGACAACTTTGTGGAGGCTATTCAGGAGAAAAGTGAGTCTAACGAAAGGCTGCGTTTGATGAAGGAGACTGTACTCAAATTGCCACCGCCACACTATCGGTAAGTAGAGGAAATATCTTTGCAGTATTTACTGAGCAGTGATGGACGTCTGCCGAATGTGGATTGTCGACGAATTTGCTTAACTATTAACTTAACTAGCAATTCCTATAGAAATTTCGATCGCTTCGATTGCATTATCTTCACTCTTTTCTTCTCCTTCTAGGACTCTCAAATACTTGGCTTCTCATTTGAACAGCATCTCGCAGCACTCCGCACGCACCGGAATGACTGACAAGAATCTTGCCATTGTGTGGGCTCCTAACCTCTTACGTTCACCTGCGCTGGAGTCGGGTGGGGTGGCAGCTCTGCGGGGTGTAGGGGTGCAGGCGGTAGTCACAGAATACCTCATTCGTAATTGCCACCTCATCTTTGACGCTCTGGACGAATCGACGTCGAATGCTCGCCTGAGTTACATAGCAACGGCGGGAGCTACTCCAGCCGGAGGTGCCGGTGAATCTCGCATGGATTCATTGACCGATTGCGAGAGCCTGCTGGTGGAGCAGCGCGAACATGATCAGTCCCTGACATTCGCCGTGGAGCGACCCAAAAGTCTGAGTGCTAGCGGACCAAAACTAATAAGCTTGGAAGAGGCTCAAGAGCGTCACTCGCGACTCGATAGCTACGACATGAATAAATCGATGCCTATAAATGTAACAAATAATACTACAGCGAATATTGGTTCGTACATTGAAGTAGGGGGTGGTCCTTCAAGCCTGCCGGATAAGTACCACACCGTGTTGCCCGTTCCGCGCAGCTGGCAGAAGCGAAAGACGCACTCCTGGAAATCGCTTTTCTCGCGCAATCAACGAACTTCCTCTGGTAGTGGGGGCGGCAACAGCGACCTGAAATCCTCTCTCTCGCCCTCTGGTGGGGATGATCCGTTACCCCCACACCACAAGGAAGCCACACAAGTAACTTTCGCCGAGGCGGACTCTATCATTACGCATGGTTCTGGCAGCAAATCTATGAAGTCGCTCCTGAAACATCAGGAGAAGACAAAATCGATTGAGCTGTACGATTCGAGCCGCGCTGACTCGATTTCGAAACCCATGGAGATTTGCGTTCGATCCAGCTCCATTGATAGTCTTCGCACCGCCGGACATTCGCGATCAGTGTCACATGACTCCTACTTTGATCTGCTACAATCGCCACAGCGTGGTCACCTGGCTACCACTTGCCCATCAAGGTCAGTTTTTACTTCAACTGTTCTCAGCAAACTTTTAAACTCTTTTACTTTTTTTATACTTTAGAGAACTCTCTGAACTGGGCCTCAATTTTGATCGCGAGGAACCGGAGATGCGCATCTTCTCTGAGAGCGAATCGCTTGTAAGTTCACCACGCGTCGGCAAGGAAAACATTCCACCGTCCTCTGTTTCAGCGGCTACTTCACGCCGCATACTTCGTGCTCGCCCTGAAGAGTTCTCCACCAGCCAAACGAACAGCGTCAACCCTTCCCCTAAAAAGCAGCCTCGTCTAAATCTGCTGCTTTCTCCAAATTCGGGAGGCGTGTCACAAAACTGGTCGCAGGCTCAAGCGGCGGTAGGTGAATGTGATGAACATTTGCCGCACACGGTCTCCAGTGACGAGAGCTGCTGCAAACGCTACAAACTGGAGGACCAGCTCTCCGATATACAGTTCATCGATTGCAGCACGCCCGAGCACACGATAGCCGCCAGTTCGCCATCACAGACGCAAATCTACGCCTGTGTACAAATACATAATCCGCCAAAACAATCACTTTACAACAGCCCCGCTTCGGAGAGTGCAGCTAAAACATTGCCGGACAATGAGTTGCCTACCCCAACGCCAATTGCAGCCCAGGATCCAAGCGAAGCTTGTTCGAAAGGCCACAATTCTGATGTCGTATTCGCCAAGGGACCACTGGATTCCATTAACACACGCTACAGTTATCCGACGGTGCAGCTTGGTTCGAAACGCAAGGAGCAGGAAAGCAAAGCGAAATCAAAAGAGCGCTTCAGTTATCCGGGTTTAAGTCGAATGTTGCCTTCGAAGGAGGAGGTTTATGGTAGGAGTAAATTACTTTCAAGACCTGACAGCATGGAGCACGCGCCAACTACCAGGTACTACATAAGCCCTAAAATCTTTGTGGTTCCCCCTAGTATTGATATGTATGTTTTTGCTTTCAGAAATGTGTCCTTCTCGCAACAACAAACACACCAGGGCTCGCCGTCTTCCCATCTTCAGCATCTTCCTAAACCTGTACCAGAGCTGCTGCGTCCTAAAAATCGTTACAGTTACTGCGACACCAGCGAAAACATCTCTAGTATCTATCAGCGCCATTCTGCGGTGACACAACAACAACTGAATCTACTGCTGATGCGCAGCACTTCCTCGGAGCTCGCAAAGCCGCTTGCCAAAGTTAAGCAACAACATAACGAGTTGCTGGAACGAATGCGTACCACTGAGGTGACGCCTTCGTCGCCGCCTACTCAAAGTCCACGCTATTCACTGCTCGTTGGTGGCGACACCAGTTCGGAGAACAGCTCAGCGGTTAACACGCCACAATACGATTTGGAACCACTTATTCAAAGCTCTAAAATCTCGGGCATGTCTGGAAATTCCCCTCATTCCGTTGGCTCATCATCGCACAGAGATCAGCTACAACAACACCCTCTTACAGAAAGTGGCAACAGCATTTGTGCGGAAAACTTCCGTGAAAGCCTAGGTTTAAGCAACTCCATTAATTCACCCGAGAGGCGTGATATGCACGCCTTGAAGCGCGAGCTCTCGCTGGACCTGAAGACATCCAATTGTGTGGCTAACGACAACTCTAAAATGAACGTCGATTATGCAGAAGGTACTTCGACGCTGTCAGCCAAGTTGCATCACCAGCTGCAACATCAGCTGGTACCCTCACCTAACAATTCCAATTTTACCGACAACACCAGTCAATCTGTAACGCCCAGTGAATATGGCTACCAACAATTACAACTCCAATCGTCATTGCACTCGTCACTACTGGAGACGGCGGAAAATTCGCCAAATTATGAGGACTACGAAAACACACCGAGCAACATGAACTCGCCGGTCTCGAGCGAAGGCGGCGAAATGACAGCAAAACTGCTGACCGGAGCACAGAGTCCCATCAAGTCGACCATCAGCATCACCTACAATTTAAAGAGTCCCAAAGACGAGTGCGACAACAAACCTTTGCCCGCTCTGCGAGAGAAGCCTCGAAGAACTCCAAAGCAGCAACCGCTGTTGGAGACAAGCTTCGATGAACATACGGTCTATGAACAAGTGAAGATCTTCAGAAACTCTGTGACGGAGGTGAATCAATTGTTGAAGGATGGTTGCCGGAAAAGCGTTTCTAGTGAAACGCAAAAACTTATAGAGGATGTGGAAGATGTGGAGCTGTCAAACCTGGCAGAAACGCATAAAAAAGACCACTTTTCTGCGGAGAAAGGCAACAAAATCCTACCACTTAGTGGTGAAGATCAGGACGATGAGGAGCGGCTTCTGAACCCCACAGAAGATGTAGACATGCAGCAGCAGTCCGAAGACAGCTTGGAAGTGTTTGATCAGCTTTCATCTGGTGACGAACGTTTGCTCTACCAAAACGTGGAACTACGTAAACCTAAAAGCTTCTACGAGAACATAAGCGGTGAAAGTATGAAAGCACCTCCAGATACATCAGCTGTTGCTTCAGAAGACGATGGCAATAGCGAGAAGCTTGAACTGGAACTGGACAGTTTGGATAGCATAAGGAGCTGTGATGATGAGTCTAGCAAAAGCGAATTGATGACTGCAAGACGGAGCAACGAGTTGTCATTGGCGCGCAAGTCGCCTTCGAATTTCAGTGTCAAACAGTTGGCCAATAAATTTGAAAGCTCTCCCATTGAACAACTCCAGGCTTTCGATTTCAGCGTGCGAGGTTCTGTCAAAAAGCATTCCGCAGCAGTTGTGCTTGAAAATGTCATGCGTACGAGTCCCACCAACTCGGTGTCAAACGCTACGGTGTCTGCGCCGCTCAACACCAACACGCCTAAACAGAAGCTTAACAAAACGCAGCAAATAACGCGCTCGCTCGATGAGAACGCTTTTGTGCGCGAGTTCGGTGCCAAGCAGTTGGACCTGGCTACCAAAAGCACACAACAGTTGCCGGAGTACGCCTCGCATGAGCCAACCCTAACGCAAGTCGCCAACCGACGTAAGTCGTACGACTTCACGCGTCCAAAAACATTGAATCAGCCGAAGCGTCTGCCCGGAATGCCGATCACCGAAGAGATCTGCATGAAGTCTTCGACGGAAAAATCTCTGGCGCCAGCGCTCAAGCTCGATTTGCAACGCGAGCAGAACTACAACAATTCACTGGAGCACGACTGCGAATCGGTCGTGCTTAAAATCACGCCCACCACCGAGAATCGCATTTCTCTCATACAAAACAATGTCGGCGCCGCTTTGCCACCGCTTACCGATCAACACCTCAGCAATTCCAACTCAAATTTGTCGAGCTTGAACAGCCTCAAGGTACTCTCGGGTGTAAAGCTAGACCGCGAGCGCATCGACAAAATCAAGGAGGAGCGTCGTCAGCAACTCACGCAAAAGTATCGTGCGGAGTCGTTTAAATCGCGTTCGAAGACCGACTTAAATTCGCCGCAGAAGGAGGAAGATGTGCGTTTTCATACTGAGTCACTGCGCGTCAAGTCCAAGTCACGTGGCGACATGCGCACGTTGCAAAAAGACGTCGACAATCTGAAGGAATTCGGTCGCTCAGGCGTTGGGACGACGCTAGGATCGGAAACGACGCTGCACCAGAAGCAGCGCGTCCGCAGCATCTCAGATGAGAAAAATCAAAATTGTGAAGTCGCCACAAACAATTCCACGACTGCCGCTGCATCTAAACTGACGAAGACAAATTGCAATGCGTCGAATTCCTCGACTTCTAACACAACAACGACGAACAGCAGCGATTCCTCGAGCTCTGATGATTACTCCAAGCGGAGGTCGACGCAGCAGCGTGCAACGCCGGATGAGTACTCTGCGCGCGCTACGGTGCAAAAATTCGAACGCAAGAGTCTGGATTACGCCAACAGTGGCAATACCGGTAGCGTTGGCGTCGGTATTGTGCGAGATCGCCGCGGCGGCGAAGTGTGCAGCGGCAACAGTTTGCTTTCGGCCAGCAGGACCAGCTTAAGTACAACGTGCGTAACTTAGATTTCCTACATTTTTTACATCTATTAAGGGCCTGATTCAGAGAGTCACGATGATGAGGTTATCGGGTGACCCTCTTTGTGCTTTTCGTGGATTACAAAAACAAAGACATTAGAAAAGTCGACGAAAAGCACAAAGAGGGTCACCCGATAACGTCGTCGTCGTGACTCTCTGAATCAGGCCCTAAATTCTTGCTGACAGATTTTCAAAATTACAAGGTTATTTAAAGTACTTTAATATTTAAATCGCGTTCTTTTTATTTCTAGGCGCGAGAAGATCTCACCACAATTCTCCATACGCGATGTGACTGCAATGTTTGAATCTCGTTCTCAAAACCAACAATGAACATCACCGCGATAACAATAACAACAACAAAATCAAAAACCCATGTGGTTTACAAGCTCTATTCTAATCCTTCCTACACTTAGAAAAAGTTTGTTTATACAAGTTTATGTATATTTATAATGTAAACGAAAAACAATAACAACAAGATTATATTTATAAATTTTGTAATTTTGTTCTTCATTTCCCACGTGATCAGCTAACAACAACAACAACAACGTTTGATGTGATGTATGTTTATCTTATAATAGATATTATAAGAAGCAGTAGTTAGCAGTTGAAGAATAATGAAAACTGAAAGCTATTTTTAGCCTTAAAACTAATCTAGGGGGAAATTATTAAATAAATGAAACACTTTGAATGCATTAAATCCAAAGAACACTAACCACACTAATAAAAATTACAAAAATACTCAGAACTTGACTATCTAACTTTTTTGTAAATGACTACTTTACGATGTTGTAAAATGATGACGATGAGGTTTTTGGAAAAACCCATGAATCTGAATATGGAAAGATTCTCATTTGAAAAAATATGAAGCATTTTTTATTACTTTTAATTAATTAAGGATGTTTAAACTTTTGTTAAGTAATTTTTAAGTAAAGCGTGAAAAAATTGTGTATCCAAAATCATAAATTATAATGAAAAGATTCTAGTTTAGTAATAATGATGACGATGTTGGTGATGATGATGATGGTGACATTGTGAAAAAATTGAACTTTCTGAAACTAAAAAATATGAACGATATTTTAACCAAACGAGCTGTTTTTTTGTTTCAAAGCAGAGTTACGAGAACTTTTCATAAACTTCTTCCAAAGAATTGAAAATATAATATAGAAGTATGAGATTTATATAAAAAACAGTTTCAAAATCGTTCAATTAATTTTTACACTAAATCCAAATTTTGAAAATTATTTAAGTTTAAAATCAACGACTACGAATGAAAGATTCTATTTTTTTTAGTTTTTGTTAAAAATTCGAACTCATCGAACTGAAACTATGAATTGATTTTGTTTTGATAATAAAAGTTGTCTTAGAAATTGTGAATTTAAAAAGTAAAATAATAGAAAAATCGACAGTCTGCAGCAGAAACGGGGAAAGAAAATAAGAATCTTCATACTTAGTAGAGTTATTATTTAACACACACATTCACACAATAATGTACACAACTATTATGTTCAGTTTTATGTAATAAATGAAATGTTTTTGAAGATATTGTTTAATTTTAGTTTTATATAACTTTTTATTTTAATTTTCTTATTTGTTATCGTGTTAATAGCTTTAGTTTTTGATTTTTATTTAATTTAAATAATATTTCCTTTAATTTAAAATCATAATGCTTACTTTTGTGTTTAATATCGATTGAATGTGTTTTACTTTACTTTTAAAAATTAAGAGTATTATTTTGAATCTATAGGTGTGAATGTGGATTGATATGTTTTCATGATTATTTTAAACGAGTTTACAATTGAATTACATTTTATTATCACAATCACACAAACATACACAATCATTATTTATTCATTGATTAATAGTAGAACTATTCAATGCTTTTATAATTTAATATTTATTGCAAATTATGTAAATTTCATAATCTTGCATATGAAATATAAATATATTTTTTATTATTTAAAAAGAAAAACAGATGTTTGTTTATTTTTTAACCATTATTTTAACTTAGCTTTGAAATTCTGTGTGCTGTTTACTGTGTAGCTTTAGGATATATAAAATACTCAAGGCTCTATAAGAAACCCACAATCAGCATGAAATAAGAAATTGAATTTAGAATTTTGCATTTAAAAAGGATAAACAAATTTATTCAAAACTAAAAAAACGATGGGAATCAAGTTGTTAAGTAATGTAAGTAAACAGAACGAGAACTAAACTCAAGAAGAAAAAAGATTCTGCACATGATCACATACCAAATAAGAAATTGATTCGCCTATAAAATTCATTAAATAGCTTTGGATAGTTTATTTGCTTGCGCTTCGATGATGGTTCCAACTGATTGCAAAAAATACACCAACTCAAGGAGTGGGCTTTTCGGGTGACTTAACTAAGTCATTACTTGATTTATGTCATGTTTAGGAATAAAATAAAAGTCATAAAGGCAGCATAAAGTGACGATGATGTGTCGTTTTACTTGGGATGATGATTGATGCCATGGCAAGAACATGTATTTTTATATACCATTTTGAACAGTAACAAATTCTGGATCGTCGTATTTATAACAAAACAATAGAATTCACCGTGAAACGGTAAAGCAAACTGACTTTCGTTTCTTTGCTATGTTTTTGCGAAAAACCATTTCGACAAATCTAAAAATTAAAAATGTCATTAAATGTTGTATGTTTTATAAGATAGAAAATACAACCTTTGCTAAAATCGAAATAACATTTTTATAATATTAAATACAAATAATAAATAATAGAATAATAAGTCGACCAAAAATTTGAACCATGAATGAATGCAAAATCTTGAAGAAAAAATTTCAAATGAAAACCATTATTAATATTAAATATATAAAAACATTAATTATATAATGATAATAATTACATAACAATAATAATAAATAAATAAATTAAAAGCAGAAAGTATAAATAAAAATTTATAATTGAAAATTTCTGCTTTCAATATTATTTTGAAATAATTATGAATTATTTATTGTTAATTATGTGCAATTTATCAAGTTTAATGCAGCCTTTGAGAAGCCTTCGCAGCCTTCTAAAGAACATTAAAACACAAAAAAAGAGGACTGAGACACGGCAGACAGACAGACATGCTTAAGAAAGTAAGGCTGAAATGTTTTTCTATTAAAAAATAAACTTCTTATAAAATTTAGAATTTGTTTTTAATTGAAGAAATAATCTCTTGCTTTTGTTTTAAAAAAAATTTTGTTCTTCCGATAAAACAATGCCATTAATTTTCAAGACTATTTGATGGTATTTTTTAGGTATAAAATTTTATTAGAAACAATTGTATAAATTTAAGAAAATGGTCATAAAATTATTTCAAATAAAATATAAAATTATTTCATATGAACTCATATTCATATAAAATATAAAATTATTTCATATAAAATTTATATAAAAAGCGTTTAAATAACCTCCGACGTTATACTATTTTGCTGAGATATTTTATTGAGAACAATTGACTTGACTTCGATTATTAGTTATCTAAGACGTACATGCATTTTTTATTGTATTATAAACACATTTTCATTTGTCTTGTAATGAGTTTTTTAGAATAATTCGTTTTCTATAGAAATTGCTATAAAGTATTATAATAATATGATTATATTTAAATCAATGTGTAAATGAAATATAATTCTTTGAAAAATGAATTAAGATTTTTATTGTTATTATTATTTAAGATTTTTGTTTGTTTTTAACAAGGTGTTTCTTAAGAATTAAAAATGCATTTTAATAGTTAAATAATATTTGAATTTATATATAAAACAACTTCCTATATTGTAGAACAACTAAATGTGTAATAAAAAATCAATAAAACACATTGATAAATAAACCACACCTTCTTAAATAATTAAATTAAATACATATAATAATAATTTATACATACAAGAATAGATACAATACATGGCATTTCTATATCGGAAATATAAGATTTCTTTTCTTTTATAAAACAACTAAAAACAATAAATTTCATTATCTTAAAAAGTGATTTTTGCATTGAAAACTCCATTTAAGAAAGATAGACTTTGAAAATATAAGAAAACAAATATATTTGCCAATCTTATAAACTCCATAATTAACTACATATTATAAATACTTAAATATTAATACTAATTAATGTATGCATACAATAATATAGTATTTATACATGCAGATTTAACTGCAAATTTAGAGTATTTATTATTATTATTAAAAAATATTGCTAATAAAGAGAGGCAATCAATAAAATGAGCGCTTAGGGCTACTGATTATATGTTAAAATTCCAAGCCTAAGATTTATCATGATTTAGCTTTTATAATAAGTTTACTTGTGATTGCTTTTCACTTTTTGCTATATTAAAAGTGTTGTTTTGTTTATAAATTTAAGTATTCAATATAATTTTATAGATAGCAATTAAACTGAAAATAAGTTTAGTTGTTTTTTATTTATTAATTAAGATTTAAATAAGTTATATACACACATATGTACGAATATGTTTAAATATTTATATTAAATTTTCACGTGAACCACAAAAGAAAACTGAACATTTTTGTACATTATTAATGAATGCATATTTATATAATGCAAGTACATTATACAATATAACAATAAACAAACCAAATTTATAAAATTTAATTAAATAAAGTACGCAAATTTATGGAACAAATTGTTTGAGTTTTTATTTTAATAACCGATATACGGCGAATAAATAGTAAATCATATCCGACGTGAATGGAACACGCAACCTTCTGTTCTGCCGCCAACTTCTTTTATATTTTCTATAACTTCTATATAAACTCATCAGATCAGATAAACTCGCAGCTCGATCCGATTAATTTTACTCTTAAAATACCGTAAAATTGCTCCTAAATTGGGTCATTTTGACCCAATCATCACTGCAGGGTTAAATTGTCAAAAATTCAATTTTAATCTGTATCTGGCAGCGGCGCGATATCCAAAAACTTTTCCCAAACCCAATCTTTAATTTCATTTGTATATCATTTAGCAGAATTTGATTTAGATGGCGTTTAACATGAAATTCGGTTTGAACTCTTCGTTTTCGTTCTTCGCTTTAAAACAAATCAGGTTCGTGCATTAACTTTACGAATTACGGTGTCAATCGATTTTCGAAGTGGATGCCTTTTTCGAAGTGGATGCCTTCGAAATTAATTCTCTCGGCATCTCAAAAACCTCAATTCGTAATTTCGCCGCTCTCACTTTTCTCTTCATTCTTAATTTTCAATTTCAATTTTAGTTTCTTATATTAAATTCGGTTTCTTAATTTAAAATTCTTATATATAATTTTCTTATATTATATTAATGAAATGAATTTTTGTTTTAATGGGTACAATTTTTTGAAACGGTTCGATTTGTTTTCCGAAACGGTTTGTATGTTTGCTAAATTGTCATGAAAAATGTGCATTGCAATTAGAAGACACAAACGAACTCAGTCCATAAATATTTTAGAACCATATTTAGGTTTAGAACTAGGTTTATAAATAGATAAAGCAGTTTTTATGCTTACTTCACCTCAAAAAAGACTTGCAATCTTCTTAATACGACTTAAAGAGCCATCTGCAGATCAAATTATTTCAAAGAATTCATTTTGTACGAAGTCCACTGAGTTTTCAATTTAAATTATTAATTAATGAATGAAATGATTAATGAAATTGATTAATAAAATAAATAATGAATGAATTCATTTATTAATTAATAACTGAACTAAAAACAAATCATAAATAAAGAGGAAAAAAATAAAGAGGCTTGTTTTTAATTCTATTATTGTTCCTTATAAAAAATAAATAAAATAAATTATTCGAACTATTTTCCAATGATTTTATTCCATTGGTATGATAATTTGGAATTAAGCAGGAAATTGATAGTGTTGCAGAACTTACAGAGGAGTTCTTCCAGGACGAGTTACACCCCAAGAAGTTACGCCATGCCGTAAGATTAGAAGATTTAAGAAATACTTTACTTTACTTTAAAGTTCTTTAACTTTGAACATGTAAAAGGTGAAGTGGCTTGAAAATAATTTAAAATAACTTGAATAGTAATTTACAGGGATTATTTTTTACCGTTTTCCGGTGATCATTTCCTTTGCTGAATAATAAAGAGCTACTTAAAAGACTTAAAAAGACTCCATGTAATTTTATTCTGTCCATTTTAAAAGAGAATTCTTTCCAGAAAACTCTGAACTGTAACTAATTCAGAATAATTTAAAAATAAGTAATCGGAATGAAATTAATAGAATAAAGATTTCAATAAAATTTAAAGGATATATGGTCTGGTACAGGTAAAAGAAACGAATGCAAATGCTCTTTAAAAGTTCGATTATGGAATGGATTATAATGGATAATGGATTATGGATGGAACTATTTAATACTATCCAAGCTAATGACATCATATCGCCAACCTTTGGATCGTACGTGTTTTTCTTCAATTATTTTCTAGAATTAACGTGAAGAAATCATTGAAATATGTTTGTATTCCCTGTTGAAAATAATACCCACTTTTTTAGCTTTCTGCACTTCGAAGAAACTCAGGACAACCGAAAACCGCCACCCGTGCCAAAGGCAGGCATGCAGACCCATGTTGATCTTCTAGGCGGCACCTTGGATGGAGCCAGCGGCCAAATATTCACACTCTTTCGTGGCAAAGGGTGATAGTAGCACTGTGACCAATTGGCATTTCCAAAGCGAATGCCGTTAGTGATGCCATAGCCAATATCATTACCAGGACCGTTCATTTTATTGCCGTTATATGCCGTTTTATATTGGCGTTTTATACCGTTAGCATTGCAAACGCCATTTTTCTTTTCATTACGCTTCCAATCACCACGTTTCCAACCACGATTCCGACTATTGCGCTTTTTTCGCGAGCGAACCTCTTCAAAAACTTCCGGCGGCAGTAACGGCGGAATTCCAGCGTTTGAGTCTTCTTGTTGTGAGTTGAACTTCAAATCCGGCTCGATTTCCTTAATTCCCGACATGTTGTTGCAGGAATCAAGTTGGGGTCGGAAACGTTGGTCGTCAGTGCTGTCAACTTGGGTTTGTGTCGAATGTGGTTCCAAATCGTTCTGCTCCTCAGTGGCCATCGCATCTATGGCATCCTTGTCGGGCATGTCTAAATCAATGAAATCGCTGCTAGCGTCCAGACCGTCCAAAATTTCTCTGAATACATCATTGTCATCCAACGATTCACCTTCTTCATCATTTGCACGGCGTACAGCTTTGGATTTCTCATTGCTTCCAGACTTAACGCGATTATCTTCCCGCTCAGCCTTGAAGCTGGCAATATATTCATCTAGTTATTTAAATTCAACGAATATAGTAAACGATATACGATATTTTCCATTAGACACTGACCTAAGGACTTATCTATAATCTTGTCCATCTCTTGAGCCACATTCAACCGATGTGTATTGCTATGTGAATTATTTATGAACCGATGTTTATGCTGCTATTTAATTTTTAAATTTTGACAGGTTGATCGGGTGTAAAATAATAATGAAAGCTGCAATATTACCACAGGGATGAAACAGAAAAGTAAATTTAAATGTGACGTTATATGTTGCATATAATATGTTAAACCATTGTTAACTCCATTGTTAAATCCACTCTTGCTATGATTATGTTGTTGTTGAGGTTTTTGGTATTTTGTTGTTTGCCGACTCCAACAACAACACCAGTTGTTGGAAGAAGATACCAAGTCTTTTTTGAAGTGAAATGAAGGCGTAAATCACAATGATGAGAAAAGTTATGAAAAGTGAAAAGAAAGAAACGAGCCCTATTATTAACGCTATTTAGGAACATTTTATTTTAAACAACTCTGTTGAAATTTATTTTTAACAACTTTAGGACCGTTTTATTCATTCGTACTTAAATATGTTTTTTAGTGGTACTTTTGTTCGTAGCCCGCGTTCGAATACGGACAACAAATAATAACTAAATCACATGGTTTAACTTTTTTGTTTCTTTGTCTGCTCTTTTTTGTTTTTTTTATCACAAGGTTAAAATCTAACAAAATGGAAGACCTACACAAATTGAACCAGTTCCCTTATAAATTCAATGGATTCATTGATACGTTTGAAACCTTTGAGGAAGATGGGCGAAACCTTTGAGTTTGAGTGTGTTGTTGAATATTGAATTTTTTTAAAATCTTTATTTATATTTTCGAAGTTTTTTGACAGTTTGAAAACATTCCCAAAGGCAATTCTAAGAATGAATAAAATTTAAATACGTATTGTTAACAAGTTCCTAAGTTAAATTACGGCTGAATGAAATGTAAATCCAATATTAACCCCCTCCTCCCTTCGCTTAGTTGGTTAGCGCTCAATTTTATCATATGCAATAATTATTATTAATTATAATAACATTAATTATATAATATAAATTAATGTTATTAATTATTATTCTTTTTAGCACTAAATTTCTTTTAATCAATTTCAATACATATATGATAAATCTTCATGATAATATTGGAAACAATTATAAATACAAACTTTAACGGAGCTTTATATACGAGAGACTATGAAATAGCAACTAAATTCAATGAATATTTTATCTGCAGTGTTAAAACTATCGCAGACTCTATTGAAAATATATGCTATGTTAATTACATAGTAAAAAAGACCAATTTATTTAAATTTAAACAAGTGACGAATAATGAAATAAAACTAATCATTAGAATCTTAAAGAATAAATCAGACTTTGAAAGAATTAACACAAAGATGATATTGGATAATTGGGATGTACTCGATGATAACGCCTGTAGAAAAGGTATCAAAAACAAAAAAATGCGAAGAATTTAGACCAATGAACTCCTTAAAGACTATGGAAAAAATTTTAGAGAAAGTTTTCCAACAGCAGCTAGAACAATATATGGAAAATAATAACCATTTTGTAAAATATCAATCTGGATTTCGGAAAAAATACTAATGCGAAACTGCTGTTAACTATGTTATTAGCGATTGGAAAGGGGTGGAAAATCAGATAAAAATAATGGGTGCTATTCCTTGATTTTAAAAGAGCATTTGAGACAATTGATAGACAAATATTACTAAAAAAGCTCTACATGTATGGTATTGAAGGTACCGAACTTAGATGGTTTGAATCGTATCTATCACAAAGGGCGCAGAGGACAAAGGTGAATGATGAAACATCTGAATTTTTAGAAGTGGAAAATGGCGTCCCGCAAGGGTCAATCTTGGGCGCACTATTATTTATTATTTGTATTAATGATATGTGCTCAGTTATAGAAAATTGTAAAATAATATTGTACGCAGATGATACTTTATTATATTCTGTAGGTAGAAATGAAAAGCAATGTAATGAGACACTAGTACAAGACATTGAAAAAGTTAATGTGTGGTTAAAATTGAACAAACTTAAGCTGAATGAACAAAAAACAAAGTTAATAAAAATGAATATGAACGGTGAAGAAAACATTAAAATAAATGGACAAGTCAAAGAGGAGGTAGATAAAATTGAGTATCATGGGATAATAATAGCCAAAGAGCTAAAATTGAAAGAACGCGTTGAGTATATATGTAAAAAAATTGGGAAAAAAATTGTCTTTTTTAAAAGAATACGAAGTAAAATTAACAATATGTCAGCAATAAAAATGTATAATTTGATGATAAAGCCGCATTTGGAATATTGTTCTTCCATGCTGTATACATGTTGCAATATGGGTCAAATGGGAAGACTACAGAAGCTTCAAAATAAAGCAATGAGATGCATACTTAAATGTAACAGGTATACGAATGTTAAAACAATGTTAGATACCTTAAAATGGCTTGATGTTAACCAAAGGCTACAGTTAAATACTCGAATGTTTATACATAAAATTAAAAATGGAGAAGCACCAACATATTTAGTAGAAAAAGTTAATTTCGTAGGTGATGAACAACCATGCCAACTGAGAAATGTAAGAGACTTCAGGATAAAGTATCAAAGCACCGTAATTGAGCGAGAAATTCCATTTTTTATAAGGGTCTTCAATTATTTAATAAACTACCAAGCAATATAAAATCCGAGAGAAACCTGTATGTCTTTAAAACACTATGTTTGAGATATTTAAAATGTTTATGATTTATATTCTTTTAAATTTAATGTTGTATAAATGTATATTGTATAAGTGTATTGTAAAGTATTGTAATACTAATAAAACATCACTACTACACTTCTTGGGCGTTCAACACTTTGGGCACTTCAAATCGGTACCGAAATCTATCCACTCCATTGGACTCTGGATTTTACGGGGAATACATACACCTATATCTATAATATTAATCTGATTCTTCCTGTTATCACATCAGGCATTTAAGCTAAACGGTTTACTTATTAATAGGTCTTGCAATTTTGAAATTAATAACATTTTATTAGGCAGTACAAACATACAAGAAAATAGTGCATAAAATCAGATAAACTCGGAATCACTCAACAGAAGTGGACCGGAAATCACACCCACTTAATATTCAAACAATGAAACTTTACACTGAAATGTGGCCCGAACCAAGCGGTGGAGAAGGGATGGAAACGGATTCGCGAGCACAAACGACGCCGATTTTGTCCTACTCCTCCTTCCCTTCCATCCCACTCTCGCTCTTCGGAGAGTCCCTGCCAAACAATTACTCGCTAATAAATGAAATTAGGTCCGAATTTCGAACTTTGGTGGTGCACATGTATTTCTGTGTCGCGTTGATCATTGTGAGCGCGTGCCTCATATTAAATTGCAAGTGCGAGCTTTGTTGTTGTTTTTCCTATTTTGTTATCCTTTTAGGAATTCCCAGTCTAATCAAAGGACGCAGAGAGTTAATCAGATTTTTGTAGTGTGGCATTTCTTGAGGGCATTTTAAAGAGGGGTGTTTGGTGGAAGCTGTTGTTGTTGTTGTTGTTCTATGCTTTTGCTGATTTACCAATCCAATGTTTTTGTGATATTTTATAGCTGGTAATTTGATTTGTTTGGTTGCTGCTGCTTAATTACTGATGTTGTTATTTTATTACAGTTATTCTTATCATTGCAAATCTATTTCTAAATCTGTAAGAGTTAGCTTTTTGAAAAACAGCTAAAGTCTTAATTCGATTCAGGTACCTCGAATTACTCATATCCAGGATTTTGATTACTGAACCTCCATCTGATTATTTTACAATTTTAGGTAAAATACACTTAGCATTGCCGAATGACACCCGTAATTGAGGGCATCAAGTTTTTTCCTGGTCATTTTATTATTTAAAGCTGTGTGAATGCTTTCCATTTTTGGCAATAAAGATGATGCCAACGATGCAACTATGATGCTTCACGTTGAACTCCTCGAACACAGGACTAAACTGACGTCTCTTTACGTATTTCAGCTGACAGCTGACAGCTCTGTTTAACCGAACAGTGAATGCGTGTACAAGAACTCCGAATGTGAGCTCAAACACTTGAGCCATGTTTGTGTCCAATTAGAAGAGATCAACTTAATGTCTGTCATATACGAACTTTTATATAATGAGTGAACGATGTCCGTGGAAGGAGAACAAGTTTAATCGAAGTTAACAAAAATTTTTTTCTTCTTTTTCCCCTTCGTTCTTTTCTCCTTTCTTAAATTCGAATTGATTTGAAATGCTTCGATGATCCTTTGAAAATTATGGTCACTCAAAAAGTGAAGACGACAAAATTTTTAAATTTTTTTACTATTAATTAAGTTTTCTGCTTCCCAGATACTCGAACACGGAGCGGCGAAACTCCAAGTCAAGTGCCACCAGTATGAGCAAACATCATTCTCTCTCTTCCATCGCCCTCGGCCCCTCCCCGCACCTCTGTCTAGCCGTATTTGCTTGCTATCGGCGGCAAATCTGTCAATCAAACGAGGATAACATGTTGTGGACCGAAATCCTTTGAAATGCAGAAGAAATCACGACGCATCGACGGTCGCTCTCTCAGCACTAATAAGCTTAATAAAGAACGCGTCCAGCCGTGAGGAAGGATCGGAAGGTTGACGGTTGCAAAGCGCGCCGTGTCACGTGAGAATATTAATTTGATTACATTGCCACAGTAACGCAGCGTGTAGCCGCGGCGCTTTTTTGTTGTGCCTCTCTTTTTACTTGATCTGAAGTCGAACCCTCCTCTGCAGCGACAGACAAATAAAACACGCTCATCGGTTGTTAACACGCTGAGGACTGTAAAAGCAAAACTTTGCCAAGAGCGTGAAATGCGGCAGGGAGGAGGAATGACAGAGTTCTTACAACCCGCTTGAATGCGGGCCACAGTTGCAAAGAACAATCATTTATTAAGAGTGCTATGAAATCATTTTGCAAGCCAAACAACAAATAAACACACGACGACAACAACAACGAGGAAACATATTGTTTACGTTATGTTGTCATAATAAAGAAATGCAGCATGTTGTATGAAAAAAGTAGCAGCTACGTGTTGTGTCAACAGCGCATTTGCGAGCCCCGTTATAACAAGGACTTGAGTTCAAATGCAGTGTAGTTGTTGTTGTTATTTATCCTGCTGTGCAATAAACGCGCATAAATATTTTAAATTTGATTTCTTGACGATGACGACGATATGGCACGTGACTTCAATTAGTTTTTGTTGTTGTTGTTGTTATTTCCTTCATCATCATGTCCACAAACAAGTTGCTTGCTTCTCGCTTTCTTCACGCATTCATTCACCCACTCAGTGTCACTGCGCATTCGTCTGGACGTCTCTGTCTGTCCTTCTATCTGTCAATTTGACAACATAAATCGTGCAGGTTTCATTCGTTTTTTGGTTTGCATTAGCATTTATTGTGTGGACTTAATGCCAAGCGACCGTGTCACCCATGTCACCCTCTTCATTTTCTTTAATCTTGACTCCTATTAAACTGGCATTTTATTGCAATTACTTTCAGGTTGTTTTTGTTTTTCCCGATTTATATTTTTGGTAAATGGAACGAACGAAAATATTACGGTTTAACGGTTTTAAATTGCACGGTACGAGTGAGTAGTGCTCACGACAAATCATAAATGCTCGCAGGGAGGGAGCGAGGAAATAATGACCACCTTCGAGAAAACAAACATGATTGATATAAGGACAAAGAGTTTTAAACGTGTTCAAGTTTTCAGACGACGAGTTTCTCTTCGTCCTTAGCCACAGGACAAATGCTAGCGGAGAACTGGAAAAAACTTTCTTCTCGTCTCCATAAGAGTCCATGTCATTTTGACAGATGAGAAATGAAGTGGCATTTAGCCGCTAGAAGTGTGTTTGGGCTATAAAGCTTCGTTATGCGAATACAGTCTGTGAACACTTTCTTGTAACAGAATTAAAGTAAAGTAGAAGTAATTGAAATCTTTTCTTAAGGGATGGTACAAGACATACTTTTGACTATAGTAATTTTTCAAACAATAATCGTCATACTCGTATATACGTCAAGTTCGGATATTTCTGGACTTCTATCGTATCATTTTTAAACACATGTCTTTTACAAATTTTTCACGAGCTTCTGGTATTTGCAATAAAGTGATAATAATGTTTAGTTTCTAGGAAAGTGAGGTTCATTAAAAACCCACATTCAAGTTTTTTAAATGGAATCGTCCAAAAATGAAGAATCCTTAATTTCAAATTGCATAAATGATGGTATTAAATTAGATACTACATGGTTCCGATAATGATTCTAAGATCACAATTTTTTTTTTAACTCTTAGCACTTCAAATTTGATCAATCAAACCCTGAGTAAAGTACGAGTAAAGTTTTGGAACTAAACTTTACTAAAAACATTAGAAATAATTTTGTTTTAATTTCTTCAGTTTCCATTTCAGTTCCATTTTCGCAATGCTTGAAGCATTGCGTCTTCCATTCTTACACTCGTGGAATGAAGTGCTTATATTTTCTCATATTCGCTGAATTTTTTGCCGTTTCCATAAAAATGCATGCACACGTGACAACGCACGTGGGCCAATCAGTCAAACATTCTAATCCTAATTTCGCAAATAATGTTGCATCGCAGTGGAGTGAAGAGAAGGAGACGCACAACGCACACATACATACATACATACATGTGTAAGTAGCAAGGCGGAAACCATTTCCATGCTGTGGTCGGTAATTACTACGTTTTGTAAGCTTAGACTGCTTTTTATGCAGTCTCTGTGCCGCTTTTTAAGCTGACAGCCAGCCACAAACCGGGCGCATCCTCCGCTCCTTGTTTGCCGCATTCTAAAAAAAGGATCGTTTGACTTAATTCTCTGAAACACTTGCGTGATTGTCCGCTTTCCGGAGAGAGCGTGTCCCCGATCAGGTTACCAACTGGGGCCCTGAACCCCGACCTCAGTCTGGACTCAGAATGAAGGGCGCGCCCTCAGTCCGCTCATTTAAGTTGATTCTGTTGAAATTAACTTTTGTTATCTCGCTTCTTGTTGGGCTTTCCTTTGTTTCATGCTGCTGCATGAGAAGTGTTTACTTCCTCCTGCTCGGAACGTTTTGCTCTGGGAGGAACTGCGTACTTATTTTTGGTATTCTTTTAACAAAATCTCTGTGTTATTACTTTTAGTGACACAACAAAGGCTTTGGTACAATTTGCGAAGAGCATCTCTGAAGAGTTTCGAGGTTGAGTGGAGGTTAGAAGGAGTTCAGCCGCCCTCTGAGTGGAGTATCAAATTTAAAAGAGTGCCGCGCCCTCTGATTGCTTTTCTGAGAACACTTAATAATGGTTGTAAAACAATCTGATGATCGGAGGTTTCTAAGGATTTTTCAACGTCGAAAGGATTAAAATTATTATGATTGTTAATTTTTTTTTCCAATTTTACTTTTTTTCTTATCTCTGGACTCTGATTCAGTGGCTATTTATACTATTTTCGACTAATTCTATTTTTCTTTTCCAATGTTAGAAACTTATTACAGATTTCAAAAGCTAACTCGGGTTTATGGATTTAAGTTGTGATAAAAGTTCTTAAAACTGAAAATAAAAGACTGTTAATAACTATAATAAGTATAATATAATAAAATATAATAACTATAATAGTTTTGTACTGTATCGATTCATACTAAACTTAATTTTAAATTTATAATTTAACCTAAACTTATTAAAAGGAACCTTCTTTTGGACCCGTGTTTCCTCCAGATTCGTTTCTCACCCACTGTAAATCTCTCACCTGCTACCTAATTAAAAATTTATGTCCGCCATTATGCGATTTTCTTCTATTTCGTGCGATTCAGTATCGCAGCGCGTGACAAAGTGTTCCTCTTCAGAAATGTGTAATCCCCAACAAGACAAGCAAATTGAGAAATAAAATGCGAAATAAAAATAAAATAAGCTGTAAAACAAAAACCAAAAACGAGGTTACACCAGCAGCAAAAAATCTGCTCCTTCACAGAGCTTGAAAACAAAGCTCATCAGCAAAAGATGAAGTCTGAAATACCATTGTGAAGAGAGATGAGGAAGGACGAAGCCAGATCCTTATGGCAATCAATTACGAAACGTACTGAAAGTAACCGCATAAAACGTTAAAACGACGAAACTTTGCTGCAACAAATTATTGGGTTGGGCGGCAGCAGGGTGGAGTGGAGCGGAGGGGCGTGGATTAAGTGGATCGGGTGTAAGAGCCCGAGCCGTTGGGGGTGTAGCGGAACTTTTAACCTAATAACAAGCTAAAGCTTACGGCGCTCACAAGTTAAACGAGCAAATTGACTGCATAATAATTTCGAAGTAACCCTACGAAATACGTTCATGGAAGGGGCACTATGACCCTCCAAACAACGCATGTGACTTGATTTCCTCTCTATCTTACGTTCGTCGTTCCTCTCTCTCTCTCTCTCTTACTCTATTACTCACTTAATATGGCGTTCTGCTTCATCAAAAATCAACCCTGAAGAAATCAGCCCTTCGCTGCTCAACGCCGATTGGCTGATTGTGTTTTCAAATGTTGTGTAGAGAGGAACGCCCAATCTTTAACCACCGGCACCCCCGCCTCCCTCGTTTGATCTGAGCTCTTGTTTTTACAGTTACATGGACGGTGTCTGTCCACAACTTCCCCCCAACCCAGCGCCCAACCCTCGAGTCTTCTGACACTTACCACTTTACATACAAAATGGCTCCCCAAGCAGCAGTCTCGTAATCCTTGTCGTTATTCGATTTTTTTACTGGATATATAAGTGACCTAAGTGACTGAGTGCTGTACGTATGTCACGTAATGTCCTAGCTTGCGAACATATGTACAACGTATATATAGTGCACTTCATAGTATAGTATGAGTGCACCAGTACATGTATTAGGAATGAGCCTAGATACGTACAGCTGCTAAATTAGAGATATGTAGCTGCTCTGATAGAATGAATTGAGTTGAGCCCAATCTAATTACATCACAAAATTTTGACAAACTTGTGATAATTTTTAGCTTAAAGTTGTAAGTGAGGCTCATTCTGGGGTTTTTAACAGTGACAGATGAATAGATAGATAATACAGAGGTGGAGAAATTGTTAGCATAAAGATTTCCGATTCTTAGGTAAAAACTTTAAAAAAT
This sequence comes from Myopa testacea, assembly GCA_949629155.1. Classification (NCBI taxonomy): domain Eukaryota; kingdom Metazoa; phylum Arthropoda; class Insecta; order Diptera; family Conopidae; genus Myopa; species Myopa testacea. Next base: position 11,596,876 of record OX451347.1, read on the forward strand.
AGCCTAACGATCTCAACCAATACACAAACTGTGAGTCAATTGAGGCATTAGAAGCCTATATCTTGTCTTGTTATTATTGAAATACAGCCTCAGATGCCTGAAAGTAGTAGAAAATTGGTCTGCGAGCGTTACGCCAGAGCTACCTGTGGACCATCTATTGTCAATATGGGCCGTATATTAAATATTATTAGAAAATAAGACATTTTAATAGACACCCCTTTGAAAACTACAATATATGGTATGTACACATGTAAATGTTTCTATCCATGATACTCTTCTATCTTTCATGTCATATTAACATCATATCAAAAATGTTTGATATCTAATGCGTAATTTTCCAATTCAATACTTTTATAGTTCGAATACTTTCCACGAGCATTTTTGACATTCGAACGCTTCTCTTCGGCCCATCGACCACAAAATATGTAGATATGTCGGCAAACCACGAACGTTTATCGAAACATTTCATCATTACAACCCGAGTAACCAGTGAATACTGTTTTCGATGGTCTGCCACACAAGCAGCAGTTCTCAAACATGCAGCATGCAGTGATGTCCCTCGAAGGCTCTGAATTAAAATACCGACTTTGTAAATACTACATACAAACAATTTAATATGTTTACATACAAACATATTTAAGCCGAAATCATTCAACTCGACTTCGGCACGGCGACGTTTGTAGTGCTCAGCATCACGTTGATTTCTGAATGATGATGACATTCTACGCTGATGATGATTAGTCTGCAGGCTGACGATGTCGCCGCTTCTCCCTACGAATACCGCCGCCCCTCCGTTGTACATTCTGAATGTGAATACAATACATTATTTAATACCACAATCATTGTAATTCATTTATAATTTCTGTTAATGGATGAAATGAATTCGATTGCTTGAGGGACGTTGCTATGACCATGGCAGGGGGGGTGGGAGTGTCCTTCGAACCCGAGATGGTGAACAAATAAATATACGTACAAATTCAAAACGACAATAATCCTTTCATCAATTATGAGAAGAACATTCATTTTCTTTCACTGAAATTAAGTAAGTACATTTGGAATATACTGAGGTCAAGTAAGTACTAATAAAATAATAAAAAAATAGTCAATTCATTGAAATAGAAACTATTAAATTATTATTATTCAGACAGAGAACCGACTTCATTCAATATTTTAAAACTTTTAATTGATCAATGAAACAAAGACTCGTTGGAAACTGAAAATAATGTTACTTTCAACACTTGGATAATCTTCCATGTAGGAAAACAGCTTTAATTACAAAGATGTTGAGTGCATTTTTAAGAATATACGATTCTTTCTAATACGTGTATACATTTGATTTTGTCCTCTAATGCCTCGTTTATCTATAGACTTCTATAGACTTATCTACAGATACTTGAAATAAATATATTGTATTATATCAAAGCTTTTTGATAGATTGAAATTCAACTGCGTGCCCTTTCGCCCTTTATTTATTGTGTACATGAAACATATAAATCGGCATACACATGCACCACACACACATACACATACACAAAGGCAAACACAGTATACAATCAATAAGGAATCACTTAAATCATTTATGGTCGAGATTTTGATATAAAATTTAACAAATCAAAATCAAATCAAAGCAAAATAATTACAGCTGCGTGAATATTCTTATATATTTTGTGTATATACTATAAGAGAATGTGTATATGACACAATATACATATCTACATACACGCATGTAATTTACACTACAAGTATATGCCATCCGTAGTAATTTTTTGAGATTATAAAGTAAAGTATATATATAGTATAGCTTCTTATAGGGGTTGACAAAATTTCTCGGGAGACAAAAAAATAAATAACAAATTTAATAATTAATTCAATTATTGTAAATAATTGTAAACTTTAACAAGCTGAACAAACTTTGTAAAAACGAGTTCAATTCTGATCCTGTTAGTGGTAATTTGATGTTTACTAGGGCGCATATTACTGAAAATGAATTTTAATCACAATCTTAGCTACCAGATTAAATTGTTAATGAAATCCTTTACCTAAAATTGAGAGCAGAGAGAGCATTCTCTCTAAATTCGGAGCATATTCTCTGACATTCGAATGTTTTCTTGAAAATACGATAATAACAAGGCACCCTGTAGAAACATACATGAATTTTCTTATATAACAACAAAGTAAACTGCATTGTAAACATCTAGTTGGGGTCCATTTAATGATAGAAATGATGTAGAATAAAGAAAAACGTTAAATTAAGTGGTAAAAAGTTACGCGGCGCGATAAAATGCTGGAGCATCCTTTTTAAAAGTGTGCAGATGAAAGAATGAAAGAGATGACAAGAGTTTCGCCCTCAAAGGGGTGTGTTTATGTCGACAGCGATGGGGACGAAAAGGCTGACGATGTTGCCTCTGGTTGTCTGGGAAAACAGGCTGAATGGTTGACTCAAGCGGTGATGTTGAGGTCCTTGGAATTGAGACTCGTAGCGTCATGAGTGCTAGGACGAATTTGTGTATGTGTGTGTGCAAACAAGGGATGGTTGACAGGATGGCCTGCAGCATAGACTTACGGTGCAGTGGTATGGAGTGGAGTCGAGGCAGCAGAAGCGATTTCGTACCAAAATCGACGAATTGATGGCACAAACAGTTGGTCACCGTCAACGCGTACGCATTAAAGCATTAGCTGACGTAACGAACGCATGAGCGCTGTGGAAGCGGAACCGGATATTGAGAAATTTTTACAACTCGCGTCGTAAGTTTGCCCGCTGTGCTTTCGCCTTGTATTCATTTACACAAGACATTCTCTGTAATTAATTAATTAATTAAACAATTAACCTTTGAGATTCGCGAGAATGTCGTTGCAAGTGGATAAAATCAGTGTTGCCAACTGTAATAAAAGTGACAACGTCACTAACGGTAATAATAATAATAATAATAATGTCGGCACTAAGCATCAATCAACGTTGGTTGCGTCGAAGACTCCTTTTTCAATCGAGGATATTTTATGTCAAAATTTGAATAATGTCAACACTAGCAATCAGAGTAGTAACAGTAATAATAGTGCAAATAGTTTGAAACATGGCAACAAGAACAATAATAATAATAGTGCCACCACAAATCAAAATAATTCCAAAAATGTTAAAATTACGAATACAAATTTTCCCATAAAAAGTGAGTTCCAACATAAAAATGCCACGGAAACAGAGAAGTCGAACAAAAATAAAGTGCATTTACGGAACATTCATCAGATGGCGCAGCAAGATATTCAGTCCATGAATTCGCCCCACTTTCAGGGGCGTGACGAAGAGGATTATCAAAGGATTATGAATAATCAGCGGTATGTTTTTAATTTCCTACAAAATTTGTTGAAAACTAAGCTAAAATCTTCTTCAAAGTTCATTCGGGAACTAACTGGAAATTTTAATAATATTAAAATAGAAAAAATATAAAAAAAAATAAAACTTAAAAATATAAATATGGGTATTTTGATAATTCTAAGTACAGCCTAATTTGTATGTTCACGTCTTTTGTTACTAATGATCAAATAAAAATCAATTCATTTATTCATCAATTTCATTAAAAATGTTCCGAGAAAATCAATTTTAAAGGATTTAAAATTCAATATTTCCATCATATTAAAAAAGATTATTCGACTTTTACTAAAAGAAATGGTTTTTCGAAACTTATTTAATAAATACTAAAATAATAAATAATATATTTCGATAAATAAATATTAAAAGTAAATCAAGCTAAATAAAATAATTATATTAAATCAAATAATAAATTAATAAAAGACTTTTTGGAGTGTTCTTATTAGAAGAGTTTAATATTATTAGTTACAATTTAATTTCTGGATCTGGCCATTCTTTGAGAATATATCTATTATGTGTATATATAATATAATAAATCTCAATAATGAATACGAGGGATTTCTATAATGAATAAGAATGTCTCAATGAACAAAATTCAGTAAATTTTATTTAAGTTGAATTCTTCTCGGAATTTAATTCGATATCGTACATATTTGCACATTTTTATTTTTATTTTTTTCGTTTTCTCTCATCGTTATTACCATACAAAAACGGTCACATGTCTTTAACTTAATTGAATAAATAATTACAATTTGAAACACTCATAATACTTTACAGTAAATACAATAAAACTCTTGAAGATTTTGAAAAATAGTAGTCTGCATGCATATTTTCATTAATAGAAATAAAATTTAATATTCATCGTTACAGAAGCATAAAGTCCAGTACCTCTCAATTAGCGCCGACTTCGTGTTTGCCAGCGACGTCACACTCGAGACCAGTACCGCTGTCGCCACAACAACAACAACCGCAACTGCCACCGCCACTTTCCCTCCCCCCACCGCTTCCACCACAACCAGCCGTCTACTCCACGCCTCCCAGTCATCCGCCGCCCAGCTCAGTGCTCTATCCGAGTGCCGGGTATAACGACCATGGATTCCTGCAAATGACACTCGGCTACTTGTCGCCCTCATCCGGTGCCTACAAATCGGTGGATCCGTACTTTCTGTCCCAAGGTAAGTATCCTAAACACTGCAATCAACCAACCAACGAAAATTAACCAATCAACACCCTACACAACACTAGAAAATTAAACACTCGCCTCAGAAAGTTGGTCAATAATTCGATTAGCACACATTTTTGGCCATTCTGTTGCACTTGCGGGCGAGCATATATTTTGTACCCAGTGCTTCAGATGTTTTATTGTTTTTTCTCTTTCTTAATTTTATTTGCAGCTGGTCTTTTCGGTGGTGGTCACCTTTTTGGGGGCGCCGGTTGCATGCCCGAATTGGCCCTTGGCCTTGGGATGGGCGTGAATGCTTTGCGGCACTGTCGCCGCCGGAAGGCTCGCACCGTCTTCTCCGACCCTCAGCTATCCGGTTTGGAGAAACGTTTTGAGGCGCAACGCTATCTTTCAACGCCGGAACGCGTGGAGTTGGCGACGGCGTTGGGACTGAGTGAGACCCAAGTGAAGACCTGGTTTCAGAATCGCCGAATGAAGCACAAGAAACAGTTACGTCGGCGCGATGCAAACAATGGTGAGTGAAAGTTTATGCCAAAAAACCTTTCAAGTTTTAACCTACATATCTTCACAAATTGATAGCAACATGATCACTTGAATGTCTAAGTAACTTTTAACAACAGCTATCATGTGAAACCAAAAGAAAAATGCAATGCTTTCGTGAAAAGTGTTGGTATGTAACTTACTTAGATTAGTAATGGAACACAATATCTACCAAATGCCGGCCTCGGCTCATTATACGAGCTCATCCCGTACAAATGATTATTCTTTTGGTGAAATTTTTCATAAAGTCTTCGAATAATTGATGCTTCACTTATTTCGCCAACAGCTCTTGTGTAATTCGCTTTTCAGTACTTGAAGCGTCATCCTTCTGAAAAAAACATTAGTCCACGGCTATAGCATCATTTACAGGCTCCAAGAAATCAATCAATGTTGTTCGGTAACGTAATCCATCCACTATCCAGCAACATTTTCGGAAAAAGTTGACATATGACCAGCAAAGAAGCAGCACCAAACTGTCACTCGTTGTGGACAGAGAGTTTTTTTATGAGGTCGCCAATACATTTACGTATCAACACTAGCCTAATCTATTGTGCCGGTGGGGTACTCTTACCTAAGTAAAGGCCCCACTAAAACATCTCGTCTTTCAGAAATAGTCGAACCAGACCATTGCTTAGCTACTTTTCCGTCCCCTGCTTCCCGGTCATCGTGGTTGGTCGAACATTTCGAACTTCCTTCTCATCATCACGTCGTGAGTCAGTGCTAAGGCACTCCCAACCACGAGACCTCAAGACCGGCGCCGTCCGGGTGAGCGCCCATGCTAATCCTCCTGGTTACAGCAGGACATTAACTTTCTATGTTGTCTGACGTCACACACCCGACTACGACTTTTGAATTTTTGGAGACCCAGGTGCAACAGTGTTGCCTATTTACGTACCCAGATAGAAGAAAATGACCCTGATCACTCAGAATAAGTTTGTTTACAAAACACTATCTTGTTAATGCATTTCAAGCACTCAATCTGTATTTCCAGCACATTCTGGCTTCAGTTATTTTTTTCAACAGCACTGTATAAACGTATAAGTTAGAATATTTATGAAAAATGCGGTGCAAATTGGCTTGTAATATGTCCCATTTCTGTAATCGTCTGGGTATAGACAATTCTGGGTTCTTAGCCACACTCTGGGTTACTGCGTGGATTTTTTCAGTTGACCTGGTCGAACGAATATCAATTGGATTCTTTACATCACTAATGAATAATTTCGAAACGCTCGAATTTATTGATTAAATTCACTGTCGTTGCGAAGAGAAGGCGCTGAACTATTCATTTAATTACTTAATTAATTGGTTACTATTTTTTCCTTAAGAGACTTGATGTTCATGTCTTGATATGTAAAAAGATCCATTAAAAAATACCTTCTTTCCTTCTTTCTTAAGAAGTTCCTTCAAAATAATTGCTTAATTAAATTATCCAAGAAAATAGAACAATAGAATATAACACTTCTTGGACAACAAGAAAGATGTATTTTTCTCAAGCCAAAAACAAAACCGCAGAAACTATTAAAAAGCACTTAGAAACTATGTTCGAAAAGATGCCGAAAGAGATGTCAAAGTGGACGGACGAACTTTCTTAAGAAACTTCTGAATTTCTCGAAAATTAAATAAAGACACTCAAACAATTCAAATGCCTTGTAATTTGTATCTTACAGAACCCGTTGACTTCTCACGCACAGAGGCGGTGGGCTCCAAAAGCGCCAGCAACACGTCCGGGACTGCAAACAATAGCAGCAGCAGCACATCATCGCCAGCATCTACACCAATAGCAACAACTTCGAATACGTTGGCCAACTCCGACAATGGTGTTGTCTACACAGGAGCAGCGGCAGCGGCAGGACAACAACAACATCAACTTCATCACGCTGGCAGCAATCAAGCGCCCGTCCCTCATCATCATCATCATCATTTGCAAATGCTGCGTAACATTTCCCCGAACAGCGGCTTCGATGCGGGGGCAGCAGGTTTTCTGACGCAATCGGGCGGCTACTTGGACTCACAGGACTATTCGACGGACGACAACTCGGATATAGACGACGACTTCGACGATGAGGGCAGCGATGTCGACATAGTGGGCGACAGTAAGCTGTACCATCTGACATAATGGGGTGAGCGGAGGCTGGAGGACGATGTTCAAACATAAATCGATTTCTTGAGTAAATCTAGTGCAGGTGTATAAATTATGGAAAGAAAGTAACGAGTCAATCTAGTCTTTCAGAAAAAATTTAAAGTACATATATATTTGCTTTAAAGCCCAAAAAGTAGAATCTTAAAGCACATCTAGTTGTATAGTTTTACTGAATGACTTCCATAACAATAACTTAGAGATGTAGTTTTATATTATGTTCGAGAGATTGTGTTATTAAATATAGTATTGCTTCGTCTTTAGAATTTAGAGAAGTATGACTTAATTAATTAGAGAAGTACGCTTAATTAAGTAGAAGAGTAGATATGATATTCAATAAAATAAAAAGAAAACAATAAAACTAAAACTATTTAAAACATTTTGGTATTATTTTTGGTCGTAACAGAAAATTTACGATGGAAGACAAAAAGAGGTTTTGCAAAAGAGAAGTTTGCTATATCAAACTATTCTACATAACGGTGAAAAAACGGAGTGCCAAATTTCATTTAGATATCTCGCTCTATTGATTTCAATGTACAGACAGATTCATGATCTGACATATAGGCATACAGTCAGAGAATCAGACAAACATACGGATAGACATGTCCGATCTGATATGTTTGGCATATTTACCAAATAAAACGGCCATTTTAAATTTTTTTGTTTTATCGAAATCAAAAACCTTTTCACCTTTCAAAAAAATCAACCTTTTCAACTCTTTGACAAAACAAGAACAATTTTTTTGAGTACAACGACAAATTGATGCAATTGGCACGCTTTAAAAAAACACCTTGATTTTTATCTACTAATGTTTTGTCAAACTTAATATACGGTTAACTGGAAAAATGAAATGGTTTCAGCCTGAAGAAACCGCCTACAAATTGGAAGGAAACAGTTTTGAAATCACCCTTAAATTTGCAGCAACCCGCTACTTTGTATTCAGCAGTTTTTACGGGTGGAAGGGCCTGGACAGGGGAAGTGCAAGTGTAGCCAAACTCTAGTAACACTGACGAAAAGAGGGTTTCAAAATGATTGTGGGTTGAACTGTTCAATTATTTGCCACTTTATTTTGTATGATCGAAATCTTGACATTCAATTGAAGTAAATTAAACAATTTTGAGAGGGTTGCGGGGGTTAATGTTCAACATTAACTCAATTTATTGCTTGGCTTAGTTTATCAAGTCATATAAGGAATACGCGAAAGAGGGGGGGAATATAGTTCATAAGATACCATGAGGTCGCAGTAATTGTATTAGAAACGCCGATTGAATTATCTAATTATTTGACATTCAAGCGATGCAGGTTAGATTAAAGGGCATATTTATTCTAAAACAAATATTTATAGTGTTTATAGTTATTTATTGTTATGTATTAATATCTGGTTCGATTCGATATACGAGTATTAGATCTGTTTAGATTTCTTATCAATTTAGAACTTTTGTTTCCCATCTCTAACGATTTCTTATTTAATGAAATAAAAGTTCCACATCATCAATTCTATTGCTAATTGTGATTTCTTTGTTTTATCAATGATAATGTTCTGTGACCTTCTGGGATCAATATTGTCTCATGTCTTATCTTACTACTTTAGAATCTCAGAATATACAATGTTTGGCGTTTTCCATTTGGAGCATAAACAAACGTATTATTAGGACTACCACCACTCGTGAATATAAAGAGTCCATGTCAAAGCAAGACTCTTCTAATTCTAATCCAGCAACACTCCATATGTGACCATGTCACTTTTTATATGTCATGGCAAAGCTCAAACGTATGGAAAACTGGAGCCTCTTAAACTGAACGATATATCGGTAGCCATTAAAGGTATTCTTGGAATAGAAGCATCAACCTCTTAGCCACTTCCAGAGAGAATGGTTGCTTTAATAACGTTGCACAATCGTAGAGATCCAAATTCCTGAGCATCATAATCGGTTTGCCAACGATAACAGGTGAGGCTATTATAATCTTTAAATGACAGAAAGAAAGGTTGCCTTCTTGCTTCAAAGAGGCTAATAATAACACGATGATATTATAAATTTTTGTTTAGTTAATTAAAATAAAAATGTATACAAAAGTTCAGAGTTCAACAACCAAAACATTGAAAGTAAAGGAGCTGCTACGAACTGGTTTCTAGGTCTCTCTCTCTTTTACACATGCTTTCGTTCTTCCTGAATAATCAGTGCTTACTCGGCGAGTTATTTTAACTGCTCCGAAATATTTGTTTCTATTAAGCAAACGAAACAAAATAAAAAGAGAATAAATAAATGAAACTGCATTGATAATAAAGTATTCGTTATTATGTTTAGTTAAAGAAAATCACTGATATGATTTGATTAATCAAAGGTTATTTCAATGACAAATTATGACATTTTCAAAATTATTCTCTTTATTTATTTTATTTTAGTTTCTTAGTCTATCTATCATATTTAAGTATGTATGTACATATATCCATATATATATACATCTATATATGCATTTTTACAAATAGCTATGTGTTATAATTAAATAAATATTATGTATATCTCATAGATTACCGAAAAGGGGGCCCGCCTCTTCTCTTTTTTTCTTTAATTTTAAGTGACTTTTTTCAAAATTGTTTTTTTCTTATAATTGGGTTGTTGTGTATTTAATAATTTAACCACAAGGAACAAAACAAGTCAGACCGAAACAGGTTTATGGTGGTTTATATGCCATAAAGATTTCAATTTGTGGTTAGAAATTTTTATCGGCACCTCAACCGGCTTCGATGCATGGCTTTTTTATGGTTAATTTTTCTTTATATGCAAGAAAATTTTGTTTACCTTGCTTAGAAAGAGCTGATAACCCGTGTTAAAAATAGAGCCAGAGAGAGAAAGAAACAGACAAAGAGAGAACGAAATTTTCAAAATAATTTAATGTCGGTCTGTGAGACATCGTTAAAATCACGATCGCCACCGCAACAGTCAGCGAACACTAACGCTATTGTGTTTGGTAGGGTGAACCAAAGTCCCTCTATGTTAACACCTACTAAACTAGCTCTTAATCTAAAATCTCTCAAAAACCTACGCAAGTCTTTCCTATAAATTCAAAAACTCCTTGCAGCTCATAATTTGTGCAGCTGTTAGAGAGAGCGGACGAAGTGTTGTTGTGAAAAATAAGTGTTGTGAATTTTTAGTTGTTTAGTTTTCCTTTTTGGTTTGTTTCGTTTTTTTAAATAGGAACTCGTATATATACCTGTATAATAAAACTATTGTATAATTTGAAACACGCATTGTAAGTTTCCTGATTATGAATATGATAATATAAAAACAAATTTCTATTTATATTTAAATTTTTAATTTTATTTCTAAAACCAAAATGGTTTTATTTATTTATAAATAATATGTATCATATCTAATGAAAATATTATTTATAAATACTTATCTTCCAATGCAAAATATTTATATGCTACATATAATATTTCTAGCGATTGTAAAATCGTCGAAATGCAATCTGCATGCAGTTAAAAACCTAAATATACGAGTAAACTTCAATGTGTTCTTCGGTTTAAATTTTTTTTTGTTTTTGAAAAGAGAAGAGGAACCTGAAGAAAACATTACTTAATACTCGTACTGCTGGACTGTTCGTAAGCATGTTGTTGCTGGACGAACGAAGAATTTTCATATTCTTGTTGGTAATTAAAAAGCCACTCAACTAGAAATAATAATTGATGTTCCAGTTCCGTGAACAGAGTGGACTAGTTGTCGAGAATATATTCATGGAGACATTTTGAAATCTTGGACATAGAAGTTTCTGCTAGGATAATAGCACATAGGATAATTTAATGTATTGTAATGTATAAACTTTACTCCATACTCCACCACTGTGGACATTGACATCACATTCAATAAAACCAATGATATTGCTAAATATAATTCATGAGATACAATTTTGAATAATTATAATTTATAATTAAATCACTAATGATTATAATTTATACAGTTTTTCTTTAAGGTTAAGAATAATATAATCTAAGAGAAATCTAAATATGGCGTCTATCAATAGTGAGTTCAAAGCGTTAGTACAACAAATCTACAAATGATCTTCTTTTGCCAAAGTCGTTATTATGTCCGTTTATTTTCTGTCTTGCTTTTTGTTTTAAATTGTCACTAACAAATGCCACATGCCACATTCCACATGCACTCACTTCAGTTTTTATTGCTGCACACATTCTTTTAAATTAAAAATTGCTGAAATCTCTTTCTTTCATTACCAATGTTTTGCCCCCACTTTTTACTTTGTTCCCATAGGTTTGCTTTCCATTGTTTATATTGTAATTCTTTTGTTGTCATTTTTAAGCTAATAATTGAAATCACTTCTGCTCCATTCTCCAACGACTCTTATAGACAACATGACCCAACAAGGCCAAGCATTCGATTCCAACTGCATGACCTTGACGAGATTTGTGCTGCAGGAGCAACGTAAATTCAAAGATGCTACCGGTGATCTTTCCCAGCTCTTGAACTGTATCCAGACAGCGATCAAGGCGATTGCTTCGGCCGTGCGCAAGGCGGGTATCGCCAAATTACACGGTATCGCAGGTGATGTTAATGTGCAGGGTGAGGAGGTCAAGAAACTGGATGTTCTGTCGAATGAGTTATTCATCAATATGTTGAAATCGTCATACACCACGTGCCTGTTGGTATCGGAAGAGAACGAGCTGTGCATCGAGGTGGAGACCGAAAAACAGGTAACCAATTTCAAGAAGTTTGTTCAAAGCAGATAGCTATTCTATTTATGGATGAAAAACATAAGCATTCCTGAAGAATATAAGAACTGTCTGGAATATTAGAGCTTTTTTATTTATTATCAAAACAGTTTTTAATCCTTTTCAAAATATTCTTTTTCAATTGTGGGTTCTTTAATTTAATTTGTTTTTCAAGGGAAAATATATTGTCTGTTTCGATCCTCTGGATGGCTCTTCGAATATCGATTGCCTGGTCTCGATCGGTTCGATCTTCTCAATTCTCCGCAAAAGGACTGATGCTGGTGCTCCCACTGAAGAGGATGCTCTCCAGCCAGGCAACCAGATTGTCGCTGCTGGTTATGGACTCTACGGATCGGCGACCGCAATTGTACTGGGCTTGGGCTCTGGTTGCGGTGTCAATGGTTTCACCTATGATCCCTCAATCGGGGAATTCATTCTGACTGACCCGAACATGCGTGTCCCAGAAAAAGGCAAAATCTACGCCATCAACGAAGGTTATGCGGTTGACTGGGAGCAGGGTGTCCACAATTATATCGCTGCCAAAAAGGATCCTGCGAAAGGTAAACCCTATGGAGCACGGTACGTTGGATCCATGGTGGCCGATGTGCATCGCACCATCAAATATGGTGGCATCTTCATCTACCCTGCCACCAAGTCGGCTCCGAGTGGGAAATTGCGTTTACTATACGAGTGCAATCCAATGGCTTATCTGATAGAGCAGGCTGGCGGCTTGGCTAGCAACGGTAAGATTCGTATTTTGGATATCGTACCGCAGAAGATACATGAACGCACTCCAATATTCTTGGGATCCAAATTGGATGTCGAAGAGGCGTTGAATTATTTGAAATAATTTATGGAATAATACAATAATTTTTAAATAACAATAGTATATACACAAAAACTGTATAAATCCTTTATGAAAGATTTATACTTTATTTTTATATTTTATAAATAAAAACAATTATTTTTTCAACCTTAATGGTTGGTTTTACTCTCATGTCTTAACTTTGAAATTCTAAATAGCATTCGAATATTTACAATTCTTTATTCTTACATTTTAAAAATGGTACACTTTCGAACACCCAACGTTAGCTCTTATATACATAGTATAAAGTATTGCAGAGTATTGTATAAAGTATTTCTTTAAAAAGCATTTGCTTTATGCTTTGGTAAGAAAGTGAAACCCTCAGGTACGGGGCCAAGCAACATTTCACTTAACTTCACCCAGTCTGCAGAGCTGGATGAGCTCATCAAAGTCTCCATTTCATCTCGCCCACGATACTTCTGAGGACGTTGGTTAATTTTTTGCGGGGGATGCATCAACAACTCGAACGGAATGTAACGATAAAGAAATGATTGCCACTCCAGAAGAAAGCGACGTGTGTTCTCTACGCCTTTTGTATCCGAGCCCCAGTGCTCCAGCCCGTAATTAGTGAACTTCTTGAGAATCTCAAAGCGTTCGCCTGAGGAAGGGTCCCAGTACTTCTGCTCTTTGATTTCTTTGAATATCCAAGGTTTAATAAGTGCACCTCGACCAATCATTACGGAAGAAACATGTGGTGCTATGGACTGAGAGAACATGAAGTAGCAATATTATTTGTTTCACCCAAATACTAACCTTTCTTTCATTGAAATCTTCATAGCAAAGTATGTCGCCGTTACCAATCACAGGTATGCGCTTGACTTTCGCCGCACACTCCTCAATATACTGCCAGTTGGCGTTTTTGGTGTAGCGTTGTTCGCGGGATCGACCGTGTAGCTTTAGTATATGATAGTAACATAAATGATATTACTTCTATAAGGGACCGGAACAACTCACCGTTACTGCCGCAGCGCCCCATTCCTCCACCAGCGGCATCAGTTGGTGTGCCACACTCTTATCTGCGTAAACTCCGGTGCGCATCTTCACAGTGAACGGTAGCTGCGGCGATAGCGATGAGCACGAACGTACTACCAGCTCCAAGATGTTGGAGCGCCGCATCAGAGCGCTACCACCACCCTGCTGATAAATCAAATCAATCGGACAGCCAATATTTAGGTCGATGAAGTCCACTTTTGCAGTCTCTAACATGAGCTGGGCGGTTTGCGTCAGAATATTTGGATTATTGCCGCATAGTTGCACGCCAAAGACATCTTCCGTTACGTGACGTTTGGTGAGTGCCCACTCCTGCGTCAGACCCTTAATCAGCGGCACTGCGCAGGCCATTTCACCGCATGTGATGTCCGCGCCAAACTCCTTGCAAATCCGGCGGAATGGCAGATTTCCGACAGTGGTGAGTGGGCTAAGCAGCAGTTTGTTGGCAAAATCCACGGCCGGTTTTTTTACCACAT